>CAXDIV010000239.1:0-600000 GCA_963989385.1 Ctena decussata | reverse complement strand
ACTTCCACTGCAGGCCCATATATATAAACGTTTGCTCCTTTATTACTCTGCACATGGACAATTATTTGCGCTGTTATTTGCCCCAGGCATGTACCTATGTAATTACCGTTTACAGTGTAAAGATGGATGTTATCGGTCGCTGAACGTCGGAGCAGTAGGCGTTTAATGCATTTTCCCATAGGGTCCAATGCAAAATTGACACCTCATTTTCTCCATTCTCAAGAGCTTTGAGTCTCTGCAAAACATATACATGTGTAGACACAAATAAGTGAAATAGAATGAAGGCTATTTCAGCTTTAGCTTTTATTCCGTATGGGAGCTAAAGTCGCACGAACTTTTGTTTACAAAAATTTCGATGGCCTATAGTTCGCAAGTTATGCAATCAGTTGACATAAGATTGTGCATGCATGTAGACATGTTAATGACCTTTATATATGCCAAGTTTCAGATGGCCACCTACTCAAACAAGCAAGCAGTAGCGGTTTGAAATTTTCACAATTTGGGCTACACGTTCGGGACGATTCGTGACCTTAGGTGACTTGCACAATTCGGGCTGAAACTAGTGCCAAATGAGAGGGTTGGGATAAACATTCAATTGACCATATGTGCCAAAAATTCTCGTTCTTTAGTTTTCGAGTTATAGCCCCTGGAAGTCGAAAACTGCACGACTTTGCCCTCGAATATCTCGACAACGGAGAAAGGAGAATTTCAGGGCACTTTCTCCCAAGAAATATATGGGAATTATCTGTAATTTAGCACAGTTTCAGAACGATTCGTGAAAGTCACCTTTTAAGAATAACTTCCACTGCAGGCCCATATATAAAAGTTTGCTCCTTTATTACTCTGCACATGGACAATTATTTGCGCTGTTATTTGCCCCAGGCATGTACCTATGTAATTACCGTTTACAGTGTAAAGATGGATGTTATCGGTCGCTGAACGTCGGAGCAGTAGGCGTTTAATGCATTTTCCCATAGGGTCCAATGCAAAATTGACACCTCATTTTCTCCATTCTCAAGAGCTTTGAGTCTCTGCAAAACATATACATGTGTAGACACAAATAAGTGAAATAGAATGAAGGCTATTTCAGCTTTAGCTTTTATTCCGTTTGGGAGCTAAAGTCGCACAAACTTTTGTTTACAAAAATTTCGATGGCCTATAGTTCGCAAGTTATGCAATCAGTTGACATAAGATTGTGCATGCATGTAGACATGTTAATGACCTTTATATATGCCAAGTTTCAGATGGCTACCTACTCAAACAAGCAAGCAGTAGCGGTTTGAAATTTTCACAATTTGGGCTACACGTTCGGGACGATTCGTGACCTTAGGTGACTTGCACAATTCGGGCTGAAACTAGTGCCAAATGAGAGGGTTGGGATAAACATTCAATTGACCATATGTGCCAAAAATTCTCGTTCTTTAGTTTTCGAGTTATAGCCCCTGGAAGTCGAAAACTGCACGACTTTGCCCTCGAATATCTCGACAACGGAGAAAGGAGAATTTCAGGGCACTTTCTCCAAAGAAATATATGGGAATTATCTGTAATTTAGCACAGTTTCAGAACGATTCGTGAAAGTCACCTTTTAAGAATAACTTCCACTGCAGGCCCATATATAAAAGTTTGCTCCTTTATTACTCTGCACATGGACAATTATTTGCGCTGTTATTTGCCCCAGGCATGTACCTATGTAATTACCGTTTACAGTGTAAAGATGGATGTTATCGGTCGCTGAACGTCGGAGCAGTAGGCGTTTAATGCATTTTCCCATAGGGTCCAATGCAAAATTGACACCTCATTTTCTCCATTCTCAAGAGCTTTGAGTCTCTGCAAAACATATACATGTGTAGACACAAATAAGTGAAATAGAATGAAGGCTATTTCAGCTTTAGCTTTTATTCCGTTTGGGAGCTAAAGTCGCACAAACTTTTGTTTACAAAAATTTCGATGGCCTATAGTTCGCAAGTTATGCAATCAGTTGACATAAGATTGTGCATGCATGTAGACATGTTAATGACCTTTATATATGCCAAGTTTCAGATGGCTACCTACTCAAACAAGCAAGCAGTAGCGGTTTGAAATTTTCACAATTTGGGCTACACGTTCGGGACGATTCGTGACCTTAGGTGACTTGCACAATTCGGGCTGAAACTAGTGCCAAATGAGAGGGTTGGGATAAACATTCAATTGACCATATGTGCCAAAAATTCTCGTTCTTTAGTTTTCGAGTTATAGCCCCTGGAAGTCGAAAACTGCACGACTTTGCCCTCGAATATCTCGACAACGGAGAAAGGAGAATTTCAGGGCACTTTCTCCCAAGAAATATATGGGAATTATCTGTAATTTAGCACAGTTTCAGAACGATTCGTGAAAGTCACCTTTTAAGAATAACTTCCACTGCAGGCCCATATATAAAAGTTTGCTCCTTTATTACTCTGCACATGGACAATTATTTGCGCTGTTATTTGCCCCAGGCATGTACCTATGTAATTACCGTTTACAGTGTAAAGATGGATGTTATCGGTCGCTGAACGTCGGAGCAGTAGGCGTTTAATGCATTTTCCCATAGGGTCCAATGCAAAATTGACACCTCATTTTCTCCATTCTCAAGAGCTTTGAGTCTCTGCAAAACATATACATGTGTAGACACAAATAAGTGAAATAGAATGAAGGCTATTTCAGCTTTAGCTTTTATTCCGTTTGGGAGCTAAAGTCGCACGAACTTTTGTTTACAAAAATTTCGATGGCCTATAGTTCGCAAGTTATGCAATCAGTTGACATAAGATTGTGCATGCATGTAGACATGTTAATGACCTTTATATATGCCAAGTTTCAGATGGCTACCTACTCAAACCAGCTAGCAGTAGCGGTTTGAAATTTTCACAATTTGGGCTACACGTTCGGGACGATTCGTGACCTTAGGTGACTTGCACAATTCGGGCTGAAACTAGTGCCAAATGAGAGGGTTGGGATAAACATTCAATTGACCATATGTGCCAAAAATTCTCGTTCTTTAGTTTTCGAGTTATAGCCCCTGGAAGTCGAAAACTGCACGACTTTGCCCTCGAATATCTCGACAACGGAGAAAGGAGAATTTCAGGGCACTTTCTCCAAAGAAATATATGGGAATTATCTGTAATTTAGCACAGTTTCAGAACGATTCGTGAAAGTCACCTTTTAAGAATAACTTCCACTGCAGGCCCATATATAAAAGTTTGCTCCTTTATTACTCTGCACATGGACAATTATTTGCGCTGTTATTTGCCCCAGGCATGTACCTATGTAGTTACCGTTTACAGTGTAAAGGTGGATGTTATCGGTCGCTGAACGTCGGAGCAGTAGGCGTTTAATGCATTTTCCCATAGGGTCCAAAGCAAAATTGACACCTCATTTTCTCCATTCTCAAGAGCTTTGAGTCTCTGCAAAACATATACATGTGTAGACACAAATAAGTGAAATAGAATGAAGGCTATTTCAGCTTTAGCTTTTATTCCGTTTGGGAGCTAAAGTCGCACAAACTTTTGTTTACAAAAATTTCGATGGCCTATAGTTCGCAAGTTATGCAATCAGTTGACATAAGATTGTGCATGCATGTAGACATGTTAATGACCTTTATATATGCCAAGTTTCAGATGGCTACCTACTCAAACAAGCAAGCAGTAGCGGTTTGAAATTTTCACAATTTGGGCTACACGTTCGGGACGATTCGTGACCTTAGGTGACTTGCACAATTCGGGCTGAAACTAGTGCCAAATGAGAGGGTTGGGATAAACATTCAATTGACCATATGTGCCAAAAATTCTCGTTCTTTAGTTTTCGAGTTATAGCCCCTGGAAGTCGAAAACTGCACGACTTTGCCCTCGAATATCTCGACAACGGAGAAAGGAGAATTTCAGGGCACTTTCTCCCAAGAAATATATGGGAATTATCTGTAATTTAGCACAGTTTCAGAACGATTCGTGAAAGTCACCTTTTAAGAATAACTTCCACTGCAGGCCCATATATAAAAGTTTGCTCCTTTATTACTCTGCACATGGACAATTATTTGCGCTGTTATTTGCCCCAGGCATGTACCTATGTAATTACCGTTTACAGTGTAAAGATGGATGTTATCGGTCGCTGAACGTCGGAGCAGTAGGCGTTTAATGCATTTTCCCATAGGGTCCAATGCAAAATTGACACCTCATTTTCTCCATTCTCAAGAGCTTTGAGTCTCTGCAAAACATATACATGTGTAGACACAAATAAGTGAAATAGAATGAAGGCTATTTCAGCTTTAGCTTTTATTCCGTTTGGGAGCTAAAGTCGCACGAACTTTTGTTTACAAAAATTTCGATGGCCTATAGTTCGCAAGTTATGCAATCAGTTGACATAAGATTGTGCATGCATGTAGACATGTTAATGACCTTTATATATGCCAAGTTTCAGATGGCTACCTACTCAAACAAGCTAGCAGTAGCGGTTTGAAATTTTCACAATTTGGGCTACACGTTCGGGACGATTCGTGACCTTAGGTGACTTGCACAATTCGGGCTGAAACTAGTGCCAAATGAGAGGGTTGGGATAAACATTCAATTGACCATATGTGCCAAAAATTCTCGTTCTTTAGTTTTCGAGTTATAGCCCCTGGAAGTCGAAAACTGCACGACTTTGCCCTCGAATATCTCGACAACGGAGAAAGGAGAATTTCAGGGCACTTTCTCCCAAGAAATATATGGGAATTATCTGTAATTTAGCACAGTTTCAGAACGATTCGTGAAAGTCACCTTTTAAGAATAACTTCCACTGCAGGCCCATATATAAAAGTTTGCTCCTTTATTACTCTGCACTTGGACAATTATTTGCGCTGTTATTTGCCCCAGGCATGTACCTATGTAATTACCGTTTACAGTGTAAAGATGGATGTTATCGGTCGCTGAACGTCGGAGCAGTAGGCGTTTAATGCATTTTCCCATAGGGTCCAATGCAAAATTGACACCTCATTTTCTCCATTCTCAAGAGCTTTGAGTCTCTGCAAAACATATACATGTGTAGACACAAATAAGTGAAATAGAATGAAGGCTATTTCAGCTTTAGCTTTTATTCCGTTTGGGAGCTAAAGTCGCACAAACTTTTGTTTACAAAAATTTCGATGGCCTATAGTTCGCAAGTTATGCAATCAGTTGACATAAGATTGTGCATGCATGTAGACATGTTAATGACCTTTATATATGCCAAGTTTCAGATGGCTACCTACTCAAACAAGCAAGCAGTAGCGGTTTGAAATTTTCACAATTTGGGCTACACGTTCGGGACGATTCGTGACCTTAGGTGACTTGCACAATTCGGGCTGAAACTAGTGCCAAATGAGAGGGTTGGGATAAACATTCAATTGACCATATGTGCCAAAAATTCTCGTTCTTTAGTTTTCGAGTTATAGCCCCTGGAAGTCGAAAACTGCACGACTTTGCCCTCGAATATCTCGACAACTGAGAAAGGAGAATTTCAGGGCACTTTCTCCCAAGAAATATATGGGAATTATCTGTAATTTAGCACAGTTTCAGAACGATTCGTGAAAGTCACCTTTTAAGAATAACTTCCACTGCAGGCCCATATATAAAAGTTTGCTCCTTTATTACTCTGCACATGGACAATTATTTGCGCTGTTATTTGCCCCAGGCATGTACCTATGTAATTACCGTTTACAGTGTAAAGATGGATGTTATCGGTCGCTGAACGTCGGAGCAGTAGGCGTTTAATGCATTTTCCCATAGGGTCCAATGCAAAATTGACACCTCATTTTCTCCATTCTCAAGAGCTTTGAGTCTCTGCAAAACATATACATGTGTAGACACAAATAAGTGAAATAGAATGAAGGCTATTTCAGCTTTAGCTTTTATTCCGTTTGGGAGCTAAAGTCGCACGAACTTTTGTTTACAAAAATTTCGATGGCCTATAGTTCGCAAGTTATGCAATCAGTTGACATAAGATTGTGCATGCATGTAGACATGTTAATGACCTTTATATATGCCAAGTTTCAGATGGCTACCTACTCAAACAAGCTAGCAGTAGCGGTTTGAAATTTTCACAATTTGGGCTACACGTTCGGGACGATTCGTGACCTTAGGTGACTTGCACAATTCGGGCTGAAACTAGTGCCAAATGAGAGGGTTGGGATAAACATTCAATTGACCATATGTGCCAAAAATTCTCGTTCTTTAGTTTTCGAGTTATAGCCCCTGGAAGTCGAAAACTGCACGACTTTGCCCTCGAATATCTCGACAACGGAGAAAGGAGAATTTCAGGGCACTTTCTCCCAAGAAATATATGGGAATTATCTGTAATTTAGCACAGTTTCAGAACGATTCGTGAAAGTCACCTTTTAAGAATAACTTCCACTGCAGGCCCATATATAAAAGTTTGCTCCTTTATTACTCTGCACATGGACAATTATTTGCGCTGTTATTTGCCCCAGGCATGTACCTATGTAATTACCGTTTACAGTGTAAAGATGGATGTTATCGGTCGCTGAACGTCGGAGCAGTAGGCGTTTAATGCATTTTCCCATAGGGTCCAATGCAAAATTGACACCTCATTTTCTCCATTCTCAAGAGCTTTGAGTCTCTGCAAAACATATACATGTGTAGACACAAATAAGTGAAATAGAATGAAGGCTATTTCAGCTTTAGCTTTTATTCCGTTTGGGAGCTAAAGTCGCACAAACTTTTGTTTACAAAAATTTCGATGGCCTATAGTTCGCAAGTTATGCAATCAGTTGACATAAGATTGTGCATGCATGTAGACATGTTAATGACCTTTATATATGCCAAGTTTCAGATGGCTACCTACTCAAACAAGCAAGCAGTAGCGGTTTGAAATTTTCACAATTTGGGCTACACGTTCGGGACGATTCGTGACCTTAGGTGACTTGCACAATTCGGGCTGAAACTAGTGCCAAATGAGAGGGTTGGGATAAACATTCAATTGACCATATGTGCCAAAAATTCTCGTTCTTTAGTTTTCGAGTTATAGCCCCTGGAAGTCGAAAACTGCACGACTTTGCCCTCGAATATCTCGACAACGGAGAAAGGAGAATTTCAGGGCACTTTCTCCCAAGAAATATATGGGAATTATCTGTAATTTAGCACAGTTTCAGAACGATTCGTGAAAGTCACCTTTTAAGAATAACTTCCACTGCAGGCCCATATATAAAAGTTTGCTCCTTTATTACTCTGCACATGGACAATTATTTGCGCTGTTATTTGCCCCAGGCATGTACCTATGTAATTACCGTTTACAGTGTAAAGATGGATGTTATCGGTCGCTGAACGTCGGAGCAGTAGGCGTTTAATGCATTTTCCCATAGGGTCCAATGCAAAATTGACACCTCATTTTCTCCATTCTCAAGAGCTTTGAGTCTCTGCAAAACATATACATGTGTAGACACAAATAAGTGAAATAGAATGAAGGCTATTTCAGCTTTAGCTTTTATTCCGTTTGGGAGCTAAAGTCGCACAAACTTTTGTTTACAAAAATTTCGATGGCCTATAGTTCGCAAGTTATGCAATCAGTTGACATAAGATTGTGCATGCATGTAGACATGTTAATGACCTTTATATATGCCAAGTTTCAGATGGCTACCTACTCAAACAAGCAAGCAGTAGCGGTTTGAAATTTTCACAATTTGGGCTACACGTTCGGGACGATTCGTGACCTTAGGTGACTTGCACAATTCGGGCTGAAACTAGTGCCAAATGAGAGGGTTGGGATAAACATTCAATTGACCATATGTGCCAAAAATTCTCGTTCTTTAGTTTTCGAGTTATAGCCCCTGGAAGTCGAAAACTGCACGACTTTGCCCTCGAATATCTCGACAAGGGAGAAAGGAGAATTTCAGGGCACTTTCTCCCAAGAAATATATGGGAATTATCTGTAATTTAGCACAGTTTCAGAACGATTCGTGAAAGTCACCTTTTAAGAATAACTTCCACTGCAGGCCCATATATAAAAGTTTGCTCCTTTATTACTCTGCACATGGACAATGATTTGCGCTGTTATTTGCCCCAGGCATGTACCTATGTAATTACCGTTTACAGTGTAAAGATGGATGTTATCGGTCGCTGAACGTCGGAGCAGTAGGCGTTTAATGCATTTTCCCATAGGGTCCAATGCAAAATTGACACCTCATTTTCTCCATTCTCAAGAGCTTTGAGTCTCTGCAAAACATATACATGTGTAGACACAAATAAGTGAAATAGAATGAAGGCTATTTCAGCTTTAGCTTTTATTCCGTTTGGGAGCTAAAGTCGCACAAACTTTTGTTTACAAAAATTTCGATGGCCTATAGTTCGCAAGTTATGCAATCAGTTGACATAAGATTGTGCATGCATGTAGACATGTTAATGACCTTTATATATGCCAAGTTTCAGATGGCTACCTACTCAAACAAGCAAGCAGTAGCGGTTTGAAATTTTCACAATTTGGGCTACACGTTCGGGACGATTCGTGACCTTAGGTGACTTGCACAATTCGGGCTGAAACTAGTGCCAAATGAGAGGGTTGGGATAAACATTCAATTGACCATATGTGCCAAAAATTCTCGTTCTTTAGTTTTCGAGTTATAGCCCCTGGAAGTCGAAAACTGCACGACTTTGCCCTCGAATATCTCGACAAGGGAGAAAGGAGAATTTCAGGGCACTTTCTCCCAAGAAATATATGGGAATTATCTGTAATTTAGCACAGTTTCAGAACGATTCGTGAAAGTCACCTTTTAAGAATAACTTCCACTGCAGGTCCATATATAAAAGTTTGCTCCTTTATTACTCTGCACATGGACAATTATTTGCGCTGTTATTTGTCCCAGGCATGTACCTATGTAACTACCGTTTACAGTGTAAAGATGGATGTTATCGGTCCCTGAACGTCGGAGCAGTAGGCGTTTAATGCATTTTCCCATAGGGTCCAATGCAAAATTGACACCTCATTTTCTCCATTCTCAAGAGCTTTGAGTCTCTGCAAAACATATACATGTGTAGACACAAATAAGTGAAATAGAATGAAGGCTATTTCAGCTTTAGCTTTTATTCCGTTTGGGAGCTAAAGTCGCACAAACTTTTGTTTACAAAAATTTCGATGGCCTATAGTTCGCAAGTTATGCAATCAGTTGACATAAGATTGTGCATGCATGTAGACATGTTAATGACCTTTATATATGCCAAGTTTCAGATGGCTACCTACTCAAACAAGCAAGCAGTAGCGGTTTGAAATTTTCACAATTTGGGCTACACGTTCGGGACGATTCGTGACCTTAGGTGACTTGCACAATTCGGGCTGAAACTAGTGCCAAATGAGAGGGTTGGGATAAACATTCAATTGACCATATGTGCCAAAAATTCTCGTTCTTTAGTTTTCGAGTTATAGCCCCTGGAAGTCGAAAACTGCACGACTTTGCCCTCGAATATCTCGACAACGGAGAAAGGAGAATTTCAGGGCACTTTCTCCCAAGAAATATATGGGAATTATCTGTAATTTAGCACAGTTTCAGAACGATTCGTGAAAGTCACCTTTTAAGAATAACTTCCACTGCAGGCCCATATATAAAAGTTTGCTCCTTTATTACTCTGCACATGGACAATTATTTGCGCTGTTATTTGCCCCAGGCATGTACCTATGTAATTACCGTTTACAGTGTAAAGATGGATGTTATCGGTCGCTGAACGTCGGAGCAGTAGGCGTTTAATGCATTTTCCCATAGGGTCCAATGCAAAATTGACACCTCATTTTCTCCATTCTCAAGAGCTTTGAGTCTCTGCAAAACATATACATGTGTAGACACAAATAAGTGAAATAGAATGAAGGCTATTTCAGCTTTAGCTTTTATTCCGTTTGGGAGCTAAAGTCGCACAAACTTTTGTTTACAAAAATTTCGATGGCCTATAGTTCGCAAGTTATGCAATCAGTTGACATAAGATTGTGCATGCATGTAGACATGTTAATGACCTTTATATATGCCAAGTTTCAGATGGCTACCTACTCAAACAAGCAAGCAGTAGCGGTTTGAAATTTTCACAATTTGTGCTACACGTTCGGGACGATTCGTGACCTTAGGTGACTTGCACAATTCGGGCTGAAACTAGTGCCAAATGAGAGGGTTGGGATAAACATTCAATTGACCATATGTGCCAAAAATTCTCGTTCTTTAGTTTTCGAGTTATAGCCCCTGGAAGTCGAAAACTGCACGACTTTGCCCTCGAATATCTCGACAACGGAGAAAGGAGAATTTCAGGGCACTTTCTCCCAAGAAATATATGGGAATTATCTGTAATTTAGCACAGTTTCAGAACGATTCGTGAAAGTCACCTTTTAAGAATAACTTCCACTGCAGGCCCATATATAAAAGTTTGCTCCTTTATTACTCTGCACATGGACAATTATTTGCGCTGTTATTTGCCCCAGGCATGTACCTATGTAATTACCGTTTACAGTGTAAAGATGGATGTTATCGGTCGCTGAACGTCGGAGCAGTAGGCGTTTAATGCATTTTCCCATAGGGTCCAATGCAAAATTGACACCTCATTTTCTCCATTCTCAAGAGCTTTGAGTCTCTGCAAAACATATACATGTGTAGACACAAATAAGTGAAATAGAATGAAGGCTATTTCAGCTTTAGCTTTTATTCCGTTTGGGAGCTAAAGTCGCACAAACTTTTGTTTACAAAAATTTCGATGGCCTATAGTTCGCAAGTTATGCAATCAGTTGACATAAGATTGTGCATGCATGTAGACATGTTAATGACCTTTATATATGCCAAGTTTCAGATGGCTACCTACTCAAACAAGCAAGCAGTAGCGGTTTGAAATTTTCACAATTTGGGCTACACTTTCGGGACGATTCGTGACCTTAGGTGACTTGCACAATTCGGGCTGAAACTAGTGCCAAATGAGAGGGTTGGGATAAACATTCAATTGACCATATGTGCCAAAAATTCTCGTTCTTTAGTTTTCGAGTTATAGCCCCTGGAAGTCGAAAACTGCACGACTTTGCCCTCGAATATCTCGACAACGGAGAAAGGAGAATTTCAGGGCACTTTCTCCCAAGAAATATATGGGAATTATCTGTAATTTAGCACAGTTTCAGAACGATTCGTGAAAGTCACCTTTTAAGAATAACTTCCACTGCAGGCCCATATATAAAAGTTTGCTCCTTTATTACTCTGCACATGGACAATTATTTGCGCTGTTATTTGCCCCAGGCATGTACCTATGTAATTACCGTTTACAGTGTAAAGATGGATGTTATCGGTCGCTGAACGTCGGAGCAGTAGGCGTTTAATGCATTTTCCCATAGGGTCCAATGCAAAATTGACACCTCATTTTCTCCATTCTCAAGAGCTTTGAGTCTCTGCAAAACATATACATGTGTAGACACAAATAAGTGAAATAGAATGAAGGCTATTTCAGCTTTAGCTTTTATTCCGTTTGGGAGCTAAAGTCGCACAAACTTTTGTTTACAAAAATTTCGATGGCCTATAGTTCGCAAGTTATGCAATCAGTTGACTTAAGATTGTGCATGCATGTAGACATGTTAATGACCTTTATATATGCCAAGTTTCAGATGGCTACCTACTCAAACAAGCAAGCAGTAGCGGTTTGAAATTTTCACAATTTGGGCTACACGTTCGGGACGATTCGTGACCTTAGGTGACTTGCACAATTCGGGCTGAAACTAGTGCCAAATGAGAGGGTTGGGATAAACATTCAATTGACCATATGTGCCAAAAATTCTCGTTCTTTAGTTTTCGAGTTATAGCCCCTGGAAGTCGAAAACTGCACGACTTTGCCCTCGAATATCTCGACAACGGAGAAAGAAGAATTTCAGGGCACTTTCTCCCAAGAAATATATGGGAATTATCTGTAATTTAGCACAGTTTCAGAACGATTCGTGAAAGTCACCTTTTAAGAATAACTTCCACTGCAGGCCCATATATAAAAGTTTGCTCCTTTATTACTCTGCACATGGACAATTATTTGCGCTGTTATTTGCCCCAGGCATGTACCTATGTAATTACCGTTTACAGTGTAAAGATGGATGTTATCGGTCGCTGAACGTCGGAGCAGTAGGCGTTTAATGCATTTTCCCATAGGGTCCAATGCAAAATTGACACCTCATTTTCTCCATTCTCAAGAGCTTTGAGTCTCTGCAAAACATATACATGTGTAGACACAAATAAGTGAAATAGAATGAAGGCTATTTCAGCTTTAGCTTTTATTCCGTTTGGGAGCTAAAGTCGCACAAACTTTTGTTTACAAAAATTTCGATGGCCTATAGTTCGCAAGTTATGCAATCAGTTGACATAAGATTGTGCATGCATGTAGACATGTTAATGACCTTTATATATGCCAAGTTTCAGATGGCTACCTACTCAAACAAGCAAGCAGTAGCGGTTTGAAATTTTCACAATTTGGGCTACACGTTCGGGACGATTCGTGACCTTAGGTGACTTGCACAATTCGGGCTGAAACTAGTGCCAAATGAGAGGGTTGGGATAAACATTCAATTGACCATATGTGCCAAAAATTCTCGTTCTTTAGTTTTCGAGTTATAGCCCCTGGAAGTCGAAAACTGCACGACTTTGCCCTCGAATATCTCGACAAGGGAGAAAGGAGAATTTCAGGGCACTTTCTCCCAAGAAATATATGGGAATTATCTGTAATTTAGCACAGTTTCAGAACGATTCGTGAAAGTCACCTTTTAAGAATAACTTCCACTGCAGGCCCATATATAAAAGTTTGCTCCTTTATTACTCTGCACATGGACAATGATTTGCGCTGTTATTTGCCCCAGGCATGTACCTATGTAATTACCGTTTACAGTGTAAAGATGGATGTTATCGGTCGCTGAACGTCGGAGCAGTAGGCGTTTAATGCATTTTCCCATAGGGTCCAATGCAAAATTGACACCTCATTTTCTCCATTCTCAAGAGCTTTGAGTCTCTGCAAAACATATACATGTGTAGACACAAATAAGTGAAATAGAATGAAGGCTATTTCAGCTTTAGCTTTTATTCCGTTTGGGAGCTAAAGTCGCACAAACTTTTGTTTACAAAAATTTCGATGGCCTATAGTTCGCAAGTTATGCAATCAGTTGACATAAGATTGTGCATGCATGTAGACATGTTAATGACCTTTATATATGCCAAGTTTCAGATGGCTACCTACTCAAACAAGCAAGCAGTAGCGGTTTGAAATTTTCACAATTTGGGCTACACGTTCGGGACGATTCGTGACCTTAGGTGACTTGCACAATTCGGGCTGAAACTAGTGCCAAATGAGAGGGTTGGGATAAACATTCAATTGACCATATGTGCCAAAAATTCTCGTTCTTTAGTTTTCGAGTTATAGCCCCTGGAAGTCGAAAACTGCACGACTTTGCCCTCGAATATCTCGACAAGGGAGAAAGGAGAATTTCAGGGCACTTTCTCCCAAGAAATATATGGGAATTATCTGTAATTTAGCACAGTTTCAGAACGATTCGTGAAAGTCACCTTTTAAGAATAACTTCCACTGCAGGTCCATATATAAAAGTTTGCTCCTTTATTACTCTGCACATGGACAATTATTTGCGCTGTTATTTGCCCCAGGCATGTACCTATGTAACTACCGTTTACAGTGTAAAGATGGATGTTATCGGTCCCTGAACGTCGGAGCAGTAGGCGTTTAATGCATTTTCCCATAGGGTCCAATGCAAAATTGACACCTCATTTTCTCCATTCTCAAGAGCTTTGAGTCTCTGCAAAACATATACATGTGTAGACACAAATAAGTGAAATAGAATGAAGGCTATTTCAGCTTTAGCTTTTATTCCGTTTGGGAGCTAAAGTCGCACAAACTTTTGTTTACAAAAATTTCGATGGCCTATAGTTCGCAAGTTATGCAATCAGTTGACATAAGATTGTGCATGCATGTAGACATGTTAATGACCTTTATATATGCCAAGTTTCAGATGGCTACCTACTCAAACAAGCAAGCAGTAGCGGTTTGAAATTTTCACAATTTGGGCTACACGTTCGGGACGATTCGTGACCTTAGGTGACTTGCACAATTCGGGCTGAAACTAGTGCCAAATGAGAGGGTTGGGATAAACATTCAATTGACCATATGTGCCAAAAATTCTCGTTCTTTAGTTTTCGAGTTATAGCCCCTGGAAGTCGAAAACTGCACGACTTTGCCCTCGAATATCTCGACAACGGAGAAAGGAGAATTTCAGGGCACTTTCTCCCAAGAAATATATGGGAATTATCTGTAATTTAGCACAGTTTCAGAACGATTCGTGAAAGTCACCTTTTAAGAATAACTTCCACTGCAGGCCCATATATAAAAGTTTGCTCCTTTATTACTCTGCACATGGACAATTATTTGCGCTGTTATTTGCCCCAGGCATGTACCTATGTAATTACCGTTTACAGTGTAAAGATGGATGTTATCGGTCGCTGAACGTCGGAGCAGTAGGCGTTTAATGCATTTTCCCATAGGGTCCAATGCAAAATTGACACCTCATTTTCTCCATTCTCAAGAGCTTTGAGTCTCTGCAAAACATATACATGTGTAGACACAAATAAGTGAAATAGAATGAAGGCTATTTCAGCTTTAGCTTTTATTCCGTTTGGGAGCTAAAGTCGCACAAACTTTTGTTTACAAAAATTTCGATGGCCTATAGTTCGCAAGTTATGCAATCAGTTGACATAAGATTGTGCATGCATGTAGACATGTTAATGACCTTTATATATGCCAAGTTTCAGATGGCTACCTACTCAAACAAGCAAGCAGTAGCGGTTTGAAATTTTCACAATTTGTGCTACACGTTCGGGACGATTCGTGACCTTAGGTGACTTGCACAATTCGGGCTGAAACTAGTGCCAAATGAGAGGGTTGGGATAAACATTCAATTGACCATATGTGCCAAAAATTCTCGTTCTTTAGTTTTCGAGTTATAGCCCCTGGAAGTCGAAAACTGCACGACTTTGCCCTCGAATATCTCGACAACGGAGAAAGGAGAATTTCAGGGCACTTTCTCCCAAGAAATATATGGGAATTATCTGTAATTTAGCACAGTTTCAGAACGATTCGTGAAAGTCACCTTTTAAGAATAACTTCCACTGCAGGCCCATATATAAAAGTTTGCTCCTTTATTACTCTGCACATGGACAATTATTTGCGCTGTTATTTGCCCCAGGCATGTACCTATGTAATTACCGTTTACAGTGTAAAGATGGATGTTATCGGTCGCTGAACGTCGGAGCAGTAGGCGTTTAATGCATTTTCCCATAGGGTCCAATGCAAAATTGACACCTCATTTTCTCCATTCTCAAGAGCTTTGAGTCTCTGCAAAACATATACATGTGTAGACACAAATAAGTGAAATAGAATGAAGGCTATTTCAGCTTTAGCTTTTATTCCGTTTGGGAGCTAAAGTCGCACAAACTTTTGTTTACAAAAATTTCGATGGCCTATAGTTCGCAAGTTATGCAATCAGTTGACATAAGATTGTGCATGCATGTAGACATGTTAATGACCTTTATATATGCCAAGTTTCAGATGGCTACCTACTCAAACAAGCAAGCAGTAGCGGTTTGAAATTTTCACAATTTGGGCTACACTTTCGGGACGATTCGTGACCTTAGGTGACTTGCACAATTCGGGCTGAAACTAGTGCCAAATGAGAGGGTTGGGATAAACATTCAATTGACCATATGTGCCAAAAATTCTCGTTCTTTAGTTTTCGAGTTATAGCCCCTGGAAGTCGAAAACTGCACGACTTTGCCCTCGAATATCTCGACAACGGAGAAAGGAGAATTTCAGGGCACTTTCTCCCAAGAAATATATGGGAATTATCTGTAATTTAGCACAGTTTCAGAACGATTCGTGAAAGTCACCTTTTAAGAATAACTTCCACTGCAGGCCCATATATAAAAGTTTGCTCCTTTATTACTCTGCACATGGACAATTATTTGCGCTGTTATTTGCCCCAGGCATGTACCTATGTAATTACCGTTTACAGTGTAAAGATGGATGTTATCGGTCGCTGAACGTCGGAGCAGTAGGCGTTTAATGCATTTTCCCATAGGGTCCAATGCAAAATTGACACCTCATTTTCTCCATTCTCAAGAGCTTTGAGTCTCTGCAAAACATATACATGTGTAGACACAAATAAGTGAAATAGAATGAAGGCTATTTCAGCTTTAGCTTTTATTCCGTTTGGGAGCTAAAGTCGCACAAACTTTTGTTTACAAAAATTTCGATGGCCTATAGTTCGCAAGTTATGCAATCAGTTGACTTAAGATTGTGCATGCATGTAGACATGTTAATGACCTTTATATATGCCAAGTTTCAGATGGCTACCTACTCAAACAAGCAAGCAGTAGCGGTTTGAAATTTTCACAATTTGGGCTACACGTTCGGGACGATTCGTGACCTTAGGTGACTTGCACAATTCGGGCTGAAACTAGTGCCAAATGAGAGGGTTGGGATAAACATTCAATTGACCATATGTGCCAAAAATTCTCGTTCTTTAGTTTTCGAGTTATAGCCCCTGGAAGTCGAAAACTGCACGACTTTGCCCTCGAATATCTCGACAACGGAGAAAGAAGAATTTCAGGGCACTTTCTCCCAAGAAATATATGGGAATTATCTGTAATTTAGCACAGTTTCAGAACGATTCGTGAAAGTCACCTTTTAAGAGTAACTTCCACTGCAGGCCCATATATAAAAGTTTGCTCCTTTATTACTCTGCACATGGACAATTATTTGCGCTGTTATTTGCCCCAGGCATGTAACTATGTAATTACCGTTTACAGTGTAAAGATGGATGTTATCGGTCGCTGAACGTCGGAGCAGTAGGCGTTTAATGCATTTTCCCATAGGGTCCAATGCAAAATTGACACATCATTTTCTCCATTCTCAAGAGCTTTGAGTCTCTGCAAAACATATACATGTGTAGACACAAATAAGTGAAATAGAATGAAGGCTATTTCAGCTTTAGCTTTTATTCCGTTTGGGAGCTAAAGTCGCACAAACTTTTGTTTACAAAAATTTCGATGGCCTATAGTTCGCAAGTTATGCAATCAGTTGACATAAGATTGTGCATGCATGTAGACATGTTAATGACCTTTATATATGCCAAGTTTCAGATGGCTACCTACTCAAACAAGCAAGCAGTAGCGGTTTGAAATTTTCACAATTTGGGCTACACGTTCGGGACGATTCGTGACCTTAGGTGACTTGCACAATTCGGGCTGAAACTAGTGCCAAATGAGAGGGTTGGGATAAACATTCAATTGACCATATGTGCCAAAAATTCTCGTTCTTTAGTTTTCGAGTTATAGCCCCTGGAAGTCGAAAACTGCACGACTTTGCCCTCGAATATCTCGACAACGGAGAAAGGAGAATTTCAGGGCACTTTCTCCCAAGAAATATATGGGAATTATCTGTAATTTAGCACAGTTTCAGAACGATTCGTGAAAGTCACCTTTTAAGAATAACTTCCACTGCAGGCCCATATATAAAAGTTTGCGCCTTTATTACTCTGCACATGGACAATTATTTGCGCTGTTATTTGCCCCAGGCATGTACCTATGTAATTACCGTTTACAGTGTAAAGATGGATGTTATCGGTCGCTGAACGTCGGAGCAGTAGGCGTTTAATGCATTTTCCCATAGGGTCCAATGCAAAATTGACACCTCATTTTCTCCATTCTCAAGAGCTTTGAGTCTCTGCAAAACATATACATGTGTAGACACAAATAAGTGAAATAGAATGAAGGCTATTTCAGCTTTAGCTTTTATTCCGTTTGGGAGCTAAAGTCGCACAAACTTTTGTTTACAAAAATTTCGATGGCCTATAGTTCGCAAGTTATGCAATCAGTTGACATAAGATTGTGCATGCATGTAGACATGTTAATGACCTTTATATATGCCAAGTTTCAGATGGCTACCTACTCAAACAAGCAAGCAGTAGCGGTTTGAAATTTTCACAATTTGGGCTACACGTTCGGGACGATTCGTGACCTTAGGTGACTTGCACAATTCGGGCTGAAACTAGTGCCAAATGAGAGGGTTGGGATAAACATTCAATTGACCATATGTGCCAAAAATTCTCGTTCTTTAGTTTTCGAGTTATAGCCCCTGGAAGTCGAAAACTGCACGACTTTGCCCTCGAATATCTCGACAACGGAGAAAGGAGAATTTCAGGGCACTTTCTCCCAAGAAATATATGGGAATTATCTGTAATTTAGCACAGTTTCAGAACGATTCGTGAAAGTCACCTTTTAAGAATAACTTCCACTGCAGGCCCATATATAAAAGTTTGCTCCTTTATTACTCTGCACATGGACAATTATTTGCGCTGTTATTTGCCCCGGGCATGTACCTATGTAATTACCGTTTACAGTGTAAAGATGGATGTTATCGGTCGCTGAACGTCGGAGCAGTAGGCGTTTAATGCATTTTCCCATAGGGTCCAATGCAAAATTGACACCTCATTTTCTCCATTCTCAAGAGCTTTGAGTCTCTGCAAAACATATACATGTGTAGACACAAATAAGTGAAATAGAATGAAGGCTATTTCAGCTTTAGCTTTTATTCCGTTTGGGAGCTAAAGTCGCACAAACTTTTGTTTACAAAAATTTCGATGGCCTATAGTTCGCAAGTTATGCAATCAGTTGACATAAGATTGTGCATGCATGTAGACATGTTAATGACCTTTATATATGCCAAGTTTCAGATGGCTACCTACTCAAACAAACAAGCAGTAGCGGTTTGAAATTTTCACAATTTGGGCTACACGTTCGGGACGATTCGTGACCTTAGGTGACTTGCACAATTCGGGCTGAAACTAGTGCCAAATGAGAGGGTTGGGATAAACATTCAATTGACCATATGTGCCAAAAATTCTCGTTCTTTAGTTTTCGAGTTATAGCCCCTGGAAGTCGAAAACTGCACGACTTTGCCCTCGAATATCTCGACAACGGAGAAAGGAGAATTTCAGGGCACTTTCTCCCAAGAAATATATGGGAATTATCTGTAATTTAGCACAGTTTCAGAACGATTCGTGAAAGTCACCTTTTAAGAATAACTTCCACTGCAGGCCCATATATAAAAGTTTGCTCCTTTATTACTCTGCACATGGACAATTATTTGCGCTGTTATTTGCCCCAGGCATGTACCTATGTAATTACCGTTTACAGTGTAAAGATGGATGTTATCGGTTGCTGAACGTCGGAGCAGTAGGCGTTTAATGCATTTTCCCATAGGGTCCAATGCAAAATTGACACCTCATTTTCTCCATTCTCAAGAGCTTTGAGTCTCTGCAAAACATATACATGTGTAGACACAAATAAGTGAAATAGAATGAAGGCTATTTCAGCTTTAGCTTTTATTCCGTTTGGGAGCTAAAGTCGCACAAACTTTTGTTTACAAAAATTTCGATGGCCTATAGTTCGCAAGTTATGCAATCAGTTGACATAAGATTGTGCATGCATGTAGACATGTTAATGACCTTTATATATGCCAAGTTTCAGATGGCTACCTACTCAAACAAGCAAGCAGTAGCGGTTTGAAATTTTCACAATTTGGGCTACACGTTCGGGACGATTCGTGACCTTAGGTGACTTGCACAATTCGGGCTGAAACTAGTGCCAAATGAGAGGGTTGGGATAAACATTCAATTGACCATATGTGCCAAAAATTCTCGTTCTTTAGTTTTCGAGTTATAGCCCCTGGAAGTCGAAAACTGCACGACTTTGCCCTCGAATATCTCGACAACGGAGAAAGGAGAATTTCAGGGCACTTTCTCCCAAGAAATATATGGGAATTATCTGTAATTTAGCACGGTTTCAGAACGATTCGTGAAAGTCACCTTTTAAGAATAACTTCCACTGCAGGCCCATATATAAAAGTTTGCTCCTTTATTACTCTGCACATGGACAATTATTTGCGCTGTTATTTGCCCCAGGCATGTACCTATGTAATTACCGTTTACAGTGTAAAGATGGATGTTATCGGTCGCTGAACGTCGGAGCAGTAGGCGTTTAATGCATTTTCCCATAGGGTCCAATGCAAAATTGACACCTCATTTTCTCCATTCTCAAGAGCTTTGAGTCTCTGCAAAACATATACATGTGTAGACACAAATAAGTGAAATAGAATGAAGGCTATTTCAGCTTTAGCTTTTATTCCGTTTGGGAGCTAAAGTCGCACAAACTTTTGTTTACAAAAATTTCGATGGCCTATAGTTCGCAAGTTATGCAATCAGTTGACATAAGATTGTGCATGCATGTAGACATGTTAATGACCTTTATATATGCCAAGTTTCAGATGGCTACCTACTCAAACAAGCAAGCAGTAGCGGTTTGAAATTTTCACAATTTGGGCTACACGTTCGGGACGATTCGTGACCTTAGGTGACTTGCACAATTCGGGCTGAAACTAGTGCCAAATGAGAGGGTTGGGATAAACATTCAATTGACCATATGTGCCAAAAATTCTCGTTCTTTAGTTTTCGAGTTATAGCCCCTGGAAGTCGAAAACTGCACGACTTTGCCCTCGAATATCTCGACAACGGAGAAAGGAGAATTTCAGGGCACTTTCTCCCAAGAAATATATGGGAATTATCTGTAATTTAGCACAGTTTCAGAACGATTCGTGAAAGTCACCTTTTAAGAATAACTTCCACTGCAGGCCCATATATAAAAGTTTGCTCCTTTATTACTCTGCACATGGACAATTATTTGCGCTGTTATTTGCCCCAGGCATGTACCTATGTAATTACCGTTTACAGTGTAAAGATGGATGTTATCGGTCGCTGAACGTCGGAGCAGTAGGCGTTTAATGCATTTTCCCATAGGGTCCAATGCAAAATTGACACCTCATTTTCTCCATTCTCAAGAGCTTTGAGTCTCTGCAAAACATATACATGTGTAGACACAAATAAGTGAAATAGAATGAAGGCTATTTCAGCTTTAGCTTTTATTCCGTTTGGGAGCTAAAGTCGCACAAACTTTTGTTTACAAAAATTTCGATGGCCTATAGTTCGCAAGTTATGCAATCAGTTGACATAAGATTGTGCATGCATGTAGACATGTTAATGACCTTTATATATGCCAAGTTTCAGATGGCTACCTACTCAAACAAGCAAGCAGTAGCGGTTTGAAATTTTCACAATTTGGGCTACACGTTCGGGACGATTCGTGACCTTAGGTGACTTGCACAATTCGGGCTGAAACTAGTGCCAAATGAGAGGGTTGGGATAAACATTCAATTGACCATATGTGCCAAAAATTCTCGTTCTTTAGTTTTCGAGTTATAGCCTCTGGAAGTCGAAAACTGCACGACTTTGCCCTCGAATATCTCGACAACGGAGAAAGGAGAATTTCAGGGCACTTTCTCCCAAGAAATATATGGGAATTATCTGTAATTTAGCACAGTTTCAGAACGATTCGTGAAAGTCACCTTTTAAGAATAACTTCCACTGCAGGCCCATATATAAAAGTTTGCTCCTTTATTACTCTGCACGTGGACAATTATTTGCGCTGTTATTTGCCCCAGGCATGTACCTATGTAATTACCGTTTACAGTGTAAAGATGGATGTTATCGGTCGCTGAACGTCGGAGCAGTAGGCGTTTAATGCATTTTCCCATAGGGTCCAATGCAAAATTGACACCTCATTTTCTCCATTCTCAAGAGCTTTGAGTCTCTGCAAAACATATACATGTGTAGACACAAATAAGTGAAATAGAATGAAGGCTATTTCAGCTTTAGCTTTTATTCCGTTTGGGAGCTAAAGTCGCACAAACTTTTGTTTACAAAAATTTCGATGGCCTATAGTTCGCAAGTTATGCAATCAGTTGACATAGGATTGTGCATGCATGTAGACATGTTAATGACCTTTATATATGCCAAGTTTCAGATGGCTACCTACTCAAACAAGCAAGCAGTAGCGGTTTGAAATTTTCACAATTTGGGCTACACGTTCGGGACGATTCGTGACCTTAGGTGACTTGCACAATTCGGGCTGAAACTAGTGCCAAATGAGAGGATTGGGATAAACATTCAATTGACCATATGTGCCAAAAATTCTCGTTCTTTAGTTTTCGAGTTATAGCCCCTGGAAGTCGAAAACTGCACGACTTTGCCCTCGAATATCTCGACAACGGAGAAAGGAGAATTTCAGGGCACTTTCTCCCAAGAAATATATGGGAATTATCTGTAATTTAGCACGGTTTCAGAACGATTCGTGAAAGTCACCTTTTAAGAATAACTTCCACTGCAGGCCCATATATAAAAGTTTGCTCCTTTATTACTCTGCACATGGACAATTATTTGCGCTGTTATTTGCCCCAGGCATGTACCTATGTAATTACCGTTTACAGTGTAAAGATGGATGTTATCGGTCGCTGAACGTCGGAGCAGTAGGCGTTTAATGCATTTTCCCATAGGGTCCAATGCAAAATTGACACCTCATTTTCTCCATTCTCAAGAGCTTTGAGTCTCTGCAAAACATATACATGTGTAGACACAAATAAGTGAAATAGAATGAAGGCTATTTCAGCTTTAGCTTTTATTCCGTTTGGGAGCTAAAGTCGCACAAACTTTTGTTTACAAAAATTTCGATGGCCTATAGTTCGCAAGTTATGCAATCAGTTGACATAAGATTGTGCATGCATGTAGACATGTTAATGACCTTTATATATGCCAAGTTTCAGATGGCTACCTACTCAAACAAGCAAGCAGTAGCGGTTTGAAATTTTCACAATTTGGGCTACACGTTCGGGACGATTCGTGACCTTAGGTGACTTGCACAATTCGGGCTGAAACTAGTGCCAAATGAGAGGGTTGGGATAAACATTCAATTGACCATATGTGCCAAAAATTCTCGTTCTTTAGTTTTCGAGTTATAGCCCCTGGAAGTCGAAAACTGCACGACTTTGCCCTCGAATATCTCGACAACGGAGAAAGGAGAATTTCAGGGCACTTTCTCCCAAGAAATATATGGGAATTATCTGTAATTTAGCACAGTTTCAGAACGATTCGTGAAAGTCACCTTTTAAGAATAACTTCCACTGCAGGCCCATATATAAAAGTTTGCTCCTTTATTACTCTGCACATGGACAATTATTTGCGCTGTTATTTGCCCCAGGCATGTACCTATGTAATTACCGTTTACAGTGTAAAGATGGATGTTATCGGTCGCTGAACGTCGGAGCAGTAGGCGTTTAATGCATTTTCCCATAGGGTCCAATGCAAAATTGACACCTCATTTTCTCCATTCTCAAGAGCTTTGAGTCTCTGCAAAACATATACATGTGTAGACACAAATAAGTGAAATAGAATGAAGGCTATTTCAGCTTTAGCTTTTATTCCGTTTGGGAGCTAAAGTCGCACAAACTTTTGTTTACAAAAATTTCGATGGCCTATAGTTCGCAAGTTATGCAATCAGTTGACATAAGATTGTGCATGCATGTAGACATGTTAATGACCTTTATATATGCCAAGTTTCAGATGGCTACCTACTCAAACAAGCAAGCAGTAGCGGTTTGAAATTTTCACAATTTGGGCTACACGTTCGGGACGATTCGTGACCTTAAGTGACTTGCACAATTCGGGCTGAAACTAGTGCCAAATGAGAGGGTTGGGATAAACATTCAATTGACCATATGTGCCAAAAATTCTCGTTCTTTAGTTTTCGAGTTATAGCCTCTGGAAGTCGAAAACTGCACGACTTTGCCCTCGAATATCTCGACAACGGAGAAAGGAGAATTTCAGGGCACTTTCTCCCAAGAAATATATGGGAATTATCTGTAATTTAGCACAGTTTCAGAACGATTCGTGAAAGTCACCTTTTAAGAATAACTTCCACTGCAGGCCCATATATAAAAGTTTGCTCCTTTATTACTCTGCACATGGACAATTATTTGCGCTGTTATTTGCCCCAGGCATGTACCTATGTAATTACCGTTTACAGTGTAAAGATGGATGTTATCGGTCGCTGAACGTCGGAGCAGTAGGCGTTTAATGCATTTTCCCATAGGGTCCAATGCAAAATTGACACCTCATTTTCTCCATTCTCAAGAGCTTTGAGTCTCTGCAAAACATATACATGTGTAGACACAAATAAGTGAAATAGAATGAAGGCTATTTCAGCTTTAGCTTTTATTCCGTTTGGGAGCTAAAGTCGCACAAACTTTTGTTTACAAAAATTTCGATGGCCTATAGTTCGCAAGTTATGCAATCAGTTGACATAAGATTGTGCATGCATGTAGACATGTTAATGACCTTTATATATGCCAAGTTTCAGATGGCTACCTACTCAAACAAGCAAGCAGTAGCGGTTTGAAATTTTCACAATTTGGGCTACACGTTCGGGACGATTCGTGACCTTAGGTGACTTGCACAATTCGGGCTGAAACTAGTGCCAAATGAGAGGGTTGGGATAAACATTCAATTGACCATATGTGCCAAAAATTCTCGTTCTTTAGTTTTCGAGTTATAGCCCCTGGAAGTCGAAAACTGCACGACTTTGCCCTCGAATATCTCGACAACGGAGAAAGGAGAATTTCAGGGCACTTTCTCCCAAGAAATATATGGGAATTATCTGTAATTTAGCACAGTTTCAGAACGATTCGTGAAAGTCACCTTTTAAGAATAACTTCCACTGCAGGCCCATATATAAAAGTTTGCTCCTTTATTACTCTGCACATGGACAATTATTTGCGCTGTTATTTGCCCCAGGCATGTACCTATGTAATTACCGTTTACAGTGTAAAGATGGATGTTATCGGTCGCTGAACGTCGGAGCAGTAGGCGTTTAATGCATTTTCCCATAGGGTCCAATGCAAAATTGACACCTCATTTTCTCCATTCTCAAGAGCTTTGAGTCTCTGCAAAACATATACATGTGTAGACACAAATAAGTGAAATAGAATGAAGGCTATTTCAGCTTTAGCTTTTATTCCGTTTGGGAGCTAAAGTCGCACAAACTTTTGTTTACAAAAATTTCGATGGCCTATAGTTCGCAAGTTATGCAATCAGTTGACATAAGATTGTGCATGCATGTAGACATGTTAATGACCTTTATATATGCCAAGTTTCAGATGGCTACCTACTCAAACAAGCAAGCAGTAACGGTTTGAAATTTTCACAATTTGGGCTACACGTTCGGGACGATTCGTGACCTTAGGTGACTTGCACAATTCGGGCTGAAACTAGTGCCAAATGAGAGGGTTGGGATAAACATTCAATTGACCATATGTGCCAAAAATTCTCGTTCTTTAGTTTTCGAGTTATAGCCCCTGGAAGTCGAAAACTGCACGACTTTGCCCTCGAATATCTCGACAACGGAGAAAGGAGAATTTCAGGGCACTTTCTCCCAAGAAATATATGGGAATTATCTGTAATTTAGCACAGTTTCAGAACGATTCGTGAAAGTCACCTTTTAAGAATAACTTCCACTGCAGGCCCATATATAAAAGTTTGCTCCTTTATTACTCTGCACATGGACAATTATTTGCGCTGTTATTTGCCCCAGGCATGTACCTATGTAATTACCGTTTAC
The DNA here is from genome assembly GCA_963989385.1 of Ctena decussata. NCBI lineage: Eukaryota > Metazoa > Mollusca > Bivalvia > Lucinida > Lucinidae > Ctena > Ctena decussata. Next base: position 574,415 of record CAXDIV010000239.1, on the reverse strand, counting down.
AGTGTAAAGATGGATGTTATCGGTCGCTGAACGTCGGAGCAGTAGGCGTTTAATGCATTTTCCCATAGGGTCCAATGCAAAATTGACACCTCATTTTCTCCATTCTCAAGAGCTTTGAGTCTCTGCAAAACATATACATGTGTAGACACAAATAAGTGAAATAGAATGAAGGCTATTTCAGCTTTAGCTTTTATTCCGTTTGGGAGCTAAAGTCGCACAAACTTTTGTTTACAAAAATTTCGATGGCCTATAGTTCGCAAGTTATGCAATCAGTTGACATAAGATTGTGCATGCATGTAGACATGTTAATGACCTTTATATATGCCAAGTTTCAGATGGCTACCTACTCAAACAAGCAAGCAGTAGCGGTTTGAAATTTTCACAATTTGGGCTACACGTTCGGGACGATTCGTGACCTTAGGTGACTTGCACAATTCGGGCTGAAACTAGTGCCAAATGAGAGGGTTGGGATAAACATTCAATTGACCATATGTGCCAAAAATTCTCGTTCTTTAGTTTTCGAGTTATAGCCCCTGGAAGTCGAAAACTGCACGACTTTGCCCTCGAATATCTCGACAACGGAGAAAGGAGAATTTCAGGGCACTTTCTCCCAAGAAATATATGGGAATTATCTGTAATTTAGCACAGTTTCAGAACGATTCGTGAAAGTCACCTTTTAAGAATAACTTCCACTGCAGGCCCATATATAAAAGTTTGCTCCTTTATTACTCTGCACATGGACAATTATTTGCGCTGTTATTTGCCCCAGGCATGTACCTATGTAATTACCGTTTACAGTGTAAAGATGGATGTTATCGGTCGCTGAACGTCGGAGCAGTAGGCGTTTAATGCATTTTCCCATAGGGTCCAATGCAAAATTGACACCTCATTTTCTCCATTCTCAAGAGCTTTGAGTCTCTGCAAAACATATACATGTGTAGACACAAATAAGTGAAATAGAATGAAGGCTATTTCAGCTTTAGCTTTTATTCCGTTTGGGAGCTAAAGTCGCACAAACTTTTGTTTACAAAAATTTCGATGGCCTATAGTTCGCAAGTTATGCAATCAGTTGACATAAGATTGTGCATGCATGTAGACATGTTAATGACCTTTATATATGCCAAGTTTCAGATGGCTACCTACTCAAACAAGCAAGCAGTAGCGGTTTGAAATTTTCACAATTTGGGCTACACGTTCGGGACGATTCGTGACCTTAGGTGACTTGCACAATTCGGGCTGAAACTAGTGCCAAATGAGAGGGTTGGGATAAACATTCAATTGACCATATGTGCCAAAAATTCTCGTTCTTTAGTTTTCGAGTTATAGCCCCTGGAAGTCGAAAACTGCACGACTTTGCCCTCGAATATCTCGACAACGGAGAAAGGAGAATTTCAGGGCACTTTCTCCCAAGAAATATATGGGAATTATCTGTAATTTAGCACAGTTTCAGAACGATTCGTGAAAGTCACCTTTTAAGAATAACTTCCACTGCAGGCCCATATATAAAAGTTTGCTCCTTTATTACTCTGCACATGGACAATTATTTGCGCTGTTATTTGCCCCAGGCATGTACCTATGTAATTACCGTTTACAGTGTAAAGATGGATGTTATCGGTCGCTGAACGTCGGAGCAGTAGGCGTTTAATGCATTTTCCCATAGGGTCCAATGCAAAATTGACACCTCATTTTCTCCATTCTCAAGAGCTTTGAGTCTCTGCAAAACATATACATGTGTAGACACAAATAAGTGAAATAGAATGAAGGCTATTTCAGCTTTAGCTTTTATTCCGTTTGGGAGCTAAAGTCGCACAAACTTTTGTTTACAAAAATTTCGATGGCCTATAGTTCGCAAGTTATGCAATCAGTTGACATAAGATTGTGCATGCATGTAGACATGTTAATGACCTTTATATATGCCAAGTTTCAGATGGCTACCTACTCAAACAAGCAAGCAGTAGCGGTTTGAAATTTTCACAATTTGGGCTACACGTTCGGGACGATTCGTGACCTTAGGTGACTTGCACAATTCGGGCTGAAACTAGTGCCAAATGAGAGGGTTGGGATAAACATTCAATTGACCATATGTGCCAAAAATTCTCGTTCTTTAGTTTTCGAGTTATAGCCCCTGGAAGTCGAAAACTGCACGACTTTGCCCTCGAATATCTCGACAACGGAGAAAGGAGAATTTCAGGGCACTTTCTCCCAAGAAATATATGGGAATTATCTGTAATTTAGCACAGTTTCAGAACGATTCGTGAAAGTCACCTTTTAAGAATAACTTCCACTGCAGGCCCATATATAAAAGTTTGCTCCTTTATTACTCTGCACATGGACAATTATTTGCGCTGTTATTTGCCCCAGGCATGTACCTATGTAATTACCGTTTACAGTGTAAAGATGGATGTTATCGGTCGCTGAACGTCGGAGCAGTAGGCGTTTAATGCATTTTCCCATAGGGTCCAATGCAAAATTGACACCTCATTTTCTCCATTCTCAAGAGCTTTGAGTCTCTGCAAAACATATACATGTGTAGACACAAATAAGTGAAATAGAATGAAGGCTATTTCAGCTTTAGCTTTTATTCCGTTTGGGAGCTAAAGTCGCACAAACTTTTGTTTACAAAAATTTCGATGGCCTATAGTTCGCAAGTTATGCAATCAGTTGACATAAGATTGTGCATGCATGTAGACATGTTAATGACCTTTATATATGCCAAGTTTCAGATGGCTACCTACTCAAACAAGCAAGCAGTAGCGGTTTGAAATTTTCACAATTTGGGCTACACGTTCGGGACGATTCGTGACCTTAGGTGACTTGCACAATTCGGGCTGAAACTAGTGCCAAATGAGAGGGTTGGGATAAACATTCAATTGACCATATGTGCCAAAAATTCTCGTTCTTTAGTTTTCGAGTTATAGCCCCTGGAAGTCGAAAACTGCACGACTTTGCCCTCGAATATCTCGACAACGGAGAAAGGAGAATTTCAGGGCACTTTCTCCCAAGAAATATATGGGAATTATCTGTAATTTAGCACAGTTTCAGAACGATTCGTGAAAGTCACCTTTTAAGAATAACTTCCACTGCAGGCCCATATATAAAAGTTTGCTCCTTTATTACTCTGCACATGGACAATTATTTGCGCTGTTATTTGCCCCAGGCATGTACCTATGTAATTACCGTTTACAGTGTAAAGATGGATGTTATCGGTCGCTGAACGTCGGAGCAGTAGGCGTTTAATGCATTTTCCCATAGGGTCCAATGCAAAATTGACACCTCATTTTCTCCATTCTCAAGAGCTTTGAGTCTCTGCAAAACATATACATGTGTAGACACAAATAAGTGAAATAGAATGAAGGCTATTTCAGCTTTAGCTTTTATTCCGTTTGGGAGCTAAAGTCGCACAAACTTTTGTTTACAAAAATTTCGATGGCCTATAGTTCGCAAGTTATGCAATCAGTTGACATAAGATTGTGCATGCATGTAGACATGTTAATGACCTTTATATATGCCAAGTTTCAGATGGCTACCTACTCAAACAAGCAAGCAGTAGCGGTTTGAAATTTTCACAATTTGGGCTACACGTTCGGGACGATTCGTGACCTTAGGTGACTTGCACAATTCGGGCTGAAACTAGTGCCAAATGAGAGGGTTGGGATAAACATTCAATTGACCATATGTGCCAAAAATTCTCGTTCTTTAGTTTTCGAGTTATAGCCCCTGGAAGTCGAAAACTGCACGACTTTGCCCTCGAATATCTCGACAACGGAGAAAGGAGAATTTCAGGGCACTTTCTCCCAAGAAATATATGGGAATTATCTGTAATTTAGCACAGTTTCAGAACGATTCGTGAAAGTCACCTTTTAAGAATAACTTCCACTGCAGGCCCATATATAAAAGTTTGCTCCTTTATTACTCTGCACATGGACAATTATTTGCGCTGTTATTTGCCCCAGGCATGTACCTATGTAATTACCGTTTACAGTGTAAAGATGGATGTTATCGGTCGCTGAACGTCGGAGCAGTAGGCGTTTAATGCATTTTCCCATAGGGTCCAATGCAAAATTGACACCTCATTTTCTCCATTCTCAAGAGCTTTGAGTCTCTGCAAAACATATACATGTGTAGACACAAATAAGTGAAATAGAATGAAGGCTATTTCAGCTTTAGCTTTTATTCCGTTTGGGAGCTAAAGTCGCACAAACTTTTGTTTACAAAAATTTCGATGGCCTATAGTTCGCAAGTTATGCAATCAGTTGACATAAGATTGTGCATGCATGTAGACATGTTAATGACCTTTATATATGCCAAGTTTCAGATGGCTACCTACTCAAACAAGCAAGCAGTAGCGGTTTGAAATTTTCACAATTTGGGCTACACGTTCGGGACGATTCGTGACCTTAGGTGACTTGCACAATTCGGGCTGAAACTAGTGCCAAATGAGAGGGTTGGGATAAACATTCAATTGACCATATGTGCCAAAAATTCTCGTTCTTTAGTTTTCGAGTTATAGCCCCTGGAAGTCGAAAACTGCACGACTTTGCCCTCGAATATCTCGACAACGGAGAAAGGAGAATTTCAGGGCACTTTCTCCCAAGAAATATATGGGAATTATCTGTAATTTAGCACAGTTTCAGAACGATTCGTGAAAGTCACCTTTTAAGAATAACTTCCACTGCAGGCCCATATATAAAAGTTTGCTCCTTTATTACTCTGCACATGGACAATTATTTGCGCTGTTATTTGCCCCAGGCATGTACCTATGTAATTACCGTTTACAGTGTAAAGATGGATGTTATCGGTCGCTGAACGTCGGAGCAGTAGGCGTTTAATGCATTTTCCCATAGGGTCCAATGCAAAATTGACACCTCATTTTCTCCATTCTCAAGAGCTTTGAGTCTCTGCAAAACATATACATGTGTAGACACAAATAAGTGAAATAGAATGAAGGCTATTTCAGCTTTAGCTTTTATTCCGTTTGGGAGCTAAAGTCGCACAAACTTTTGTTTACAAAAATTTCGATGGCCTATAGTTCGCAAGTTATGCAATCAGTTGACATAAGATTGTGCATGCATGTAGACATGTTAATGACCTTTATATATGCCAAGTTTCAGATGGCTACCTACTCAAACAAGCAAGCAGTAGCGGTTTGAAATTTTCACAATTTGGGCTACACGTTCGGGACGATTCGTGACCTTAGGTGACTTGCACAATTCGGGCTGAAACTAGTGCCAAATGAGAGGGTTGGGATAAACATTCAATTGACCATATGTGCCAAAAATTCTCGTTCTTTAGTTTTCGAGTTATAGCCTCTGGAAGTCGAAAACTGCACGACTTTGCCCTCGAATATCTCGACAACGGAGATAGGAGAATTTCAGGGCACTTTCTCCCAAGAAATATATGGGAATTATCTGTAATTTAGCACAGTTTCAGAACGATTCGTGAAAGTCACCTTTTAAGAATAACTTCCACTGCAGGCCCATATATAAAAGTTTGCTCCTTTATTACTCTGCACATGGACAATTATTTGCGCTGTTATTTGCCCCAGGCATGTACCTATGTAATTACCGTTTACAGTGTAAAGATGGATGTTATCGGTCGCTGAACGTCGGAGCAGTAGGCGTTTAATGCATTTTCCCATAGGGTCCAATGCAACATTGACACCTCATTTTCTCCATTCTCAAGAGCTTTGAGTCTCTGCAAAACATATACATGTGTAGACACAAATAAGTGAAATAGAATGAAGGCTATTTCAGCTTTAGCTTTTATTCCGTTTGGGAGCTAAAGTCGCACAAACTTTTGTTTACAAAAATTTCGATGGCCTATAGTTCGCAAGTTATGCAATCAGTTGACATAAGATTGTGCATGCATGTAGACATGTTAATGACCTTTATATATGCCAAGTTTCAGATGGCTACCTACTCAAACAAGCAAGCAGTAGCGGTTTGAAATTTTCACAATTTGGGCTACACGTTCGGGACGATTCGTGACCTTAGGTGACTTGCACAATTCGGGCTGAAACTAGTGCCAAATGAGAGGGTTGGGATAAACATTCAATTGACCATATGTGCCAAAAATTCTCGTTCTTTAGTTTTCGAGTTATAGCCCCTGGAAGTCGAAAACTGCACGACTTTGCCCTCGAATATCTCGACAACGGAGAAAGGAGAATTTCAGGGCACTTTCTCCCAAGAAATATATGGGAATTATCTGTAATTTAGCACAGTTTCAGAACGATTCGTGAAAGTCACCTTTTAAGAATAACTTCCACTGCAGGCCCATATATAAAAGTTTGCTCCTTTATTACTCTGCACATGGACAATTATTTGCGCTGTTATTTGCCCCAGGCATGTACCTATGTAATTACCGTTTACAGTGTAAAGATGGATGTTATCGGTCGCTGAACGTCGGAGCAGTAGGCGTTTAATGCATTTTCCCATAGGGTCCAATGCAAAATTGACACCTCATTTTCTCCATTCTCAAGAGCTTTGAGTCTCTGCAAAACATATACATGTGTAGACACAAATAAGTGAAATAGAATGAAGGCTATTTCAGCTTTAGCTTTTATTCCGTTTGGGAGCTAAAGTCGCACAAACTTTTGTTTACAAAAATTTCGATGGCCTATAGTTCGCAAGTTATGCAATCAGTTGACATAAGATTGTGCATGCATGTAGACATGTTAATGACCTTTATATATGCCAAGTTTCAGATGGCTACCTACTCAAACAAGCAAGCAGTAGCGGTTTGAAATTTTCACAATTTGGGCTACACGTTCGGGACGATTCGTGACCTTAGGTGACTTGCACAATTCGGGCTGAAACTAGTGCCAAATGAGAGGGTTGGGATAAACATTCAATTGACCATATGTGCCAAAAATTCTCGTTCTTTAGTTTTCGAGTTATAGCCCCTGGAAGTCGAAAACTGCACGACTTTGCCCTCGAATATCTCGACAACGGAGAAAGGAGAATTTCAGGGCACTTTCTCCCAAGAAATATATGGGAATTATCTGTAATTTAGCACAGTTTCAGAACGATTCGTGAAAGTCACCTTTTAAGAATAACTTCCACTGCAGGCCCATATATAAAAGTTTGCTCCTTTATTACTCTGCACATGGACAATTATTTGCGCTGTTATTTGCCCCAGGCATGTACCTATGTAATTACCGTTTACAGTGTAAAGATGGATTTTATCGGTCGCTGAACGTCGGAGCAGTAGGCGTTTAATGCATTTTCCCATAGGGTCCAATGCAAAATTGACACCTCATTTTCTCCATTCTCAAGAGCTTTGAGTCTCTGCAAAACATATACATGTGTAGACACAAATAAGTGAAATAGAATGAAGGCTATTTCAGCTTTAGCTTTTATTCCGTTTGGGAGCTAAAGTCGCACAAACTTTTGTTTACAAAAATTTCGATGGCCTATAGTTCGCAAGTTATGCAATCAGTTGACATAAGATTGTGCATGCATGTAGACATGTTAATGACCTTTATATATGCCAAGTTTCAGATGGCTACCTACTCAAACAAGCAAGCAGTAGCGGTTTGAAATTTTCACAATTTGGGCTACACGTTCGGGACGATTCGTGACCTTAGGTGACTTGCACAATTCGGGCTGAAACTAGTGCCAAATGAGAGGGTTGGGATAAACATTCAATTGACCATATGTGCCAAAAATTCTCGTTCTTTAGTTTTCGAGTTATAGCCCCTGGAAGTCGAAAACTGCACGACTTTGCCCTCGAATATCTCGACAACGGAGAAAGGAGAATTTCAGGGCACTTTCTCCCAAGAAATATATGGGAATTATCTGTAATTTAGCACAGTTTCAGAACGATTCGTGAAAGTCACCTTTTAAGAATAACTTCCACTGCAGGCCCATATATAAAAGTTTGCTCCTTTATTACTCTGCACATGGACAATTATTTGCGCTGTTATTTGCCCCAGGCATGTACCTATGTAATTACCGTTTACAGTGTAAAGATGGATGTTATCGGTCGCTGAACGTCGGAGCAGTAGGCGTTTAATGCATTTTCCCATAGGGTCCAATGCAAAATTGACACCTCATTTTCTCCATTCTCAAGAGCTTTGAGTCTCTGCAAAACATATACATGTGTAGACACAAATAAGTGAAATAGAATGAAGGCTATTTCAGCTTTAGCTTTTATTCCGTTTGGGAGCTAAAGTCGCACAAACTTTTGTTTACAAAAATTTCGATGGCCTATAGTTCGCAAGTTATGCAATCAGTTGACATAAGATTGTGCATGCATGTAGACATGTTAATGACCTTTATATATGCCAAGTTTCAGATGGCTACCTACTCAAACAAGCAAGCAGTAGCGGTTTGAAATTTTCACAATTTGGGCTACACGTTCGGGACGATTCGTGACCTTAGGTGACTTGCACAATTCGGGCTGAAACTAGTGCCAAATGAGAGGGTTGGGATAAACATTCAATTGACCATATGTGCCAAAAATTCTCGTTCTTTAGTTTTCGAGTTATAGCCCCTGGAAGTCGAAAACTGCACGACTTTGCCCTCGAATATCTCGACAACGGAGAAAGGAGAATTTCAGGGCACTTTCTCCCAAGAAATATATGGGAATTATCTGTAATTTAGCACAGTTTCAGAACGATTCGTGAAAGTCACCTTTTAAGAATAACTTCCACTGCAGGCCCATATATAAAAGTTTGCTCCTTTATTACTCTGCACATGGACAATTATTTGCGCTGTTATTTGCCCCAGGCATGTACCTATGTAATTACCGTTTACAGTGTAAAGATGGATGTTATCGGTCGCTGAACGTCGGAGCAGTAGGCGTTTAATGCATTTTCCCATAGGGTCCAATGCAAAATTGACACCTCATTTTCTCCATTCTCAAGAGCTTTGAGTCTCTGCAAAACATATACATGTGTAGACACAAATAAGTGAAATAGAATGAAGGCTATTTCAGCTTTAGCTTTTATTCCGTTTGGGAGCTAAAGTCGCACAAACTTTTGTTTACAAAAATTTCGATGGCCTATAGTTCGCAAGTTATGCAATCAGTTGACATAAGATTGTGCATGCATGTAGACATGTTAATGACCTTTATATATGCCAAGTTTCAGATGGCTACCTACTCAAACAAGCAAGCAGTAGCGGTTTGAAATTTTCACAATTTGGGCTACACGTTCGGGACGATTCGTGACCTTAGGTGACTTGCACAATTCGGGCTGAAACTAGTGCCAAATGAGAGGGTTGGGATAAACATTCAATTGACCATATGTGCCAAAAATTCTCGTTCTTTAGTTTTCGAGTTATAGCCCCTGGAAGTCGAAAACTGCACGACTTTGCCCTCGAATATCTCGACAACGGAGAAAGGAGAATTTCAGGGCACTTTCTCCCAAGAAATATATGGGAATTATCTGTAATTTAGCACAGTTTCAGAACGATTCGTGAAAGTCACCTTTTAAGAATAACTTCCACTGCAGGCCCATATATAAAAGTTTGCTCCTTTATTACTCTGCACATGGACAATTATTTGCGCTGTTATTTGCCCCAGGCATGTACCTATGTAATTACCGTTTACAGTGTAAAGATGGATGTTATCGGTCGCTGAACGTCGGAGCAGTAGGCGTTTAATGCATTTTCCCATATGGTCCAATGCAAAATTGACACCTCATTTTCTCCATTCTCAAGAGCTTTGAGTCTCTGCAAAACATATACATGTGTAGACACAAATAAGTGAAATAGAATGAAGGCTATTTCAGCTTTAGCTTTTATTCCGTTTGGGAGCTAAAGTCGCACAAACTTTTGTTTACAAAAATTTCGATGGCCTATAGTTCGCAAGTTATGCAATCAGTTGACATAAGATTGTGCATGCATGTAGACATGTTAATGACCTTTATATATGCCAAGTTTCAGATGGCTACCTACTCAAACAAGCAAGCAGTAGCGGTTTGAAATTTTCACAATTTGGGCTACACGTTCGGGACGATTCGTGACCTTAGGTGACTTGCACAATTCGGGCTGAAACTAGTGCCAAATGAGAGGGTTGGGATAAACATTCAATTGACCATATGTGCCAAAAATTCTCGTTCTTTAGTTTTCGAGTTATAGCCCCTGGAAGTCGAAAACTGCACGACTTTGCCCTCGAATATCTCGACAACGGAGAAAGGAGAATTTCAGGGCACTTTCTCCCAAGAAATATATGGGAATTATCTGTAATTTAGCACAGTTTCAGAACGATTCGTGAAAGTCACCTTTTAAGAATAACTTCCACTGCAGGCCCATATATAAAAGTTTGCTCCTTTATTACTCTGCACATGGACAATTATTTGCGCTGTTATTTGCCCCAGGCATGTACCTATGTAATTACCGTTTACAGTGTAAAGATGGATGTTATCGGTCGCTGAACGTCGGAGCAGTAGGCGTTTAATGCATTTTCCCATAGGGTCCAATGCAAAATTGACACCTCATTTTCTCCATTCTCAAGAGCTTTGAGTCTCTGCAAAACATATACATGTGTAGACACAAATAAGTGAAACAGAACGAAGGCTATTTCAGCTTTAGCTTTTATTCCGTTTGGGAGCTAAAGTCGCACAAACTTTTGTTTACAAAAATTTCGATGGCCTATAGTTCGCAAGTTATGCAATCAGTTGACATAAGATTGTGCATGCATGTAGACATGTTAATGACCTTTATATATGCCAAGTTTCAGATGGCTACCTACTCAAACAAGCAAGCAGTAGCGGTTTGAAATTTTCACAATTTGGGCTACACGTTCGGGACGATTCGTGACCTTAGGTGACTTGCACAATTCGGGCTGAAACTAGTGCCAAATGAGAGGGTTGGGATAAACATTCAATTGACCATATGTGCCAAAAATTCTCGTTCTTTAGTTTTCGAGTTATAGCCCCTGGAAGTCGAAAACTGCACGACTTTGCCCTCGAATATCTCGACAACGGAGAAAGGAGAATTTCAGGGCACTTTCTCCCAAGAAATATATGGGAATTATCTGTAATTTAGCACAGTTTCAGAACGATTCGTGAAAGTCACCTTTTAAGAATAACTTCCACTGCAGGCCCATATATAAAAGTTTGCTCCTTTATTACTCTGCACATGGACAATTATTTGCGCTGTTATTTGCCCCAGGCATGTACCTATGTAATTACCGTTTACAGTGTAAAGATGGATGTTATCGGTCGCTGAACGTCGGAGCAGTAGGCGTTTAATGCATTTTCCCATAGGGTCCAATGCAAAATTGACACCTCATTTTCTCCATTCTCAAGAGCTTTGAGTCTCTGCAAAACATATACATGTGTAGACACAAATAAGTGAAATAGAATGAAGGCTATTTCAGCTTTAGCTTTTATTCCGTTTGGGAGCTAAAGTCGCACAAACTTTTGTTTACAAAAATTTCGATGGCCTATAGTTCGCAAGTTATGCAATCAGTTGACATAAGATTGTGCATGCATGTAGACATGTTAATGACCTTTATATATGCCAAGTTTCAGATGGCTACCTACTCAAACAAGCAAGCAGTAGCGGTTTGAAATTTTCACAATTTGGGCTACACGTTCGGGACGATTCGTGACCTTAGGTGACTTGCACAATTCGGGCTGAAACTAGTGCCAAATGAGAGGGTTGGGATAAACATTCAATTGACCATATGTGCCAAAAATTCTCGTTCTTTAGTTTTCGAGTTATAGCCCCTGGAAGTCGAAAACTGCACGACTTTGCCCTCGAATATCTCGACAACGGAGAAAGGAGAATTTCAGGGCACTTTCTCCCAAGAAATATATGGGAATTATCTGTAATTTAGCACAGTTTCAGAACGATTCGTGAAAGTCACCTTTTAAGAATAACTTCCACTGCAGGCCCATATATAAAAGTTTGCTCCTTTATTACTCTGCACATGGACAATAATTTGCGCTGTTATTTGCCCCAGGCATGTACCTATGTAATTACCGTTTACAGTGTAAAGATGGATGTTATCGGTCGCTGAACGTCGGAGCAGTAGGCGTTTAATGCATTTTCCCATAGGGTCCAATGCAAAATTGACACCTCATTTTCTCCATTCTCAAGAGCTTTGAGTCTCTGCAAAACATATACATGTGTAGACACAAATAAGTGAAATAGAACGAAGGCTATTTCAGCTTTAGCTTTTATTCCGTTTGGGAGCTAAAGTCGCACAAACTTTTGTTTACAAAAATTTCGATGGCCTATAGTTCGCAAGTTATGCAATCAGTTGACATAAGATTGTGCATGCATGTAGACATGTTAATGACCTTTATATATGCCAAGTTTCAGATGGCTACCTACTCAAACAAGCAAGCAGTAGCGGTTTGAAATTTTCACAATTTGGGCTACACGTTCGGGACGATTCGTGACCTTAGGTGACTTGCACAATTCGGGCTGAAACTAGTGCCAAATGAGAGGGTTGGGATAAACATTCAATTGACCATATGTGCCAAAAATTCTCGTTCTTTAGTTTTCGAGTTATAGCCCCTGGAAGTCGAAAACTGCACGACTTTGCCCTCGAATATCTCGACAACGGAGAAAGGAGAATTTCAGGGCACTTTCTCCCAAGAAATATATGGGAATTATCTGTAATTTAGCACAGTTTCAGAACGATTCGTGAAAGTCACCTTTTAAGAATAACTTCCACTGCAGGCCCATATATAAAAGTTTGCTCCTTTATTACTCTGCACATGGACAATTATTTGCGCTGTTATTTGCCCCAGGCATGTACCTATGTAATTACCGTTTACAGTGTAAAGATGGATGTTATCGGTCGCTGAACGTCGGAGCAGTAGGCGTTTAATGCATTTTCCCATAGGGTCCAATGCAAAATTGACACCTCATTTTCTCCATTCTCAAGAGCTTTGAGTCTCTGCAAAACATATACATGTGTAGACACAAATAAGTGAAATAGAATGAAGGCTATTTCAGCTTTAGCTTTTATTCCGTTTGGGAGCTAAAGTCGCACAAACTTTTGTTTACAAAAATTTCGATGGCCTATAGTTCGCAAGTTATGCAATCAGTTGACATAAGATTGTGCATGCATGTAGACATGTTAATGACCTTTATATATGCCAAGTTTCAGATGGCTACCTACTCAAACAAGCAAGCAGTAGCGGTTTGAAATTTTCACAATTTGGGCTACACGTTCGGGACGATTCGTGACCTTAGGTGACTTGCACAATTCGGGCTGAAACTAGTGCCAAATGAGAGGGTTGGGATAAACATTCAATTGACCATATGTGCCAAAAATTCTCGTTCTTTAGTTTTCGAGTTATAGCCCCTGGAAGTCGTAAACTGCACGACTTTGCCCTCGAATATCTCGACAACGGAGAAAGGAGAATTTCAGGGCACTTTCTCCCAAGAAATATATGGGAATTATCTGTAATTTAGCACAGTTTCAGAACGATTCGTGAAAGTCACCTTTTAAGAATAACTTCCACTGCAGGCCCATATATAAACGTTTGCTCCTTTATTACTCTGCACATGGACAATTATTTGCGCTGTTATTTGCCCCAGGCATGTACCTATGTAATTACCGTTTACAGTGTAAAGATGGATGTTATCGGTCGCTGAACGTCGGAGCAGTAGGCGTTTAATGCATTTTCCCATAGGGTCCAATGCAAAATGGACACCTCATTTTCTCCATTCTCAAGAGCTTTGAGTCTCTGCAAAACATATACATGTGTAGACACAAATAAGTGAAATAGAATGAAGGCTATTTCAGCTTTAGCTTTTATTCCGTTTGGGAGCTAAAGTCGCACAAACTTTTGTTTACAAAAATTTCGATGGCCTATAGTTCGCAAGTTATGCAATCAGTTGACATAAGATTGTGCATGCATGTAGACATGTTAATGACCTTTATATATGCCAAGTTTCAGATGGCTACCTACTCAAACAAGCAAGCAGTAGCGGTTTGAAATTTTCACAATTTGGGCTACACGTTCGGGACGATTCGTGACCTTAGGTGACTTGCACAATTCGGGCTGAAACTAGTGCCAAATGAGAGGGTTGGGATAAACATTCAATTGACCATATGTGCCAAAAATTCTCGTTCTTTAGTTTTCGAGTTATAGCCCCTGGAAGTCGAAAACTGCACGACTTTGCCCTCGAATATCTCGACAACGGAGAAAGGAGAATTTCAGGGCACTTTCTCCCAAGAAATATATGGGAATTATCTGTAATTTAGCACAGTTTCAGAACGATTCGTGAAAGTCACCTTTTAAGAATAACTTCCACTGCAGGCCCATATATAAAAGTTTGCTCCTTTATTACTCTGCACATGGACAATTATTTGCGCTGTTATTTGCCCCAGGCATGTACCTATGTAATTACCGTTTACAGTGTAAAGATGGATGTTATCGGTCGCTGAACGTCGGAGCAGTAGGCGTTTAATGCATTTTCCCATAGGGTCCAATGCAAAATTGACACCTCATTTTCTCCATTCTCAAGAGCTTTGAGTCTCTGCAAAACATATACATGTGTAGACACAAATAAGTGAAATAGAATGAAGGCTATTTCAGCTTTAGCTTTTATTCCGTTTGGGAGCTAAAGTCGCACAAACTTTTGTTTACAAAAATTTCGATGGCCTATAGTTCGCAAGTTATGCAATCAGTTGACATAAGATTGTGCATGCATATAGACATGTTAATGACCTTTATATATGCCAAGTTTCAGATGGCTACCTACTCAAATAAGCAAGCAGTAGCGGTTTGAAATTTTCACAATTTGGGCTACACGTTCGGGACGATTCGTGACCTTAGGTGACTTGCACAATTCGGGCTGAAACTAGTGCCAAATGAGAGGGTTGGGATAAACATTCAATTGACCATATGTGCCAAAAATTCTCGTTCTTTAGTTTTCGAGTTATAGCCCCTGGAAGTCGAAAACTGCACGACTTTGCCCTCGAATATCTCGACAACGGAGAAAGGAGAATTTCAGGGCACTTTCTCCCAAGAAATATATGGGAATTATCTGTAATTTAGCACAGTTTAAGAACGATTCGTGAAAGTCACCTTTTAAGAATAACTTCCACTGCAGGCCCATATATAAAAGTTTGCTCCTTTATTACTCTGCACATGGACAATTATTTGCGCTGTTACTTGCCCCAGGCATGTACCTATGTAATTACCGTTTACAGTGTAAAGATGGATGTTATCGGTCGCTGAACGTCGGAGCAGTAGGCGTTTAATGCATTTTCCCATAGGGTCCAATGCAAAATTGACACCTCATTTTCTCCATTCTCAAGAGCTTTGAGTCTCTGCAAAACATATACATGTGTAGACACAAATAAGTGAAATAGAATGAAGGCTATTTCAGCTTTAGCTTTTATTCCGTTTGGGAGCTAAAGTCGCACAAACTTTTGTTTACAAAAATTTCGATGGCCTATAGTTCGCAAGTTATGCAATCAGTTGACATAAGATTGTGCATGCATGTAGACATGTTAATGACCTTTATATATGCCAAGATTCAGATGGCTACCTACTCAAACAAGCAAGCAGTAGCGGTTTGAAATTTTCACAATTTGGGCTACACGTTCGGGACGATTCGTTACCTGAGGTGACTTGCACAATTCGGGCTGAAACTACTGCCAAATGAGAGGGTTGGGATAAACATTCAATTGACCATATGTGCCAAAAATTCTCGTTCTTTAGTTTTCGAGTTATAGCCCCTGGAAGTCGAAAACTGCACGACTTTGCCCTCGAATATCTCGACAACGGAGAAAGGAGAATTTCAGGGCACTTTCTCCCAAGAAATATATGGGAATTATCTGTAATTTAGCACAGTTTCAGAACGATTCGTGAAAGTCACCTTTTAAGAATAACTTCCACTGCAGGCCCATATATAAAAGTTTGCTCCTTTATTACTCTGCACATGGACAATTTTTTGCGCTGTTATTTGCCCCAGGCATGTACCTATATAATTACCGTTTACAGTGTAAAGATGGATGTTATCGGTCGCTGAACGTCGGAGCAGTAGGCGTTTAATGCATTTTCCCATAGGGTCCAATGCAAAATTGACACCTCATTTTCTCCATTCTCAAGAGCTTTGAGTCTCTGCAAAACATATACATGTGTAGACACAAATAAGTGAAATAGAATGAAGGCTATTTCAGCTTTAGCTTTTATTCCGTTTGGGAGCTAAAGTCGCACAAACTTTTGTTTACAAAAATTCGATGGCCTATAGTTCGCAAGTTATGCAATCAGTTGACATAAGATTGTGCATGCATGTAGACATGTTAATGACCTTTATATATGCCAAGTTTCAGATGGCTACCTACTCAAACAAGCAAGCAGTAGCGGTTTGAAATTTTCACAATTTGGGCTACACGTTCGGGACGATTCGTGACCTTAGGTGACTTGCACAATTCGGGCTGAAACTAGTGCCAAATGAGAGGGTTGGGATAAACATTCAATTGACCATATGTGCCAAAAATTCTCGTTCTTTAGTTTTCGAGTTATAGCCCCTGGAAGTCGAAAACTGCACGACTTTGCCCTCGAATATCTCGACAACGGAGAAAGGAGAATTTCAGGGCACTTTCTCCCAAGAAATATATGGGAATTATCTGTAATTTAGCACAGTTTCAGAACGATTCGTGAAAGTCACCTTTTAAGAATAACTTCCACTGCAGGCCCATATATAAAAGTTTGCTCCTTTATTACTCTGCACATGGACAATTATTTGCGCTGTTATTTGCCCCAGGCATGTACCTATGTAATTACCGTTTACAGTGTAAAGATGGATGTTATCGGTCGCTGAACGTCGGAGCAGTAGGCGTTTAATGCATTTTCCCATAGGGTCCAATGCAAAATGGACACCTCATTTTCTCCATTCTCAAGAGCTTTGAGTCTCTGCAAAACATATACATGTGTAGACACAAATAAGTGAAATAGAATGAAGGCTATTTCAGCTTTAGCTTTTATTCCGTTTGGGAGCTAAAGTCGCACAAACTTTTGTTTACAAAAATTTCGATGGCCTATAGTTCGCAAGTTATGCAATCAGTTGACATAAGATTGTGCATGCATATAGACATGTTAATGACCTTTATATATGCCAAGTTTCAGATGGCTACCTACTCAAATAAGCAAGCAGTAGCGGTTTGAAATTTTCACAATTTGGGCTACACGTTCGGGACGATTCGTGACCTTAGGTGACTTGCACAATTCGGGCTGAAACTAGTGCCAAATGAGAGGGTTGGGATAAACATTCAATTGACCATATGTGCCAAAAATTCTCGTTCTTTAGTTTTCGAGTTATAGCCCCTGGAAGTCGAAAACTGCACGACTTTGCCCTCGAATATCTCGACAACGGAGAAAGGAGAATTTCAGGGCACTTTCTCCCAAGAAATATATGGGAATTATCTGTAATTTAGCACAGTTTAAGAACGATTCGTGAAAGTCACCTTTTAAGAATAACTTCCACTGCAGGCCCATATATAAAAGTTTGCTCCTTTATTACTCTGCACATGGACAATTATTTGCGCTGTTACTTGCCCCAGGCATGTACCTATGTAATTACCGTTTACAGTGTAAAGATGGATGTTATCGGTCGCTGAACGTCGGAGCAGTAGGCGTTTAATGCATTTTCCCATAGGGTCCAATGCAAAATTGACACCTCATTTTCTCCATTCTCAAGAGCTTTGAGTCTCTGCAAAACATATACATGTGTAGACACAAATAAGTGAAATAGAATGAAGGCTATTTCAGCTTTAGCTTTTATTCCGTTTGGGAGCTAAAGTCGCACAAACTTTTGTTTACAAAAATTTCGATGGCCTATAGTTCGCAAGTTATGCAATCAGTTGACATAAGATTGTGCATGCATGTAGACATGTTAATGACCTTTATATATGCCAAGATTCAGATGGCTACCTACTCAAACAAGCAAGCAGTAGCGGTTTGAAATTTTCACAATTTGGGCTACACGTTCGGGACGATTCGTTACCTGAGGTGACTTGCACAATTCGGGCTGAAACTACTGCCAAATGAGAGGGTTGGGATAAACATTCAATTGACCATATGTGCCAAAAATTCTCGTTCTTTAGTTTTCGAGTTATAGCCCCTGGAAGTCGAAAACTGCACGACTTTGCCCTCGAATATCTCGACAACGGAGAAAGGAGAATTTCAGGGCACTTTCTCCCAAGAAATATATGGGAATTATCTGTAATTTAGCACAGTTTCAGAACGATTCGTGAAAGTCACCTTTTAAGAATAACTTCCACTGCAGGCCCATATATAAAAGTTTGCTCCTTTATTACTCTGCACATGGACAATTTTTTGCGCTGTTATTTGCCCCAGGCATGTACCTATATAATTACCGTTTACAGTGTAAAGATGGATGTTATCGGTCGCTGAACGTCGGAGCAGTAGGCGTTTAATGCATTTTCCCATAGGGTCCAATGCAAAATTGACACCTCATTTTCTCCATTCTCAAGAGCTTTGAGTCTCTGCAAAACATATACATGTGTAGACACAAATAAGTGAAATAGAATGAAGGCTATTTCAGCTTTAGCTTTTATTCCGTTTGGGAGCTAAAGTCGCACAAACTTTTGTTTACAAAAATTCGATGGCCTATAGTTCGCAAGTTATGCAATCAGTTGACATAAGATTGTGCATGCATGTAGACATGTTAATGACCTTTATATATGCCAAGTTTCAGATGGCTACCTACTCAAACAAGCAAGCAGTAGCGGTTTGAAATTTTCACAATTTGGGCTACACGTTCGGGACGATTCGTGACCTTAGGTGACTTGCACAATTCGGGCTGAAACTAGTGCCAAATGAGAGGGTTGGGATAAACATTCAATTGACCATATGTGCCAAAAATTCTCGTTCTTTAGTTTTCGAGTTATAGCCCCTGGAAGTCGAAAACTGCACGACTTTGCCCTCGAATATCTCGACAACGGAGAAAGGAGAATTTCAGGGCACTTTCTCCCAAGAAATATATGGGAATTATCTGTAATTTAGCACAGTTTCAGAACGATTCGTGAAAGTCACCTTTTAAGAATAACTTCCACTGCAGGCCCATATATAAAAGTTTGCTCCTTTATTACTCTGCACATGGACAATTATTTGCGCTGTTATTTGCCCCAGGCATGTACCTATGTAATTACCGTTTACAGTGTAAAGATGGATGTTATCGGTCGCTGAACGTCGGAGCAGTAGGCGTTTAATGCATTTTCCCATAGGGTCCAATGCAAAATGGACACCTCATTTTCTCCATTCTCAAGAGCTTTGAGTCTCTGCAAAACATATACATGTGTAGACACAAATAAGTGAAATAGAATGAAGGCTATTTCAGCTTTAGCTTTTATTCCGTTTGGGAGCTAAAGTCGCACAAACTTTTGTTTACAAAAATTTCGATGGCCTATAGTTCGCAAGTTATGCAATCAGTTGACATAAGATTGTGCATGCATGTAGACATGTTAATGACCTTTATATATGCCAAGTTTCAGATGGCTACCTACTCAAACAAGCAAGCAGTAGCGGTTTGAAATTTTCACAATTTGGGCTACACGTTCGGGACGATTCGTGACCTTAGGTGACTTGCACAATTCGGGCTGAAACTAGTGCCAAATGAGAGGGTTGGGATAAACATTCAATTGACCATATGTGCCAAAAATTCTCGTTCTTTAGTTTTCGAGTTATAGCCCCTGGAAGTCGAAAACTGCACGACTTTGCCCTCGAATATCTCGACAACGGAGAAAGGAGAATTTCAGGGCACTTTCTCCCAAGAAATATATGGGAATTATCTGTAATTTAGCACAGTTTCAGAACGATTCGTGAAAGTCACCTTTTAAGAATAACTTCCACTGCAGGCCCATATATAAAAGTTTGCTCCTTTATAACTCTGCACATGGACAATTATTTGCGCTGTTATTTGCCCCAGGCATGTACCTATGTAATTACCGTTTACAGTGTAAAGATGGATGTTATCGGTCGCTGAACGTCGGAGCAGTAGGCGTTTAATGCATTTTCCCATAGGGTCCAATGCAAAATTGACACCTCATTTTCTCCATTCTCAAGAGCTTTGAGTCTCTGCAAAACATATACATGTGTAGACACAAATAAGTGAAATAGAATGAAGGCTATTTCAGCTTTAGCTTTTATTCCGTTTGGGAGCTAAAGTCGCACAAACTTTTGTTTACAAAAATTTCGATGGCCTATAGTTCGCAAGTTATGCAATCAGTTGACATAAGATTGTGCATGCATGTAGACATGTTAATGACCTTTATATATGCCAAGTTTCAGATGGCTACCTACTCAAACAAGCAAGCAGTAGCGGTTTGAAATTTTCACAATTTGGGCTACACGTTCGGGACGATTCGTGACCTTAGGTGACTTGCACAATTCGGGCTGAAACTAGTGCCAAATGAGAGGGTTGGGATAAACATTCAATTGACCATATGTGCCAAAAATTCTCGTTCTTTAGTTTTCGAGTTATAGCCCCTGGAAGTCGAAAACTGCACGACTTTGCCCTCGAATATCTCGACAACGGAGAAAGGAGAATTTCAGGGCACTTTCTCCCAAGAAATATATGGGAATTATCTGTAATTTAGCACAGTTTC
Organism: Ctena decussata; assembly: GCA_963989385.1. Classification (NCBI taxonomy): domain Eukaryota; kingdom Metazoa; phylum Mollusca; class Bivalvia; order Lucinida; family Lucinidae; genus Ctena; species Ctena decussata. The sequence goes on along the minus strand of CAXDIV010000239.1, from coordinate 553,865 downwards.
AGAACGATTCGTGAAAGTCACCTTTTAAGAATAACTTCCACTGCAGGTCCATATATAAAAGTTTGCTCCTTTATTACTCTGCACATGGACAATTATTTGCGCTGTTATTTGCCCCAGGCATGTACCTATGTAATTACCGTTTACAGTGTAAAGATGGATGTTATCGGTCGCTGAACGTCGGAGCAGTAGGCGTTTAATGCATTTTCCCATAGGGTCCAATGCAAAATGGACACCTCATTTTCTCCATTCTCAAGAGCTTTGAGTCTCTGCAAAACATATACATGTGTAGACACAAATAAGTGAAATAGAATGAAGGCTATTTCAGCTTTAGCTTTTATTCCGTTTGGGAGCTAAAGTCGCACAAACTTTTGTTTACAAAAATTTCGATGGCCTATAGTTCGCAAGTTATGCAATCAGTTGACATAAGATTGTGCATGCATGTAGACATGTTAATGACCTTTATATATGCCAAGTTTCAGATGGCTACCTACTCAAACAAGCAAGCAGTAGCGGTTTGAAATTTTCACAATTTGGGCTACACGTTCGGGACGATTCGTGACCTTAGGTGACTTGCACAATTCGGGCTGAAACTAGTGCCAAATGAGAGGGTTGGGATAAACATTCAATTGACCATATGTGCCAAAAATTCTCGTTCTTTAGTTTTCGAGTTATAGCCCCTGGAAGTCGAAAACTGCACGACTTTGCCCTCGAATATCTCGACAACGGAGAAAGGAGAATTTCAGGGCACTTTCTCCCAAGAAATATATGGGAATTATCTGTAATTTAGCACAGTTTCAGAACGATTCGTGAAAGTCACCTTTTAAGAATAACTTCCACTGCAGGCCCATATATAAAAGTTTGCTCCTTTATAACTCTGCACATGGACAATTATTTGCGCTGTTATTTGCCCCAGGCATGTACCTATGTAATTACCGTTTACAGTGTAAAGATGGATGTTATCGGTCGCTGAACGTCGGAGCAGTAGGCGTTTAATGCATTTTCCCATAGGGTCCAATGCAAAATTGACACCTCATTTTCTCCATTCTCAAGAGCTTTGAGTCTCTGCAAAACATATACATGTGTAGACACAAATAAGTGAAATAGAATGAAGGCTATTTCAGCTTTAGCTTTTATTCCGTTTGGGAGCTAAAGTCGCACAAACTTTTGTTTACAAAAATTTCGATGGCCTATAGTTCGCAAGTTATGCAATCAGTTGACATAAGATTGTGCATGCATGTAGACATGTTAATGACCTTTATATATGCCAAGTTTCAGATGGCTACCTACTCAAACAAGCAAGCAGTAGCGGTTTGAAATTTTCACAGTTTGGGCTACACGTTCGGGACGATTCGTGACCTTAGGTGACTTGCACAATTCGGGCTGAAACTAGTGCCAAATGAGAGGGTTGGGATAAACATTCAATTGACCATATGTGCCAAAAATTCTCGTTCTTTAGTTTTCGAGTTATAGCCCCTGGAAGTCGAAAACTGCACGACTTTGCCCTCGAATATCTCGACAACGGAGAAAGGAGAATTTCAGGGCACTTTCTCCCAAGAAATATATGGGAATTATCTGTAATTTAGCACAGTTTCAGAACGATTCGTGAAAGTCACCTTTTAAGAATAACTTCCACTGCAGGCCCATATATAAAAGTTTGCTCCTTTATTACTCTGCACATGGACAATTATTTGCGCTGTTATTTGCCCCAGGCATGTACCTATGTAATTACCGTTTACAGTGTAAAGATGGATGTTATCGGTCGCTGAACGTCGGAGCAGTAGGCGTTTAATGCATTTTCCCATAGGGTCCAATGCAAAATTGACACCTCATTTTCTCCATTCTCAAGAGCTTTGAGTCTCTGCAAAACATATACATGTGTAGACACAAATAAGTGAAATAGAATGAAGGCTATTTTAGCTTTAGCTTTTATTCCGTTTGGGAGCTAAAGTCGCACAAACTTTTGTTTACAAAAATTTCGATGGCCTATAGTTCGCAAGTTATGCAATCAGTTGACATAAGATTGTGCATGCATGTAGACATGTTAATGACCTTTATATATGCCAAGTTTCAGATGGCTACCTACTCAAACAAGCAAGCAGTAGCGGTTTGAAATTTTCACAATTTGGGCTACACGTTCGGGACGATTCGTGACCTTAGGTGACTTGCACAATTCGGGCTGAAACTAGTGCCAAATGAGAGGGTTGGGATAAACATTCAATTGACCATATGTGCCAAAAATTCTCGTTCTTTAGTTTTCGAGTTATAGCCCCTGGAAGTCGAAAACTGCACGACTTTGCCCTCGAATATCTCGACAACGGAAAAAGGAGAATTTCAGGGCACTTTCTCCCAAGAAATATATGGGAATTATCTGTAATTTAGCACAGTTTCAGAACGATTCGTGAAAGTCACCTTTTAAGAATAACTTCCACTGCAGGCCCATATATAAAAGTTTGCTCCTTTATTACTCTGCACATGGACAATTATTTGCGCTGTTATTTGCCCCAGGCATGTACCTATGTAATTACCGTTTACAGTGTAAAGATGGATGTTATCGGTCGCTGAACGTCGGAGCAGTAGGCGTTTAATGCATTTTCCCATAGGGTCCAATGCAAAATTGACACCTCATTTTCTCCATTCTCAAGAGCTTTGAGTCTCTGCAAAACATATACATGTGTAGACCAAAAAAGTGAAATAGAATGAAGGCTATTTCAGCTTTAGCTTTTATTCCGTTTGGGAGCTAAAGTCGCACAAACTTTTGTTTACAAAAATTTCGATGGCCTATAGTTCGCAAGTTATGCAATCAGTTGACATAAGATTGTGCATGCATGTAGACATGTTAATGACCTTTATATATGCCAAGTTTCAGATGGCTACCTACTCAAACAAGCAAGCAGTAGCGGTTTGAAATTTTCACAATTTGGGCTACACGTTCGGGACGATTCGTGACCTTAGGTGACTTGCACCATTCGGGCTGAAACTAGTGCCAAATGAGAGGGTTGGGATAAACATTCAATTGACCATATGTGCCAAAAATTCTCGTTCTTTAGTTTTCGAGTTATAGCCCCTGGAAGTCGAAAACTGCACGACTTTGCCCTCGAATATCTCGACAACGGAAAAAGGAGAATTTCAGGGCACTTTCTCCCAAGAAATATATGGGAATTATCTGTAATTTAGCACAGTTTCAGAACGATTCGTGAAAGTCACCTTTTAAGAATAACTTCCACTGCAGGCCCATATATAAAAGTTTGCTCCTTTATTACTCTGCACATGGACAATTATTTGCGCTGTTATTTGCCCCAGGCATGTACCTATGTAATTACCGTTTACAGTGTAAAGATGGATGTTATCGGTCGCTGAACGTCGGAGCAGTAGGCGTTTAATGCATTTTCCCAAAGGGTCCAATGCAAAATTGACACCTCATTTTCTCCATTCTCAAGAGCTTTGAGTCTCTGCAAAACATATACATGTGTAGACACAAATAAGTGAAATAGAATGAAGGCTATTTCAGCTTTGGCTTTTATTCCGTTTGGGAGCTAAAGTCGCACAAACTTTTGTTTACAAAAATTTCGATGGCCTATAGTTCGCAAGTTATGCAATCAGTTGACATAAGATTGTGCATGCATGTAGACATGTTAATGACCTTTATATATGCCAAGTTTCAGATGGCTACCTACTCAAACAAGCAAGCAGTAGCGGTTTGAAATTTTCACAATTTGGGCTACACGTTCGGGACGATTCGTGACCTTAGGTGACTTGCACCATTCGGGCTGAAACTAGTGCCAAATGAGAGGGTTGGGATAAACATTCAATTGACCATATGTGCCAAAAATTCTCGTTCTTTAGTTTTCGAGTTATAGCCCCTGGAAGTCGCAAACTGCACGACTTTGCCCTCGAATATCTCGACAACGGAAAAAGGAGAATTTCAGGGCACTTTCTCCCAAGAAATATATGGGAATTATCTGTAATTTAGCACAGTTTCAGAACGATTCGTGAAAGTCACCTTTTAAGAATAACTTCCACTGCAGGCCCATATATAAAAGTTTGCTCCTTTATTACTCTGCACATGGACAATTATTTGCGCTGTTATTTGCCCCAGGCATGTACCTATGTAATTACCGTTTACAGTGTAAAGATGGATGTTATCGGTCGCTGAACGTCGGAGCAGTAGGCGTTTAATGCATTTTCCCATAGGGTCCAATGCAAAATTGACACCTCATTTTCTCCATTCTCAAGAGCTTTGAGTCTCTGCAAAACATATACATGTGTAGACACAAATAAGTGAAATAGAATGAAGGCTATTTCAGCTTTAGCTTTTATTCCGTTTGGGAGCTAAAGTCGCACAAACTTTTGTTTACAAAAATTTCGATGGCCTATAGTTCGCAAGTTATGCAATCAGTTGACATAAGATAGTGCATGCATGTAGACATGTTAATGACCTTTATATATGCCAAGTTTCAGATGGCTACCTACTCAAACAAGCAAGCAGTAGCGGTTTGAAATTTTCACAATTTGGGCTACACGTTCGGGACGATTCGTGACCTTAGGTGACTTGCACAATTCGGGCTGAAACTAGTGCCAAATGAGAGGGTTGGGATAAACATTCAATTGACCATATGTGCCAAAAATTCTCGTTCTTTAGTTTTCGAGTTATAGCCCCTGGAAGTCGAAAACTGCACGACTTTGCCCTCGAATATCTCGACAACGGAGAAAGGAGAATTTCAGGGCACTTTCTCCCAAGAAATATATGGGAATTATCTGTAATTTAGCACAGTTTCAGAACGATTCGTGAAAGTCACCTTTTAAGAATAACTTCCACTGCAGGCCCATATATAAAAGTTTGCTCCTTTATTACTCTGCACATGGACAATTATTTGCGCTGTTATTTGCCCCAGGCATGTACCTATGTAATTACCGTTTACAGTGTAAAGATGGATGTTATCGGTCGCTGAACGTCGGAGCAGTAGGCGTTTAATGCATTTTCCCATAGGGTCCAATGCAAAATTGACACCTCATTTTCTCCATTCTCAAGAGCTTTGAGTCTCTGCAAAACATATACATGTGTAGACACAAATAAGTGAAATAGAATGAAGGCTATTTCAGCTTTAGCTTTTATTCCGTTTGGGAGCTAAAGTCGCACAAACTTTTGTTTACAAAAATTTCGATGGCCTATAGTTCGCAAGTTATGCAATCAGTTGACATAAGATTGTGCATGCATGTAGACATGTTAATGACCTTTATATATGCCAAGTTTCAGATGGCTACCTACTCAAACAAGCAAGCAGTAGCGGTTTGAAATTTTCACAATTTGGGCTACACGTTCGGGACGATTCGTGACCTTAGGTGACTTGCACAATTCGGGCTGAAACTAGTGCCAAATGAGAGGGTTGGGATAAACATTCAATTGACCATATGTGCCAAAAATTCTCGTTCTTTAGTTTTCGAGTTATAGCCCCTGGAAGTCGAAAACTGCACGACTTTGCCCTCGAATATCTCGACAACGGAGAAAGGAGAATTTCAGGGCACTTTCTCCCATAAATTATATGGGAATTATCTGTAATTTAGCACAGTTTCAGAACGATTCGTGAAAGTCACCTTTTAAGAATAACTTCCACTGCAGGCCCATATATAAAAGTTTGCTCCTTTATTACTCTGCACATGGACAATTATTTGCGCTGTTATTTGCCCCAGGCATGTACCTATGTAATTACCGTTTACAGTGTAAAGATGGATGTTATCGGTCGCTGAACGTCGGAGCAGTAGGCGTTTAATGCATTTTCCCATAGGGTCCAATGCAAAATTGACACCTCATTTTCTCCATTCTCAAGAGCTTTGAGTCTCTGCAAAACATATACATGTGTAGACACAAATAAGTGAAATAGAATGAAGGCTATTTCAGCTTTAGCTTTTATTCCGTTTGGGAGCTAAAGTCGCACAAACTTTTGTTTACAAAATTTCGATGGCCTATAGTTCGCAAGTTATGCAATCAGTTGACATAAGATTGTGCATGCATGTAGACATGTTAATGACCTTTATATATGCCAAGTTTCAGATGGCTACCTACTCAAACAAGCAAGCAGTAGCGGTTTGAAATTTTCACAATTTGGGCTACACGTTCGGGACGATTCGTGACCTTAGGTGACTTGCACAATTCGGGCTGAAACTAGTGCCAAATGAGAGGGTTGGGATAAACATTCAATTGACCATATGTGCCAAAAATTCTCGTTCTTTAGTTTTCGAGTTATAGCCCCTGGAAGTCGAAAACTGCACGACTTTGCCCTCGAATATCTCGACAACGGAGAAAGGAGAATTTCAGGGCACTTTCTCCCAAGAAATATATGGGAATTATCTGTAATTTAGCACAGTTTCAGAACGATTCGTGAAAGTCACCTTTTAAGAATAACTTCCACTGCAGGCCCATATATAAAAGTTTGCTCCTTTATTACTCTGCACATGGACAATTATTTGCGCTGTTATTTGCCCCAGGCATGTACCTATGTAATTACCGTTTACAGTGTAAAGATGGATGTTATCGGTCGCTGAACGTCGGAGCAGTAGGCGTTTAATGCATTTTCCCATAGGGTCCAATGCAAAATTGACACCTCATTTTCTCCATTCTCAAGAGCTTTGAGTCTCTGCAAAACATATACATGTGTAGACACAAATAAGTGAAATAGAATGAAGGCTATTTCAGCTTTAGCTTTTATTCCGTTTGGGAGCTAAAGTCGCACAAACTTTTGTTTACAAAAATTTCGATGGCCTATAGTTCGCAAGTTATGCAATCAGTTGACATAAGATTGTGCATGCATGTAGACATGTTAATGACCTTTATATATGCCAAGTTTCAGATGGCTACCTACTCAAACAAGCAAGCAGTAGCGGTTTGAAATTTTCACAATTTGGGCTACACGTTCGGGACGATTCGTGACCTTAGGTGACTTGCACAATTCGGGCTGAAACTAGTGCCAAATGAGAGGGTTGGGATAAACATTCAATTGACCATATGTGCCAAAAATTCTCGTTCTTTAGTTTTCGAGTTATAGCCCCTGGAAGTCGAAAACTGCACGACTTTGCCCTCGAATATCTCGACAACGGAGAAAGGAGAATTTCAGGGCACTTTCTCCCAAGAAATATATGGGACTTATCTGTAATTTAGCACAGTTTCAGAACGATTCGTGAAAGTCACCTTTTAAGAATAACTTCCACTGCAGGCCCATATATAAAAGTTTGCTCCTTTATTACTCTGCACATGGACAATTATTTGCGCTGTTATTTGCCCCAGGCATGTACCTATGTAATTACCGTTTACAGTGTAAAGATGGATGTTATCGGTCGCTGAACGTCGGAGCAGTAGGCGTTTAATGCATTTTCCCATAGGGTCCAATGCAAAATTGACACCTCATTTTCTCCATTCTCAAGAGCTTTGAGTCTCTGCAAAACATATACATGTGTAGACACAAATAAGTGAAATAGAATGAAGGCTATTTCAGCTTTAGCTTTTATTCCGTTTGGGAGCTAAAGTCGCACAAACTTTTGTTTACAAAAATTTCGATGGCCTATAGTTCGCAAGTTATGCAATCAGTTGACATAAGATTGTGCATGCATGTAGACATGTTAATGACCTTTATATATGCCAAGTTTCAGATGGCTACCTACTCAAACAAGCAAGCAGTAGCGGTTTGAAATTTTCACAATTTGGGCTACACGTTCGGGACGATTCGTGACCTTAGGTGACTTGCACAATTCGGGCTGAAACTAGTGCCAAATGAGAGGGTTGGGATAAACATTCAATTGACCATATGTGCCAAAAATTCTCGTTCTTTAGTTTTCGAGTTATAGCCACTGGAAGTCGAAAACTGCACGACTTTGCCCTCGAATATCTCGACAACGGAGAAAGGAGAATTTCAGGGCACTTTCTCCCAAGAAATATATGGGAATTATCTGTAATTTAGCACAGTTTCAGAACGATTCGTGAAAGTCACCTTTTAAGAATAACTTCCACTGCAGGCCCATATATAAAAGTTTGCTCCTTTATTACTCTGCACATGGACAATTATTTGCGCTGTTATTTGCCCCAGGCATGTACCTATGTAATTACCGTTTACAGTGTAAAGATGGATGTTATCGGTCGCTGAACGTCGGAGCAGTAGGCGTTTAATGCATTTTCCCATAGGGTCCAATGCAAAATTGACACCTCATTTTCTCCATTCTCAAGAGCTTTGAGTCTCTGCAAAACATATACATGTGTAGACACAAATAAGTGAAATAGAATGAAGGCTATTTCAGCTTTAGCTTTTATTCCGTTTGGGAGCTAAAGTCGCACAAACTTTTGTTTACAAAAATTTCGATGGCCTATAGTTCGCAAGTTATGCAATCAGTTGACATAAGATTGTGCATGCATGTAGACATGTTAATGACCTTTATATATGCCAAGTTTCAGATGGCTACCTACTCAAACAAGCAAGCAGTAGCGGTTTGAAATTTTCACAATTTGGGCTACACGTTCGGGACGATTCGTGACCTTAGGTGACTTGCACAATTCGGGCTGAAACTAGTGCCAAATGAGAGGGTTGGGATAAACATTCAATTGACCATATGTGCCAAAAATTCTCGTTCTTTAGTTTTCGAGTTATAGCCCCTGGAAGTCGAAAACTGCACGACTTTGCCCTCGAATATCTCGACAACGGAAAAAGGAGAATTTCAGGGCACTTTCTCCCAAGAAATATATGGGAATTATCTGTAATTTAGCACAGTTTCAGAACGATTCGTGAAAGTCACCTTTTAAGAATAACTTCCACTGCAGGCCCATATATAAAAGTTTGCTCCTTTATTACTCTGCACATGGACAATTATTTGCGCTGTTATTTGCCCCAGGCATGTACCTATGTAATTACCGTTTACAGTGTAAAGATGGATGTTATCGGTCGCTGAACGTCGGAGCAGTAGGCGTTTAATGCATTTTCCCATAGGGTCCAATGCAAAATTGACACCTCATTTTCTCCATTCTCAAGAGCTTTGAGTCTCTGCAAAACATATACATGTGTAGACACAAATAAGTGAAATAGAATGAAGGCTATTTCAGCTTTAGCTTTTATTCCGTTTGGGAGCTAAAGTCGCACAAACTTTTGTTTACAAAAATTTCGATGGCCTATAGTTCGCAAGTTATGCAATCAGTTGACATAAGATTGTGCATGCATGTAGACATGTTAATGACCTTTATATATGCCAAGTTTCAGATGGCTACCTACTCAAACAAGCAAGCAGTAGCGGTTTGAAATTTTCACAATTTGGGCTACACGTTCGGGACGATTCGTGACCTTAGGTGACTTGCACCATTCGGGCTGAAACTAGTGCCAAATGAGAGGGTTGGGATAAACATTCAATTGACCATATGTGCCAAAAATTCTCGTTCTTTAGTTTTCGAGTTATAGCCCCTGGAAGTCGAAAACTGCACGACTTTGCCCTCGAATATCTCGACAACGGAAAAAGGAGAATTTCAGGGCACTTTCTCCCAAGAAATATATGGGAATTATCTGTAATTTAGCACAGTTTCAGAACGATTCGTGAAAGTCACCTTTTAAGAATAACTTCCACTGCAGGCCCATATATAAAAGTTTGCTCCTTTATTACTCTGCACATGGACAATTATTTGCGCTGTTATTTGCCCCAGGCATGTACCTATGTAATTACCGTTTACAGTGTAAAGATGGATGTTATCGGTCGCTGAACGTCGGAGCAGTAGGCGTTTAATGCATTTTCCCATAGGGTCCAATGCAAAATTGACACCTCATTTTCTCCATTCTCAAGAGCTTTGAGTCTCTGCAAAACATATACATGTGTAGACACAAATAAGTGAAATAGAATGAAGGCTATTTCAGCTTTAGCTTTTATTCCGTTTGGGAGCTAAAGTCGCACAAACTTTTGTTTACAAAAATTTCGATGGCCTATAGTTCGCAAGTTATGCAATCAGTTGACATAAGATTGTGCATGCATGTAGACATGTTAATGACCTTTATATATGCCAAGTTTCAGATGGCTACCTACTCAAACAAGCAAGCAGTAGCGGTTTGAAATTTTCACAATTTGGGCTACACGTTCGGGACGATTCGTGACCTTAGGTGACTTGCACAATTCGGGCTGAAACTAGTGCCAAATGAGAGGGTTGGGATAAACATTCAATTGACCATATGTGCCAAAAATTCTCGTTCTTTAGTTTTCGAGTTATAGCCCCTGGAAGTCGCAAACTGCACGACTTTGCCCTCGAATATCTCGACAACGGAAAAAGGAGAATTTCAGGGCACTTTCTCCCAAGAAATATATGGGAATTATCTGTAATTTAGCACAGTTTCAGAACGATTCGTGAAAGTCACCTTTTAAGAATAACTTCCACTGCAGGCCCATATATAAAAGTTTGCTCCTTTATTACTCTGCACATGGACAATTATTTGCGCTGTTATTTGCCCCAGGCATGTACCTATGTAATTACCGTTTACAGTGTAAAGATGGATGTTATCGGTCGCTGAACGTCGGAGCAGTAGGCGTTTAATGCATTTTCCCATAGGGTCCAATGCAAAATTGACACCTCATTTTCTCCATTCTCAAGAGCTTTGAGTCTCTGCAAAACATATACATGTGTAGACACAAATAAGTGAAATAGAATGAAGGCTATTTCAGCTTTAGCTTTTATTCCGTTTGGGAGCTAAAGTCGCACAAACTTTTGTTTACAAAAATTTCGATGGCCTATAGTTCGCAAGTTATGCAATCAGTTGACATAAGATTGTGCATGCATGTAGACATGTTAATGACCTTTATATATGCCAAGTTTCAGATGGCTACCTACTCAAACAAGCAAGCAGTAGCGGTTTGAAATTTTCACAATTTGGGCTACACGTTCGGGACGATTCGTGACCTTAGGTGACTTGCACAATTCGGGCTGAAACTAGTGCCAAATGAGAGGGTTGGGATAAACATTCAATTGACCATATGTGCCAAAAATTCTCGTTCTTTAGTTTTCGAGTTATAGCCCCTGGAAGTCGAAAACTGCACGACTTTGCCCTCGAATATCTCGACAACGGAGAAAGGAGAATTTCAGGGCACTTTCTCCCAAGAAATATATGGGAATTATCTGTAATTTAGCACAGTTTCAGAACGATTCGTGAAAGTCACCTTTTAAGAATAACTTCCACTGCAGGCCCATATATAAAAGTTTGCTCCTTTATTACTCTGCACATGGACAATTATTTGCGCTGTTATTTGCCCCAGGCATGTACCTATGTAATTACCGTTTACAGTGTAAAGATGGATGTTATCGGTCGCTGAACGTCGGAGCAGTAGGCGTTTAATGCATTTTCCCATAGGGTCCAATGCAAAATTGACACCTCATTTTCTCCATTCTCAAGAGCTTTGAGTCTCTGCAAAACATATACATGTGTAGACACAAATAAGTGAAATAGAATGAAGGCTATTTCAGCTTTAGCTTTTATTCCGTTTGGGAGCTAAAGTCGCACAAACTTTTGTTTACAAAAATTTCGATGGCCTATAGTTCGCAAGTTATGCAATCAGTTGACATAAGATTGTGCATGCATGTAGACATGTTAATGACCTTTATATATGCCAAGTTTCAGATGGCTACCTACTCAAACAAGCAAGCAGTAGCGGTTTGAAATTTTCACAATTTGGGCTACACGTTCGGGACGATTCGTGACCTTAGGTGACTTGCACAATTCGGGCTGAAACTAGTGCCAAATGAGAGGGTTGGGATAAACATTCAATTGACCATATGTGCCAAAAATTCTCGTTCTTTAGTTTTCGAGTTATAGCCCCTGGAAGTCGAAAACTGCACGACTTTGCCCTCGAATATCTCGACAACGGAGAAAGGAGAATTTCAGGGCACTTTCTCCCATAAATTATATGGGAATTATCTGTAATTTAGCACAGTTTCAGAACGATTCGTGAAAGTCGCCTTTTAGGAATAACTTCCACTGCAGGCCCATATATCAAAGTTTGCTCCTTTATTACTCTGCACATGGACAATTATTTGCGCTGTTATTTGCCCCAGGCATGTACCTATGTAATTACCGTTTACAGTGTAAAGATGGATGTTATCGGTCGCTGAACGTCGGAGCAGTAGGCGTTTAATGCATTTTCCCATAGGGTCCAATGCAAAATTGACACCTCATTTTCTCCATTCTCAAGAGCTTTGAGTCTCTGCAAAACATATACATGTGTAGACACAAATAAGTGAAATAGAATGAAGGCTATTTCAGCTTTAGCTTTTATTCCGTTTGGGAGCTAAAGTCGCACAAACTTTTGTTTACAAAAATTTCGATGGCCTATAGTTCGCAAGTTATGCAATCAGTTGACATAAGATTGTGCATGCATGTAGACATGTTAATGACCTTTATATATGCCAAGTTTCAGATGTCTACCTACTCAAACAAGCAAGCAGTAGCGGTTTGAAATTTTCACAATTTGGGCTACACGTTCGGGACGATTCGTGACCTTAGGTGACTTGCACAATTCGGGCTGAAACTAGTGCCAAATGAGAGGGTTGGGATAAACATTCAATTGACCATATGTGCCAAAAATTCTCGTTCTTTAGTTTTCGAGTTATAGCCCCTGGAAGTCGAAAACTGCACGACTTTGCCCTCGAATATCTCGACAACGGAGAAAGGAGAATTTCAGGGCACTTTCTCCCAAGAAATATATGGGAATTATCTGTAATTTAGCACAGTTTCAGAACGATTCGTGAAAGTCACCTTTTAAGAATAACTTCCACTGCAGGCCCATATATAAAAGTTTGCTCCTTTATTACTCTGCACATGGACAATTATTTGCGCTGTTATTTGCCCCAGGCATGTACCTATGTAATTACCGTTTACAGTGTAAAGATGGATGTTATCGGTCGCTGAACGTCGGAGCAGTAGGCGTTTAATGCATTTTCCCATAGGGTCCAATGCAAAATTGACACCTCATTTTCTCCATTCTCAAGAGCTTTGAGTCTCTGCAAAACATATACATGTGTAGACACAAATAAGTGAAATAGAATGAAGGCTATTTCAGCTTTAGCTTTTATTCCGTTTGGGAGCTAAAGTCGCACAAACTTTTGTTTACAAAAATTTCGATGGCCTATAGTTCGCAAGTTATGCAATCAGTTGACATAAGATTGTGCATGCATGTAGACATGTTAATGACCTTTATATATGCCAAGTTTCAGATGGCTACCTACTCAAACAAGCAAGCAGTAGCGGTTTGAAATTTTCACAATTTGGGCTACACGTTCGGGACGATTCGTGACCTTAGGTGACTTGCACAATTCGGGCTGAAACTAGTGCCAAATGAGAGGGTTGGGATAAACATTCAATTGACCATATGTGCCAAAAATTCTCGTTCTTTAGTTTTCGAGTTATAGCCCCTGGAAGTCGAAAACTGCACGACTTTGCCCTCGAATATCTCGACAACGGAGAAAGGAGAATTTCAGGGCACTTTCTCCCAAGAAATATATGGGACTTATCTGTAATTTAGCACAGTTTCAGAACGATTCGTGAAAGTCACCTTTTAAGAATAACTTCCACTGCAGGCCCATATATAAAAGTTTGCTCCTTTATTACTCTGCACATGGACAATTATTTGCGCTGTTATTTGCCCCAGGCATGTACCTATGTAATTACCGTTTACAGTGTAAAGATGGATGTTATCGGTCGCTGAACGTCGGAGCAGTAGGCGTTTAATGCATTTTCCCATAGGGTCCAATGCAAAATTGACACCTCATTTTCTCCATTCTCAAGAGCTTTGAGTCTCTGCAAAACATATACATGTGTAGACACAAATAAGTGAAATAGAATGAAGGCTATTTCAGCTTTAGCTTTTATTCCGTTTGGGAGCTAAAGTCGCACAAACTTTTGTTTACAAAAATTTCGATGGCCTATAGTTCGCAAGTTATGCAATCAGTTGACATAAGATTGTGCATGCATGTAGACATGTTAATGACCTTTATATATGCCAAGATTCAGATGGCTACCTACTCAAACAAGCAAGCAGTAGCGGTTTGAAATTTTCACAATTTGGGCTACACGTTCGGGACGATTCGTGACCTTAGGTGACTTGCACAATTCGGGCTGAAACTAGTGCCAAATGAGAGGGTTGGGATAAACATTCAATTGACCATATGTGCCAAAAATTCTCGTTCTTTAGTTTTCGAGTTATAGCCCCTGGAAGTCGAAAACTGCACGACTTTGCCCTCGAATATCTCGACAACGGAGAAAGGAGAATTTCAGGGCACTTTCTCCCAAGAAATATATGGGAATTATCTGTAATTTAGCACAGTTTCAGAACGATTCGTGAAAGTCACCTTTTAAGAATAACTTCCACTGCAGGCCCATATATAAAAGTTTGCTCCTTTATTACTCTGCACATGGACAATTATTTGCGCTGTTATTTGCCCCAGGCATGTACCTATGTAATTACCGTTTACAGTGTAAAGATGGATGTTATCGGTCGCTGAACGTCGGAGCAGTAGGCGTTTAATGCATTTTCCCATAGGGTCCAATGCAAAATTGACACCTCATTTTCTCCATTCTCAAGAGCTTTGAGTCTCTGCAAAACATATACATGTGTAGACACAAATAAGTGAAATAGAATGAAGGCTATTTCAGCTTTAGCTTTTATTCCGTTTGGGAGCTAAAGTCGCACAAACTTTTGTTTACAAAAATTTCGATGGCCTATAGTTCGCAAGTTATGCAATCAGTTGACATAAGATTGTGCATGCATGTAGACATGTTAATGACCTTTATATATGCCAAGTTTCAGATGGCTACCTACTCAAACAAGCAAGCAGTAGCGGTTTGAAATTTTCACAATTTGGGCTACACGTTCGGGACGATTCGTGACCTTAGGTGACTTGCACAATTCGGGCTGAAACTAGTGCCAAATGAGAGGGTTGGGATAAACATTCAATTGACCATATGTGCCAAAAATTCTCGTTCTTTAGTTTTCGAGTTATAGCCCCTGGAAGTCGAAAACTGCACGACTTTGCCCTCGAATATCTCGACAACGGAGAAAGGAGAATTTCAGGGCACTTTCTCCCATAAATTATATGGGAATTATCTGTAATTTAGCACAGTTTCAGAACGATTCGTGAAAGTCACCTTTTAAGAATAACTTCCACTGCAGGCCCATATATAAAAGTTTGCTCCTTTATTACTCTGCACATGGACAATTATTTGCGCTGTTATTTGCCCCAGGCATGTACCTATGTAATTACCGTTTACAGTGTAAAGATGGATGTTATCGGTCGCTGAACGTCGGAGCAGTAGGCGTTTAATGCATTTTCCCATAGGGTCCAATGCAAAATTGACACCTCATTTTCTCCATTCTCAAGAGCTTTGAGTCTCTGCAAAACATATACATGTGTAGACACAAATAAGTGAAATAGAATGAAGGCTATTTCAGCTTTAGCTTTTATTCCGTTTGGGAGCTAAAGTCGCACAAACTTTTGTTTACAAAAATTTCGATGGCCTATAGTTCGCAAGTTATGCAATCAGTTGACATAAGATTGTGCATGCATGTAGACATGTTAATGACCTTTATATATGCCAAGTTTCAGATGTCTACCTACTCAAACAAGCAAGCAGTAGCGGTTTGAAATTTTCACAATTTGGGCTACACGTTCGGGACGATTCGTGACCTTAGGTGACTTGCACAATTCGGGCTGAAACTAGTGCCAAATGAGAGGGTTGGGATAAACATTCAATTGACCATATGTGCCAAAAATTCTCGTTCTTTAGTTTTCGAGTTATAGCCCCTGGAAGTCGAAAACTGCACGACTTTGCCCTCGAATATCTCGACAACGGAGAAAGGAGAATTTCAGGGCACTTTCTCCCAAGAAATATATGGGAATTATCTGTAATTTAGCACAGTTTCAGAACGATTCGTGAAAGTCACCTTTTAAGAATAACTTCCACTGCAGGCCCATATATAAAAGTTTGCTCCTTTATTACTCTGCACATGGACAATTATTTGCGCTGTTATTTGCCCCAGGCATGTACCTATGTAATTACCGTTTACAGTGTAAAGATGGATGTTATCGGTCGCTGAACGTCGGAGCAGTAGGCGTTTAATGCATTTTCCCATAGGGTCCAATGCAAAATTGACACCTCATTTTCTCCATTCTCAAGAGCTTTGAGTCTCTGCAAAACATATACATGTGTAGACACAAATAAGTGAAATAGAATGAAGGCTATTTCAGCTTTAGCTTTTATTCCGTTTGGGAGCTAAAGTCGCACAAACTTTTGTTTACAAAAATTTCGATGGCCTATAGTTCGCAAGTTATGCAATCAGTTGACATAAGATTGTGCATGCATGTAGACATGTTAATGACCTTTATATATGCCAAGTTTCAGATGGCTACCTACTCAAACAAGCAAGCAGTAGCGGTTTGAAATTTTCACAATTTGGGCTACACGTTCGGGACGATTCGTGACCTTAGGTGACTTGCACAATTCGGGCTGAAACTAGTGCCAAATGAGAGGGTTGGGATAAACATTCAATTGACCATATAGTTGCCAAAAATTCTCGTTCTTTAGTTTTCGAGTTATAGCCCCTGGAAGTCGAAAACTGCACGACTTTGCCCTCGAATATCTCGACAACGGAGAAAGGAGAATTTCAGGGCACTTTCTCCCAAGAAATATATGGGACTTATCTGTAATTTAGCACAGTTTCAGAACGATTCGTGAAAGTCACCTTTTAAGAATAACTTCCACTGCAGGCCCATATATAAAAGTTTGCTCCTTTATTACTCTGCACATGGACAATTATTTGCGCTGTTATTTGCCCCAGGCATGTACCTATGTAATTACCGTTTACAGTGTAAAGATGGATGTTATCGGTCGCTGAACGTCGGAGCAGTAGGCGTTTAATGCATTTTCCCATAGGGTCCAATGCAAAATTGACACCTCATTTTCTCCATTCTCAAGAGCTTTGAGTCTCTGCAAAACATATACATGTGTAGACACAAATAAGTGAAATAGAATGAAGGCTATTTCAGCTTTAGCTTTTATTCCGTTTGGGAGCTAAAGTCGCACAAACTTTTGTTTACAAAAATTTCGATGGCCTATAGTTCGCAAGTTATGCAATCAGTTGACATAAGATTGTGCATGCATGTAGACATGTTAATGACCTTTATATATGCCAAGATTCAGATGGCTACCTACTCAAACAAGCAAGCAGTAGCGGTTTGAAATTTTCACAATTTGGGCTACACGTTCGGGACGATTCGTGACCTTAGGTGACTTGCACAATTCGGGCTGAAACTAGTGCCAAATGAGAGGGTTGGGATAAACATTCAATTGACCATATGTGCCAAAAATTCTCGTTCTTTAGTTTTCGAGTTATAGCCCCTGGAAGTCGAAAACTGCACGACTTTGCCCTCGAATATCTCGACAACGGAGAAAGGAGAATTTCAGGGCACTTTCTCCCAAGAAATATATGGGACTTATCTGTAATTTAGCACAGTTTCAGAACGATTCGTGAAAGTCACCTTTTAAGAATAACTTCCACTGCAGGCCCATATATAAAAGTTTGCTCCTTTATTACTCTGCACATGGACAATTATTTGCGCTGTTATTTGCCCCAGGCATGTACCTATGTAATTACCGTTTACAGTGTAAAGATGGATGTTATCGGTCGCTGAACGTCGGAGCAGTAGGCGTTTAATGCATTTTCCCATAGGGTCCAATGCAAAATTGACACCTCATTTTCTCCATTCTCAAGAGCTTTGAGTCTCTGCAAAACATATACATGTGTAGACACAAATAAGTGAAATAGAATGAAGGCTATTTCAGCTTTAGCTTTTATTCCGTTTGGGAGCTAAAGTCGCACAAACTTTTGTTTACAAAAATTTCGATGGCCTATAGTTCGCAAGTTATGCAATCAGTTGACATAAGATTGTGCATGCATGTAGACATGTTAATGACCTTTATATATGCCAAGATTCAGATGGCTACCTACTCAAACAAGCAAGCAGTAGCGGTTTGAAATTTTCACAATTTGGGCTACACGTTCGGGACGATTCGTGACCTTAGGTGACTTGCACAATTCGGGCTGAAACTAGTGCCAAATGAGAGGGTTGGGATAAACATTCAATTGACCATATGTGCCAAAAATTCTCGTTCTTTAGTTTTCGAGTTATAGCCCCTGGAAGTCGAAAACTGCACGACTTTGCCCTCGAATATCTCGACAACGGAGAAAGGAGAATTTCAGGGCACTTTCTCCCAAGAAATATATGGGAATTATCTGTAATTTAGCACAGTTTCAGAACGATTCGTGAAAGTCACCTTTTAAGAATAACTTCCACTGCAGGCCCATATATAAAAGTTTGCTCCTTTATTACTCTGCACATGGACAATTATTTGCGCTGTTATTTGCCCCAGGCATGTACCTATGTAATTACCGTTTACAGTGTAAAGATGGATGTTATCGGTCGCTGAACGTCGGAGCAGTAGGCGTTTAATGCATTTTCCCATAGGGTCCAATGCAAAATTGACACCTCATTTTCTCCATTCTCAAGAGCTTTGAGTCTCTGCAAAACATATACATGTGTAGACACAAATAAGTGAAATAGAATGAAGGCTATTTCAGCTTTAGCTTTTATTCCGTTTGGGAGCTAAAGTCGCACAAACTTTTGTTTACAAAAATTTCGATGGCCTATAGTTCGCAAGTTATGCAATCAGTTGACATAAGATTGTGCATGCATGTAGACATGTTAATGACCTTTATATATGCCAAGTTTCAGATGGCTACCTACTCAAACAAGCAAGCAGTAGCGGTTTGAAATTTTCACAATTTGGGCTACACGTTCGGGACGATTCGTGACCTTAGGTGACTTGCACAATTCGGGCTGAAACTAGTGCCAAATGAGAGGGTTGGGATAAACATTCAATTGACCATATGTGCCAAAAATTCTCGTTCTTTAGTTTTCGAGTTATAGCCCCTGGAAGTCGAAAACTGCACGACTTTGCCCTCGAATATCTCGACAACGGAGAAAGGAGAATTTCAGGGCACTTTCTCCCAAGAAATATATGGGAATTATCTGTAATTTAGCACAGTTTCAGAACGATTCGTGAAAGTCACCTTTTAAGAATAACTTCCACTGCAGGCCCATATATAAAAGTTTGCTCCTTTATTACTCTGCACATGGACAATTATTTGCGCTGTTATTTTCCCCATGCATGTACTAATGTAATTACCGTTTACAGTGTAAAGATGGATGTTATCGGTCGCTGAACGTCGGAGCAGTAGGCGTTTAATGCATTTTCCCATAGGGTCCAATGCAAAATTGACACCTCATTTTCTCCATTCTCAAGAGCTTTGAGTCTCTGCAAAACATATACATGTGTAGACACAAATAAGTGAAATAGAATGAAGGCTATTTCAGCTTTAGCTTTTATTCCGTTTGGGAGCTAAAGTCGCACAAACTTTTGTTTACAAAAATTTCGATGGCCTATAGTTCGCAAGTTATGCAATCAGTTGACATAAGATTGTGCATGCATGTAGACATGTTAATGACCTTTATATATGCCAAGTTTCAGATGGCTACCTACTCAAACAAGCAAGCAGTAGCGGTTTGAAATTTTCACAATTTGGGCTACACGTTCGGGACGATTCGTGACCTTAGGTGACTTGCACAATTCGGGCTGAAACTAGTGCCAAATGAGAGGGTTGGGATAAACATTCAATTGACCATATGTCCCAAAAATTCTCGTTCTTTAGTTTTCGAGTTATAGCCCCTGGAAGTCGAAAACTGCACGACTTTGCCCTCGAATATCTCGACAACGGAGAAAGGAGAATTTCAGGGCACTTTCTCCCAAGAAATATATGGGAATTATCTGTAATTTAGCACAGTTTCAGAACGATTCGTGAAAGTCACCTTTTAAGAATAACTTCCACTGCAGGCCCATATATAAAAGTTTGCTCCTTTATTACTCTGCACATGGACAATTATTTGCGCTGTTATTTGCCCCAGGCATGTACCTATGTAATTACCGTTTACAGTGTAAAGATGGATGTTATCGGTCGCTGAACGTCGGAGCAGTAGGCGTTTAATGCATTTTCCCATAGGGTCCAATGCAAAATTGACACCTCATTTTCTCCATTCTCAAGAGCTTTGAGTCTCTGCAAAACATATACATGTGTAGACACAAATAAGTGAAATAGAATGAAGGCTATTTCAGCTTTAGCTTTTATTCCGTTTGGGAGCTAAAGTCGCACAAACTTTTGTTTACAAAAATTTCGATGGCCTATAGTTCGCAAGTTATGCAATCAGTTGACATAAGATTGTGCATGCATGTAGACATGTTAATGACCTTTATATATGCCAAGTTTCAGATGGCTACCTACTCAAACAAGCAAGCAGTAGCGGTTTGAAATTTTCACAATTTGGGCTACACGTTCGGGACGATTCGTGACCTTAGGTGACTTGCACAATTCGGGCTGAAACTAGTGCCAAATGAGAGGGTTGGGATAAACATTCAATTGACCATATGTGCCAAAAATTCTCGTTCTTTAGTTTTCGAGTTATAGCCCCTGGAAGTCGAAAACTGCACGACTTTGCCCTCGAATATCTCGACAACGGAGAAAGGAGAATTTCAGGGCACTTTCTCCCAAGAAATATATGGGAATTATCTGTAATTTAGCACAGTTTCAGAACGATTCGTGAAAGTCACCTTTTAAGAATAACTTCCACTGCAGGCCCATATATAAAAGTTTGCTCCTTTATTACTCTGCACATGGACAATTATTTGCGCTGTTATTTGCCCTAGGCATGTACCTATGTAATTACCGTTTACAGTGTAAAGATGGATGTTATCGGTCGCTGAACGTCGGAGCAGTAGGCGTTTAATGCATTTTCCCATAGGGTCCAATGCAAAATTGACACCTCATTTTCTCCATTCTCAAGAGCTTTGAGTCTCTGCAAAACATATACATGTGTAGACACAAATAAGTGAAATAGAATGAAGGCTATTTCAGCTTTAGCTTTTATTCCGTTTGGGAGCTAAAGTCGCACAAACTTTTGTTTACAAAAATTTCGATGGCCTATAGTTCGCAAGTTATGCAATCAGTTGACATAAGATTGTGCATGCATGTAGACATGTTAATGACCTTTATATATGCCAAGTTTCAGATGGCTACCTACTCAAACAAGCAAGCAGTAGCGGTTTGAAATTTTCACAATTTGGGCTACACGTTCGGGACGATTCGTGACCTTAGGTGACTTGCACAATTCGGGCTGAAACTAGTGCCAAATGAGAGGGTTGGGATAAACATTCAATTGACCATATGTGCCAAAAATTCTCGTTCTTTAGTTTTCGAGTTATAGCCCCTGGAAGTCGAAAACTGCACGACTTTGCCCTCGAATATCTCGACAACGGAGAAAGGAGAATTTCAGGGCACTTTCTCCCAAGAAATATATGGGAATTATCTGTAATTTAGCACAGTTTCAGAACGATTCGTGAAAGTCACCTTTTAAGAATAACTTCCACTGCAGGCCCATATATAAAAGTTTGCTCCTTTATTACTCTGCACATGGACAATTATTTGCGCTGTTATTTGCCCTAGGCATGTACCTATGTAATTACCGTTTACAGTGTAAAGATGGATGTTATCGGTCGCTGAACGTCGGAGCAGTAGGCGTTTAATGCATTTTCCCATAGGGTCCAATGCAAAATTGACACCTCATTTTCTCCATTCTCAAGAGCTTTGAGTCTCTGCAAAACATATACATGTGTAGACACAAATAAGTGAAATAGAATGAAGGCTATTTCAGCTTTAGCTTTTATTCCGTTTGGGAGCTAAAGTCGCACAAACTTTTGTTTACAAAAATTTCGATGGCCTATAGTTCGCAAGTTATGCAATCAGTTGACATAAGATTGTGCATGCATGTAGACATGTTAATGACCTTTATATATGCCAAGTTTCAGATGGCTACCTACTCAAACAAGCAAGCAGTAGCGGTTTGAAATTTTCACAATTTGGGCTACACGTTCGGGACGATTCGTGACCTTAGGTGACTTGCACAATTCGGGCTGAAACTAGTGCCAAATGAGAGGGTTGGGATAAACATTCAATTGACCATATGTGCCAAAAATTCTCGTTCTTTAGTTTTCGAGTTATAGCCCCTGGAAGTCGAAAACTGCACGACTTTGCCCTCGAATATCTCGACAACGGAGAAAGAAGAATTTCAGGGCACTTTCTCCCAAGAAATATATGGGAATTATCTGTAATTTAGCACAGTTTCAGAACGATTCGTGAAAGTCACCTTTTAAGAATAACTTCCACTGCAGGCCCATATATAAAAGTTTGCTCCTTTATTACTCTGCACATGGACAATTATTTGCGCTGTTATTTGCCCTAGGCATGTACCTATGTAATTACCGTTTACAGTGTAAAGATGGATGTTATCGGTCGCTGAACGTCGGAGCAGTAGGCGTTTAATGCATTTTCCCATAGGGTACAATGCAAAATTGACACATCATTTTCTCCATTCTCAAGAGCTTTGAGTCTCTGCAAAACATATACATGTGTAGACACAAATAAGTGAAATAGAATGAAGGCTATTTCAGCTTTAGCTTTTATTCCGTTTGGGAGCTAAAGTCGCACAAACTTTTGTTTACAAAAATTTCGATGGCCTATAGTTCGCAAGTTATGCAATCAGTTGACATAAGATTGTGCATGCATGTAGACATGTTAATGACCTTTATATATGCCAAGTTTCAGATGGCTACCTACTCAAACAAGCAAGCAGTAGCGGTTTGAAATTTTCACAATTTGGGCTACACGTTCGGGACGATTCGTGACCTTAGGTGACTTGCACAATTCGGGCTGAAACTAGTGCCAAATGAGAGGGTTGGGATAAACATTCAATTGACCATATGTGCCAAAAATTCTCGTTCTTTAGTTTTCGAGTTATAGCCCCTGGAAGTCGAAAACTGCACGACTTTGCCCTCGAATATCTCGACAACGGAGAAAGGAGAATTTCAGGGCACTTTCTCCCAAGAAATATATGGGAATTATCTGTAATTTAGCACAGTTTCAGAACGATTCGTGAAAGTCACCTTTTAAGAATAACTTCCACTGCAGGCCCATATATAAAAGTTTGCTCCTTTATTACTCTGCACATGGACAATTATTTGCGCTGTTATTTGCCCCAGGCATGTACCTATGTAATTACCGTTTACAGTGTAAAGATGGATGTTATCGGTCGCTGAACGTCGGAGCAGTAGGCGTTTAATGCATTTTCCCATAGGGTCCAATGCAAAATTGACACCTCATTTTCTCCATTCTCAAGAGCTTTGAGTCTCTGCAAAACATATACATGTGTAGACACAAATAAGTGAAATAGAATGAAGGCTATTTCAGCTTTAGCTTTTATTCCGTTTGGGAGCTAAAGTCGCACAAACTTTTGTTTACAAAAATTTCGATGGCCTATAGTTCGCAAGTTATGCAATCAGTTGACATAAGATTGTGCATGCATGTAGACATGTTAATGACCTTTATATATGCCAAGTTTCAGATGGCTACCTACTCAAACAAGCAAGCAGTAGCGGTTTGAAATTTTCACAATTTGGGCTACACGTTCGGGACGATTCGTGACCTTAGGTGACTTGCACAATTCAGGCTGAAACTAGTGCCAAATGAGAGGGTTGGGATAAACATTCAATTGACCATATGTGCCAAAAATTCTCGTTCTTTAGTTTTCGAGTCATAGCCCCTGGAAGTCGAAAACTGCACGACTTTGCCCTCGAATATCTCGACAACGGAGAAAGGAGAATTTCAGGGCACTTTCTCCCAAGAAATATATGGGAATTATCTGTAATTTAGCACAGTTTCAGAACGATTCGTGAAAGTCACCTTTTAAGAATAACTTCCACTGCAGGCCCATATATAAAAGTTTGCTCCTTTATTACTCTGCACATGGACAATTATTTGCGCTGTTATTTGCCTCAGGCATGTACCTATGTAATTACCGTTTACAGTGTAAAGATGGATGTTATCGGTCGCTGAACGTCGGAGCAGTAGGCGTTTAATGCATTTTCCCATAGGGTCCAATGCAAAATTGACACCTCATTTTCTCCATTCTCAAGAGCTTTGAGTCTCTGCAAAACATATACATGTGTAGACACAAATAAGTGAAATAGAATGAAGGCTATTTCAGCTTTAGCTTTTATTCCGTTTGGGAGCTAAAGTCGCACAAACTTTTGTTTACAAAAATTTCGATGGCCTATAGTTCGCAAGTTATGCAATCAGTTGACATAAGATTGTGCATGCATGTAGACATGTTAATGACCTTATATATGCCAAGTTTCAGATGGCTACCTACTCAAACAAGCAAGCAGTAGCGGTTTGAAATTTTCACAATTTGGGCTACACGTTCGGGACGATTCGTGACCTTAGGTGACTTGCACAATTCGGGCTGAAACTAGTGCCAAATGAGAGGGTTGGGATAAACATTCAATTGACCATATGTGCCAAAAATTCTCGTTCTTTAGTTTTCGAGTTATAGCCCCTGGAAGTCGAAAACTGCACGACTTTGCCCTCGAATATCTCGACAACGGAGAAAGGAGAATTTCAGGGCACTTTCTCCCAAGAAATATATGGGAATTATCTGTAATTTAGCACAGTTTCAGAACGATTCGTGAAAGTCACCTTTTAAGAATAACTTCCACTGCAGGCCCATATATAAAAGTTTGCTCCTTTATTACTCTGCACATGGACAATTATTTGCGCTGTTATTTGCCCCGGGCATGTACCTATGTAATTACCGTTTACAGTGTAAAGATGGATGTTATCGGTCGCTGAACGTCGGAGCAGTAGGCGTTTAATGCATTTTCCCATAGGGTCCAATGCAAAATTGACACCTCATTTTCTCCATTCTCAAGAGCTTTGAGTCTCTGCAAAACATATACATGTGTAGACACAAATAAGTGAAATAGAATGAAGGCTATTTCAGCTTTAGCTTTTATTCCGTTTGGGAGCTAAAGTCGCACAAACTTTTGTTTACAAAAATTTCGATGGCCTATAGTTCGCAAGTTATGCAATCAGTTGACAAAAGATTGTGCATGCATGTAGACATGTTAATGACCTTTATATATGCCAAGTTTCAGATGGCTACCTACTCAAACAAGCAAGCAGTAGCGGTTTGAAATTTTCACAATTTGGGCTACACGTTCGGGACGATTCGTGACCTTAGGTGACTTGCACAATTCGGGCTGAAACTAGTGCCAAATGAGAGGGTTGGGATAAACATTCAATTGACCATATGTGCCAAAAATTCTCGTTCTTTAGTTTTCGAGTTATAGCCCCTGGAAGTCGAAAACTGCACGACTTTGCCCTCGAATATCTCGACAACGGAGAAAGGAGAATTTCAGGGCACTTTCTCCCAAGAAATATATGGGAATTATCTGTAATTTAGCACGGTTTCAGAACGATTCGTGAAAGTCACCTTTTAAGAATAACTTCCACTGCAGGCCCATATATAAAAGTTTGCTCCTTTATTACTCTGCACATGGACAATTATTTGCGCTGTTATTTGCCCAAGGCATGTACCTATGTAATTACCGTTTACAGTGTAAAGATGGATGTTATCGGTCGCTGAACGTCGGAGCAGTAGGCGTTTAATGCATTTTCCCATAGGGTCCAATGCAAAATTGACACCTCATTTTCTCCATTCTCAAGAGCTTTGAGTCTCTGCAAAACATATACATGTGTAGACACAAATAAGTGAAATAGAATGAAGGCTATTTCAGCTTTAGCTTTTATTCCGTTTGGGAGCTAAAGTCGCACAAACTTTTGTTTACAAAAATTTCGATGGCCTATAGTTCGCAAGTTATGCAATCAGTTGACATAAGATTGTGCATGCATGTAGACATGTTAATGACCTTTATATATGCCAAGTTTCAGATGGCTACCTACTCAAACAAGCAAGCAGTAGCGGTTTGAAATTTTCACAATTTGGGCTACACGTTCGGGACGATTCGTGACCTTAGGTGACTTGCACAATTCGGGCTGAAACTAGTGCCAAATGAGAGGGTTGGGATAAACATTCAATTGACCATATGTGCCAAAAATTCTCGTTCTTTAGTTTTCGAGTTATAGCCCCTGGAAGTCGAAAACTGCACGGCTTTGCCCTCGAATATCTCGACAACGGAGAAAGGAGAATTTCAGGGCACTTTCTCCCAAGAAATATATGGGAATTATCTGTAATTTAGCACGGTTTCAGAACGATTCGTGAAAGTCACCTTTTAAGAATAACTTCCACTGCAGGCCCATATATAAAAGTTTGCTCCTTTATTACTCTGCACATGGACAATTATTTGCGCTGTTATTTGCCCCAGGCATGTACATATGTAATTACCGTTTACAGTGTAAAGATGGATGTTATCGGTCGCTGAACGTCGGAGCAGTAGGCGTTTAATGCATTTTCCCATAGGGTCCAATGCAAAATTGACACCTCATTTTCTCCATTCTCAAGAGCTTTGAGTCTCTGCAAAACATATACATGTGTAGACACAAATAAGTGAAATAGAATGAAGGCTATTTCAGCTTTAGCTTTTATTCCGTTTGGGAGCTAAAGTCGCACAAACTTTTGTTTACAAAAATTTCGATGGCCTATAGTTCGCAAGTTATGCAATCAGTTGACATAAGATTGTGCATGCATGTAGACATGTTAATGACCTTTATATATGCCAAGTTTCAGATGGCTACCTACTCAAACAAGCAAGCAGTAGCGGTTTGAAATTTTCACAATTTGGGCTACACGTTCGGGACGATTCGTGACCTTAGGTGACTTGCACAATTCGGGCTGAAACTAGTGCCAAATGAGAGGGTTGGGATAAACATTCAATTGACCATATGTGCCAAAAATTCTCGTTCTTTAGTTTTCGAGTTATAGCCCCTGGAAGTCGAAAACTGCACGACTTTGCCCTCGAATATCTCGACAACGGAGAAAGGAGAATTTCAGGGCACTTTCTCCCAAGAAATATATGGGAATTATCTGTAATTTAGCACGGTTTCAGAACGATTCGTGAAAGTCACCTTTTAAGAATAACTTCCACTGCAGGCCCATATATAAAAGTTTGCTCCTTTATTACTCTGCACATGGACAATTATTTGCGCTGTTATTTGCCCCAGGCATGTACCTATGTAATTACCGTTTACAGTGTAAAGATGGATGTTATCGGTCGCTGAACGTCGGAGCAGTAGGCGTTTAATGCATTTTCCCATAGGGTCCAATGCAAAATTGACACCTCATTTTCTCCATTCTCAAGAGCTTTGAGTCTCTGCAAAACATATACATGTGTAGACACAAATAAGTGAAATAGAATGAAGGCTATTTCAGCTTTAGCTTTTATTCCGTTTGGGAGCTAAAGTCGCACAAACTTTTGTTTACAAAAATTTCGATGGCCTATAGTTCGCAAGTTATGCAATCAGTTGACATAAGATTGTGCATGCATGTAGACATGTTAATGACCTTTATATATGCCAAGTTTCAGATGGCTACCTACTCAAACAAGCAAGCAGTAGCGGTTTGAAATTTTCACAATTTGGGCTACACGTTCGGGACGATTCGTGACCTTAGGTGACTTGCACAATTCGGGCTGAAACTAGTGCCAAATGAGAGGGTTGGGATAAACATTCAATTGACCATATGTGCCAAAAATTCTCGTTCTTTAGTTTTCGAGTTATAGCCCCTGGAAGTCGAAAACTGCACGACTTTGCCCTCGAATATCTCGACAACGGAGAAAGGAGAATTTCAGGGCACTTTCTCCCAAGAAATATATGGGAATTATCTGTAATTTAGCACGGTTTCAGAACGATTCGTGAAAGTCACCTTTTAAGAATAACTTCCACTGCAGGCCCATATATAAAAGTTTGCTCCTTTATTACTCTGCACATGGACAATTATTTGCGCTGTTATTTGCCCCAGGCATGTACCTATGTAATTACCGTTTACAGTGTAAAGATGGATGTTATCGGTCGCTGAACGTCGGAGCAGTAGGCGTTTAATGCATTTTCCCATAGGGTCCAATGCAAAATTGACACCTCATTTTCTCCATTCTCAAGAGCTTTGAGTCTCTGCAAAACATATACATGTGTAGACACAAATAAGTGAAATAGAATGAAGGCTATTTCAGCTTTAGCTTTTATTCCGTTTGGGAGCTAAAGTCGCACGAACTTTTGTTTACAAAAATTTCGATGGCGTATAGTTCGCAAGTTATGCAATCAGTTGACATAAGATTGTGCTTGCATGTAGACATGTTAATGACCTTTATATATGCCAAGTTTCAGATGGCTACCTACTCAAACAAGCAAGCAGTAGCGGTTTGAAATTTTCACAATTTGGGCTACACGTTCGGGACGATTCGTGACCTTAGGTGACTTGCACAATTCGGGCTGAAACTAGTGCCAAATGAGAGGGTTGGGATAAACATTCAATTGACCATATGTGCCAAAAATTCTCGTTCTTTAGTTTTCGAGTTATAGCCCCTGGAAGTCGAAAACTGCACGACTTTGCCCTCGAATATCTCGACAACGGAGAAAGGAGAATTTCAGGGCACTTTCTCCCAAGAAATATATGGGAATTATCTGTAATTTAGCACAGTTTCAGAACGATTCGTGAAAGTCACCTTTTAAGAATAACTTCCACTGCAGGCCCATATATAAAAGTTTGCTCCTTTATTACTCTGCACATGGACAATTATTTGCGCTGTTATTTGCCCCAGGCATGTACCTATGTAATTACCGTTTACAGTGTAAAGATGGATGTTATCGGTAGCTGAACGTCGGAGCAGTAGGCGTTTAATGCATTTTCCCATAGGGTCCAATGCAAAATTGACACCTCATTTTCTCCATTCTCAAGAGCTTTGAGTCTCTGCAAAACATATACATGTGTAGACACAAATAAGTGAAATAGAATGAAGGCTATTTCAGCTTTAGCTTTTATTCCGTTTGGGAGCTAAAGTCGCACAAACTTTTGTTTACAAAAATTTCGATGGCCTATAGTTCGCAAGTTATGCAATCAGTTGACATAAGATTGTGCATGCATGTAGACATGTTAATGACCTTTATATATGCCAAGTTTCAGATGGCTACCTACTCAAACAAGCAAGCAGTAGCGGTTTGAAATTTTCACAATTTGGGCTACACGTTCGGGACGATTCGTGACCTTAGGTGACTTGCACAATTCGGGCTGAAACTAGTGCCAAATGAGAGGGTTGGGATAAACATTCAATTGACCATATGTGCCAAAAATTCTCGTTCTTTAGTTTTCGAGTTATAGCCCCTGGAAGTCGAAAACTGCACGGCTTTGCCCTCGAATATCTCGACAACGGAGAAAGGAGAATTTCAGGGCACTTTCTCCCAAGAAATATATGGGAATTATCTGTAATTTAGCACAGTTTCAGAACGATTCGTGAAAGTCACCTTTTAAGAATAACTTCCACTGCAGGCCCATATATAAAAGTTTGCTCCTTTATTACTCTGCACATGGACAATTATTTGCGCTGTTATTTGCCCCAGGCATGTACCTATGTAATTACCGTTTACAGTGTAAAGATGGATGTTATCGGTCGCTGAACGTCGGAGCAGTAGGCGTTTAATGCATTTTCCCATAGGGTCCAATGCAAAATTGACACCTCATTTTCTCCATTCTCAAGAGCTTTGAGTCTCTGCAAAACATATACATGTGTAGACACAAATAAGTGAAATAGAATGAAGGCTATTTCAGCTTTAGCTTTTATTCCGTTTGGGAGCTAAAGTCGCACAAACTTTTGTTTACAAAAATTTCGATGGCCTATAGTTCGCAAGTTATGCAATCAGTTGACATAAGATTGTGCATGCATGTAGACATGTTAATGACCTTTATATATGCCAAGTTTCAGATGGCTACCTACTCAAACAAGCAAGCAGTAGCGGTTTGAAATTTTCACAATTTGGGCTACACGTTCGGGACGATTCGTGACCTTAGGTGACTTGCACAATTCGGGCTGAAACTAGTGCCAAATGAGAGGGTTGGGATAAACATTCAATTGACCATATGTGCCAAAAATTCTCGTTCTTTAGTTTTCGAGTTATAGCCCCTGGAAGTCGAAAACTGCACGACTTTGCCCTCGAATATCTCGACAACGGAGAAAGGAGAATTTCAGGGCACTTTCTCCCAAGAAATATATGGGAATTATCTGTAATTTAGCACAGTTTCAGAACGATTCGTGAAAGTCACCTTTTAAGAATAACTTCCACTGCAGGCCCATATATAAAAGTTTGCTCCTTTATTACTCTGCACATGGACAATTATTTGCGCTGTTATTTGCCCCAGGCATGTACCTATGTAATTACCGTTTACAGTGTAAAGATGGATGTTATCGGTCGCTGAACGTCGGAGCAGTAGGCGTTTAATGCATTTTCCCATAGGGTCCAATGCAAAATTGACACCTCATTTTCTCCATTCTCAAGAGCTTTGAGTCTCTGCAAAACATATACATGTGTAGACACAAATAAGTGAAATAGAATGAAGGCTATTTCAGCTTTAGCTTTTATTCCGTTTGGGAGCTAAAGTCGCACAAACTTTTGTATACAAAAATTTCGATGGCCTATAGTTCGCAAGTTATGCAATCAGTTGACATAAGATTGTGCATGCATGTAGACATGTTAACGACCTTTATATATGCCAAGTTTCAGATGGCTACCTACTCAAACAAGCAAGCAGTAGCGGTTTGAAATTTTCACAATTTGGGCTACACGTTCGGGACGATTCGTGACCTTAGGTGACTTGCACAATTCGGGCTGAAACTAGTGCCAAATGAGAGGGTTGGGATAAACATTCAATTGACCATATGTGCCAAAAATTCTCGTTCTTTAGTTTTCGAGTTATAGCCCCTGGAAGTCGAAAACTGCACGACTTTGCCCTCGAATATCTCGACAACGGAGAAAGGAGAATTTCAGGGCACTTTCTCCCAAGAAATATATGGGAATTATCTGTAATTTAGCACAGTTTCAGAACGATTCGTGAAAGTCACCTTTTAAGAATAACTTCCACTGCAGGCCCATATATAAAAGTTTGCTCCTTTATTATTCTGCACATGGACAATTATTTGCGCTGTTATTTGCCCCAGGCATGTACCTATGTAATTACCGTTTACAGTGTAAAGATGGATGTTATCGGTCGCTGAACGTCGGAGCAGTAGGCGTTTAATGCATTTTCCCATAGGGTCCAATGCAAAATTGACACCTCATTTTCTCCATTCTCAAGAGCTTTGAGTCTCTGCAAAACATATACATGTGTAGACACAAATAAGTGAAATAGAATGAAGGCTATTTCAGCTTTAGCTTTTATTCCGTTTGGGAGCTAAAGTCGCACAAACTTTTGTTTACAAAAATTTCGATGGCCTATAGTTCGCAAGTTATGCAATCAGTTGACATAAGATTGTGCATGCATGTAGACATGTTAATGACCTTTATATATGCCAAGTTTCAGATGGCTACCTACTCAAACAAGCAAGCAGTAGCGGTTTGAAATTTTCACAATTTGGGCTACACGTTCGGGACGATTCGTGACCTTAGGTGACTTGCACAATTCGGGCTGAAACTAGTGCCAAATGAGAGGGTTGGGATAAACATTCAATTGACCATATGTGCCAAAAATTCTCGTTCTTTAGTTTTCGAGTTATAGCCCCTGGAAGTCGAAAACTGCACGACTTTGCCCTCGAATATCTCGACAACGGAGAAAGGAGAATTTCAGGGCACTTTCTCCCAAGAAATATATGGGAATTATCTGTAATTTAGCACAGTTTCAGAACGATTCGTGAAAGTCACCTTTTAAGAATAACTTCCACTGCAGGCCCATATATAAAAGTTTGCTCCTTTATTACTCTGCACATGGACAATTATTTGCGCTGTTATTTGCCCCAGGCATGTACCTATGTAATTACCGTTTACAGTGTAAAGATGGATGTTATCGGTCGCTGAACGTCGGAGCAGTAGGCGTTTAATGCATTTTCCCATAGGGTCCAATGCAAAATTGACACCTCATTTTCTCCATTCTCAAGAGCTTTGAGTCTCTGCAAAACATATACATGTGTAGACACAAATAAGTGAAATAGAATGAAGGCTATTTCAGCTTTAGCTTTTATTCCGTTTGGGAGCTAAAGTCGCACAAACTTTTGTATACAAAAATTTCGATGGCCTATAGTTCGCAAGTTATGCAATCAGTTGACATAAGATTGTGCATGCATGTAGACATGTTAACGACCTTTATATATGCCAAGTTTCAGATGGCTACCTACTCAAACAAGCAAGCAGTAGCGGTTTGAAATTTTCACAATTTGGGCTACACGTTCGGGACGATTCGTGACCTTAGGTGACTTGCACAATTCGGGCTGAAACTAGTGCCAAATGAGAGGGTTGGGATAAACATTCAATTGACCATATGTGCCAAAAATTCTCGTTCTTTAGTTTTCGAGTTATAGCCCCTGGAAGTCGAAAACTGCACGACTTTGCCCTCGAATATCTCGACAACGGAGAAAGGAGAATTTCAGGGCACTTTCTCCCAAGAAATATATGGGAATTATCTGTAATTTAGCACAGTTTCAGAACGATTCGTGAAAGTCACCTTTTAAGAATAACTTCCACTGCAGGCCCATATATAAAAGTTTGCTCCTTTATTACTCTGCACATGGACAATTATTTGCGCTGTTATTTGCCCCAGGCATGTACCTATGTAATTACCGTTTACAGTGTAAAGATGGATGTTATCGGTCGCTGAACGTCGGAGCAGTAGGCGTTTAATGCATTTTCCCATAGGGTCCAATGCAAAATTGACACCTCATTTTCTCCATTCTCAAGAGCTTTGAGTCTCTGCAAAACATATACATGTGTAGACACAAATAAGTGAAATAGAATGAAGGCTATTTCAGCTTTAGCTTTTATTCTGTTTGGGAGCTAAAGTCGCACAAACTTTTGTTTACAAAAATTTCGATGGCCTATAGTTCGCAAGTTATGCAATCAGTTGACATAAGATTGTGCTTGCATGTAGACATGTTAATGACCTTTATATATGCCAAGTTTCAGATGGCTACCTACTCAAACAAGCAAGCAGTAGCGGTTTGAAATTTTCACAATTTGGGCTACACGTTCGGGACGATTCGTGACCTTAGGTGACTTGCACAATTCGGGCTGAAACTAGTGCCAAATGAGAGGGTTGGGATAAACATTCAATTGACCATATGTGCCAAAAATTCTCGTTCTTTAGTTTTCGAGTTATAGCCCCTGGAAGTCGAAAACTGCACGACTTTGCCCTCGAATATCTCGACAACGGAGAAAGGAGAATTTCAGGGCACTTTCTCCCAAGAAATATATGGGAATTATCTGTAATTTAGCACAGTTTCAGAACGATTCGTGAAAGTCACCTTTTAAGAATAACTTCCACTGCAGGCCCATATATAAAAGTTTGCTCCTTTATTACTCTGCACATGGACAATTATTTGCGCTGTTATTTGCCCCAGGCATGTACCTATGTAATTACCGTTTACAGTGTAAAGATGGATGTTATCGGTCGCTGAACGTCGGAGCAGTAGGCGTTTAATGCATTTTCCCATAGGGTCCAATGCAAAATTGACACCTCATTTTCTCCATTCTCAAGAGCTTTGAGTCTCTGCAAAACATATACATGTGTAGACACAAATAAGTGAAATAGAATGAAGGCTATTTCAGCTTTAGCTTTTATTCCGTTTGGGAGCTAAAGTCGCACAAACTTTTGTTTACAAAAATTTCGATGGCCTATAGTTCGCAAGTTATGCAATCAGTTGACATAAGATTGTGCATGCATGTAGACATGTTAATGACCTTTATATATGCCAAGTTTCAGATGGCTACCTACTCAAACAAGCAAGCAGTAGCGGTTTGAAATTTTCACAATTTGGGCTACACGTTCGGGACGATTCGTGACCTTAGGTGACTTGCACAATTCGGGCTGAAACTAGTGCCAAATGAGAGGGTTGGGATAAACATTCAATTGACCATATGTGCCAAAAATTCTCGTTCTTTAGTTTTCGAGTTATAGCCCCTGGAAGTCGAAAACTGCACGACTTTGCCCTCGAATATCTCGACAACGGAGAAAGGAGAATTTCAGGGCACTTTCTCCCAAGAAATATATGGGAATTATCTGTAATTTAGCACAGTTTCAGAACGATTCGTGAAAGTCACCTTTTAAGAATAACTTCCACTGCAGGCCCATATATAAAAGTTTGCTCCTTTATTACTCTGCACATGGACAATTATTTGCGCTGTTATTTGCCCCAGGCATGTACCTATGTAATTACCGTTTACAGTGTAAAGATGGATGTTATCGGTCGCTGAACGTCGGAGCAGTAGGCGTTTAATGCATTTTCCCATAGGGTCCAATGCAAAATTGACACCTCATTTTCTCCATTCTCAAGAGCTTTGAGTCTCTGCAAAACATATACATGTGTAGACACAAATAAGTGAAATAGAATAAAGGCTATTTCAGCTTTAGCTTTTATTCCGTTTGGGAGCTAAAGTCGCACAAACTTTTGTTTACAAAAATTTCGATGGCCTATAGTTCGCAAGTTATGCAATCAGTTGACATAAGATTGTGCATGCATGTAGACATGTTAATGACCTTTATATATGCCAAGTTTCAGATGGCTACCTACTCAAACAAGCAAGCAGTAGCGGTTTGAAATTTTCACAATTTGGGCTACACGTTCGGGACGATTCGTGACCTTAGGTGACTTGCACAATTCGGGCTGAAACTAGTGCCAAATGAGAGGGTTGGGATAAACATTCAATTGACCATATGTGCCAAAAATTCTCGTTCTTTAGTTTTCGAGTTATAGCCCCTGGAAGTCGAAAACTGCACGACTTTGCCCTCGAATATCTCGACAACGGAGAAAGGAGAATTTCAGGGCACTTTCTCCCAAGAAATATATGGGAATTATCTGTAATTTAGCACAGTTTCAGAACGATTCGTGAAAGTCACCTTTTAAGAATAACTTCCACTGCAGGCCCATATATAAAAGTTTGCTCCTTTATTACTCTGCACATGGACAATTATTTGCGCTGTTATTTGCCCCAGGCATGTACCTATGTAATTACCGTTTACAGTGTAAAGATGGATGTTATCGGTCGCTGAACGTCGGAGCAGTAGGCGTTTAATGCATTTTCCCATAGGGTCCAATGCAAAATTGACACCTCATTTTCTCCATTCTCAAGAGCTTTGAGTCTCTGCAAAACATATACATGTGTAGACACAAATAAGTGAAATAGAATGAAGGCTATTTCAGCTTTAGCTTTTATTCCGTTTGGGAGCTAAAGTCGCACAAACTTTTGTTTACAAAAATTTCGATGGCCTATAGTTTGCAAGTTATGCAATCAGTTGACATAAGATTGTGCATGCATGTAGACATGTTAATGACCTTTATATATGCCAAGTTTCAGATGGCTACCTACTCAAACAAGCAAGCAGTAGCGGTTTGAAATTTTCACAATTTGGGCTACACGTTCGGGACGATTCGTGACCTTAGGTGACTTGCACAATTCGGGCTGAAACTAGTGCCAAATGAGAGGGTTGGGATAAACATTCAATTGACCATATGTGCCAAAAATTCTCGTTCTTTAGTTTTCGAGTTATAGCCCCTGGAAGTCGAAAACTGCACGACTTTGCCCTCGAATATCTCGACAACGGAGAAAGGAGAATTTCAGGGCACTTTCTCCCAAGAAATATATGGGAATTATCTGTAATTTAGCACAGTTTCAGAACGATTCGTGAAAGTCACCTTTTAAGAATAACTTCCACTGCAGGCCCATATATAAAAGTTTGCTCCTTTATTACTCTGCACATGGACAATTATTTGCGCTGTTATTTGCCCCAGGCATGTACTAATGTAATTACCGTTTACAGTGTAAAGATGGATGTTATCGGTCGCTGAACGTCGGAGCAGTAGGCGTTTAATGCATTTTCCCATAGGGTCCAATGCAAAATTGACACCTCATTTTCTCCATTCTCAAGAGCTTTGAGTCTCTGCAAAACATATACATGTGTAGACACAAATAAGTGAAATAGAATGAAGGCTATTTCAGCTTTAGCTTTTATTCCGTTTGGGAGATGGCCTATAGTTCGCAAGTTATGCAATCAGTTGACATAAGATTGTGCATGCATGTAGACATGTTAATGACCTTTATATATGCCAAGTTTCAGATGGCTACCTACTCAAACAAGCAAGCAGTAGCGGTTTGAAATTTTCACAATTTGGGCTACACGTTCGGGACGATTCGTGACCTTAGGTGACTTGCACAATTCGGGCTGAAACTAGTGCCAAATGAGAGGGTTGGGATAAACATTCAATTGACCATATGTGCCAAAAATTCTCGTTCTTTAGTTTTCGAGTTATAGCCCCTGGAAGTCGAAAACTGCACGACTTTGCCCTCGAATATCTCGACAACGGAGAAAGGAGAATTTCAGGGCACTTTCTCCCAAGAAATATATGGGAATTATCTGTAATTTAGCACAGTTTCAGAACGATTCGTGAAAGTCACCTTTTAAGAATAACTTCCACTGCAGGCCCATATATAAAAGTTTGCTCCTTTATTACTCTGCACATGGACAATTATTTGCGCTGTTATTTGCCCCAGGCATGTACCTATGTAATTACCGTTTACAGTGTAAAGATGGATGTTATCGGTCGCTGAACGTCGGAGCAGTAGGCGTTTAATGCATTTTCCCATAGGGTCCAATGCAAAATTGACACCTCATTTTCTCCATTCTCAAGAGCTTTGAGTCTCTGCAAAACATATACATGTGTAGACACAAATAAGTGAAATAGAATGAAGGCTATTTCAGCTTTAGCTTTTATTCCGTTTGGGAGATGGCCTATAGTTCGCAAGTTATGCAATCAGTTGACATAAGATTGTGCATGCATGTAGACATGTTAATGACCTTTATATATGCCAAGTTTCAGATGGCTACCTACTCAAACAAGCAAGCAGTAGCGGTTTGAAATTTTCACAATTTGGGCTACACGTTCGGGACGATTCGTGACCTTAGGTGACTTGCACAATTCGGGCTGAAACTAGTGCCAAATGAGAGGGTTGGGATAAACATTCAATTGACCATATGTGCCAAAAATTCTCGTTCTTTAGTTTTCGAGTTATAGCCCCTGGAAGTCGAAAACTGCACGACTTTGCCCTCGAATATCTCGACAACGGAGAAAGGAGAATTTCAGGGCACTTTCTCCCAAGAAATATATGGGAATTATCTGTAATTTAGCACAGTTTCAGAACGATTCGTGAAAGTCACCTTTTAAGAATAACTTCCACTGCAGGCCCATATATAAAAGTTTGCTCCTTTATTACTCTGCACATGGACAATTATTTGCGCTGTTATTTGCCCCAGGCATGTACCTATGTAATTACCGTTTACAGTGTAAAGATGGATGTTATCGGTCGCTGAACGTCGGAGCAGTAGGCGTTTAATGCATTTTCCCATAGGGTCCAATGCAAAATTGACACCTCATTTTCTCCATTCTCAAGAGCTTTGAGTCTCTGCAAAACATATACATGTGTAGACACAAATGAGTGAAATAGAATGAAGGCTATTTCAACTTTAGCTTTTATTCCGTTTGGGAGCTAAAGTCGCACAAACTTTTGCATACAAAAATTTCGATGGCCTATAGTTCGCAAGTTATGCAATCAGTTGACATAAGATTGTGCATGCATGTAGACATGTTAATGACCTTTATATATGCCAAGTTTCAGATGGCTACCTACTCAAACAAGCAAGCAGTAGCGGTTTGAAATTTTCACAATTTGGGCTACACGTTCGGGACGATTCGTGACCTTAGGTGACTTGCACAATTCGGGCTGAAACTAGTGCCAAATGAGAGGGTTGGGATAAACATTCAATTGACCATATGTGCCAAAAATTCTCGTTCTTTAGTTTTCGAGTTATAGCCCCTGGAAGTCAAAAACTGCACGACTTTGCCCTCGAATATCTCGACAACGGAGAAAGGAGAATTTCAGGGCACTTTCTCCCAAGAAATATATGGGAATTATCTGTAATTTAGCACAGTTTCAGAACGATTCGTGAAAGTCACCTTTTAAGAATAACTTCCACTGCAGGCCCATATATAAAAGTTTGCTCCTTTATTACTCTGCACATGGACAATTATTTGCGCTGTTATTTGCCCCAGGCATGTACCTATGTAATTACCGTTTACAGTGTAAAGATGGATGTTATCGGTCGCTGAACGTCGGAGCAGT
Organism: Ctena decussata; assembly: GCA_963989385.1. Classification (NCBI taxonomy): domain Eukaryota; kingdom Metazoa; phylum Mollusca; class Bivalvia; order Lucinida; family Lucinidae; genus Ctena; species Ctena decussata. Next base: position 515,543 of record CAXDIV010000239.1, on the reverse strand, counting down.
AGGCGTTTAATGCATTTTCCCATAGGGTCCAATGCAAAATTGACACCTCATTTTCTCCATTCTCAAGAGCTTTGAGTCTCTGCAAAACATATACATGTGTAGACACAAATAAGTGAAATAGAATGAAGGCTATTTCAGCTTTAGCTTTTATTCCGTTTGGGATCTAGTGTCGCACAAACTTTTGTTTACAAAAATTTCGATGGCCTATAGTTCGCAAGTTATGCAATCAGTTGACATAAGATTGTGCATGCATGTAGACATGTTAATGACCTTTATATATGCCAAGTTTCAGATGGCTACCTACTCAAACAAGCAAGCAGTAGCGGTTTGAAATTTTCACAATTTGGGCTACACGTTCGGGACGATTCGTGACCTTAGGTGACTTGCACAATTCGGGCTGAAACTAGTGCCAAATGAGAGGGTTGGGATAAACATTCAATTGACCATATGTGCCAAAAATTCTCGTTCTTTAGTTTTCGAGTTATAGCCCCTGGAAGTCGAAAACTGCACGACTTTGCCCTCGAATATCTCGACAACGGAGAAAGGAGAATTTCAGGGCACTTTCTCCCAAGAAATATATGGGAATTATCTGTAATTTAGCACAGTTTCAGAACGATTCGTGAAAGTCACCTTTTAAGAATAACTTCCACTGCAGGCCCATATATAAAAGTTTGCTCCTTTATTACTCTGCACATGGACAATTATTTGCGCTGTTATTTGCCCCAGGCATGTACCTATGTAATTACCGTTTACAGTGTAAAGATGGATGTTATCGGTCGCTGAACGTCGGAGCAGTAGGCGTTTAATGCATTTTCCCATAGGGTCCAATGCAAAATTGACACCTCATTTTCTCCATTCTCAAGAGCTTTGAGTCTCTGCAAAACATATACATGTGTAGACACAAATAAGCGAAATAGAATGAAGGCTATTTCAGCTTTAGCTTTTATTCCGTTTGGGAGCTAAAGTCGCACAAACTTTTGTTTACAAAAATTTCGATGGCCTATAGTTCGCAAGTTATGCAATCAGTTGACATAAGATTGTGCATGCATGTAGACATGTTAATGACCTTTATATATGCCAAGTTTCAGATGGCTACCTACTCAAACAAGCAAGCAGTAGCGGTTTGAAATTTTCACAATTTGGGCTACACGTTCGGGACGATTCGTGACCTTAGGTGACTTGCACAATTCGGGCTGAAACTAGTGCCAAATGAGAGGGTTGGGATAAACATTCAATTAACCATATGTGCCAAAAATTCTCGTTCTTTAGTTTTCGAGTTATAGCCCCTGGAAGTCAAAAACTGCACGACTTTGCCCTCGAATATCTCGACAACGGAGAAAGGAGAATTTCAGGGCACTTTCTCCCAAGAAATATATGGGAATTATCTGTAATTTAGCACAGTTTCAGAACGATTCGTGAAAGTCACCTTTTAAGAATAACTTCCACTGCAGGCCCATAAAGTTTGCTCCTTTATTACTCTGCACATGGACAATTATTTGCGCTGTTATTTGCCCCAGGCATGTACTAATGTAATTACCGTTTACAGTGTAAAGATGGATGTTATCGGTCGCTGAACGTCGGAGCAGTAGGCGTTTAATGCATTTTCCCATAGGGTCCAATGCAAAATTGACACCTCATTTTCCCCATTCTCAAGAGCTTTGAGTCTCTGCAAAACATATACATGTGTAGACACAAATAAGCGAAATAGAATGAAGGCTATTTCAGCTTTAGCTTTTATTCCGTTTGGGAGCTAAAGTCGCACAAACTTTTGTTTACAAAAATTTCGATGGCCTATAGTTCGCAAGTTATGCAATCAGTTGACATAAGATTGTGCATGCATGTAGACATGTTAATGACCTTTATATATGCCAAATTTCAGATGGCTACCTACTCAAACAAGCAAGCAGTAGCGGTTTGAAATTTTCACAATTTGGGCTACACGTTCGGGACGATTCGTGACCTTAGGTGACTTGCACAATTCGGGCTGAAACTAGTGCCAAATGAGAGGGTTGGGATAAACATTCAATTGACCATATGTGCCAAAAATTCTCGTTCTTTAGTTTTCGAGTTATAGCCCCTGGAAGTCGAAAACTGCACGACTTTGCCCTCGAATATCTCGACAACGGAGAAAGGAGAATTTCAGGGCACTTTCTCCCAAGAAATATATGGGAATTATCTGTAATTTAGCACAGTTTCAGAACGATTCGTGAAAGTCACCTTTTAAGAATAACTTCCACTGCAGGCCCATATATAAAAGTTTGCTCCTTTATTACTCTGCACATGGACAATTATTTGCGCTGTTATTTGCCCCAGGCATGTACCTATGTAATTACCGTTTACAGTGTAAAGATGGATGTTATCGGTCGCTGAACGTCGGAGCAGTAGGCGTTTAATGCATTTTCCCATAGGGTCCAATGCAAAATTGACACCTCATTTTCTCCATTCTCAAGAGCTTTGAGTCTCTGCAAAACATATACATGTGTAGACACAAATAAGTGAAATAGAATGAAGGCTATTTCAGCTTTAGCTTTTATTCCGTTGGGGAGCTAAAGTCGCACAAACTTTTGTTTACAAAACTTTCGATGGCCTATAGTTCGCAAGTTATGCAATCAGTTGACATAAGATTGTGCATGCATGTAGACATGTTAATGACCTTTATATATGCCAAGTTTCAGATGGCTACCTACTCAAACAAGCAAGCAGTAGCGGTTTGAAATTTTCACAATTTGGGCTACACGTTCGGGACGATTCGTGACCTTAGGTGACTTGCACAATTCGGGCTGAAACTAGTGCCAAATGAGAGGGTTGGGATAAACATTCAATTGACCATATGTGCCAAAAATTCTCGTTCTTTAGTTTTCGAGTTATAGCCCCTGGAAGTCGAAAACTGCACGACTTTGCCCTCGAATATCTCGACAACGGAGAAAGGAGAATTTCAGGGCACTTTCTCCCAAGAAATATATGGGAATTATCTGTAATTTAGCACAGTTTCAGAACGATTCGTGAAAGTCACCTTTTAAGAATAACTTCCACTGCAGGCCCATATATAAAAGTTTGCTCCTTTATTACTCTGCACATGGACAATTATTTGCGCTGTTATTTGCCCCAGGCATGTACTAATGTAATTACCGTTTACAGTGTAAAGATGGATGTTATCGGTCGCTGAACGTCGGAGCAGTAGGCGTTTAATGCATTTTCCCATAGGGTCCAATGCAAAATTGACACCTCATTTTCTCCATTCTCAAGAGCTTTGAGTCTCTGCAAAACATATACATGTGTAGACACAAATAAGTGAAATAGAATGAAGGCTATTTCAGCTTTAGCTTTTATTCCGTTTGGGAGATGGCCTATAGTTCGCAAGTTATGCAATCAGTTGACATAAGATTGTGCATGCATGTAGACATGTTAATGACCTTTATATATGCCAAGTTTCAGATGGCTACCTACTCAAACAAGCAAGCAGTAGCGGTTTGAAATTTTCACAATTTGGGCTACACGTTCGGGACGATTCGTGACCTTAGGTGACTTGCACAATTCGGGCTGAAACTTGTGCCAAATGAGAGGGTTGGGATAAACATTCAATTGACCATATGTGCCAAAAATTCTCGTTCTTTAGTTTTCGAGTTATAGCCCCTGGAAGTCGAAAACTGCACGACTTTGCCCTCGAATATCTCGACAACGGAGAAAGGAGAATTTCAGGGCACTTTCTCCCAAGAAATATATGGGAATTATCTGTAATTTAGCACAGTTTCAGAACGATTCGTGAAAGTCACCTTTTAAGAATAACTTCCACTGCAGGCCCATATATAAAAGTTTGCTCCTTTATTACTCTGCACATGGACAATTATTTGCGCTGTTATTTGCCCCAGGCATGTACCTATGTAATTACCGTTTACAGTGTAAAGATGGATGTTATCGGTCGCTGAACATCGGAGCAGTAGGCGTTTAATGCATTTTCCCATAGGGTCCAATGCAAAATTGACACCTCATTTTCTCCATTCTCAAGAGCTTTGAGTCTCTGCAAAACATATACATGTGTAGACACAAATAAGTGAAATAGAATGAAGGCTATTTCAGCTTTAGCTTTTATTCCGTTTGGGAGCTAAAGTCGCACAAACTTTTGTTTACAAAAATTTCGATGGCCTATAGTTCGCAAGTTATGCAATCAGTTGACATAAGATTGTGCATGCATGTAGACATGTTAATGACCTTTATATATGCCAAGTTTCAGATGGCTACCTACTCAAACAAGCAAGCAGTAGCGGTTTGAAATTTTCACAATTTGGGCTACACGTTCGGGACGATTCGTGAGCTTAGGTGACTTGCACAATTCGGGCTGAAACTAGTGCCAAATGAGAGGGTTGGGATAAACATTCAATTGACCATATGTGCCAAAAATTCTCGTTCTTTAGTTTTCGAGTTATAGCCCCTGGAAGTCGAAAACTGCACGACTTTGCCCTCGAATATCTCGACAACGGAGAAAGGAGAATTTCAGGGCACTTTCTCCCAAGAAATATATGGGAATTATCTGTAATTTAGCACAGTTTCAGAACGATTCGTGAAAGTCACCTTTTAAGAATAACTTCCACTGCAGGCCCATATATAAAAGTTTGCTCCTTTATTACTCTGCACATGGACAATTATTTGCGCTGTTATTTGCCCCAGGCATGTACCTATGTAATTACCGTTTACAGTGTAAAGATGGATGTTATCGGTCGCTGAACGTCGGAGCAGTAGGCGTTTAATGCATTTTCCCATAGGGTCCAATGCAAAATTGACACCTCATTTTCTCCATTCTCAAGAGCTTTGAGTCTCTGCAAAACATATACATGTGTAGACACAAATAAGTGAAATAGAATGAAGGCTATTTCAGCTTTAGCTTTTATTCCGTTTGGGAGCTAAAGTCACACAAACTTTTGTTTACAAAAATTTCGATGGCCTATAGTTCGCAAGTTATGCAATCAGTTGACATAAGATTGTGCATGCATGTAGACATGTTAATGACCTTTATATATGCCAAGTTTCAGATGGCTACCTACTCAAACAAGCAAGCAGTAGCGGTTTGAAATTTTCACAATTTGGGCTACACGTTCGGGACGATTCGTGACCTTAGGTGACTTGCACAATTCGGGCTGAAACTAGTGCCAAATGAGAGGGTTGGGATAAACATTTAATTGACCATATGTGCCAAAAATTCTCGTTCTTTAGTTTTCGAGTTATAGCCCCTGGAAGTCGAAAACTGCACGACTTTGCCCTCGAATATCTCGACAACGGAGAAAGGAGAATTTCAGGGCACTTTCTCCCAAGAAATATATGGGAATTATCTGTAATTTAGCACAGTTTCAGAACGATTCGTGAAAGTCACCTTTTAAGAATAACTTCCACTGCAGGCCCATATATAAAAGTTTGCTCCTTTATTACTCTGCACATGGACAATTATTTGCGCTGTTATTTGCCCCAGGCATGTACCTATGTAATTACCGTTTACAGTGTAAAGATGGATGTTATCGGTCGCTGAACGTCGGAGCAGTAGGCGTTTAATGCATTTTCCCATAGGGTCCAATGCAAAATTGACACCTCATTTTCTCCATTCTCAAGAGCTTTGAGTCTCTGCAAAACATATACATGTGTAGACACAAATAAGTGAAATAGAATGAAGGCTATTTCAGCTTTAGCTTTTATTCCGTTTGGGAGCTAAAGTCGCACAAACTTTTGTTTACAAAAATTTCGATGGCCTATAGTTCGCAAGTTATGCAATCAGTTGACATAAGATTGTGCATGCATGTAGACATGTTAATGACCTTTATATATGCCAAGTTTCAGATGGCTACCTACTCAAACAAGCAAGCAGTAGCGGTTTGAAATTTTCACAATTTGGGCTACACGTTCGGGACGATTCGTGAGCTTAGGTGACTTGCACAATTCGGGCTGAAACTAGTGCCAAATGAGAGGGTTGGGATAAACATTCAATTGACCATATGTGCCAAAAATTCTCGTTCTTTAGTTTTCGAGTTATAGCCCCTGGAAGTCGAAAACTGCACGACTTTGCCCTCGAATATCTCGACAACGGAGAAAGGAGAATTTCAGGGCACTTTCTCCCAAGAAATATATGGGAATTATCTGTAATTTAGCACAGTTTCAGAACGATTCGTGAAAGTCACCTTTTAAGAATAACTTCCACTGCAGGCCCATATATAAAAGTTTGCTCCTTTATTACTCTGCACATGGACAATTATTTGCGCTGTTATTTGCCCCAGGCATGTACCTATGTAATTACCGTTTACAGTGTAAAGATGGATGTTATCGGTCGCTGAACGTCGGAGCAGTAGGCGTTTAATGCATTTTCCCATAGGGTCCAATGCAAAATTGACACCTCATTTTCTCCATTCTCAAGAGCTTTGAGTCTCTGCAAAACATATACATGTGTAGACACAAATAAGTGAAATAGAATGAAGGCTATTTCAGCTTTAGCTTTTATTCCGTTTGGGAGCTAAAGTCGCACAAACTTTTGTTTACAAAAATTTCGATGGCCTATAGTTCGCAAGTTATGCAATCAGTTGATATAAGATTGTGCATGCATGTAGACATGTTAATGACCTTTATATATGCCAAGTTTCAGATGGCTACCTATTCAAACAAGCAAGCAGTAGCGGTTTGAAATTTTCACAATTTGGGCTACACGTTCGGGACGATTCGTGACCTTAGGTGACTTGCACAATTCGGGCTGAAACTAGTGCCAAATGAGAGGGTTGGGATAAACATTCAATTGACCATATGTGCCAAAAATTCTCGTTCTTTAGTTTTCGAGTTATAGCCCCTGGAAGTCGAAAACTGCACGACTTTGCCCTCGAATATCTCGACAACGGAGAAAGGAGAATTTCAGGGCACTTTCTCCCAAGAAATATATGGGAATTATCTGTAATTTAGCACAGTTTCAGAACGATTCGTGAAAGTCACCTTTTAAGAATAACTTCCACTGCAGGCCCATATATAAAAGTTTGCTCCTTTATTACTCTGCACATGGACAATTATTTGCGCTGTTATTTGCCCCAGGCATGTACCTATGTAATTACCGTTTACAGTGTAAAGATGGATGTTATCGGTCGCTGAACGTCGGAGCAGTAGGCGTTTAATGCATTTTCCCATAGGGTCCAATGCAAAATTGACACCTCATTTTCTCCATTCTCAAGAGCTTTGAGTCTCTGCAAAACATATACATGTGTAGACACAAATAAGTGAAATAGAATGAAGGCTATTTCAGCTTTAGCTTTTATTCCGTTTGGGAGCTAAAGTCGCACAAACTTTTGTTTACAAAAATTTCGATGGCCTATAGTTCGCAAGTTATGCAATCAGTTGACATAAGATTGTGCATGCATGTAGACATGTTAATGACCTTTATATATGCCAAGTTTCAGATGGCTACCTACTCAAACAAGCAAGCAGTAGCGGTTTGAAATTTTCACAATTTGGGCTACACGTTCGGGACGATTCGTGACCTTAGGTGACTTGCACAATTCGGGCTGAAACTAGTGCCAAATGAGAGGGTTGGGATAAACATTCAATTGACCATATGCGCCAAAAATTCTCGTTCTTTAGTTTTCGAGTTATAGCCCCTGGAAGTCGAAAACTGCACGACTTTGCCCTCGAATATCTCGACAACGGAGAAAGGAGAATTTCAGGGCACTTTCTCCCAAGAAATATATGGGAATTATCTGTAATTTAGCACAGTTTCAGAACGATTCGTGAAAGTCACCTTTTAAGAATAACTTCCACTGCAGGCCCATATATAAAAGTTTGCTCCTTTATTACTCTGCACATGGACAATTATTTGCGCTGTTATTTGCCCCAGGCATGTACTAATGTAATTACCGTTTACAGTGTAAAGATGGATGTTATCGGTCGCTGAACGTCGGAGCAGTAGGCGTTTAATGCATTTTCCCATAGGGTCCAATGCAAAATTGACACCTCATTTTCTCCATTCTCAAGAGCTTTGAGTCTCTGCAAAACATATACATGTGTAGACACAAATAAGTGAAATAGAATGAAGGCTATTTCAGCTTTAGCTTTTATTCCGTTTGGAAGATGGCCTATAGTTCGCAAGTTATGCAATCAGTTGACATAAGATTGTGCATGCATGTAGACATGTTAATGACCTTTATATATGCCAAGTTTCAGATGGCTACCTACTCAAACAAGCAAGCAGTAGCGGTTTGAAATTTTCACAATTTGGGCTACACGTTCGGGACGATTCGTGACCTTAGGTGACTTGCACAATTCGGGCTGAAACTAGTGCCAAATGAGAGGGTTGGGATAAACATTCAATTGACCATATGTGCCAAAAATTCTCGTTCTTTAGTTTTCGAGTTATAGCCCCTGGAAGTCGAAAACTGCACGACTTTGCCCTCGAATATCTCGACAACGGAGAAAGGAGAATTTCAGGGCACTTTCTCCCAAGAAATATATGGGAATTATCTGTAATTTAGCAGAGTTTCAGAACGATTCGTGAAAGTCACCTTTTAAGAATAACTTCCACTGCAGGCCCATATATAAAAGTTTGCTCCTTTATTACTCTGCACATGGACAATTATTTGCGCTGTTAATTGCCCCAGGCATGTACTAATGTAATTACCGTTTACAGTGTAAAGATGGATGTTATCGGTCGCTGAACGTCGGAGCAGTAGGCGTTTAATGCATTTTCCCATAGGGTCCAATGCAAAATTGACACCTCATTTTCTCCATTCTCAAGAGCTTTGAGTCTCTGCAAAACATATACATGTGTAGACACAAATAAGTGAAATAGAATGAAGGCTATTTCAGCTTTAGCTTTTATTCCGTTTGGGAGCTAAAGTCGCACAAACTTTTGTATACAAAAATTTCGATGGCCTATAGTTCGCAAGTTATGCAATCAGTTGACATAAGATTGTGCATGCATGTAGATATGTTAATGACCTTTATATATGCCAAGTTTCAGATGGCTACCTACTCAAACAAGCAAGCAGTAGCGGTTTGAAATTTTCACAATTTGGGCTACACGTTCGGGACGATTCGTGACCTTAGGTGACTTGCACAATTCGGGCTGAAACTAGTGCCAAATGAGAGGGTTGGGATAAACATTCAATTGACCATATGTGCCAAAAATTCTCGTTCTTTAGTTTTCGAGTTATAGCCCCTGGAAGTCAAAAACTGCACGACTTTGCCCTCGAATATCTCGACAACGGAGAAAGGAGAATTTCAGGGCACTTTCTCCCAAGAAATATATGGGAATTATCTGTAATTTAGCACAGTTTCAGAACGATTCGTGAAAGTCACCTTTTAAGAATAACTTCCACTGCAGGCCCATATATAAAAGTTTGCTCCTTTATTACTCTGCACATGGACAATTATTTGCGCTGTTATTTGCCCCAGGCATGTACCTATGTAATTACCGTTTACAGTGTAAAGATGGATGTTATCGGTCGCTGAACGTCGGAGCAGTAGGCGTTTAATGCATTTTCCCATAGGGTCCAATGCAAAATTGACACCTCATTTTCTCCATTCTCAAGAGCTTTGAGTCTCTGCAAAACATATACATGTGTATACACAAATAAGTGAAATAGAATGAAGGCTATTTCAGCTTTAGCTTTTATTCCGTTTGGGAGCTAAAGTCGCACAAACTTTTGTTTACAAAAATTTCGATGGCCTATAGTTCGCAAGTTATGCAATCAGTTGACATAAGATTGTGCATGCATGTAGACATGTTAATGACCTTTATATATGCCAAGTTTCAGATGGCTACCTACTCAAACAAGCAAGCAGTAGCGGTTTGAAATTTTCACAATTTGGGCTACACGTTCGGGACGATTCGTGACCTTAGGTAACTTGCACAATTCTGGCTGAAACTAGTGCCAAATGAGAGGGTTGGGATAAACATTCAATTGACCATATGTGCCAAAAATTCTCGTTCTTTAGTTTTCGAGTTATAGCCCCTGGAAGTCGAAAACTGCACGACTTTGCCCTCGAATATCTCGACAACGGAGAAAGGAGAATTTCAGGGCACTTTCTCCCAAGAAATATATGGGAATTATCTGTAATTTAGCAGAGTTTCAGAACGATTCGTGAAAGTCACCTTTTAAGAATAACTTCCACTGCAGGCCCATGTATAAAAGTTTGCTCCTTTATTACTCTGCACATGGACAATTATTTGCGCTGTTATTTGCCCCAGGCATGTACCTATGTAATTACCGTTTACAGTGTAAAGATGGATGTTATCGGTCGCTGAACGTCGGAGCAGTAGGCGTTTAATGCATTTTCCCATAGGGTCCAATGCAAAATTGACACCTCATTTTCTCCATTCTCAAGAGCTTTGAGTCTCTGCAAAACATATACATGTGTAGACACAAATAAGTGAAATAGAATGAAGGCTATTTCAGCTTTAGCTTTTATTCCGTTTGGGAGCTAAAGTCACACAAACTTTTGTTTACAAAAATTTCGATGGCCTATAGTTCGCAAGTTATGCAATCAGTTGACATAAGATTGTGCATGCATGTAGACATGTTAATGACCTTTATATATGCCAAGTTTCAGATGGCTACCTACTCAAACAAGCAAGCAGTAGCGGTTTGAAATTTTCACAATTTGGGCTACACGTTCGGGACGATTCGTGACCTTAGGTGACTTGCACAATTCGGGCTGAAACTAGTGCCAAATGAGAGGGTTGGGATAAACATTCAATTGACCATATGTGCCAAAAATTCTCGTTCTTTAGTTTTCGAGTTATAGCCCCTGGAAGCCGAAACCTGCACGACTTTGCCCTCGAATATCTCGACAACGGAGAAAGGAGAATTTCAGGGCACTTTCTCCCAAGAAATATATGGGAATTATCTGTAATTTAGCACAGTTTCAGAACGATTCGTGAAAGTCACCTTTTAAGAATAACTTCCACATCAGGCCCATATATAAAAGTTTGCTCCTTTATTACTCTGCACATGGACAATTATTTGCGCTGTTATTTGCCCCAGGCATGTACCTATGTAATTACCGTTTACAGTGTAAAGATGGATGTTATCGGTCGCTGAACGTCGGAGCAGTAGGCGTTTAATGCATTTTCCCATAAGGTCCAATGCAAAATTGACACCTCATTTTCTCCATTCTCAAGAGCTTTGAGTCTCTGCAAAACATATACATGTGTAGAAACAAATAAGTGAAATAGAATGAAGGCTATTTCAGCTTTAGCTTTTATTCCGTTTGGGAGCTAAAGTCGCACAAACTTTTGTTTACAAAAATTTCGATGGCCTATAGTTCGCAAGTTATGCAATCAGTTGACATAAGATTGTGCATGCATGTAGACATGTTAATGACCTTTATATATGCCAAGTTTCAGATGGCTACCTACTCAAACAAGCAAGCAGTAGCGGTTTGAAATTTTCACAATTTGGGCTACACGTTCGGGACGATTCGTGAGCTTAGGTGACTTGCACAATTCGGGCTGAAACTAGTGCCAAATGAGAGGGTTGGGATAAACATTCAATTGACCATATGTGCCAAAAATTCTCGTTCTTTAGTTTTCGAGTTATAGCCCCTGGAAGTCGAAAACTGCACGACTTTGCCCTCGAATATCTCGACAACGGAGAAAGGAGAATTTCAGGGCACTTTCTCCCAAGAAATATATGGGAATTATCTGTAATTTAGCACAGTTTCAGAACGATTCGTGAAAGTCACCTTTTAAGAATAACTTCCACTGCAGGCCCATATATAAAAGTTTGCTCCTTTATTACTCTGCACATGGACAATTATTTGCGCTGTTATTTGCCCCAGGCATGTACCTATGTAATTACCGTTTACAGTGTAAAGATGGATGTTATCGGTCGCTGAACGTCGGAGCAGTAGGCGTTTAATGCATTTTCCCATAGGGTCCAATGCAAAATTGACACCTCATTTTCTCCATTCTCAAGAGCTTTGAGTCTCTGCAAAACATATACATGTGTAGACACAAATAAGTGAAATAGAATGAAGGCTATTTCAGCTTTAGCTTTTATTCCGTTTGGGAGCTAAAGTCGCACAAACTTTTGTTTACAAAAATTTCGATGGCCTATAGTTCGCAAGTTATGCAATCAGTTGATATAAGATTGTGCATGCATGTAGACATGTTAATGACCTTTATATATGCCAAGTTTCAGATGGCTACCTACTCAAACAAGCAAGCAGTAGCGGTTTGAAATTTTCACAATTTGGGCTACACGTTCGGGACGATTCGTGACCTTAGGTGACTTGCACAATTCGGGCTGAAACTAGTGCCAAATGAGAGGGTTGGGATAAACATTCAATTGACCATATGTGCCAAAAATTCTCGTTCTTTAGTTTTCGAGTTATAGCCCCTGGAAGTCGAAAACTGCACGACTTTGCCCTCGAATATCTCGACAACGGAGAAAGGAGAATTTCAGGGCACTTTCTCCCAAGAAATATATGGGAATTATCTGTAATTTAGCACAGTTTCAGAACGATTCGTGAAGTCACCTTTTAAGAATAACTTCCACTGCAGGCCTATGTATAAAAGTTTGCTCCTTTATTACTCTGCACATGGACAATTATTTGCGCTGTTATTTGCCCCAGGCATGTACCTATGTAATTACCGTTTACAGTGTAAAGATGGATGTTATCGGTCGCTGAACGTCGGAGCAGTAGGCGTTTAATGCATTTTCCCATAGGGTCCAATGCAAAATTGACACCTCATTTTCTCCATTCTCAAGAGCTTTCAGTCTCTGCAAAACATATACATGTGTAGACACAAATAAGTGAAATAGAATGAAGGCTATTTCAGCTTTAGCTTTTATTCCGTTTGGGAGCTAAAGTCGCACAAACTTTTGTTTACAAAAATTTCGATGGCCTATAGTTCGCAAGTTATGCAATCAGTTGACATAAGATTGTGCATGCATGTAGACATGTTAATGACCTTTATATATGCCAAGTTTCAGATGGCTACCTACTCAAACAAGCAAGCAGTAGCGGTTTGAAATTTTCACAATTTGGGCTACACGTTCGGGACGATTCGTGACCTTAGGTGACTTGCACAATTCGGGCTGAAACTAGTGCCAAATGAGAGGGTTGGGATAAACATTCAATTGACCATATGTGCCAAAAATTCTCGTTCTTTAGTTTTCGAGTTATAGCCCCTGGAAGTCGAAAACTGCACGACTTTGCCCTCGAATATCTCGACAACGGAGAAAGGAGAATTTCAGGGCACTTTCTCCCAAGAAATATATGGGAATTATCTGTAATTTAGCACAGTTTCAGAACGATTCGTGAAAGTCACCTTTTAAGAATAACTTCCACTGCAGGCCCATATATAAAAGTTTGCTCCTTTATTACTCTGCACATGGACAATTATTTGCGCTGTTATTTGCCCCAGGCATGTACCTATGTAATTACCGTTTACAGTGTAAAGATGGATGTTATCGGTCGCTGAACGTCGGAGCAGTAGGCGTTTAATGCATTTTCCCATAGGGTCCAATGCAAAATTGACACCTCATTTTCTCCATTCTCAAGAGCTTTGAGTCTCTGCAAAACATATACATGTGTAGACACAAATAGGTGAAATAGAATGAAGGCTATTTCAGCTTTAGCTTTTATTCCGTTTGGGAGATGGCCTATAGTTCGCAAGTTATGCAATCAGTTGACATAAGATTGTGCATGCATGTAGACATGTTAATGACCTTTATATATGCCAAGTTTCAGATGGCTACCTACTCAAACAAGCAAGCAGTAGCGGTTTGAAATTTTCACAATTTGGGCTACACGTTCGGGACGATTCGTGACCTTAGGTGACTTGCACAATTCGGGCTGAAACTAGTGCCAAATGAGAGGGTTGGGATAAACATTCAATTGACCATATGTGCCAAAAATTCTCGTTCTTTAGTTTTCGAGTTATAGCCCCTGGAAGTCGAAAACTGCACGACTTTGCCCTCGAATATCTCGACAACGGAGAAAGGAGAATTTCAGGGCACTTCCTCCCAAGAAATATATGGGAATTATCTGTAATTTAGCACAGTTTCAGAACGATTCGTGAAAGTCACCTTTTAAGAATAACTTCCACTGCAGGCCCATATATAAAAGTTTGCTCCTTTATTACTCTGCACATGGACAATTATTTGCGCTGTTATTTGCCTCAGGCATGTACCTATGTAATTACCGTTTACAGTGTAAAGATGGATGTTATCGGTCGCTGAACGTCGGAGCAGTAGGCGTTTAATGCATTTTCCCATAGGGTCCAATGCAAAATTGACACCTCATTTTCTCCATTCTCAAGAGCTTTGAGTCTCTGCAAAACATATACATGTGTAGACACAAATAAGTGAAATAGAATGAAGGCTATTTCAGCTTTAGCTTTTATTCCGTTTGGGAGCTAAAGTCGCACAAACTTTTGTATACAAAAATTTCGATGGCCTATAGTTCGCAAGTTATGCAATCAGTTGACATAAGATTGTGCATGCATGTAGACATGTTAATGACCTTTATATATGCCAAGTTTCAGATGGCTACCTACTCAAACAAGCAAGCAGTAGCGGTTTGAAATTTTCACAATTTGGGCTACACGTTCGGGACGATTCGTGACCTTAGGTGACTTGCACAATTCGGGCTGAAACTAGTGCCAAATGAGAGGGTTGAGATAAACATTCAATTGACCATATGTGCCAAAAATTCTCGTTCTTTAGTTTTCGAGTTATAGCCCCTGGAAGTCAAAAACTGCACGACTTTGCCCTCGAATATCTCGACAACGGAGAAAGGAGAATTTCAGGGCACTTTCTCCCAAGAAATATATGGGAATTATCTGTAATTTAGCACAGTTTCAGAACGATTCGTGAAAGTCACCTTTTAAGAATAACTTCCACTGCAGGCCCATATATAAAAGTTTGCTCCTTTATTACTCTGCACATGGACAATTATTTGCGCTGTTATTTGCCCCAGGCATGTACCTATGTAATTACCGTTTACAGTGTAAAGATGGATGTTATCGGTCGCTGAACGTCGGAGCAGTAGGCGTTTAATGCATTTTCCCATAGGGTCCAATGCAAAATTGACACCTCATTTTCTCCATTCTCAAGAGCTTTGAGTCTCTGCAAAACATATACATGTGTAGACACAAATAAGTGAAATAGAATGAAGGCTATTTCAGCTTTAGCTTTTATTCCGTTTGGGAGCTAAAGTCGCACAAACTTTTGTTTACAAAAATTTCGATGGCCTATAGTTCGCAAGTTATGCAATCAGTTGACATAAGATTGTGCATGCATGTAGACATGTTAATGACCTTTATATATGCCAAGTTTCAGATGGCTACCTACTCAAACAAGCAAGCAGTAGCGGTTTGAAATTTTCACAATTTGGGCTACACGTTCGGGACGATTCGTGACCTTAGGTGACTTGCACAATTCGGGCTGAAACTAGTGCCAAATGAGAGGGTTGGGATAAACATTCAATTGACCATATGTGCCAAAAATTCTCGTTCTTTAGTTTTCGAGTTATAGCCCCTGGAAGTCAAAAACTGCACGACTTTGCCCTCGAATATCTCGACAACGGAGAAAGGAGAATTTCAGGGCACTTTCTCCCAAGAAATATATGGGAATTATCTGTAATTTAGCACAGTTTCAGAACGATTCGTGAAAGTCACCTTTTAAGAATAACTTCCACTGCAGGCCCATATATAAAAGTTTGCTCCTTTATTACTCTGCACATGGACAATTATTTGCGCTGTTATTTGCCCCAGGCATGTACCTATGTAATTACCGTTTACAGTGTAAAGATGGATGTTATCGGTCGCTGAACGTCGGAGCAGTAGGCGTTTAATGCATTTTCCCATAGGGTCCAATGCAAAATTGACACCTCATTTTCTCCATTCTCAAGAGCTTTGAGTCTCTGCAAAACATATACATGTGTAGACACAAATAAGCGAAATAGAATGAAGGCTATTTCAGCTTTAGCATTTATTCCGTTTGGGAGCTAAAGTCGCACAAACTTTTGTTTACAAAAATTTCGATGGCCTATAGTTCGCAAGTTATGCAATCAGTTGACATAAGATTGTGCATGCATGTAGACATGTTAATGACCTTTATATATGCCAAGTTTCAGATGGCTACCTACTCAAACAAGCAAGCAGTAGCGGTTTGAAATTTTCACAATTTGGGCTACACGTTCGGGACGATTCGTGACCTTAGGTGACTTGCACAATTCGGGCTGAAACTAGTGCCAAATGAGAGGGTTGGGATAAACATTCAATTGACCATATGTGCCAAAAATTCTCGTTCTTTAGTTTTCGAGTTATAGCCCCTGGAAGTCGAAAACTGCACGACTTTGCCCTCGAATATCTCGACAACGGAGAAAGGAGAATTTCAGGGCACTTTCTCCCAAGAAATATATGGGAATTATCTGTAATTTAGCACAGTTTCAGAACGATTCGTGAAAGTCACCTTTTAAGAATAACTTCCACTGCAGGCCCATATATAAAAGTTTGCTCCTTTATTACTCTGCACATGGACAATTATTTGCGCTGTTATTTGCCCCAGGCATGTACCTATGTAATTACCGTTTACAGTGTAAAGATGGATGTTATCGGTCGCTGAACGTCGGAGCAGTAGGCGTTTAATGCATTTTCCCATAGGGTCCAATGCAAAATTGACACCTCATTTTCTCCATTCTCAAGAGCTTTGAGTCTCTGCAAAACATATACATGTGTAGACACAAATAAGTGAAATAGAATGAAGGCTATTTCAGCTTTAGCTTTTATTCCGTTTGGGAGCTAAAGTCGCACAAACTTTTGTTTACAAAACTTTCGATGGTCTATAGTTCGCAAGTTATGCAATCAGTTGACATAAGATTGTGCATGCATGTAGACATGTTAATGACCTTTATATATGCCAAGTTTCAGATGGCTACCTACTCAAACAAGCAAGCAGTAGCGGTTTGAAATTTTCACAATTTGGGCTACACGTTCGGGACGATTCGTGAGCTTAGGTGACTTGCACAATTCGGGCTGAAACTAGTGCCAAATGAGAGGGTTGGGATAAACATTCAATTGACCATATGTGCCAAAAATTCTCGTTCTTTAGTTTTCGAGTTATAGCCCCTGGAAGTCGAAAACTGCACGACTTTGCCCTCGAATATCTCGACAACGGAGAAAGGAGAATTTCAGGGCACTTTCTCCCAAGAAATATATGGGAATTATCTGTAATTTAGCACAGTTTCAGAACGATTCGTGAAAGTCACCTTTTAAGAATAACTTCCACTGCAGGCCCATATATAAAAGTTTGCTCCTTTATTACTCTGCACATGGACAATTATTTGCGCTGTTATTTGCCCCAGGCATGTACTAATGTAATTACCGTTTACAGTGTAAAGATGGATGTTATCGGTCGCTGAACGTCGGAGCAGTAGGCGTTTAATGCATTTTCCCATAGGGTCCAATGCAAAATTGACACCTCATTTTCTCCATTCTCAAGAGCTTTGAGTCTCTGCAAAACATATACATGTGTAGACACAAATAAGTGAAATAGAATGAAGGCTATTTCAGCTTTAGCTTTTATTCCGTTTGGGAGATGGCCTATAGTTCGCAAGTTATGCAATCAGTTGACATAAGATTGTGCATGCATGTAGACATGTTAATGACCTTTATATATGCCAAGTTTCAGATGGCTACCTACTCAAACAAGCAAGCAGTAGCGGTTTGAAATTTTCACAATTTGGGCTACACGTTCGGGACGATTCGTGAGCTTAGGTGACTTGCACAATTCGGGCTGAAACTAGTGCCAAATGAGAGGGTTGGGATAAACATTCAATTGACCATATGTGCCAAAAATTCTCGTTCTTTAGTTTTCGAGTTATAGCCCCTGGAAGTCGAAAACTGCACGACTTTGCCCTCGAATATCTCGACAACGGAGAAAGGAGAATTTCAGGGCACTTTCTCCCAAGAAATATATGGGAATTATCTGTAATTTAGCACAGTTTCAGAACGATTCGTGAAAGTCACCTTTTAAGAATAACTTCCACTGCAGGCCCATATATAAAAGTTTGCTCCTTTATTACTCTGCACATGGACAATTATTTGCGCTGTTATTTGCCCCAGGCATGTACCTATGTAATTACCGTTTACAGTGTAAAGATGGATGTTATCGGTCGCTGAACATCGGAGCAGTAGGCGTTTAATGCATTTTCCCATAGGGTCCAATGCAAAATTGACACCTCATTTTCTCCATTCTCAAGAGCTTTGAGTCTCTGCAAAACATATACATGTGTAGACACAAATAAGTGAAATAGAATGAAGGCTATTTCAGCTTTAGCTTTTATTCCGTTTGGGAGCTAAAGTCGCACAAACTTTTGTTTACAAAAATTTCGATGGCCTATAGTTCGCAAGTTATGCAATCAGTTGACATAAGATTGTGCATGCATGTAGACATGTTAATGACCTTTATATATGCCAAGTTTCAGATGGCTACCTACTCAAACAAGCAAGCAGTAGCGGTTTGAAATTTTCACAATTTGGGCTACACGTTCGGGACGATTCGTGAGCTTAGGTGACTTGCACAATTCGGGCTGAAACTAGTGCCAAATGAGAGGGTTGGGATAAACATTCAATTGACCATATGTGCCAAAAATTCTCGTTCTTTAGTTTTCGAGTTATAGCCCCTGGAAGTCGAAAACTGCACGACTTTGCCCTCGAATATCTCGACAACGGAGAAAGGAGAATTTCAGGGCACTTTCTCCCAAGAAATATATGGGAATTATCTGTAATTTAGCACAGTTTCAGAACGATTCGTGAAAGTCACCTTTTAAGAATAACTTCCACTGCAGGCCCATATATAAAAGTTTGCTCCTTTATTACTCTGCACATGGACAATTATTTGCGCTGTTATTTGCCCCAGGCATGTACCTATGTAATTACCGTTTACAGTGTAAAGATGGATGTTATCGGTCGCTGAACGTCGGAGCAGTAGGCGTTTAATGCATTTTCCCATAGGGTCCAATGCAAAATTGACACCTCATTTTCTCCATTCTCAAGAGCTTTGAGTCTCTGCAAAACATATACATGTGTAGACACAAATAAGTGAAATAGAATGAAGGCTATTTCAGCTTTAGCTTTTATTCCGTTTGGGAGCTAAAGTCGCACAAACTTTTGTTTACAAAAATTTCGATGGCCTATAGTTCGCAAGTTATGCAATCAGTTGACATAAGATTGTGCATGCATGTAGACATGTTAATGACCTTTATATATGCCAAGTTTCAGATGGCTACCTACTCAAACAAGCAAGCAGTAGCGGTTTGAAATTTTCACAATTTGGGCTACACGTTCGGGACGATTCGTGAGCTTAGGTGACTTGCACAATTCGGGCTGAAACTAGTGCCAAATGAGAGGGTTGGGATAAACATTCAATTGACCATATGTGCCAAAAATTCTCGTTCTTTAGTTTTCGAGTTATAGCCCCTGGAAGTCGAAAACTGCACGGCTTTGCCCTCGAATATCTCGACAACGGAGAAAGGAGAATTTCAGGGCACTTTCTCCCAAGAAATATATGGGAATTATCTGTAATTTAGCACAGTTTCAGAACGATTCGTGAAAGTCACCTTTTAAGAATAACTTCCACTGCAGGCCCATATATAAAAGTTTGCTCCTTTATTACTCTGCACATGGACAATTATTTGCGCTGTTATTTGCCCCAGGCATGTACCTATGTAATTACCGTTTACAGTGTAAAGATGGATGTTATCGGTCGCTGAACGTCGGAGCAGTAGGCGTTTAATGCATTTTCCCATAGGGTCCAATGCAAAATTGACACCTCATTTTCTCCATTCTCAAGAGCTTTGAGTCTCTGCAAAACATATACATGTGTAGACACAAATAAGTGAAATAGAATGAAGGCTATTTCAGCTTTAGCTTTTATTCCGTTTGGGAGCTAAAGTCGCACAAACTTTTGTTTACAAAAATTTCGATGGCCTATAGTTCGCAAGTTATGCAATCAGTTGACATAAGATTGTGCAAGCATGTAGACATGTTAATGACCTTTATATATGCCAAGTTTCAGATGGCTACCTACTCAAACAAGCAAGCAGTAGCGGTTTGAAATTTTCACAATTTGGGCTACACGTTCGGGACGATTCGTGACCTTAGGTGACTTGCACAATTCGGGCTGAAACTAGTGCCAAATGAGAGGGTTGGGATAAACATTCAATTGACCATATGTGCCAAAAATTCTCGTTCTTTAGTTTTCGAGTCATAGCCCCTGGAAGTCGAAAACTGCACGACTTTGCCCTCGAATATCTCGACAACGGAGAAAGGAGAATTTCAGGGCACTTTCTCCCAAGAAATATATGGGAATTATCTGTAATTTAGCACAGTTTCAGAACGATTCGTGAAAGTCACCTTTTAAGAATAACTTCCACTGCAGGCCCATATATAAAAGTTTGCTCCTTTATTACTCTGCACATGGACAATTATTTGCGCTGTTATTTGCCCCAGGCATGTACCTATGTAATTACCGTTTACAGTGTAAAGATGGATGTTATCGGTCGCTGAACGTCGGAGCAGTAGGCGTTTAATGCATTTTCCCATAGGGTCCAATGCAAAATTGACACCTCATTTTCTCCATTCTCAAGAGCTTTGAGTCTCTGCAAAACATATACATGTGTAGACACAAATAAGTGAAATAGAATGAAGGCTATTTCAGCTTTAGCTTTTATTCCGTTTGGGAGCTAAAGTCGCACAAACTTTTGTTTACAAAAATTTCGATGGCCTATAGTTCGCAAGTTATGCAATCAGTTGACATAAGATTGTGCATGCATGTAGACATGTTAATGACCTTATATATGCCAAGTTTCAGATGGCTACCTACTCAAACAAGCAAGCAGTAGCGGTTTGAAATTTTCACAATTTGGGCTACACGTTCGGGACGATTCGTGACCTTAGGTGACTTGCACAATTCGGGCTGAAACTAGTGCCAAATGAGAGGGTTGGGATAAACATTCAATTGACCATATGTGCCAAAAATTCTCGTTCTTTAGTTTTCGAGTTATAGCCCCTGGAAGTCGAAAACTGCACGACTTTGCCCTCGAATATCTCGACAACGGAGAAAGGAGAATTTCAGGGCACTTTCTCCCAAGAAATATATGGGAATTATCTGTAATTTAGCACAGTTTCAGAACGATTCGTGAAAGTCACCTTTTAAGAATAACTTCCACTGCAGGCCCATATATAAAAGTTTGCTCCTTTATTACTCTGCACATGGACAATTATTTGCGCTGTTATTTGCCCCGGGCATGTACCTATGTAATTACCGTTTACAGTGTAAAGATGGATGTTATCGGTCGCTGAACGTCGGAGCAGTAGGCGTTTAATGCATTTTCCCATAGGGTCCAATGCAAAATTGACACCTCATTTTCTCCATTCTCAAGAGCTTTGAGTCTCTGCAAAACATATACATGTGTAGACACAAATAAGTGAAATAGAATGAAGGCTATTTCAGCTTTAGCTTTTATTCCGTTTGGGAGCTAAAGTCGCACAAACTTTTGTTTACAAAAATTTCGATGGCCTATAGTTCGCAAGTTATGCAATCAGTTGACATAAGATTGTGCATGCATGTAGACATGTTAATGACCTTTATATATGCCAAGTTTCAGATGGCTACCTACTCAAACAAGCAAGCAGTAGCGGTTTGAAATTTTCACAATTTGGGCTACACGTTCGGGACGATTCGTGACCTTAGGTGACTTGCACAATTCGGGCTGAAACTAGTGCCAAATGAGAGGGTTGGGATAAACATTCAATTGACCATATGTGCCAAAAATTCTCGTTCTTTAGTTTTCGAGTTATAGCCCCTGGAAGTCGAAAACTGCACGACTTTGCCCTCGAATATCTCGACAACGGAGAAAGGAGAATTTCAGGGCACTTTCTCCCAAGAAATATATGGGAATTATCTGTAATTTAGCACAGTTTCAGAACGATTCGTGAAAGTCACCTTTTAAGAATAACTTCCACTGCAGGCCCATATATAAAAGTTTGCTCCTTTATTACTCTGCACATGGACAATTATTTGCGCTGTTATTTGCCCCAGGCATGTACCTATGTAATTACCGTTTACAGTGTAAAGATGGATGTTATCGGTCGCTGAACGTCGGAGCAGTAGGCGTTTAATGCATTTTCCCATAGGGTCCAATGCAAAATTGACACCTCATTTTCTCCATTCTCAAGAGCTTTGAGTCTCTGCAAAACATATACATGTGTAGACACAAATAAGTGAAATAGAATGAAGGCTATTTCAGCTTTAGCTTTTATTCCGTTTGGGAGCTAAAGTCGCACAAACTTTTGTTTACAAAAATTTCGATGGCCTATAGTTCGCAAGTTATGCAATCAGTTGACATAAGATTGTGCATGCATGTAGACATGTTAATGACCTTTATATATGCCAAGTTTCAGATGGCTACCTACTCAAACAAGCAAGCAGTAGCGGTTTGAAATTTTCACAATTTGGGCTACACGTTCGGGACGATTCGTGACCTTAGGTGACTTGCACAATTCGGGCTGAAACTAGTGCCAAATGAGAGGGTTGGTATAAACATTTAATTGACCATATGTGCCAAAAATTCTCGTTCTTTAGTTTTCGAGTTATAGCCCCTGGAAGTCGAAAACTGCACGACTTTGCCCTCGAATATCTCGACAACGGAGAAAGGAGAATTTCAGGGCACTTTCTCCCAAGAAATATATGGGAATTATCTGTAATTTAGCACAGTTTCAGAACGATTCGTGAAAGTCACCTTTTAAGAATAACTTCCACTGCAGGCCCATATATAAAAGTTTGCTCCTTTATTACTCTGCACATGGACAATTATTTGCGCTGTTATTTGCCCCAGGCATGTACCTATGTAATTACCGTTTACAGTGTAAAGATGGATGTTATCGGTCGCTGAACGTCGGAGCAGTAGGCGTTTAATGCATTTTCCCATAGGGTCCAATGCAAAATTGACACCTCATTTTCTCCATTCTCAAGAGCTTTGAGTCTCTGCAAAACATATACATGTGTAGACACAAATAAGTGAAATAGAATGAAGGCTATTTCAGCTTTAGCTTTTATTCCGTTTGGGAGCTAAAGTCGCACAAACTTTTGTTTACAAAAATTTCGATGGCCTATAGTTCGCAAGTTATGCAATCAGTTGACATAAGATTGTGCATGCATGTAGACATGTTAATGACCTTTATATATGCCAAGTTTCAGATGGCTACCTACTCAAACAAGCAAGCAGTAGCGGTTTGAAATTTTCACAATTTGGGCTACACGTTCGGGACGATTCGTGACCTTAGGTGACTTGCACAATTCGGGCTGAAACTAGTGCCAAATGAGAGGGTTGGGATAAACATTCAATTGACCATATGTGCCAAAAATTCTCGTTCTTTAGTTTTCGAGTTATAGCCCCTGGAAGTCGAAAACTGCACGACTTTGCCCTCGAATATCTCGACAACGGAGAAAGGAGAATTTCAGGGCACTTTCTCCCAAGAAATATATGGGAATTATCTGTAATTTAGCACAGTTTCAGAACGATTCGTGAAAGTCACCTTTTAAGAATAACTTCCACTGCAGGCCCATATATAAAAGTTTGCTCCTTTATTACTCTGCACATGGACAATTATTTGCGCTGTTATTTGCCCCAGGCATGTACCTATGTAATTACCGTTTACAGTGTAAAGATGGATGTTATCGGTCGCTGAACGTCGGAGCAGTAGGCGTTTAATGCATTTTCCCATAGGGTCCAATGCAAAATTGACACCTCATTTTCTCCATTCTCAAGAGCTTTGAGTCTCTGCAAAACATATACATGTGTAGACACAAATAAGTGAAATAGAATGAAGGCTATTTCAGCTTTAGCTTTTATTCCGTTTGGGAGCTAAAGTCGCACAAACTTTTGTTTACAAAAATTTCGATGGCCTATAGTTCGCAAGTTATGCAATCAGTTGACATAAGATTGTGCATGCATGTAGACATGTTAATGACCTTTATATATGCCAAGTTTCAGATGGCTACCTACTCAAACAAGCAAGCAGTAGCGGTTTGAAATTTTCACAATTTGGGCTACACGTTCGGGACGATTCGTGACCTTAGGTGACTTGCACAATTCGGGCTGAAACTAGTGCCAAATGAGAGGGTTGGGATAAACATTCAATTGACCATATGTGCCAAAAATTCTCGTTCTTTAGTTTTCGAGTCATAGCCCCTGGAAGTCGAAAACTGCACGACTTTGCCCTCGAATATCTCGACAACGGAGAAAGGAGAATTTCAGGGCACTTTCTCCCAAGAAATATATGGGAATTATCTGTAATTTAGCACAGTTTCAGAACGATTCGTGAAAGTCACCTTTTAAGAATAACTTCCACTGCAGGCCCATATATAAAAGTTTGCTCCTTTATTACTCTGCACATGGACAATTATTTGCGCTGTTATTTGCCCCAGGCATGTACCTATGTAATTACCGTTTACAGTGTAAAGATGGATGTTATCGGTCGCTGAACGTCGGAGCAGTAGGCGTTTAATGCATTTTCCCATAGGGTCCAATGCAAAATTGACACCTCATTTTCTCCATTCTCAAGAGCTTTGAGTCTCTGCAAAACATATACATGTGTAGACACAAATAAGTGAAATAGAATGAAGGCTATTTCAGCTTTAGCTTTTATTCCGTTTGGGAGCTAAAGTCGCACAAACTTTTGTTTACAAACATTTCGATGGCCTATAGTTCGCAAGTTATGCAATCAGTTGACATAAGATTGTGCATGCATGTAGACATGTTAATGACCTTTATATATGCCAAGTTTCAGATGGCTACCTACTCAAACAAGCAAGCAGTAGCGGTTTGAAATTTTCACAATTTGGGCTACACGTTCGGGACGATTCGTGACCTTAGGTGACTTGCACAATTCGGGCTGAAACTAGTGCCAAATGAGAGGGTTGGGATAAACATTCAATTGACCATATGTGCCAAAAATTCTCGTTCTTTAGTTTTCGAGTTATAGCCCCTGGAAGTCGAAAACTGCACGGCTTTGCCCTCGAATATCTCGACAACGGAGAAAGGAGAATTTCAGGGCACTTTCTCCCAAGAAATATATGGGAATTATCTGTAATTTAGCACAGTTTCAGAACGATTCGTGAAAGTCACCTTTTAAGAATAACTTCCACTGCAGGCCCATATATAAAAGTTTGCTCCTTTATTACTCTGCACATGGACAATTATTTGCGCTGTTATTTGCCCCAGGCATGTACCTATGTAATTACCGTTTACAGTGTAAAGATGGATGTTATCGGTCGCTGAACGTCGGAGCAGTAGGCGTTTAATGCATTTTCCCATAGGGTCCAATGCAAAATTGACACCTCATTTTCTCCATTCTCAAGAGCTTTGAGTCTCTGCAAAACATATACATGTGTAGACACAAATAAGTGAAATAGAATGAAGGCTATTTCAGCTTTAGCTTTTATTCCGTTTGGGAGCTAAAGTCGCACAAACTTTTGTTTACAAAAATTTCGATGGCCTATAGTTCGCAAGTTATGCAATCAGTTGACATAAGATTGTGCATGCATGTAGACATGTTAATGACCTTTATATATGCCAAGTTTCAGATGGCTACCTACTCAAACAAGCAAGCAGTAGCGGTTTGAAATTTTCACAATTTGGGCTACACGTTCGGGACGATTCGTGACCTTAGGTGACTTGCACAATTCGGGCTGAAACTAGTGCCAAATGAGAGGGTTGGGATAAACATTCAATTGACCATATGTGCCAAAAATTCTCGTTCTTTAGTTTTCGAGTTATAGCCCCTGGAAGTCGAAAACTGCACGACTTTGCCCTCGAATATCTCGACAACGGAGAAAGGAGAATTTCAGGGCACTTTCTCCCAAGAAATATATGGGAATTATCTGTAATTTAGCACAGTTTCAGAACGATTCGTGAAAGTCACCTTTTAAGAATAACTTCCACTGCAGGCCCATATATAAAAGTTTGCTCCTTTATTACTCTGCACATGGACAATTATTTGCGCTGTTATTTGCCCCAGGCATGTACCTATGTAATTACCGTTTACAGTGTAAAGATGGATGTTATCGGTCGCTGAACGTCGGAGCAGTAGGCGTTTAATGCATTTTCCCATAGGGTCCAATGCAAAATTGACACCTCATTTTCTCCATTCTCAAGAGCTTTGAGTCTCTGCAAAACATATACATGTGTAGACACAAATAAGTGAAATAGAATGAAGGCTATTTCAGCTTTAGCTTTTATTCCGTTTGGGAGCTAAAGTCGCACAAACTTTTGTTTACAAAAATTTCGATGGCCTATAGTTCGCAAGTTATGCAATCAGTTGACATAAGATTGTGCATGCATGTAGACATGTTAATGACCTTTATATATGCCAAGTTTCAGATGGCTACCTACTCAAACAAGCAAGCAGTAGCGGTTTGAAATTTTCACAATTTGGGCTACACGTTCGGGACGATTCGTGACCTTAGGTGACTTGCACAATTCGGGCTGAAACTAGTGCCAAATGAGAGGGTTGGGATAAACATTCAATTGACCATATGTGCCAAAAATTCTCGTTCTTTAGTTTTCGAGTTATAGCCCCTGGAAGTCGGAAACTGCACGACTTTGCCCTCGAATATCTCGACAACGGAGAAAGGAGAATTTCAGGGCACTTTCTCCCAAGAAATATATGGGAATTATCTGTAATTTAGCACAGTTTCAGAACGATTCGTGAAAGTCACCTTTTAAGAATAACTTCCACTGCAGGCCCATATATAAAAGTTTGCTCCTTTATTACTCTGCACATGGACAATTATTTGCGCTGTTATTTGCCCCAGGCATGTACCTATGTAATTACCGTTTACAGTGTAAAGATGGATGTTATCGGTCGCTGAACGTCGGAGCAGTAGGCGTTTAATGCATTTTCCCATAAGGTCCAATGCAACATTGACACCTCATTTTCTCCATTCTCAAGAGCTTTGAGTCTCTGCAAAACATATACATGTGTAGACACAAATAAGTGAAATAGAATGAAGGCTATTTCAGCTTTAGCTTTTATTCCGTTTGGGAGCTAAAGTCGCACAAACTTTTGTTTACAAAAAATTCGATGGCCTATAGTTCGCAAGTTATGCAATCAGTTGACATAAGATTGTGCATGCATGTAGACATGTTAATGACCTTTATATATGCCAAGTTTCAGATGGCTACCTACTCAAACAAGCAAGCAGTAGCGGTTTGAAATTTTCACAATTTGGGCTACACGTTCGGGACGATTCGTGACCTTAGGTGACTTGCACAATTCGGGCTGAAACTAGTGCCAAATGAGAGGGTTGGGATAAACATTCAATTGACCATATGTGCCAAAAATTCTCGTTCTTTAGTTTTCGAGTTATAGCCCCTGGAAGTAGAAAACTGCACGACTTTGCGCTCGAATATCTCGACAACGGAGAAAGGAGAATTTCAGGGCACTTTCTCCCAAGAAATATATGGGAATTATCTGTAATTTAGCACAGTTTCAGAACGATTCGTGAAAGTCACCTTTTAAGAATAACTTCCACTGCAGGCCCATATATAAAAGTTTGCTCCTTTATTACTCTGCACATGGACAATTATTTGCGCTGTTATTTGCCCCAGGCATGTACCTATGTCATTACCGTTTACAGTGTAAAGATGGATGTTATCGGTCGCTGAACGTCGGAGCAGTAGGCGTTTAATGCATTTTCCCATAAGGTCCAATGCAAAATTGACACCTCATTTTCTCCATTCTCAAGAGCTTTGAGTCTCTGCAAAACATATACATGTGTAGACACAAATAAGTGAAATAGAATGAAGGCTATTTCAGCTTTAGCTTTTATTCCGTTTGGGAGCTAAAGTCGCACAAACTTTTGTTTACAAAAAATTCGATGGCCTATAGTTCGCAAGTTATGCAATCAGTTGACATAAGATTGTGCATGCATGTAGACATGTTAATGACCTTTATATATGCCAAGTTTCAGATGGCTACCTACTCAAACAAGCAAGCAGTAGCGGTTTGAAATTTTCACAATTTGGGCTACACGTTCGGGACGATTCGTGACCTTAGGTGACTTGCACAATTCGGGCTGAAACTAGTGCCAAATGAGAGGGTTGGGATAAACATTCAATTGACCATATGTGCCAAAAATTCTCGTTCTTTAGTTTTCGAGTTATAGCCCCTGGAAGTCGAAAACTGCACGACTTTGCCCTCGAATATCTCGACAACGGAGAAAGGAGAATTTCAGGGCACTTTCTCCCAAGAAATATATGGGAATTATCTGTAATTTAGCACAGTTTCAGAACGATTCGTGAAAGTCACCTTTTAAGAATAACTTCCACTGCAGGCCCATATATAAAAGTTTGCTCCTTTATTACTCTGCACATGGACAATTATTTGCGCTGTTATTTGCCCCAGGCATGTACCTATGTAATTACCGTTTACAGTGTAAAGATGGATGTTATCGGTCGCTGAACGTCGGAGCAGTAGGCGTTTAATGCATTTTCCCATAGGGTCCAATGCAAAATTGACACCTCATTTTCTCCATTCTCAAGAGCTTTGAGTCTCTGCAAAACATATACATGTGTAGACACAAATAAGTGAAATAGAATGAAGGCTATTTCAGCTTTAGCTTTTATTCCGTTTGGGAGCTAAAGTCGCACAAACTTTTGTTTACAAAAATTTCGATGGCCTATAGTTCGCAAGTTATGCAATCAGTTGACATAAGATTGTGCATGCATGTAGACATGTTAATGACCTTTATATATGCCAAGTTTCAGATAGCTACCTACTCAAACAAGCAAGCAGTAGCGGTTTGAAATTTTCACAATTTGGGCTACACGTTCGAAACGATTCGTGACCTTAGGTGACTTGCACAATTCGGGCTGAAACTAGTGCCAAATGAGAGGGTTGGGATAAACATTCAATTGACCATATGTGCCAAAAATTCTCGTTCTTTAGTTTTCGAGTTATAGCCCCTGGAAGTCGAAAACTGCACGACTTTGCCCTCGAATATCTCGACAACGGAGAAAGGAGAATTTCAGGGCACTTTCTCCCAAGAAATATATGGGAATTATCTGTAATTTAGCACAGTTTCAGAACGATTCGTGAAAGTCACCTTTTAAGAATAACTTCCACTGCAGGCCCATATATAAAAGTTTGCTCCTTTATTACTCTGCACATGGACAATTATTTGCGCTGTTATTTGCCCCAGGCATGTACCTATGTAATTACCGTTTACAGTGTAAAGATGGATGTTATCGGTCGCTGAACGTCGGAGCAGTAGGCGTTTAATGCATTTTCCCATAGGGTCCAATGCAAAATTGACACCTCATTTTCTCCATTCTCAAGAGCTTTGAGTCTCTGCAAAACATATACATGTGTAGACACAAATAAGTGAAATAGAATGAAGGCTATTTCAGCTTTAGCTTTTATTCCGTTTGGGAGCTAAAGTCGCACAAACTTTTGTTTACAAAAATTTCGATGGCCTATAGTTCGCAAGTTATGCAATCAGTTGACATAAGATTGTGCATGCATGTAGACATGTTAATGACCTTTATATATGCCAAGTTTCAGATAGCTACCTACTCAAACAAGCAAGCAGTAGCGGTTTGAAATTTTCACAATTTGGGCTACACGTTCGAAACGATTCGTGACCTTAGGTGACTTGCACAATTCGGGCTGAAACTAGTGCCAAATGAGAGGGTTGGGATAAACATTCAATTGACCATATGTGCCAAAAATTCTCGTTCTTTAGTTTTCGAGTTATAGCCCCTGGAAGTCGAAAACTGCACGACTTTGCCCTCGAATATCTCGACAACGGAGAAAGGAGAATTTCAGGGCACTTTCTCCCAAGAAATATATGGGAATTATCTGTAATTTAGCACAGTTTCAGAACGATTCGTGAAAGTCACCTTTTAAGAATAACTTCCACTGCAGGCCCATATATAAAAGTTTGCTCCTTTATTACTCTGCACATGGACAATTATTTGCGCTGTTATTTGCCCCAGGCATGTACCTATGTAATTACCGTTTACAGTGTAAAGATGGATGTTATCGGTCGCTGAACGTCGGAGCAGTAGGCGTTTAATGCATTTTCCCATAGGGTCCAATGCAAAATTGACACCTCATTTTCTCCATTCTCAAGAGCTTTGAGTCTCTGCAAAACATATACATGTGTAGACACAAATAAGTGAAATAGAATGAAGGCTATTTCAGCTTTAGCTTTTATTCCGTTTGGGAGCTAAAGTCGCACAAACTTTTGTTTACAAAAATTTCGATGGCCTATAGTTCGCAAGTTATGCAATCAGTTGACATAAGATTGTGCATGCATGTAGACATGTTAATGACCTTTATATATGCCAAGTTTCAGATGGCTACCTACTCAAACAAGCAAGCAGTAGCGGTTTGAAATTTTCACAATTTGGGCTACACGTTCGAAACGATTCGTGACCTTAGGTGACTTGCACAATTCGGGCTGAAACTAGTGCCAAATGAGAGGGTTGGGATAAACATTCAATTGACCATATGTGCCAAAAATTCTCGTTCTTTAGTTTTCGAGTTATAGCCCCTGGAAGTCGAAAACTGCACGACTTTGCCCTCGAATATCTCGACAACGGAGAAAGGAGAATTTCAGGGCACTTTCTCCCAAGAAATATATGGGAATTATCTGTAATTTAGCACAGTTTCAGAACGATTCGTGAAAGTCACCTTTTAAGAATAACTTCCACTGCAGGCCCATATATAAAAGTTTGCTCCTTTATTACTCTGCACATGGACAATTATTTGCGCTGTTATTTGCCCCAGGCATGTACCTATGTAATTACCGTTTACAGTGTAAAGATGGATGTTATCGGTCGCTGAACGTCGGAGCAGTAGGCGTTTAATGCATTTTCCCATAGGGTCCAATGCAAAATTGACACCTCATTTTCTCCATTCTCAAGAGCTTTGAGTCTCTGCAAAACATATACATGTGTAGACACAAATAAGTGAAATAGAATGAAGGCTATTTCAGCTTTAGCTTTTATTCCGTTTGGGAGCTAAAGTCGCACAAACTTTTGTTTACAAAAATTTCGATGGCCTATAGTTCGCAAGTTATGCAATCAGTTGACATAAGATTGTGCATGCATGTAGACATGTTAATGACCTTTATATATGCCAAGTTTCAGATGGCTACCTACTCAAACAAGCAAGCAGTAGCGGTTTGAAATTTTCACAATTTGGGCTACACGTTCGGGACGATTCGTGACCTTAGGTGACTTGCACAATTCGGGCTGAAACTAGTGCCAAATGAGAGGGTTGGGATAAACATTCAATTGACCATATGTGCCAAAAATTCTCGTTCTTTAGTTTTCGAGTTATAGCCCCTGGAAGTCGAAAACTGCACGACTTTGCCCTCGAATATCTCGACAACGGAGAAAGGAGAATTTCAGGGCACTTTCTCCCAAGAAATATATGGGAATAATCTGTAATTTAGCACAGTTTCAGAACGATTCGTGAAAGTCACCTTTTAAGAATAACTTCCACTGCAGGCCCATATATAAAAGTTTGCTCCTTTATTACTCTGCACATGGACAATTATTTGCGCTGTTATTTGCCCCAGGCATGTACCTATGTAATTACCGTTTACAGTGTAAAGATGGATGTTATCGGTCGCTGAACGTCGGAGCAGTAGGCGTTTAATGCATTTTCCCATAGGGTCCAATGCAAAATTGACACCTCATTTTCTCCATTCTCAAGAGCTTTGAGTCTCTGCAAAACATATACATGTGTAGACACAAATAAGTGAAATAGAATGAAGGCTATTTCAGCTTTAGCTTTTATTCCGTTTGGGAGCTAAAGTCGCACAAACTTTTGTTTACAAAAATTTCGATGGCCTATAGTTCGCAAGTTATGCAATCAGTTGACATAAGATTGTGCATGCATGTAGACATGTTAATGACCTTTATATATGCCAAGTTTCAGATGGCTACCTACTCAAACAAGCAAGCAGTAGCGGTTTGAAATTTTCACAATTTGGGCTACACGTTCGGGACGATTCGTGACCTTAGGTGACTTGCACAATTCGGGCTGAAACTAGTGCCAAATGAGAGGGTTGGGATAAACATTCAATTGACCATATGTGCCAAAAATTCTCGTTCTTTAGTTTTCGAGTTATAGCCCCTGGAAGTCGAAAACTGCACGACTTTGCGCTCGAATATCTCGACAACGGAGAAAGGAGAATTTCAGGGCACTTTCTCCCAAGAAATATATGGGAATTATCTGTAATTTAGCACAGTTTCAGAACGATTCGTGAAAGTCACCTTTTAAGAATAACTTCCACTGCTGGCCCATATATAAAAGTTTGCTCCTTTATTACTCTGCACATGGACAATTATTTGCGCTGTTATTTGCCCCAGGCATGTACCTATGTAATTACCGTTTACAGTGTAAAGATGGATGTTATCGGTCGCTGAACGTCGGAGCAGTAGGCGTTTAATGCATTTTCCCATAGGGTCCAATGCAAAATTGACACCTCATTTTCTCCATTCTCAAGAGCTTTGAGTCTCTGCAAAACATATACATGTGTAGACACAAATAAGTGAAATAGAATGAAGGCTATTTCAGCTTTAGCTTTTATTCCGTTTGGGAGCTAAAGTCGCACAAACTTTTGTTTACAAAAATTTCGATGGCCTATAGTTCGCAAGTTATGCAATCAGTTGACATAAGATTGTGCATGCATGTAGACATGTTAATGACCTTTATATATGCCAAGTTTCAGATGGCTACCTACTCAAACAAGCAAGCAGTAGCGGTTTGAAATTTTCACAATTTGGGCTACACGTTCGGGACGATTCGTGACCTTAGGTGACTTGCACAATTCGGGCTGAAACTAGTGCCAAATGAGAGGGTTGGGATAAACATTCAATTGACCATATGTGCCAAAAATTCTCGTTCTTTAGTTTTCGAGTTATAGCCCCTGGAAGTCGAAAACTGCACGACTTTGCCCTCGAATATCTCGACAACGGAGAAAGGAGAATTTCAGGGCACTTTCTCCCAAGAAATATATGGGAATTATCTGTAATTTAGCACAGTTTCAGAACGATTCGTGAAAGTCACCTTTTAAGAATAACTTCCACTGCAGGCCCATATATAAAAGTTTGCTCCTTTATTACTCTGCACATGGACAATTATTTGCGCTGTTATTTGCCCCAGGCATGTACCTATGTAATTACCGTTTACAGTGTAAAGATGGATGTTATCGGTCGCTGAACGTCGGAGCAGTAGGCGTTTAATGCATTTTCCCATAGGGTCCAATGCAAAATTGACACCTCATTTTCTCCATTCTCAAGAGCTTTGAGTCTCTGCAAAACATATACATGTGTAGACACAAATAAGTGAAATAGAATGAAGGCTATTTCAGCTTTAGCTTTTATTCCGTTTGGGAGCTAAAGTCGCACAAACTTTTGTTTACAAAAATTTCGATGGCCTATAGTTCGCAAGTTATGCAATCAGTTGACATAAGATTGTGCATGCATGTAGACATGTTAATGACCTTTATATATGCCAAGTTTCAGATGGCTACCTACTCAAACAAGCAAGCAGTAGCGGTTTGAAATTTTCACAATTTGGGCTACACGTTCGAAACGATTCGTGACCTTAGGTGACTTGCACAATTCGGGCTGAAACTAGTGCCAAATGAGAGGGTTGGGATAAACATTCAATTGACCATATGTGCCAAAAATTCTCGTTCTTTAGTTTTCGAGTTATAGCCCCTGGAAGTCGAAAACTGCACGACTTTGCCCTCGAATATCTCGACAACGGAGAAAGGAGAATTTCAGGGCACTTTCTCCCAAGAAATATATGGGAATTATCTGTAATTTAGCACAGTTTCAGAACGATTCGTGAAAGTCACCTTTTAAGAATAACTTCCACTGCAGGCCCATATATAAAAGTTTGCTCCTTTATTACTCTGCACATGGACAATTATTTGCGCTGTTATTTGCCCCAGGCATGTACCTATGTAATTACCGTTTACAGTGTAAAGATGGATGTTATCGGTCGCTGAACGTCGGAGCAGTAGGCGTTTAATGCATTTTCCCATAGGGTCCAATGCAAAATTGACACCTCATTTTCTCCATTCTCAAGAGCTTTGAGTCTCTGCAAAACATATACATGTGTAGACACAAATAAGTGAAATAGAATGAAGGCTATTTCAGCTTTAGCTTTTATTCCGTTTGGGAGCTAAAGTCGCACAAACTTTTGTTTACAAAAATTTCGATGGCCTATAGTTCGCAAGTTATGCAATCAGTTGACATAAGATTGTGCATGCATGTAGACATGTTAATGACCTTTATATATGCCAAGTTTCAGATGGCTACCTACTCAAACAAGCAAGCAGTAGCGGTTTGAAATTTTCACAATTTGGGCTACACGTTCGGGACGATTCTTGACCTTAGGTGACTTGCACAATTCGGGCTGAAACTAGTGCCAAATGAGAGGGTTGGGATAAACATTCAATTGACCATATGTGCCAAAAATTCTCGTTCTTTAGTTTTCGAGTTATAGCCCCTGGAAGTCGAAAACTGCACGACTTTGCCCTCGAATATCTCGACAACGGAGAAAGGAGAATTTCAGGGCACTTTCTCCCAAGAAATATATGGGAATTATCTGTAATTTAGCACAGTTTCAGAACGATTCGTGAAAGTCACCTTTTAAGAATAACTTCCACTGCAGGCCCATATATAAAAGTTTGCTCCTTTATTACTCTGCACATGGACAATTATTTGCGCTGTTATTTGCCCCAGGCATGTACCTATGTAATTACCGTTTACAGTGTAAAGATGGATGTTATCGGTCGCTGAACGTCGGAGCAGTAGGCGTTTAATGCATTTTCCCATAGGGTCCAATGCAAAATTGACACCTCATTTTCTCCATTCTCAAGAGCTTTGAGTCTCTGCAAAACATATACATGTGTAGACACAAATAAGTGAAATAGAATGAAGGCTATTTCAGCTTTAGCTTTTATTCCGTTTGGGAGCTAAAGTCGCACAAACTTTTGTTTACAAAAATTTCGATGGCCTATAGTTCGCAAGTTATGCAATCAGTTGACATAAGATTGTGCATGCATGTAGACATGTTAATGACCTTTATATATGCCAAGTTTCAGATGGCTACCTACTCAAACAAGCAAGCAGTAGCGGTTTGAAATTTTCACAATTTGGGCTACACGTTCGAGACGATTCGTGACCTTAGGTGACTTGCACAATTCGGGCTGAAACTAGTGCCAAATGAGAGGGTTGGGATAAACATTCAATTGACCATATGTGCCAAAAATTCTCGTTCTTTAGTTTTCGAGTTATAGCCCCTGGAAGTCGAAAACTGCACGACTTTGCCCTCGAATATCTCGACAACGGAGAAAGGAGAATTTCAGGGCACTTTCTCCCAAGAAATATATGGGAATAATCTGTAATTTAGCACAGTTTCAGAACGATTCGTGAAAGTCACCTTTTAAGAATAACTTCCACTGCAGGCCCATATATAAAAGTTTGCTCCTTTATTACTCTGCACATGGACAATTATTTGCGCTGTTATTTGCCCCAGGCATGTACCTATGTAATTACCGTTTACAGTGTAAAGATGGATGTTATCGGTCGCTGAACGT
Source organism: Ctena decussata (assembly GCA_963989385.1). Classification (NCBI taxonomy): domain Eukaryota; kingdom Metazoa; phylum Mollusca; class Bivalvia; order Lucinida; family Lucinidae; genus Ctena; species Ctena decussata. The sequence continues at coordinate 479,883 of CAXDIV010000239.1, read as the reverse complement.
CGGAGCAGTAGGCGTTTAATGCATTTTCCCATAGGGTCCAATGCAAAATTGACACCTCATTTTCTCCATTCTCAAGAGCTTTGAGTCTCTGCAAAACATATACATGTGTAGACACAAATAAGTGAAATAGAATGAAGGCTATTTCAGCTTTAGCTTTTATTCCGTTTGGGAGCTAAAGTCGCACAAACTTTTGTTTACAAAAATTTCGATGGCCTATAGTTCGCAAGTTATGCAATCAGTTGACATAAGATTGTGCATGCATGTAGACATGTTAATGACCTTTATATATGCCAAGTTTCAGATGGCTACCTACTCAAACAAGCAAGCAGTAGCGGTTTGAAATTTTCACAATTTGGGCTACACGTTCGGGACGATTCGTGACCTTAGGTGACTTGCACAATTCGGGCTGAAACTAGTGCCAAATGAGAGGGTTGGGATAAACATTCAATTGACCATATGTGCCAAAAATTCTCGTTCTTTAGTTTTCGAGTTATAGCCCCTGGAAGTCGAAAACTGCACGACTTTGCCCTCGAATATCTCGACAACGGAGAAAGGAGAATTTCAGGGCACTTTCTCCCAAGAAATATATGGGAATTATCTGTAATTTAGCACAGTTTCAGAACGATTCGTGAAAGTCACCTTTTAAGAATAACTTCCACTGCAGGCCCATATATAAAAGTTTGCTCCTTTATTACTCTGCACATGGACAATTATTTGCGCTGTTATTTGCCCCAGGCATGTACCTATGTAATTACCGTTTACCGTGTAAAGATGGATGTTATCGGTCGCTGAACGTCGGAGCAGTAGGCGTTTAATGCATTTTCCCATAGGGTCCAATGCAAAATTGACACCTCATTTTCTCCATTCTCAAGAGCTTTGAGTCTCTGCAAAACATATACATGTGTAGACACAAATAAGTGAAATAGAATGAAGGCTATTTCAGCTTTAGCTTTTATTCCGTTTGGGAGCTAAAGTCGCACAAACTTTTGTTTACAAAAATTTCGATGGCCTATAGTTCGCAAGTTATGCAATCAGTTGACATAAGATTGTGCATGCATGTAGACATGTTAATGACCTTTATATATGCCAAGTTTCAGATGGCTACCTACTCAAACAAGCAAGCAGTAGCGGTTTGAAATTTTCACAATTTGGGCTACACGTTCGGGACGATTCGTGACCTTAGGTGACTTGCACAATTCGGGCTGAAACTAGTGCCAAATGAGAGGGTTGGGATAAACATTCAATTGACCATATGTGCCAAAAATTCTCGTTCTTTAGTTTTCGAGTTATAGCCCCTGGAAGTCGAAAACTGCACGACTTTGCCCTCGAATATCTCGACAACGGAGAAAGGAGAATTTCAGGGCACTTTCTCCCAAGAAATATATGGGAATTATCTGTAATTTAGCACAGTTTCAGAACGATTCGTGAAAGTCACCTTTTAAGAATAACTTCCACTGCAGGCCCATATATAAAAGTTTGCTCCTTTATTACTCTGCACATGGACAATTATTTGCGCTGTTATTTGCCCCAGGCATGTACCTATGTAATTACCGTTTACAGTGTAAAGATGGATGTTATCGGTCGCTGAACGTCGGAGCAGTAGGCGTTTAATGCATTTTCCCATAGGGTCCAATGCAAAATTGACACCTCATTTTCTCCATTCTCAAGAGCTTTGAGTCTCTGCAAAACATATACATGTGTAGACACAAATAAGTGAAATAGAATGAAGGCTATTTCAGCTTTAGCTTTTATTCCGTTTGGGAGCTAAAGTCGCACAAACTTTTGTTTACAAAAAATTCGATGGCCTATAGTTCGCAAGTTATGCAATCAGTTGACATAAGATTGTGCATGCATGTAGACATGTTAATGACCTTTATATATGCCAAGTTTCAGATGGCTACCTACTCAAACAAGCAAGCAGTAGCGGTTTGAAATTTTCACAATTTGGGCTACACGTTCGGGACGATTCGTGACCTTAGGTGACTTGCACAATTCGGGCTGAAACTAGTGCCAAATGAGAGGGTTGGGATAAACATTCAATTGACCATATGTGCCAAAAATTCTCGTTCTTTAGTTTTCGAGTTATAGCCCCTGGAAGTCGAAAACTGCACGACTTTGCCCTCGAATATCTCGACAACGGAGAAAGGAGAATTTCAGGGCACTTTCTCCCAAGAAATATATGGGAATTATCTGTAATTTAGCACAGTTTCAGAACGATTCGTGAAAGTCACCTTTTAAGAATAACTTCCACTGCAGGCCCATATATAAAAGTTTGCTCCTTTATTACTCTGCACATGGACAATTATTTGCGCTGTTATTTGCCCCAGGCATGTACCTATGTAATTACCGTTTACAGTGTAAAGATGGATGTTATCGGTCGCTGAACGTCGGAGCAGTAGGCGTTTAATGCATTTTCCCATAGGGTCCAATGCAAAATTGACACCTCATTTTCTCCATTCTCAAGAGCTTTGAGTCTCTGCAAAACATATACATGTGTAGACACAAATAAGTGAAATAGAATGAAGGCTATTTCAGCTTTAGCTTTTATTCCGTTTGGGAGCTAAAGTCGCACAAACTTTTGTTTACAAAAATTTCGATGGCCTATAGTTCGCAAGTTATGCAATCAGTTGACATAAGATTGTGCATGCATGTAGACATGTTAATGACCTTTATATATGCCAAGTTTCAGATGGCTACCTACTCAAACAAGCAAGCAGTAGCGGTTTGAAATTTTCACAATTTGGGCTACACGTTCGGGACGATTCGTGACCTTAGGTGACTTGCACAATTCGGGCTGAAACTAGTGCCAAATGAGAGGGTTGGGATAAACATTCAATTGACCATATGTGCCAAAAATTCTCGTTCTTTAGTTTTCGAGTTATAGCCCCTGGAAGTCGAAAACTGCACGACTTTGCCCTCGAATATCTCGACAACGGAGAAAGGAGAATTTCAGGGCACTTTCTCCCAAGAAATATATGGGAATTATCTGTAATTTAGCACAGTTTCAGAACGATTCGTGAAAGTCACCTTTTAAGAATAACTTCCACTGCAGGCCCATATATAAAAGTTTGCTCCTTTATTACTCTGCACATGGACAATTATTTGCGCTGTTATTTGCCCCAGGCATGTACCTATGTAATTACCGTTTACAGTGTAAAGATTGATGTTATCGGTCGCTGAACGTCGGAGCAGTAGGCGTTTAATGCATTTTCCCATAGGGTCCAATGCAAAATTGACACCTCATTTTCTCCATTCTCAAGAGCTTTGAGTCTCTGCAAAACATATACATGTGTAGACACAAATAAGTGAAATAGAATGAAGGCTATTTCAGCTTTAGCTTTTATTCCGTTTGGGAGCTAAAGTCGCAAAAACTTTTGTTTACAAAAATTTCGATGGCCTATAGTTCGCAAGTTATGCAATCAGTTGACATAAGATTGTGCATGCATGTAGACATGTTAATGACCTTTATATATGCCAAGTTTCAGATGGCTACCTACTCAAACAAGCAAGCAGTAGCGGTTTGAAATTTTCACAATTTGGGCTACACGTTCGGGACGATTCGTGACCTTAGGTGACTTGCACAATTCGGGCTGAAACTAGTGCCAAATGAGAGGGTTGGGATAAACATTCAATTGACCATATGTGCCAAAAATTCTCGTTCTTTAGTTTTCGAGTTATAGCCCCTGGAAGTCGAAAACTGCACGACTTTGCCCTCGAATATCTCGACAACGGAGAAAGGAGAATCTCAGGGCACTTTCTCCCAAGAAATATATGGGAATTATCTGTAATTTAGCACAGTTTCAGAACGATTCGTGAAAGTCACCTTTTAAGAATAACTTCCACTGCAGGCCCATATATAAAAGTTTGCTCCTTTATTACTCTGCACATGGACAATTATTTGCGCTGTTATTTGCCCCAGGCATGTACCTATGTAATTACCGTTTACAGTGTAAAGATGGATGTTATCGGTCGCTGAACGTCGGAGCAGTAGGCGTTTAATGCATTTTCCCATAGGGTCCAATGCAAAATTGACACCTCATTTTCTCCATTCTCAAGAGCTTTGAGTCTCTGCAAAACATATACATGTGTAGACACAAATAAGTGAAATAGAATGAAGGCTATTTCAGCTTTAGCTTTTATTCCGTTTGGGAGCTTAAGTCGCACAAACTTTTGTTTACAAACATTTCGATGGCCTATAGTTCGCAAGTTATGCAATCAGTTGACATAAGATTGTGCATGCATGTAGACATGTTAATGACCTTTATATATGCCAAGTTTCAGATGGCTACCTACTCAAACAAGCAAGCAGTAGCGGTTTGAAATTTTCACAATTTGGGCTACACGTTCGGGACGATTCGTGACCTTAGGTGACTTGCACAATTCGGGCTGAAACTAGTGCCAAATGAGAGGGTTGGGATAAACATTCAATTGACCATATGTGCCAAATATTCTCGTTCTTTAGTTTTCGAGTTATAGCCCCTGGAAGTCGAAAACTGCACGACTTTGCCCTCGAATATCTCGACAACGGAGAAAGGAGAATTTCAGGGCACTTTCTCCCAAGAAATATATGGGAATTATCTGTAATTTAGCACAGTTTCAGAACGATTCGTGAAAGTCACCTTTTAAGAATAACTTCCACTGCAGGCCCATATATAAAAGTTTGCTCCTTTATTACTCTGCACATGGACAATTATTTGCGCTGTTATTTGCCCCAGGCATGTACCTATGTAATTACCGTTTACAGTGTAAAGATGGATGTTATCGGTCGCTGAACGTCGGAGCAGTAGGCGTTTAATGCATTTTCCCATAGGGTCCAATGCAAAATTGACACCTCATTTTCTCCATTCTCAAGAGCTTTGAGTCTCTGCAAAACATATACATGTGTAGACACAAATAAGTGAAATAGAATGAAGGCTATTTCAGCTTTAGCTTTTATTCCGTTTGGGAGCTAAAGTCGCACAAACTTTTGTTTACAAAAATTTCGATGGCCTATAGTTCGCAAGTTATGCAATCAGTTGACATAAGATTGTGCATGCATGTAGACATGTTAATGACCTTTATATATGCCAAGTTTCAGATGGCTACCTACTCAAACAAGCAAGCAGTAGCGGTTTGAAATTTTCACAATTTGGGCTACACGTTCGGGACGATTCGTGACCTTAGGTGACTTGCACAATTCGGGCTGAAACTAGTGTCAAATGAGAGGGTTGGGATAAACATTCAATTGACCATATGTGCCAAAAATTCTCGTTCTTTAGTTTTCGAGTTATAGCCCCTGGAAGTCGAAAACTGCACGACTTTGCCCTCGAATATCTCGACAACGGAGAAAGGAGAATTTCAGGGCACTTTCTCCCAAGAAATATATGGGAATTATCTGTAATTTAGCACAGTTTCAGAACGATTCGTGAAAGTCACCTTTTAAGAATAACTTCCACTGCAGGCCCATATATAAAAGTTTGCTCCTTTATTACTCTGCACATGGACAATTATTTGCGCTGTTATTTGCCCCAGGCATGTACCTATGTAATTACCGTTTACAGTGTAAAGATTGATGTTATCGGTCGCTGAACGTCGGAGCAGTAGGCGTTTAATGCATTTTCCCATAGGGTCCAATGCAAACTTGACACCTCATTTTCTCCATTCTCAAGAGCTTTGAGTCTCTGCAAAACATATACATGTGTAGACACAAATAAGTGAAATAGAATGAAGGCTATTTCAGCTTTAGCTTTTATTCCGTTTGGGAGCTAAAGTCGCACAAACTTTTGTTTACAAAAATTTCGATGGCCTATAGTTCGCAAGTTATGCAATCAGTTGACATAAGATTGTGCATGCATGTAGACATGTTAATGACCTTTATATATGCCAAGTTTCAGATGGCTACCTACTCAAACAAGCAAGCAGTAGCGGTTTGAAATTTTCACAATTTGGGCTACACGTTCGGGACGATTCGTGACCTTAGGTGACTTGCACAATTCGGGCTGAAACTAGTGCCAAATGAGAGGGTTGGGATAAACATTCAATTGACCATATGTGCCAAAAATTCTCGTTCTTTAGTTTTCGAGTTATAGCCCCTGGAAGTCGAAAACTGCACGACTTTGCCCTCGAATATCTCGACAACGGAGAAAGAAGAATTTCAGGGCACTTTCTCCCAAGAAATATATGGGAATTATCTGTAATTTAGCACAGTTTCAGAACGATTCGTGAAAGTCACCTTTTAAGAATAACTTCCACTGCAGGCCCATATATAAAAGTTTGCTCCTTTATTACTCTGCACATGGACAATTATTTGCGCTGTTATTTGCCCCAGGCATGTACCTATGTAATTACCGTTTACAGTGTAAAGATGGATGTTATCGGTCGCTGAACGTCGGAGCAGTAGGCGTTTAATGCATTTTCCCATAGGGTCCAATGCAAAATTGACTCATTATTTTCTCCATTCTCAAGAGCTTTGAGTCTCTGCAAAACATATACATGTGTAGACACAAATAAGTGAAATAGAATGAAGGCTATTTCAGCTTTAGCTTTTATTCCGTTTGGGAGCTAAAGTCGCAAAAACTTTTGTTTACAAAAATTTCGATGGCCTATAGTTCGCAAGTTATGCAATCAGTTGACATAAGATTGTGCATGCATGTAGACATGTTAATGACCTTTATATATGCCAAGTTTCAGATGGCTACCTACTCAAACAAGCAAGCAGTAGCGGTTTGAAATTTTCACAATTTGGGCTACACGTTCGGGACGATTCGTGACCTTAGGTGACTTGCACAATTCGGGCTGAAACTAGTGCCAAATGAGAGGGTTGGGATAAACATTCAATTGACCATATGTGCCAAAAATTCTCGTTCTTTAGTTTTCGAGTTATAGCCCCTGGAAGTCGAAAACTGCACGACTTTGCCCTCGAATATCTCGACAACGGAGAAAGGAGAATCTCAGGGCACTTTCTCCCAAGAAATATATGGGAATTATCTGTAATTTAGCACAGTTTCAGAACGATTCGTGAAAGTCACCTTTTAAGAATAACTTCCACTGCAGGCCCATATATAAAAGTTTGCTCTTTTATTACTCTGCACATGGACAATTATTTGCGCTGTTATTTGCCCCAGGCATGTACCTATGTAATTACCGTTTACAGTGTAAAGATGGATGTTATCGGTCGCTGAACGTCGGAGCAGTAGGCGTTTAATGCATTTTCCCATAGGGTCCAATGCAAAATTGACACCTCATTTTCTCCATTCTCAAGAGCTTTGAGTCTCTGCAAAACATATACATGTGTAGACACAAATAAGTGAAATAGAATGAAGGCTATTTCAGCTTTAGCTTTTATTCCGTTTGGGAGCTAAAGTCGCACAAACTTTTGTTTACAAAAATTTCGATGGCCTATAGTTCGCAAGTTATGCAATCAGTTGACATAAGATTGTGCATGCATGTAGACATGTTAATGACCTTTATATATGCCAAGTTTCAGATGGCTACCTACTCAAACAAGCAAGCAGTAGCGGTTTGAAATTTTCACAATTTGGGCTACACGTTCGGGACGATTCGTGACCTTAGGTGACTTGCACAATTCGGGCTGAACCTAGTGCCAAATGAGAGGGTTGGGATAAACATTCAATTGACCATATGTGCCAAAAATTCTCGTTCTTTAGTTTTCGAGTCATAGCCCCTGGAAGTCGAAAACTGCACGACTTTGCCCTCGAATATCTGGACAACGGAGAAAGGAGAATTTCAGGGCACTTTCTCCCAAGAAATATATGGGAATTATCTGTAATTTAGCACAGTTTCAGAACGATTCGTGAAAGTCACCTTTTAAGAATAACTTCCACTGCAGGCCCATATATAAAAGTTTGCTCCTTTATTACTCTGCACATGGACAATTATTTGCGCTGTTATTTGCCCCGGGCATGTACCTATGTAATTACCGTTTACAGTGTAAAGATGGATGTTATCGGTCGCTGAACGTCGGAGCAGTAGGCGTTTAATGCATTTTCCCATAGGGTCCAATGCAAAATTGACACCTCATTTTCTCCATTCTCAAGAGCTTTGAGTCTCTGCAAAACATATACATGTGTAGACACAAATAAGTGAAATAGAATGAAGGCTATTTCAGCTTTAGCTTTTATTCCGTTTGGGAGCTAAAGTCGCACAAACTTTTGTTTACAAAAATTTCGATGGCCTATAGTTCGCAAGTTATGCAATCAGTTGACATAAGATTGTGCATGCATGTAGACATGTTAATGACCTTTATATATGCCAAGTTTCAGATGGCTACCTACTCAAACAAGCAAGCAGTAGCGGTTTGAAATTTTCACAATTTGGGCTACACGTTCGGGACGATTCGTGACCTTAGGTGACTTGCACAATTCGGGCTGAAACTAGTGCCAAATGAGAGGATTGGGATAAACATTCAATTGACCATATGTGCCAAAAATTCTCGTTCTTTAGTTTTCGAGTTATAGCCCCTGGAAGTCGAAAACTGCACGACTTTGCGCTCGAATATCTCGACAACGGAGAAAGGAGAATTTCAGGGCACTTTCTCCCAAGAAATATATGGGAATTATCTGTAATTTAGCACAGTTTCAGAACGATTCGTGAAAGTCACCTTTTAAGAATAACTTCCACTGCAGGCCCATATATAAAAGTTTGCTCCTTTATTACTCTGCACATGGACAATTATTTGCGCTGTTATTTGCCCCAGGCATGTACCTATGTAATTACCGTTTACAGTGTAAAGATGGATGTTATCGGTCGCTGAACGTCGGAGCAGTAGGCGTTTAATGCATTTTCCCATAGGGTCCAATGCAAAATTGACACCTCATTTTCTCCATTCTCAAGAGCTTTGAGTCTCTGCAAAACATATACATGTGTAGACACAAATAAGTGAAATAGAATGAAGGCTATTTCAGCTTTAGCTTTTATTCCGTTTGGGAGCTAAAGTCGCACAAACTTTTGTTTACAAAAATTTCGATGGCCTATAGTTCGCAAGTGATGCAATCAATTGACATAAGATTGTGCATGCATGTAGACATGTTAATGACCTTTATATATGCCAAGTTTCAGATGGCTACCTACTCAAACAAGCAAGCAGTAGCGGTTTGAAATTTTCACAATTTGGGCTACACGTTCGGGACGATTCGTGACCTTAGGTGACTTGCACAATTCGGGCTGAAACTAGTGCCAAATGAGAGGGTTGGGATAAACATTCAATTGACCATATGTGCCAAAAATTCTCGTTCTTTAGTTTTCGAGTTATAGCCCCTGGAAGTCGAAAACTGCACGACTTTGCCCTCGAATATCTCGACAACGGAGAAAGGAGAATTTCAGGGCACTTTCTCCCAAGAAATATATGGGAATTATCTGTAATTTAGCACAGTTTCAGAACGATTCGTGAAAGTCACCTTTTAAGAATAACTTCCACTGCAGGCCCATATATAAAAGTTTGCTCCTTTATTACTCTGCACATGGACAATTATTTGCGCTGTTATTTGCCCCAGGCATGTACCTATGTAATTACCGTTTACAGTGTAAAGATGGATGTTATCGGTCGCTGAACGTCGGAGCAGTAGGCGTTTAATGCATTTTCCCATAGGGTCCAATGCAAAATTGACACCTCATTTTCTCCATTCTCAAGAGCTTTGAGTCTCTGCAAAACATATACATGTGTAGACACAAATAAGTGAAATAGAATGAAGGCTATTTCAGCTTTAGCTTTTATTCCGTTTGGGAGCTAAAGTCGCACAAACTTTTGTTTACAAAAATTTCGATGGCCTATAGTTCGCAAGTTATGCAATCAGTTGACATAAGATTGTGCATGCATGTAGACATGTTAATGACCTTTATATATGCCAAAGTTTCAGATGGCTACCTACTCAAACAAGCAAGCAGTAGCGGTTTGAAATTTTCACAATTTGGGCTACACGTTCGGGACGATTCGTGACCTTAGGTGACTTGCACAATTCGGGCTGAAACTAGTGCCAAATGAGAGGATTGGGATAAACATTCAATTGACCATATGTGCCAAAAATTCTCGTTCTTTAGTTTTCGAGTTATAGCCCCTGGAAGTCGAAAACTGCACGACTTTGCCCTCGAATATCTCGACAACGGAGAAAGGAGAATTTCAGGGCACTTTCTCCCAAGAAATATATGGGAATTATCTGTAATTTAGCACAGTTTCAGAACGATTCGTGAAAGTCACCTTTTAAGAATAACTTCCACTGCAGGCCCATATATAAAAGTTTGCTCCTTTATTACTCTGCACATGGACAATTATTTGCGCTGTTATTTGCCCCAGGCATGTACCTATGTAATTACCGTTTACAGTGTAAAGATGGATGTTATCGGTCGCTGAACGTCGGAGCAGTAGGCGTTTAATGCATTTTCCCATAGGGTCCAATGCAAAATTGACACCTCATTTTCTCCATTCTCAAGAGCTTTGAGTCTCTGCAAAACATTTACATGTGTAGACACAAATAAGTGAAATAGAATGAAGGCTATTTCAGCTTTAGCTTTTATTCCGTTTGGGAGCTAAAGTCGCACAAACTTTTGTTTACAAAAATTTCGATGGCCTATAGTTCGCAAGTTATGCAATCAGTTGACATAAGATTGTGCATGCATGTAGACATGTTAATGACCTTTATATATGCCAAGTTTCAGATGGCTACCTACTCAAACAAGCAAGCAGTAGCGGTTTGAAATTTTCACAATTTGGGCTACACGTTCGGGACGATTCGTGACCTTAGGTGACTTGCACAATTCGGGCTGAAACTAGTGCCAAATGAGAGGGTTGGGATAAACATTCAATTGACCATATGTGCCAAAAATTCTCGTTCTTTAGTTTTCGAGTTATAGCCCCTGGAAGTCGAAAACTGCACGACTTTGCCCTCGAATATCTCGACAACGGAGAAAGTAGAATTTCAGGGCACTTTCTCCCAAGAAATATATGGGAATTATCTGTAATTTAGCACAGTTTCAGAACGATTCGTGAAAGTCACCTTTTAAGAATAACTTCCACTGCAGGCCCATATATAAAAGTTTGCTCCTTTATTACTCTGCACATGGACAATTATTTGCGCTGTTATTTGCCCCAGGCATGTACCTATGTAATTACCGTTTACAGTGTAAAGATGGATGTTATCGGTCGCTGAACGTCGGAGCAGTAGGCGTTTAATGCATTTTCCCATAGGGTCCAATGCAAAATTGACACCTCATTTTCTCCATTCTTAAGAGCTTTGAGTCTCTGCAAAACATATACATGTGTAGACACAAATAAGTGAAATAGAATGAAGGCTATTTCAGCTTTAGCTTTTATTCCGTTTGGGAGCTAAAGTCGCACAAACTTTTGTTTACAAAAATTTCGATGGCCTATAGTTCGCAAGTTATGCAATCAGTTGACATAAGATTGTGCATGCATGTAGACATGTTAATGACCTTTATATATGCCAAGTTTCAGATGGCTACCTACTCAAACAAGCAAGCAGTAGCGGTTTGAAATTTTCACAATTTGGGCTACACGTTCGGGACGATTCGTGACCTTAGGTGACTTGCACAATTCGGGCTGAAACTAGTGCCAAATGAGAGGGTTGGGATAAACATTCAATTGACCATATGTGCCAAAAATTCTCGTTCTTTAGTTTTCGAGTTATAGCCCCTGGAAGTCGAAAACTGCACGACTTTGCCCTCGAATATCTCGACAACGGAGAAAGGAGAATTTCAGGGCACTTTCTCCCAAGAAATATATGGGACTTATCTGTAATTTAGCACAGTTTCAGAACGATTCGTGAAAGTCACCTTTTAAGAATAACTTCCACTGCAGGCCCATATATAAAAGTTTGCTCCTTTATTACTCTGCACATGGACAATTATTTGCGCTGTTATTTGCCCCAGGCATGTACCTATGTAATTACCGTTTACAGTGTAAAGATGGATGTTATCGGTCGCTGAACGTCGGAGCAGTAGGCGTTTAATGCATTTTCCCATAGGGTCCAATGCAACATTGACACCTCATTTTCTCCATTCTCAAGAGCTTTGAGTCTCTGCAAAACATATACATGTGTAGACACAAATAAGTGAAATAGAATGAAGGCTATTTCAGCTTTAGCTTTTATTCCGTTTGGGAGCTAAAGTCGCACAAACTTTTGTTTACAAAAATTTCGATGGCCTATAGTTCGCAAGTTATGCAATCAGTTGACATAAGATTGTGCATGCATGTAGACATGTTAATGACCTTTATATATGCCAAGTTTCAGATGGCTACCTACTCAAACAAGCAAGCAGTAGCGGTTTGAAATTTTCACAATTTGGGCTACACGTTCAGGACGATTCGTGACCTTAGGTGACTTGCACAATTCGGGCTGAAACTAGTGCCAAATGAGAGGGTTGGGATAAACATTCAATTGACCATATGTGAGAAAAATTATCGTTCTTTAGTTTTCGAGTTATAGCCCCTGGAAGTCGAAAACTGCACGACTTTGCCCTCGAATATCTCGACAACGGAGAAAGGAGAATTTCAGGGCACTTTCTCCCAAGAAATATATGGGAATTATCTGTAATTTAGCACAGTTTCAGAACGATTCGTGAAAGTCACCTTTTAAGAATAACTTCCACTGCAGGCCCATATATAAAAGTTTGCTCCTTTATTACTCTGCACATGGACAATTATTTGCGCTGTTATTTGCCCCAGGCATGTACCTATGTAATTACCGTTTACAGTGTAAAGATGGATGTTATCGGTCGCTGAACGTCGGAGCAGTAGGCGTTTAATGCATTTTCCCATAGGGTCCAATGCAAAATTGACACCTCATTTTCTCCATTCTCAAGAGCTTTGAGTCTCTGCAAAACATATACATGTGTAGACACAAATAAGTGAAATAGAATGAAGGCTATTTCAGCTTTAGCTTTTATTCCGTTTGGGAGCTAAAGTCGCACAAACTTTTGTTTACAAAAATTTCGATGGCCTATAGTTCGCAAGTTATGCAATCAGTTGACATAAGATTGTGCATGCATGTAGACATGTTAATGACCTTTATATATGCCAAGTTTCAGATGGCTACCTACTCAAACAAGCAAGCAGTAGCGGTTTGAAATTTTCACAATTTGGGCTACACGTTCGGGACGATTCGTGACCTTAGGTGACTTGCACAATTCGGGCTGAAACTAGTGCCAAATGAGAGGGTTGGGATAAACATTCAATTGACCATATGTGCCAAAAATTCTCGTTCTTTAGTTTTCGAGTTATAGCCCCTGGAAGTCGAAAACTGCACGGCTTTGCCCTCGAATATCTCGACAACGGAGAAAGGAGAATTTCAGGGCACTTTCTCCCAAGAAATATATGGGAATTATCTGTAATTTAGCACAGTTTCAGAACGATTCGTGAAAGTCACCTTTTAAGAATAACTTCCACTGCAGGCCCATATATAAAAGTTTGCTCCTTTATTACTCTGCACATGGACAATTATTTGCGCTGTTATTTGCCCCAGGCATGTACCTATGTAATTACCGTTTACAGTGTAAAGATGGATGTTATCGGTCGCTGAACGTCGGAGCAGTAGGCGTTTAATGCATTTTCCCATAGGGTCCAATGCAAAATTGACACCTCATTTTCTCCATTCTCAAGAGCTTTGAGTCTCTGCAAAACATATACATGTGTAGACACAAATAAGTGAAATAGAATGAAGGCTATTTCAGCTTTAGCTTTTATTCCGTTTGGGAGCTAAAGTCGCACAAACTTTTGTTTACAAAAATTTCGATGGCCTATAGTTCGCAAGTTATGCAATCAGTTGACATAAGATTGTGCATGCATGTAGACATGTTAATGACCTTTATATATGCCAAGTTTCAGATGGCTACCTACTCAAACAAGCAAGCAGTAGCGGTTTGAAATTTTCACAATTTGGGCTACACGTTCGGGACGATTCGTGACCTTAGGTGACTTGCACAATTCGGGCTGAAACTAGTGCCAAATGAGAGGGTTGGGATAAACATTCAATTGACCATATGTGCCAAAAATTCTCGTTCTTTAGTTTTCGAGTTATAGCCCCTGGAAGTCGAAAACTGCACGACTTTGCCCTCGAATATCTCGACAACGGAGAAAGGAGAATTTCAGGGCACTTTCTCCCAAGAAATATATGGGAATTATCTGTAATTTAGCACAGTTTCAGAACGATTCGTGAAAGTCACCTTTTAAGAATAACTTCCACTGCAGGCCCATATATAAAAGTTTGCTCCTTTATTACTCTGCACATGGACAATTATTTGCGCTGTTATTTGCCCCAGGCATGTACCTATGTAATTACCGTTTACAGTGTAAAGATGGATGTTATCGGTCGCTGAACGTCGGAGCAGTAGGCGTTTAATGCATTTTCCCATAGGGTCCAATGCAAAATTGACACCTCATTTTCTCCATTCTTAAGAGCTTTGAGTCTCTGCAAAACATATACATGTGTAGACACAAATAAGTGAAATAGAATGAAGGCTATTTCAGCTTTAGCTTTTATTCCGTTTGGGAGCTAAAGTCGCACAAACTTTTGTTTACAAAAATTTCGATGGCCTATAGTTCGCAAGTTATGCAATCAGTTGACATAAGATTGTGCATGCATGTAGACATGTTAATGACCTTTATATATGCCAAGTTTCAGATGGCTACCTACTCAAACAAGCAAGCAGTAGCGGTTTGAAATTTTCACAGTTTGGGCTACACGTTCGGGACGATTCGTGACCTTAGGTGACTTGCACAATTCGGGCTGAAACTAGTGCCAAATGAGAGGGTTGGGATAAACATTCAATTGACCATATGTGCCAAAAATTCTCGTTCTTTAGTTTTCGAGTTATAGCCCCTGGAAGTCGAAAACTGCACGACTTTGCCCTCGAATATCTCGACAACGGAGAAAGGAGAATTTCAGGGCACTTTCTCCCAAGAAATATATGGGACTTATCTGTAATTTAGCACAGTTTCAGAACGATTCGTGAAAGTCACCTTTTAAGAATAACTTCCACTGCAGGCCCATATATAAAAGTTTGCTCCTTTATTACTCTGCACATGGACAATTATTTGCGCTGTTATTTGCCCCAGGCATGTACCTATGTAATTACCGTTTACAGTGTAAAGATGGATGTTATCGGTCGCTGAACGTCGGAGCAGTAGGCGTTTAATGCATTTTCCCATAGGGTCCAATGCAACATTGACACCTCATTTTCTCCATTCTCAAGAGCTTTGAGTCTCTGCAAAACATATACATGTGTAGACACAAATAAGTGAAATAGAATGAAGGCTATTTCAGCTTTAGCTTTTATTCCGTTTGGGAGCTAAAGTCGCACAAACTTTTGTTTACAAAAATTTCGATGGCCTATAGTTCGCAAGTTATGCAATCAGTTGACATAAGATTGTGCATGCATGTAGACATGTTAATGACCTTTATATATGCCAAGTTTCAGATGGCTACCTACTCAAACAAGCAAGCAGTAGCGGTTTGAAATTTTCACAATTTGGGCTACACGTTCGGGACGATTCGTGACCTTAGGTGACTTGCACAATTCGGGCTGAAACTAGTGCCAAATGAGAGGGTTGGGATAAACATTCAATTGACCATATGTGCCAAAAATTATCGTTCTTTAGTTTTCGAGTTATAGCCCCTGGAAGTCGAAAACTGCACGACTTTGCCCTCGAATATCTCGACAACGGAGAAAGGAGAATTTCAGGGCACTTTCTCCCAAGAAATATATGGGAATTATCTGTAATTTAGCACAGTTTCAGAACGATTCGTGAAAGTCACCTTTTAAGAATAACTTCCACTGCAGGCCCATATATAAAAGTTTGCTCCTTTATTACTCTGCACATGGACAATTATTTGCGCTGTTATTTGCCCCTGGCATGTACCTATGTAATTACCGTTTACAGTGTAAAGATGGATGTTATCGGTCGCTGAACGTCGGAGCAGTAGGCGTTTAATGCATTTTCCCATAGGGTCCAATGCAAAATTGACACCTCATTTTCTCCATTCTCAAGAGCTTTGAGTCTCTGCAAAACATATACATGTGTAGACACAAATAAGTGAAATAGAATGAAGGCTATTTCAGCTTTAGCTTTTTTTCCGTTTGGGAGCTAAAGTCGCACAAACTTTTGTTTACAAAAATTTCGATGGCCTATAGTTCGCAAGTTATGCAATCAGTTGACATAAGATTGTGCATGCATGTAGACATGTTAATGACCTTTATATATGCCAAGTTTCAGATGGCTACCTACTCCAACAAGCAAGCAGTAGCGGTTTGAAATTTTCACAATTTGGGCTACACGTTCGGGACGATTCGTGACCTTAGGTGACTTGCACAATTCGGGCTGAAACTAGTGCCAAATGAGAGGGTTGGGATAAACATTCAATTGACCATATGTGCCAAAAATTATCGTTCTTTAGTTTTCGAGTTATAGCCCCTGGAAGTCGAAAACTGCACGACTTTGCCCTCGAATATCTCGACAACGGAGAAAGACGAATTTCAGGACACTTTCTCCCAAGAAATATATGGGAATTATCTGTAATTTAGCACAGTTTCAGAACGATTCGTGAAAGTCACCTTTTAAGAATAACTTCCACTGCAGGCCCATATATAAAAGTTTGCTCCTTTATTACTCTGCACATGGACAATTATTTGCGCTGTTATTTGCCCCAGGCATGTACCTATGTAATTACCGTTTACAGTGTAAAGATGGATGTTATCGGTCGCTGAACGTCGGAGCAGTAGGCGTTTAATGCATTTTCCCATAGGGTCCAATGCAAAATTGACACCTCATTTTCTCCATTCTCAAGAGCTTTGAGTCTCTGCAAAACATATACATGTGTAGACACAAATAAGTGAAATAGAATGAAGGCTATTTCAGCTTTAGCTTTTATTCCGTTTGGGAGCTAAAGTCGCACAAACTTTTGTTTACAAAAAATTCGATGGCCTATAGTTCGCAAGTTATGCAATCAGTTGACATAAGATTGTGCATGCATGTAGACATGTTAATGACCTTTATATATGCCAAGTTTCAGATGGCTACCTACTCAAACAAGCAAGCAGTAGCGGTTTGAAATTTTCACAATTTGGGCTACACGTTCGGGACGATTCGTGACCTTAGGTGACTTGCACAATTCGGGCTGAAACTAGTGGCAAATGAGAGGGTTGGGATAAACATTCAATTGACCATATGTGCCAAAAATTCTCGTTCTTTAGTTTTCGAGTTATAGCCCCTGGAAGTCGAAAACTGCACGACTTTGCCCTCGAATATCTCGACAACGGAGAAAGGAGAATTTCAGGGCACTTTCTCCCAAGAAATATATGGGAATTATCTGTAATTTAGCACAGTTTCAGAACGATTCGTGAAAGTCACCTTTTAAGAATAACTTCCACTGCAGGCCCATATATAAAAGTTTGCTCCTTTATTACTCTGCACATGGACAATTATTTGCGCTGTTATTTGCCCCAGGCATGTACCTATGTAATTACCGTTTACAGTGTAAAGATGGATGTTATCGGTCGCTGAACGTCGGAGCAGTAGGCGTTTAATGCATTTTCCCATAGGGTCCAATGCAAAATTGACACCTCATTTTCTCCATTCTCAAGAGCTTTGAGTCTCTGCAAAACATATACATGTGTAGACACAAATAAGTGAAATAGAATGAAGGCTATTTCAGCTTTAGCTTTTATTCCGTTTGGGAGCTAAAGTCGCACAAACTTTTGTTTACAAAAATTTCGATGGCCTATAGTTCGCAAGTTATGCAATCAGTTGACATAAGATTGTGCATGCATGTAGACATGTTAATGACCTTTATATATGCCAAGTTTCAGATGGCTACCTACTCAAACAAGCAAGCAGTAGCGGTTTGAAATTTTCACAATTTGGGCTACACGTTCGGGACGATTCGTGACCTTAGGTGACTTGCACAATTCGGGCTGAAACTAGTGCCAAATGAGAGGGTTGGGATAAACATTCAATTGACCATATGTGCCAAAAATTCTCGTTCTTTAGTTTTCGAGTTATAGCCCCTGGAAGTCGAAAACTGCACGACTTTGCCCTCGAATATCTCGACAACGGAGAAAGGAGAATTTCAGGGCACTTTCTCCCAAGAAATATATGGGAATTATCTGTAATTTAGCACAGTTTCAGAACGATTCGTGAAAGTCACCTTTTAAGAATAACTTCCACTGCAGGCCCATATATAAAAGTTTGCTCCTTTATTACTCTGCACATGGACAATTATTTGCGCTGTTATTTGCCCCAGGCATGTACCTATGTAATTACCGTTTACAGTGTAAAGATGGATGTTATCGGTCGCTGAACGTCGGAGCAGTAGGCGTTTAATGCATTTTCCCATAGGGTCCAATGCAAAATTGACACCTCATTTTCTCCATTCTCAAGAGCTTTGAGTCTCTGCAAAACATATACATGTGTAGACACAAATAAGTGAAATAGAATGAAGGCTATTTCAGCTTTAGCTTTTATTCCGTTTGGGAGCTAAAGTCGCACAAACTTTTGTTTACAAACATTTCGATGGCCTATAGTTCGCAAGTTATGCAATCAGTTGACATAAGATTGTGCATGCATGTAGACATGTTAATGACCTTTATATATGCCAAGTTTCAGATGGCTACCTACTCAAACAAGCAAGCAGTAGCGGTTTGAAATTTTCACAATTTGGGCTACACGTTCGGGACGATTCGTGACCTTAGGTGACTTGCACAATTCGGGCTGAAACTAGTGCCAAATGAGAGGGTTGGGATAAACATTCAATTGACCATATGTGCCAAAAATTCTCGTTCTTTAGTTTTCGAGTTATAGCCCCTGGAAGTCGAAAACTGCACGACTTTGCCCTCGAATATCTCGACAACGGAGAAAGGAGAATTTCAGGGCACTTTCTCCCAAGAAATATATGGGAATTATCTGTAATTTAGCACGGTTTCAGAACGATTCGTGAAAGTCACCTTTTAAGAATAACTTCCACTGCAGGCCCATATATAAAAGTTTGCTCCTTTATTACTCTGCACATGGACAATTATTTGCGCTGTTATTTGCCCCAGGCATGTACCTATGTAATTACCGTTTACAGTGTAAAGATGGATGTTATCGGTCGCTGAACGTCGGAGCAGTAGGCGTTTAATGCATTTTCCCATAGGGTCCAATGCAAAATTGACACCTCATTTTCTCCATTCTCAAGAGCTTTGAGTCTCTGCAAAACATATACATGTGTAGACACAAATAAGTGAAATAGAATGAAGGCTATTTCAGCTTTAGCTTTTATTCCGTTTGGGAGCTAAAGTCGCACAAACTTTTGTTTACAAAAATTTCGATGGCCTATAGTTCGCAAGTTATGCAATCAGTTGACATAAGATTGTACATGCATGTAGACATGTTAATGACCTTTATATATGCCAAGTTTCAGATGGCTACCTACTCAAACAAGCAAGCAGTAGCGGTTTGAAATTTTCACAATTTGGGCTACACGTTCGGGACGATTCGTGACCTTAGGTGACTTGCACAATTCGGGCTGAAACTAGTGCCAAATGAGAGGGTTGGGATAAACATTCAATTGACCATATGTGCAAAAAATTCTCGTTCTTTAGTTTTCGAGTTATAGCCCCTGGAAGTCGAAAACTGCACGACTTTGCCCTCGAATATCTCGACAACGGAGAAAGGAGAATTTCAGGGCACTTTCTCCCAAGAAATATATGGGAATTATCTGTAATTTAGCACAGTTTCAGAACGATTCGTGAAAGTCACCTTTTAAGAATAACTTCCACTGCAGGCCCATATATAAAAGTTTGCTCCTTTATTACTCTGCACATGGACAATTATTTGCGCTGTTATTTGCCCCAGGCATGTACCTATGTAATTACCGTTTACAGTGTGAAGATGGATGTTATCGGTCGCTGAACGTCGGAGCAGTAGGCGTTTAATGCATTTTCCCATAGGGTCCAATGCAAAATTGACACCTCATTTTCTCCATTCTCAAGAGCTTTGAGTCTCTGCAAAACATATACATGTGTAGACACAAATAAGTGAAATAGAATGAAGGCTATTTCAGCTTTAGCTTTTATTCCGTTTGGGAGCTAAAGTCGCACAAACTTTTGTTTACAAAAATTTCGATGGCCTATAGTTCGCAAGTTATGCAATCAGTTGACATAAGATTGTGCATGCATGTAGACATGTTAATGACCTTTATATATGCCAAGTTTCAGATGGCTACCTACTCAAACAAGCAAGCAGTAGCGGTTTGAAATTTTCACAATTTGGGCTACACGTTCGGGACGATTCGTGACCTTAGGTGACTTGCACAATTCGGGCTGAAACTAGTGCCAAATGAGAGGGTTGGGATAAACATTCAATTGACCATATGTGCCAAAAATTCTCGTTCTTTAGTTTTCGAGTTATAGCCCCTGGAAGTCGAAAACTGCACGACTTTGCCCTCGAATATCTCGACAACGGAGAAAGGAGAATTTCAGGGCACTTTCTCCCAAGAAATATATGGGAATTATCTGTAATTTAGCACAGTTTCAGAACGATTCGTGAAAGTCACCTTTTAAGAATAACTTCCACTGCAGGCCCATATATAAAAGTTTGCTCCTTTATTACTCTGCACATGGACAATTATTTGCGCTGTTATTTGCCCCAGGCATGTACCTATGTATTTACCGTTTACAGTGTAAAGATGGATGTTATCGGTCGCTGAACGTCGGAGCAGTAGGCGTTTAATGCATTTTCCCATAGGGTCCAATGCAAAATTGACACCTCATTTTCTCCATTCTCAAGAGCTTTGAGTCTCTGCAAAACATATACATGTGTAGACACAAATAAGTGAAATAGAATGAAGGCTATTTCAGCTTTAGCTTTTATTCCGTTTGGGAGCTAAAGTCGCACAAACTTTTGTTTACAAAAATTTCGATGGCCTATAGTTCGCAAGTTATGCAATCAGTTGACATAAGATTGTGCATGCATGTAGACATGTTAATGACCTTTATATATGCCAAGTTTCAGATGGCTACCTACTCAAACAAGCAAGCAGTAGCGGTTTGAAATTTTCACAATTTGGGCTACACGTTCGGGACGATTCGTGACCTTAGGTGACTTGCACAATTCGGGCTGAAACTAGTGCCAAATGAGAGGGTTGGGATAAACATTCAATTGACCATATGTGCCAAAAATTCTCATTCTTTAGTTTTCGAGTTATAGCCCCTGGAAGTCGAAAACTGCACGACTTTGCCCTCGAATATCTCGACAACGGAGAAAGGAGAATTTCAGGGCACTTTCTCCCAAGAAATATATGGGAATTATCTGTAATTTAGCACAGTTTCAGAACGATTCGTGAAAGTCACCTTTTAAGAATAACTACCACTGCAGGCCCATATATAAAAGTTTGCTCCTTTATTACTCTGCACATGGACAATTATTTGCGCTGTTATTTGCCCCAGGCATGTACCTATGTAATTACCGTTTACAGTGTAAAGATGGATGTTATCGGTCGCTGAACGTCGGAGCAGTAGGCGTTTAATGCATTTTCCCATAGGGTCCAATGCAAAATTGACACCTCATTTTCTCCATTCTCAAGAGCTTTGAGTCTCTGCAAAACATATACATGTGTAGACACAAATAAGTGAAATAGAATGAAGGCTATTTCAGCTTTAGCTTTTATTCCGTTTGGGAGCTAAAGTCGCACAAACTTTTGTTTACAAAAATTTCGATGGCCTATAGTTCGCAAGTTATGCAATCAGTTGACATAAGATTGTGCATGCATGTAGACATGTTAATGACCTTTATATATGCCAAGTTTCAGATGGCTACCTACTCAAACAAGCAAGCAGTAGCGGTTTGAAATTTTCACAATTTGGGCTACACGTTCGGGACGATTCGTGACCTTAGGTGACTTGCACAAATCGGGCTGAAACTAGTGCCAAATGAGAGGGTTGGGATAAACATTCAATTGACCATATGTGCCAAAAATTCTCGTTCTTTAGTTTTCGAGTTATAGCCCCTGGAAGTCGAAAACTGCACGACTTTGCCTTCGAATATCTCGACAACGGAGAAAGGAGAATTTCAGGGCACTTTCTCCCAAGAAATATATGGGAATTATCTGTAATTTAGCACAGTTTCAGAACGATTCGTGAAAGTCACCTTTTAAGAATAACTTCCACTGCAGGCCCATATATAAAAGTTTGCTCCTTTATTACTCTGCACATGGACAATTATTTGCGCTGTTATTTGCCCCAGGCATGTACCTATGTAATTACCGTTTACAGTGTAAAGATGGATGTTATCGGTCGCTGAACGTCGGAGCAGTAGGCGTTTAATGCATTTTCCCATAAGGTCCAATGCAAAATTGACACCTCATTTTCTCCATTCTCAAGAGCTTTGAGTCTCTGCAAAACATATACATGTGTAGACACAAATAAGTGAAATAGAATGAAGGCTATTTCAGCTTTAGCTTTTATTCCGTTTGGGAGCTAAAGTCGCACAAACTTTTGTTTACAAAAATTTCGATGGCCTATAGTTCGCAAGTTATGCAATCAGTTGACATAAGATTGTGCATGCATGTAGACATGTTAATGACCTTTATATATGCCAAGTTTCAGATGGCTACCTACTCAAACAAGCAAGCAGTAGCGGTTTGAAATTTTCACAATTTGGGCTACACGTTCGGGACGATTCGTGACCTTAGGTGACTTGCACAATTCGGGCTGAAACTAGTGCCAAATGAGAGGGTTGGGATAAACATTCAATTGACCATATGTGCCAAAAATTCTCGTTCTTTAGTTTTCGAGTTATAGCCCCTGGAAGTCGAAAACTGCACGACTTTGCCCTCGAATATCTCGACAACGGAGAAAGGAGAATTTCAGGGCACTTTCTCCCAAGAAATATATGGGAATTATCTGTAATTTAGCACAGTTTCAGAACGATTCGTGAAAGTCACCTTTTAAGAATAACTTCCACTGCAGGCCCATATATAAAAGTTTGCTCCTTTATTACTCTGCACATGGACAATTATTTGCGCTGTTATTTGCCCCAGGCATGTACCTATGTAATTACCGTTTACAGTGTAAAGATGGATGTTATCGGTCGCTGAACGTCGGAGCAGTAGGCGTTTAATGCATTTTCCCATAGGGTCCAATGCAAAATTGACACCTCATTTTCTCCATTCTCAAGAGCTTTGAGTCTCTGCAAAACATATACATGTGTAGACACAAATAAGTGAAATAGAATGAAGGCTATTTCAGCTTTAGCTTTTATTCCGTTTGGGAGCTAAAGTCGCACAAACTTTTGTTTACAAAAATTTCGATGGCCTATAGTTCGCAAGTTATGCAATCAGTTGACATAAGATTGTGCATGCATGTAGACATGTTAATGACCTTTATATATGCCAAGTTTCAGATGGCTACCTACTCAAACAAGCAAGCAGTAGCGGTTTGAAATTTTCACAATTTGGGCTACACGTTCGGGACGATTCGTGACCTTAGGTGACTTGCACAATTCGGGCTGAAACTAGTGCCAAATGAGAGGGTTGGGATAAACATTCAATTGACCATATGTGCCAAAAATTCTCGTTCTTTAGTTTTCGAGTTATAGCCCCTGGAAGTCGAAAACTGCACGACTTTGCCCTCGAATATCTCGACAACGGAGAAAGGAGAATTTCAGGGCACTTTCTCCCAAGAAATATATGGGAATTATCTGTAATTTAGCACAGTTTCAGAACGATTCGTGAAAGTCACCTTTTAAGAATAACTTCCACTGCAGGCCCATATATAAAAGTTTGCTCCTTTATTACTCTGCACATGGACAATTATTTGCGCTGTTATTTGCCCCAGGCATGTACCTATGTAATTACCGTTTACAGTGTAAAGATGGATGTTATCGGTCGCTGAACGTCGGAGCAGTAGGCGTTTAATGCATTTTCCCATAGGGTCCAATGCAAAATTGACACCTCATTTTCTCCATTCTCAAGAGCTTTGAGTCTCTGCAAAACATATACATGTGTAGACACAAATAAGCGAAATAGAATGAAGGCTATTTCAGCTTTAGCTTTTATTCCGTTTGGGAGCTAAAGTCGCACAAACTTTTGTTTACAAAAATTTCGATGGCCTATAGTTCGCAAGTTATGCAATCAGTTGACATAAGATTGTGCATGCATGTAGACATGTTAATGACCTTTATATATGCCAAGTTTCAGATGGCTACCTACTCAAACAAGCAAGCAGTAGCGGTTTGAAATTTTCACAATTTGGGCTACACGTTCGGGACGATTCGTGACCTTAGGTGACTTGCACAATTCGGGCTTAAACTAGTGCCAAATGAGAGGGTTGGGATAAACATTCAATTGACCATATGTGCCAAAAATTCTCGTTCTTTAGTTTTCGAGTTATAGCCCCTGGAAGTCGAAAACTGCACGACTTTGGCCTCGAATATCTCGACAACGGAGAAAGGAGAATTTCAGGGCACTTTCTCCCAAGAAATATATGGGAATTATCTGTAATTTAGCACAGTTTCAGAACGATTCGTGAAAGTCACCTTTTAAGAATAACTTCCACTGCAGGCCCATATATAAAAGTTTGCTCCTTTATTACTCTGCACATGGACAATTATTTGCGCTGTTATTTGCCCCAGGCATGTACCTATGTAATTACCGTTTACAGTGTAAAGATGGATGTTATCGGTCGCTGAACGTCGGAGCAGTAGGCGTTTAATGCATTTTCCCATAGGGTCCAATGCAAAATTGACACCTCATTTTCTCCATTCTCAAGAGCTTTGAGTCTCTGCAAAACATATACATGTGTAGACACAAATAAGTGAAATAGAATGAAG
Source organism: Ctena decussata (assembly GCA_963989385.1). Classification (NCBI taxonomy): domain Eukaryota; kingdom Metazoa; phylum Mollusca; class Bivalvia; order Lucinida; family Lucinidae; genus Ctena; species Ctena decussata. The sequence goes on along the minus strand of CAXDIV010000239.1, from coordinate 455,069 downwards.
GCTATTTCAGCTTTAGCTTTTATTCCGTTTGGGAGCTAAAGTCGCACAAACTTTTGTTTACAAAAATTTCGATGGCCTATAGTTCGCAAGTTATGCAATCAGTTGACATAAGATTGTGCATGCATGTAGACATGTTAATGACCTTTATATATGCCAAGTTTCAGATGGCTACCTACTCAAACAAGCAAGCAGTAGCGGTTTGAAATTTTCACAATTTGGGCTACACGTTCGGGACGATTCGTGACCTTAGGTGACTTGCACAATTCGGGCTGAAACTAGTGCCAAATGAGAGGATTGGGATAAACATTCAATTGACCATATGTGCCAAAAATTCTCGTTCTTTAGTTTTCGAGTTATAGCCCCTGGAAGTCGAAAACTGCACGACTTTGCCCTCGAATATCTCGACAACGGAGAAAGGAGAATTTCAGGGCACTTTCTCCCAAGAAATATATGGGAATTATCTGTAATTTAGCACAGTTTCAGAACGATTCGTGAAAGTCACCTTTTAAGAATAACTTCCACTGCAGGCCCATATATAAAAGTTTGCTCCTTTATTACTCTGCACATGGACAATTATTTGCGCTGTTATTTGCCCCAGGCATGTACCTATGTAATTACCGTTTACAGTGTAAAGATGGATGTTATCGGTCGCTGAACGTCGGAGCAGTAGGCGTTTAATGCATTTTCCCATAAGGTCCAATGCAAAATTGACACCTCATTTTCTCCATTCTCAAGAGCTTTGAGTCTCTGCAAAACATATACATGTGTAGACACAAATAAGTGAAATAGAATGAAGGCTATTTCAGCTTTAGCTTTTATTCCGTTTGGGAGCTAAAGTCGCACAAACTTTTGTTTACAAAAATTTCGATGGCCTATAGTTCGCAAGTTATGCAATCAGTTGACATAAGATTGTGCATGCATGTAGACATGTTAATGACCTTTATATATGCCAAGTTTCAGATGGCTACCTACTCAAACAAGCAAGCAGTAGCGGTTTGAAATTTTCACAATTTGGGCTACACGTTCGGGACGATTCGTGACCTCAGGTGACTTGCACAATTCGGGCTGAAACTAGTGCCAAATGAGAGGGTTGGGATAAACATTCAATTGACCATATGTGCCAAAAATTCTCGTTCTTTAGTTTTCGAGTTATAGCCCCTGGAAGTCGAAAACTGCACGACTTTGCCCTCGAATATCTCGACAACGGAGAAAGGAGAATTTCAGGGCACTTTCTCCCAAGAAATATATGGGAATTATCTGTAATTTAGCACAGTTTCAGAACGATTCGTGAAAGTCACCTTTTAAGAATAACTTCCACTGCAGGCCCATATATAAAAGTTTGCTCCTTTATTACTCTGCACATGGACAATTATTTGCGCTGTTATTTGCCCCAGGCATGTACCTATGTAATTACCGTTTACAGTGTAAAGATGGATGTTATCGGTCGCTGAACGTCGGAGCAGTAGGCGTTTAATGCATTTTCCCATAGGGTCCAATGCAAAATTGACACCTCATTTTCTCCATTCTCAAGAGCTTTGAGTCTCTGCAAAACATATACATGTGTAGACACAAATAAGTGAAATAGAATGAAGGCTATTTCAGCTTTAGCTTTTATTCCGTTTGGGAGCTAAAGTCGCACAAACTTTTGTTTACAAAAATTTCGATGGCCTATAGTTCGCAAGTTATGCAATCAGTTGACATAAGATTGTGCATGCATGTAGACATGTTAATGACCTTTATATATGCCAAGTTTCAGATGGCTACCTACTCAAACAAGCAAGCAGTAGCGGTTTGAAATTTTCACAATTTGGGCTACACGTTCGGGACGATTCGTGACCTTAGGTGACTTGCACAATTCGGGCTGAAACTAGTGCCAAATGAGAGGGTTGGGATAAACATTCAATTGACCATATGTGCCAAAAATTCTCGTTCTTTAGTTTTCGAGTTATAGCCCCTGGAAGTCGAAAACTGCACGACTTTGCCCTCGAATATCTCGACAACGGAGAAAGGAGAATTTCAGGGCACTTTCTCCCAAGAAATATATGGGAATTATCTGTAATTTAGCACAGTTTCAGAACGATTCGTGAAAGTCACCTTTTAAGAATAACTTCCACTGCAGGCCCATATATAAAAGTTTGCTCCTTTATTACTCTGCACATGGACAATTATTTGCGCTGTTATTTGCCCCAGGCATGTACCTATGTAATTACCGTTTACAGTGTAAAGATGGATGTTATCGGTCGCTGAACGTCGGAGCAGTAGGCGTGTAATGCATTTTCCCATAGGGTCCAATGCAAAATTGACACCTCATTTTCTCCATTCTCAAGAGCTTTGAGTCTCTGCAAAACATATACATGTGTAGACACAAATAAGTGAAATAGAATGAAGGCTATTTCAGCTTTAGCTTTTATTCCGTTTGGGAGCTAAAGTCGCACAAACTTTTGTTTACAAAAATTTCGATGGCCTATAGTTCGCAAGTTATGCAATCAGTTGACATAAGATTGTGCATGCATGTAGACATGTTAATGACCTTTATATATGCCAAGTTTCAGATGGCTACCTACTCAAACAAGCAAGCAGTAGCGGTTTGAAATTTTCACAATTTGGGCTACACGTTCGGGACGATTCGTGACCTTAGGTGACTTGCACAATTCGGGCTGAAACTAGTGCCAAATGAGAGGGTTGGGATAAACATTCAATTGACCATATGTGCCAAAAATTCTCGTTCTTTAGTTTTCGAGTTATAGCCCCTGGAAGTCGAAAACTGCACGACTTTGCCCTCGAATATCTCGACAACGGAGAAAGGAGAATTTCAGGGCACTTTCTCCCAAGAAATATATGGGAATTATCTGTAATTTAGCACAGTTTCAGAACGATTCGTGAAAGTCACCTTTTAAGAATAACTTCCACTGCAGGCCCATATATAAAAGTTTGCTCCTTTATTACTCTGCACATGGACAATTATTTGCGCTGTTATTTGCCCCAGGCATGTACCTATGTAATTACCGTTTACAGTGTAAAGATGGATGTTATCGGTCGCTGAACGTCGGAGCAGTAGGCGTTTAATGCATTTTCCCATAGGGTCCAATGCAAAATTGACACCTCATTTTCTCCATTCTCAAGAGCTTTGAGTCTCTGCAAAACATATACATGTGTAGACACAAATAAGTGAAATAGAATGAAGGCTATTTCAGCTTTAGCTTTTATTCCGTTTGGGAGCTAAAGTCGCACAAACTTTTGTTTACAAAAATTTCGATGGCCTATAGTTCGCAAGTTATGCAATCAGTTGACATAAGATTGTGCATGCATGTAGACATGTTAATGACCTTTATATATGCCAAGTTTCAGATGGCTACCTACTCAAACAAGCAAGCAGTAGCGGTTTGAAATTTTCACAATTTGGGCTACACGTTCGGGACGATTCGTGACCTTAGGTGACTTGCACAATTCGGGCTGAAACTAGTGCCAAATGAGAGGGTTGGGATAAACATTCAATTGACCATATGTGCCAAAAATTCTCGTTCTTTAGTTTTCGAGTTATAGCCCCTGGAAGTCGAAAACTGCACGACTTTGCCCTCGAATATCTCGACAACGGAGAAAGGAGAATTTCAGGGCACTTTCTCCCAAGAAATATATGGGAATTATCTGTAATTTAGCACAGTTTCAGAACGATTCGTGAAAGTCACCTTTTAAGAATAACTTCCACTGCAGGCCCATATATAAAAGTTTGCTCCTTTATTACTCTGCACATGGACAATTATTTGCGCTGTTATTTGCCCCAGGCATGTACCTATGTAATTACCGTTTACAGTGTAAAGATGGATGTTATCGGTCGCTGAACGTCGGAGCAGTAGGCGTTTAATGCATTTTCCCATAGGGTCCAATGCAAAATTGACACCTCATTTTCTCCATTCTCAAGAGCTTTGAGTCTCTGCAAAACATATACATGTGTAGACACAAATAAGTGAAATAGAATGAAGGCTATTTCAGCTTTAGCTTTTATTCCGTTTGGGAGCTAAAGTCGCACAAACTTTTGTTTACAAAAATTTCGATGGCCTATAGTTCGCAAGTTATGCAATCAGTTGACATAAGATTGTGCATGCATGTAGACATGTTAATGACCTTTATATATGCCAAGTTTCAGATGGCTACCTACTCAAACAAGCAAGCAGTAGCGGTTTGAAATTTTCACTATTTGGGCTACACGTTCGGGACGATTCGTGACCTTAGGTGACTTGCACAATTCGGGCTGAAACTAGTGCCAAATGAGAGGGTTGGGATAAACATTCAATTGACCATATGTGCCAAAAATTCTCGTTCTTTAGTTTTCGAGTTATAGCCCCTGGAAGTCGAAAACTGCACGACTTTGCCCTCGAATATCTCGACAACGGAGAAAGGAGAATTTCAGGGCACTTTCTCCCAAGAAATATATGGGAATTATCTGTAATTTAGCACAGTTTCAGAACGATTCGTGAAAGTCACCTTTTAAGAATAACTTCCACTGCAGGCCCATATATAAAAGTTTGCTCCTTTATTACTCTGCACATGGACAATTATTTGCGCTGTTATTTGCCCCAGGCATGTACCTATGTAATTACCGTTTACAGTGTAAAGATGGATGTTATCGGTCGCTGAACGTCGGAGCAGTAGGCGTTTAATGCATTTTCCCATAGGGTCCAATGCAAAATTGACACCTCATTTTCTCCATTCTCAAGAGCTTTGAGTCTCTGCAAAACATATACATGTGTAGACACAAATAAGTGAAATAGAATGAAGGCTATTTCAGCTTTAGCTTTTATTCCGTTTGGGAGCTAAAGTCGCACAAACTTTTGTTTACAAAAATTTCGATGGCCTATAGTTCGCAAGTTATGCAATCAGTTGACATAAGATTGTGCATGCATGTAGACATGTTAATGACCTTTATATATGCCAAGTTTCAGATGGCTACCTACTCAAACAAGCAAGCAGTAGCGGTTTGAAATTTTCACAATTTGGGCTACACGTTCGGGACGATTCGTGACCTTAGGTGACTTGCACAATTCGGGCTGAAACTAGTGCCAAATGAGAGGGTTGGGATAAACATTCAATTGACCATATGTGCCAAAAATTCTCGTTCTTTAGTTTTCGAGTTATAGCCCCTGGAAGTCGAAAACTGCACGACTTTGCCCTCGAATATCTCGACAACGGAGAAAGGAGAATTTCAGGGCACTTTCTCCCAAGAAATATATGGGAATTATCTGTAATTTAGCACAGTTTCAGAACGATTCGTGAAAGTCACCTTTTAAGAATAACTTCCACTGCAGGCCCATATATAAAAGTTTGCTCCTTTATTACTCTGCACATGGACAATTATTTGCGCTGTTATTTGCCCCAGGCATGTACCTATGTAATTACCGTTTACAGTGTAAAGATGGATGTTATCGGTCGCTGAACGTCGGAGCAGTAGGCGTTTAATGCATTTTCCCATAGGGTCCAATGCAAAATTGACACCTCATTTTCTCCATTCTCAAGAGCTTTGAGTCTCTGCAAAACATATACATGTGTAGACACAAATAAGTGAAATAGAATGAAGGCTATTTCAGCTTTAGCTTTTATTCCGTTTGGGAGCTAAAGTCGCACAAACTTTTGTTTACAAAAATTTCGTTGGTCTATAGTTCGCAAGTTATGCAATCAGTTGACATAAGATTGTGCATGCATGTAGACATGTTAATGACCTTTATATATGCCAAGTTTCAGATGGCTACCTACTCAAACAAGCAAGCAGTAGCGGTTTGAAATTTTCACAATTTGGGCTACACGTTCGGGACGATTCGTGACCTTAGGTGACTTGCACAATTCGGGCTGAAACTAGTGCCAAATGAGAGGGTTGGGATAAACATTCAATTGACCATATGTGCCAAAAATTCTCGTTCTTTAGTTTTCGAGTTATAGCCCCTGGAAGTCGAAAACTGCACGACTTTGCCCTCGAATATCTCGACAACGGAGAAAGGAGAATTTCAGGGCACTTTCTCCCAAGAAATATATGGGAATTATCTGTAATTTAGCACAGTTTCAGAACGATTCGTGAAAGTCACCTTTTAAGAATAACTTCCACTGCAGGCCCATATATAAAAGTTTGCTCCTTTATTACTCTGCACATGGACAATTATTTGCGCTGTTATTTGCCCCAGGCATGTACCTATGTAATTACCGTTTACAGTGTAAAGATGGATGTTATCGGTCGCTGAACGTCAGAGCAGTAGGCGTTTAATGCATTTTCCCATAGGGTCCAATGCAAAATTGACACCTCATTTTCTCCATTCTCAAGAGCTTTGAGTCTCTGCAAAACATATACATGTGTAGACACAAATAAGTGAAATAGAATGAAGGCTATTTCAGCTTTAGCTTTTATTCCGTTTGGGAGCTAAAGTCGCACAAACTTTTGTTTACAAAAATTTCGATGGCCTATAGTTCGCAAGTTATGCAATCAGTTGACATAAGATTGTGCATGCATGTAGACATGTTAATGACCTTTATATATGCCAAGTTTCAGATGGCTACCTACTCAAACAAGCAAGCAGTAGCGGTTTGAAATTTTCACAATTTGGGCTACACGTTCGGGACGATTCGTGACCTTAGGTGACTTGCACAATTCGGGCTGAAACTAGTGCCAAATGAGAGGGTTGGGATAAACATTCAATTGACCATATGTGCCAAAAATTCTCGTTCTTTAGTTTTCGAGTTATAGCCCCTGGAAGTCGAAAACTGCACGACTTTGCCCTCGAATATCTCGACAACGGAGAAAGGAGAATTTCAGGGCACTTTCTCCCAAGAAATATATGGGAATTATCTGTAATTTAGCACAGTTTCAGAACGATTCGTGAAAGTCACCTTTTAAGAATAACTTCCACTGCAGGCCCATATATAAAAGTTTGCTCCTTTATTACTCTGCACATGGACAATTATTTGCGCTGTTATTTGCCCCAGGCATGTACCTATGTAATTACCGTTTACAGTGTAAAGATGGATGTTATCGGTCGCTGAACGTCGGAGCAGTAGGCGTTTAATGCATTTTCCCATAGGGTCCAATGCAAAATTGACACCTCATTTTCTCCATTCTCAAGAGCTTTGAGTCTCTGCAAAACATATACATGTGTAGACACAAATAAGTGAAATAGAATGAAGGCTATTTCAGCTTTAGCTTTTATTCCGTTTGGGAGCTAAAGTCGCACAAACTTTTGTTTACAAAAATTTCGATGGCCTATAGTTCGCAAGTTATGCAATCAGTTGACATAAGATTGTGCATGCATGTAGACATGTTAATGACCTTTATATATGCCAATTTCCAGATGGCTACCTACTCAAACAAGCAAGCAGTAGCGGTTTGAAATTTTCACAATTTGGGCTACACGTTCGGGACGATTCGTGACCTTAGGTGACTTGCACAATTCGGGCTGAAACTAGTGCCAAATGAGAGGGTTGGGATAAACATTCAATTGACCATATGTGCCAAAAATTCTCGTTCTTTAGTTTTCGAGTTATAGCCCCTGGAAGTCGAAAACTGCACGACTTTGCCCTCGAATATCTCGACAACGGAGAAAGGAGAATTTCAGGGCACTTTCTCCCAAGAAATATATGGGAATTATCTGTAATTTAGCACAGTTTCAGAACGATTCGTGAAAGTCACCTTTTAAGAATAACTTCCACTGCAGGCCCATATATAAAAGTTTGCTCCTTTATTACTCTGCACATGGACAATTATTTGCGCTGTTATTTGCCCCAGGCATGTATCTATGTAATTACCGTTTACAGTGTAAAGATGGATGTTATCGGTCGCTGAACGTCGGAGCAGTAGGCGTTTAATGCATTTTCCCATAGGGTCCAATCGAAAATTGACACCTCATTTTCTCCATTCTCAAGAGCTTTGAGTCTCTGCAAAACATATACATGTGTAGACACAAATAAGTGAAATAGAATGAAGGCTATTTCAGCTTTAGCTTTTATTCCGTTTGGGAGCTAAAGTCGCACAAACTTTTGTTTACAAAAATTTCGATGGCCTATAGTTCGCAAGTTATGCAATCAGTTGACAAAAGATTGTGCATGCATGTAGACATGTTAATGACCTTTATATATGCCAAGTTTCAGATGGCTACCTACTCAAACAAGCAAGCAGTAGCGGTTTGAAATTTTCACAATATGGGCTACACGTTCGGGACGATTCGTGACCTTAGGTGACTTGCACAATTCGGGCTGAAACTAGTGCCAAATGAGAGGGTTGGGATAAACATTCAATTGACCATATGTGCCAAAAATTCTCGTTCTTTAGTTTTCGAGTTATAGCCCCTGGAAGTCGAAAACTGCACGACTTTGCCCTCGAATATCTCGACAACGGAGAAAGGAGAATTTCAGGGCACTTTCTCCCAAGAAATATATGGGAATTATCTGTAATTTAGCACAGTTTCAGAACGATTCGTGAAAGTCACCTTTTAAGAATAACTTCCACTGCAGGCCCATATATAAAAGTTTGCTCCTTTATTACTCTGCACATGGACAATTATTTGCGCTGTTATTTGCCCCAGGCATGTACCTATGTAATTACCGTTTACAGTGTAAAGATGGATGTTATCGGTCGCTGAACGTCGGAGCAGTAGGCGTTTAATGCATTTTCCCATAGGGTCCAATGCAAAATTGACACCTCATTTTCTCCATTCTCAAGAGCTTTGAGTCTCTGCAAAACATATACATGTGTAGACACAAATAAGTGAAATAGAATGAAGGCTATTTCAGCTTTAGCTTTTATTCCGTTTGGGAGCTAAAGTCGCACAAACTTTTGTTTACAAAAATTTCGATGGCCTATAGTTCGCAAGTTATGCAATCAGTTGACATAAGATTGTGCATGCATGTAGACATGTTAATGACCTTTATATATGCCAAGTTTCAGATGGCTACCTACTCAAACAAGCAAGCAGTAGCGGTTTGAAATTTTCACAATTTGGGCTACACGTTCGGGACGATTCGTGACCTTAGGTGACTTGCACAATTCGGGCTGAAACTAGTGCCAAATGAGAGGGTTGGGATAAACATTCAATTGACCATATGTGCCAAAAATTCTCGTTCTTTAGTTTTCGAGTTATAGCCCCTGGAAGTCGAAAACTGCACGACTTTGCCCTCGAATATCTCGACAACGGAGAAAGGAGAATTTCAGGGCACTTTCTCCCAAGAAATATATGGGAATTATCTGTAATTTAGCACAGTTTCAGAACGATTCGTGAAAGTCACCTTTTAAGAATAACTTCCACTGCAGGCCCATATATAAAAGTTTGCTCCTTTATTACTCTGCACATGGACAATTATTTGCGCTGTTATTTGCCCCAGGCATGTACCTATGTAATTACCGTTTACAGTGTAAAGATGGATGTTATCGGTCGCTGAACGTCGGAGCAGTAGGCGTTTAATGCATTTTCCCATAGGGTCCAATGCAAAATTGACACCTCATTTTCTCCATTCTCAAGAGCTTTGAGTCTCTGCAAAACATATACATGTGTAGACACAAATAAGTGAAATAGAATGAAGGCTATTTCAGCTTTAGCTTTTATTCCGTTTGGGAGCTAAAGTCGCACAAACTTTTGTTTACAAAAATTTCGATGGCCTATAGTTCGCAAGTTATGCAATCAGTTGACATAAGATTGTGCATGCATGTAGACATGTTAATGACCTTTATATATGCCAAGTTTCAGATGGCTACCTACTCAAACAAGCAAGCAGTAGCGGTTTGAAATTTTCACAATTTGGGCTACACGTTCGGGACGATTCGTGACCTTAGGTGACTTGCACAATTCGGGCTGAAACTAGTGCCAAATGAGAGGGTTGGGATAAACATTCAATTGACCATATGTGCCAAAAATTCTCGTTCTTTAGTTTTCGAGTTATAGCCCCTGGAAGTCGAAAACTGCACGACTTTGCCCTCGAATATCTCGACAACGGAGAAAGGAGAATTTCAGGGCACTTTCTCCCAAGAAATATATGGGAATTATCTGTAATTTAGCACAGTTTCAGAACGATTCGTGAAAGTCACCTTTTAAGAATAACTTCCACTGCAGGCCCATATATAAAAGTTTGCTCCTTTATTACTCTGCACATGGACCATTATTTGCGCTGTTATTTGCCCCAGGCATGTACCTATGTAATTACCGTTTACAGTGTAAAGATGGATGTTATCGGTCGCTGAACGTCGGAGCAGTAGGCGTTTAATGCATTTTCCCATAGGGTCCAATGCAAAATTGACACATCATTTTCTCCATTCTCAAGAGCTTTGAGTCTCTGCAAAACATATACATGTGTAGACACAAATAAGTGAAATAGAATGAAGGCTATTTCAGCTTTAGCTTTTATTCCGTTTGGGAGCTAAAGTCGCACAAACTTTTGTTTACAAAAATTTCGATGGCCTATAGTTCGCAAGTTATGCAATCAGTTGACATAAGATTGTGCATGCATGTAGACATGTTAATGACCTTTATATATGCCAAGTTTCAGATGGCTACCTACTCAAACAAGCAAGCAGTAGCGGTTTGAAATTTTCACAATTTGGGCTACACGTTCGGGACGATTCGTGACCTTAGGTGACTTGCACAATTCGGGCTGAAACTAGTGCCAAATGAGAGGGTTGGGATAAACATTCAATTGACCATATGTGCCAAAAATTCTCGTTCTTTAGTTTTCGAGTTATAGCCCCTGGAAGTCGAAAACTGCACGACTTTGCCCTCGAATATCTCGACAACGGAGAAAGGAGAATTTCAGGGCACTTTCTCCCAAGAAATATATGGGAATTATCTGTAATTTAGCACAGTTTCAGAACGATTCGTGAAAGTCACCTTTTAAGAATAACTTCCACTGCAGGCCCATATATAAAAGTTTGCTCCTTTATTACTCTGCACATGGACAATTATTTGCGCTGTTATTTGCCCCAGGCATGTACCTATGTAATTACCGTTTACAGTGTAAAGATGGATGTTATCGGTCGCTGAACGTCGGAGCAGTAGGCGTTTAATGCATTTTCCCATAGGGTCCAATGCAAAATTGACACCTCATTTTCTCCATTCTCAAGAGCTTTGAGTCTCTGCAAAACATATACATGTGTAGACACAAATAAGTGAAATAGAATGAAGGCTATTTCAGCTTTAGCTTTTATTCCGTTTGGGAGCTAAAGTCGCACAAACTTTTGTTTACAAAAATTTCGATGGCCTATAGTTCGCAAGTTATGCAATCAGTTGACATAAGATTGTGCATGCATGTAGACATGTTAATGACCTTTATATATGCCAAGTTTCAGATGGCTACCTACTCAAACAAGCAAGCAGTAGCGGTTTGAAATTTTCACAATTTGGGCTACACGTTCGGGACGATTCGTGACCTTAGGTGACTTGCACAATTCGGGCTGAAACTAGTGCCAAATGAGAGGGTTGGGATAAACATTCAATTGACCATATGTGCCAAAAATTCTCGTTCTTTAGTTTTCGAGTTATAGCCCCTGGAAGTCGAAAACTGCACGACTTTGCCCTCGAATATCTCGACAACGGAGAAAGGAGAATTTCAGGGCACTTTCTCCCAAGAAATATATGGGAATTATCTGTAATTTAGCACAGTTTCAGAACGATTCGTGAAAGTCACCTTTTAAGAATAACTTCCACTGCAGGCCCATATATAAAAGTTTGCTCCTTTATTACTCTGCACATGGACAATTATTTGCGCTGTTATTTGCCCCAGGCATGTACCTATGTAATTACCGTTTACAGTGTAAAGATGGATGTTATCGGTCGCTGAACGTCGGAGCAGTAGGCGTTTAATGCATTTTCCCATAGGGTCCAATGCAAAATTGACACCTCATTTTCTCCATTCTCAAGAGCTTTGAGTCTCTGCAAAACATATACATGTGTAGACACAAATAAGTGAAATAGAATGAAGGCTATTTCAGTTTTAGCTTTTATTCCGTTTGGGAGCTAAAGTCGCACAAACTTTTGTTTACAAAAATTTCGATGGCCTATAGTTCGCAAGTTATGCAATCAGTTGACATAAGATTGTGCATGCATGTAGAATGTTAATGACCTTTATATATGCCAAGTTTCAGATGGCTACCTACTCAAACAAGCAAGCAGTAGCGGTTTGAAATTTTCACAATATGGGCTACACGTTCGGGACGATTCGTGACCTTAGGTGACTTGCACAATTCGGGCTGAAACTAGTGCCAAATGAGAGGGTTGGGATAAACATTCAATTGACCATATGTGCCAAAAATTCTCGTTCTTTAGTTTTCGAGTTATAGCCCCTGGAAGTCGAAAACTGCACGACTTTGCCCTCGAATATCTCGACAACGGAGAAAGGAGAATTTCAGGGCACTTTCTCCCAAGAAATATATGGGAATTATCTGTAATTTAGCACAGTTTCAGAACGATTCGTGAAAGTCACCTTTTAAGAATAACTTCCACTGCAGGCCCATATATAAAAGTTTGCTCCTTTATTACTCTGCACATGGACAATTATTTGCGCTGTCATTTGCCCCAGGCATGTACCTATGTAATTACCGTTTACAGTGTAAAGATGGATGTTATCGGTCGCTGAACGTCGGAGCAGTAGGCGTTTAATGCATTTTCCCATAGGGTCCAATGCAAAATTGACACCTCATTTTCTCCATTCTCAAGAGCTTTGAGTCTCTGCAAAACATATACATGTGTAGACACAAATAAGTGAAATAGAATGAAGTCTATTTCAGCTTTAGCTTTTATTCCGTTTGGGAGCTAAAGTCGCACAAACTTTTGTTTACAAAAATTTCGATGGCCTATAGTTCGCAAGTTATGCAATCAGTTGACATAAGATTGTGCATGCATGTAGACATGTTAATGACCTTTATATATGCCAAGTTTCAGATGGCTACCTACTCAAACAAGCGAGCAGTAGCGGTTTGAAATTTTCACAATTTGGGCTACACGTTCGGGACGATTCGTGACCTTAGGTGACTTGCACAATTCGGGCTGAAACTAGTGCCAAATGAGAGGGTTGGGATAAACATTCAATTGACCATATGTGCCAAAAATTCTCGTTCTTTAGTTTTCGAGTTATAGCCCCTGGAAGTCGAAAACTGCACGACTTTGCCCTCGAATATCTCGACAACGGAGAAAGGAGAATTTCAGGGCACTTTCTCCCAAGAAATATATGGGAATTATCTGTAATTTAGCACAGTTTCAGAACGATTCGTGAAAGTCACCTTTTAAGAATAACTTCCACTGCAGGCCCATATATAAAAGTTTGCTCCTTTATTACTCTGCACATGGACAATTATTTGCGCTGTTATTTGCCCCAGGCATGTACCTATGTAATTACCGTTTACAGTGTAAAGATGGATGTTATCGGTCGCTGAACGTCGGAGCAGTAGGCGTTTAATGCATTTTCCCATAGGGTCCAATCGAAAATTGACACCTCATTTTCTCAATTCTCAAGAGCTTTGAGTCTCTGCAAAACATATACATGTGTAGACACAAATAAGTGAAATAGAATGAAGGCTATTTCAGCTTTAGCTTTTATTCCGTTTGGGAGCTAAAGTCGCACAAACTTTTGTTTACAAAAATTTCGATGGCCTATAGTTCGCAAGTTATGCAATCAGTTGACATAAGATTGTGCATGCATGTAGACATGTTAATGACCTTTATATATGCCAAGTTTCAGATGGCTACCTACTCAAACAAGCAAGCAGTAGCGGTTTGAAATTTTCACAATTTGGGCTACACGTTCGGGACGATTCGTGACCTTAGGTGACTTGCACAATTCGGGCTGAAACTAGTGCCAAATGAGAGGGTTGGGATAAACATTCAATTGACCATATGTGCCAAAAATTCTCGTTCTTTAGTTTTCGAGTTATAGCCCCTGGAAGTCGAAAACTGCACGACTTTGCCCTCGAATATCTCGACAACGGAGAAAGGAGAATTTCAGGGCACTTTCTCCCAAGAAATATATGGGAATTATCTGTAATTTAGCACAGTTTCAGAACGATTCGTGAAAGTCACCTTTTAAGAATAACTTCCACTGCAGGCCCATATATAAAAGTTTGCTCCTTTATTACTCTGCACATGGACAATTATTTGCGCTGTTATTTGCCCCAGGCATGTACCTATGTAATTACCGTTTACAGTGTAAAGATGGATGTTATCGGTCGCTGAACGTCGGAGCAGTAGGCGTTTAATGTATTTTCCCATAGGGTCCAATGCAAAATTGACACCTCATTTTCTCCATTCTCAAGAGCTTTGAGTCTCTGCAAAACATATACATGTGTAGACACAAATAAGTGAAATAGAATGAAGGCTATTTCAGTTTTAGCTTTTATTCCGAAAATTGACACCTCATTTTCTCCATTCTCAAGAGCTTTGAGTCTCTGCAAAACATATACATGTGTAGACACAAATAAGTGAAATAGAATGAAGGCTATGCAATCAGTTGACATAAGATTGTGCATGCATGTAGACATGTTAATGACCTTTATATATGCCAAGTTTCAGATGGCTACCTACTCAAACAAGCAAGCAGTAGCGGTTTGAAATTTTCACAATATGGGCTACACGTTCGGGACGATTCGTGACCTTAGGTGACTTGCACAATTCGGGCTGAAACTAGTGCCAAATGAGAGGGTTGGGATAAACATTCAATTGACCATATGTGCCAAAAATTCTCGTTCTTTAGTTTTCGAGTTATAGCCCCTGGAAGTCGAAAACTGCACGACTTTTCCCTCGAATATCTCGACAACGGAGAAAGGAGAATTTCAGGGCACTTTCTCCCAAGAAATATATGGGAATTATCTGTAATTTAGCACAGTTTCAGAACGATTCGTGAAAGTCACCTTTTAAGAATAACTTCCACTGCAGGCCCATATATAAAAGTTTGCTCCTTTATTACTCTGCACATGGACAATTATTTGCGCTGTTATTTGCCCCAGGCATGTACCTATGTAATTACCGTTTACAGTGTAAAGATGGATGTTATCGGTCGCTGAACGTCGGAGCAGTAGGCGTTTAATGCATTTTCCCATAGGGTCCAATGCAAAATTGACACCTCATTTTCTCCATTCTCAAGAGCTTTGAGTCTCTGCAAAACATATACATGTGTAGACACAAATAAGTGAAATAGAATGAAGGCTATTTCAGTTTTAGCTTTTATTCCGTTTGGGAGCTAAAGTCGCACAAACTTTTGTTTACAAAAATTTCGATGGCCTATAGTTCGCAAGTTATGCAATCAGTTGACATAAGATTGTGCATGCATGTAGACATGTTAATGACCTTTATATATGCCAAGTTTCAGATGGCTACCTACTCAAACAAGCAAGCAGTAGCGGTTTGAAATTTTCACAATTTGGGCTACACGTTCGGGACGATTCGTGACCTTAGGTGACTTGCACAATTCGGGCTGAAACTAGTGCCAAATGAGAGGGTTGGGATAAACATTCAATTGACCATATGTGCCAAAAATTCTCGTTCTTTAGTTTTCGAGTTATAGCCCCTGGAAGTCGAAAACTGCACGACTTTGCCCTCGAATATCTCGACAACGGAGAAAGGAGAATTTCAGGGCACTTTCTCCCAAGAAATATATGGGAATTATCTGTAATTTAGCACAGTTTCAGAACGATTCGTGAAAGTCACCTTTTAAGAATAACTTCCACTGCAGGCCCATATATAAAAGTTTGCTCCTTTATTACTCTGCACATGGACAATTATTTGCGCTGTTATTTGCCCCAGGCATGTACCTATGTAATTACCGTTTACAGTGTAAAGATGGATGTTATCGGTCGCTGAACGTCGGAGCAGTAGGCGTTTAATGCATTTTCCCATAGGGTCCAATCGAAAATTGACACCTCATTTTCTCCATTCTCAAGAGCTTTGAGTCTCTGCAAAACATATACATGTGTAGACACAAATAAGTGAAATAGAATGAAGGCTATTTCAGCTTTAGCTTTTATTCCGTTTGGGAGCTAAAGTCGCACAAACTTTTGTTTACAAAAATTTCGATGGCCTATAGTTCGCAAGTTATGCAATCAGTTGACATAAGATTGTGCATGCATGTAGACATGTTAATGACCTTTATATATGCCAAGTTTCAGATGGCTACCTACTCAAACAAGCAAGCAGTAGCGGTTTGAAATTTTCACAATTTGGGCTACACGTTCGGGACGATTCGTGACCTTAGGTGACTTGCACAATTCGGGCTGAAACTAGTGCCAAATGAGAGGGTTGGGATAAACATTCAATTGACCATATGTGCCAAAAATTCTCGTTCTTTAGTTTTCGAGTTATAGCCCCTGGAAGTCGAAAACTGCACGACTTTGCCCTCGAATATCTCGACAACGGAGAAAGGAGAATTTCAGGGCACTTTCTCCCAAGAAATATATGGGAATTATCTGTAATTTAGCACAGTTTCAGAACGATTCGTGAAAGTCACCTTTTAAGAATAACTTCCACTGCAGGCCCATATATAAAAGTTTGCTCCTTTATTACTCTGCACATGGACAATTATTTGCGCTGTTATTTGCCCCAGGCATGTACCTATGTAATTACCGTTTACAGTGTAAAGATGGATGTTATCGGTCGCTGAACGTCGGAGCAGTAGGCGTTTAATGCATTTTCCCATAGGGTCCAATGCAAAATTGACACCTCATTTTCTCCATTCTCAAGAGCTTTGAGTCTCTGCAAAACATATACATGTGTAGACACAAATAAGTGAAATAGAATGAAGGCTATTTCAGCTTTAGCTTTTATTCCGTTTGGGAGCTAAAGTCGCACAAACTTTTGTTTACAAAAATTTCGATGGCCTATAGTTCGCAAGTTATGCAATCAGTTGACATAAGATTGTGCATGCATGTAGACATGTTAATGACCTTTATATATGCCAAGTTTCAGATGGCTACCTACTCAAACAAGCAAGCAGTAGCGGTTTGAAATTTTCACAATTTGGGCTACACGTTCGGGACGATTCGTGACCTTAGGTGACTTGCACAATTCGGGCTGAAACTAGTGCCAAATGAGAGGGTTGGGATAAACATTTAATTGACCATATGTGCCAAAAATTCTCGTTCTTTAGTTTTCGAGTTATAGCCCCTGGAAGTCGAAAAGTGCACGACTTTGCCCTCGAATATCTCGACAACGGAGAAAGGAGAATTTCAGGGCACTTTCTCCCAAGAAATATATGGGAATTATCTGTAATTTAGCACAGTTTCAGAACGATTCGTGAAAGTCACCTTTTAAGAATAACTTCCACTGCAGGCCCATATATAAAAGTTTGCTCCTTTATTACTCTGCACATGGACAATTATTTGCGCTGTTATTTGCCCCAGGCATGTACCTATGTAATTACCGTTTACAGTGTAAAGATGGATGTTATCGGTCGCTGAACGTCGGAGCAGTAGGCGTTTAATGCATTTTCCCATAGGGTCCAATGCAAAATTGACACCTCATTTTCTCCATTCTCAAGAGCTTTGAGTCTCTGCAAAACATATACATGTGTAGACACAAATAAGTGAAATAGAATGAAGGCTATTTCAGCTTTAGCTTTTATTCCGTTTGGGAGCTAAAGTCGCACAAACTTTTGTTTACAAAAATTTCGATGGCCTATAGTTCGCAAGTTATGCAATCAGTTGACATAAGATTGTGCATGCATGTAGACATGTTAATGACCTTTATATATGCCAAGTTTCAGATGGCTACCTACTCAAACAAGCAAGCAGTAGCGGTTTGAAATTTTCACAATTTGGGCTACACGTTCGGGACGATTCGTGACCTTAGGTGACTTGCACAATTCGGGCTGAAACTAGTGCCAAATGAGAGGGTTGGGATAAACATTCAATTGACCATATGTGCCAAAAATTCTCGTTCTTTAGTTTTCGAGTTATAGCCCCTGGAAGTCGAAAACTGCACGACTTTGCCCTCGAATATCTCGACAACGGAGAAAGGAGAATTTCAGGGCACTTTCTCCCAAGAAATATATGGGAATTATCTGTAATTTAGCACAGTTTCAGAACGATTCGTGAAAGTCACCTTTTAAGAATAACTTCCACTGCAGGCCCATATATAAAAGTTTGCTCCTTTATTACTCTGCACATGGACAATTATTTGCGCTGTTATTTGCCCCAGGCATGTACCTATGTAATTACCGTTTACAGTGTAAAGATGGATGTTATCGGTCGCTGAACGTCGGAGCAGTAGGCGTTTAATGCATTTTCCCATAGGGTCCAATCGAAAATTGACACCTCATTTTCTCCATTCTCAAGAGCTTTGAGTCTCTGCAAAACATATACATGTGTAGACACAAATAAGTGAAATAGAATGAAGGCTATTTCAGCTTTAGCTTTTATTCCGTTTGGGAGCTAAAGTCGCACAAACTTTTGTTTACAAAAATTTCGATGGCCTATAGTTCGCAAGTTATGCAATCAGTTGACATAAGATTGTGCATGCATGTAGACATGTTAATGACCTTTATATATGCCAAGTTTCAGATGGCTACCTACTCAAACAAGCAAGCAGTAGCGGTTTGAAATTTTCACAATTTGGGCTACACGTTCGGGACGATTCGTGACCTTAGGTGACTTGCACAATTCGGGCTGAAACTAGTGCCAAATGAGAGGGTTGGGATAAACATTCAATTGACCATATGTGCCAAAAATTCTCGTTCTTTAGTTTTCGAGTTATAGCCCCTGGAAGTCGAAAACTGCACGACTTTGCCCTCGAATATCTCGACAACGGAGAAAGGAGAATTTCAGGGCACTTTCTCCCAAGAAATATATGGGAATTATCTGTAATTTAGCACAGTTTCAGAACGATTCGTGAAAGTCACCTTTTAAGAATAACTTCCACTGCAGGCCCATATATAAAAGTTTGCTCCTTTATTACTCTGCACATGGACAATTATTTGCGCTGTTATTTGCCCCAGGCATGTACCTATGTAATTACCGTTTACAGTGTAAAGATGGATGTTATCGGTCGCTGAACGTCGGAGCAGTAGGCGTTTAATGCATTTTCCCATAGGGTCCAATGCAAAATTGACACCTCATTTTCTCCATTCTCAAGAGCTTTGAGTCTCTGCAAAACATATACATGTGTAGACACAAATAAGTGAAATAGAATGAAGGCTATTTCAGCTTTAGCTTTTATTCCGTTTGGGAGCTAAAGTCGCACAAACTTTTGTTTACAAAAATTTCGATGGCCTATAGTTCGCAAGTTATGCAATCAGTTGACATAAGATTGTGCATGCATGTAGACATGTTAATGACCTTTATATATGCCAAGTTTCAGATGGCTACCTACTCAAACAAGCAAGCAGTAGCGGTTTGAAATTTTCACAATTTGGGCTACACGTTCGGGACGATTCGTGACCTTAGGTGACTTGCACAATTCGGGCTGAAACTAGTGCCAAATGAGAGGGTTGGGATAAACATTTAATTGACCATATGTGCCAAAAATTCTCGTTCTTTAGTTTTCGAGTTATAGCCCCTGGAAGTCGAAAAGTGCACGACTTTGCCCTCGAATATCTCGACAACGGAGAAAGGAGAATTTCAGGGCACTTTCTCCCAAGAAATATATGGGAATTATCTGTAATTTAGCACAGTTTCAGAACGATTCGTGAAAGTCACCTTTTAAGAATAACTTCCACTGCAGGCCCATATATAAAAGTTTGCTCCTTTATTACTCTGCACATGGACAATTATTTGCGCTGTTATTTGCCCCAGGCATGTACCTATGTAATTACCGTTTACAGTGTAAAGATGGATGTTATCGGTCGCTGAACGTCGGAGCAGTAGGCGTTTAATGCATTTTCCCATAGGGTCCAATGCAAAATTGACACCTCATTTTCTCCATTCTCAAGAGCTTTGAGTCTCTGCAAAACATATACATGTGTAGACACAAATAAGTGAAATAGAATGAAGGCTATTTCAGCTTTAGCTTTTATTCCGTTTGGGAGCTAAAGTCGCACAAACTTTTGTTTACAAAAATTTCGATGGCCTATAGTTCGCAAGTTATGCAATCAGTTGACATAAGATTGTGCATGCATGTAGACATGTTAATGACCTTTATATCTGCCAAGTTTCAGATGGCTACCTACTCAAACAAGCAAGCAGTAGCGGTTTGAAATTTTCACAATTTGGGCTACACGTTCGGGACGAATCGTGACCTTAGGTGACTTGCACAATTCGGGCTGAAACTAGTGCCAAATGAGAGGGTTGGGATAAACATTCAATTGACCATATGTGCCAAAAATTCTCGTTCTTTAGTTTTCGAGTTATAGCCCCTGGAAGTCGAAAACTGCACGACTTTGCCCTCGAATATCTCGACAACGGAGAAAGGAGAATTTCAGGGCACTTTCTCCCAAGAAATATATGGGAATTATCTGTAATTTAGCACGGTTTCAGAACGATTCGTGAAAGTCACCTTTTAAGAATAACTTCCACTGCAGGCCCATATATAAAAGTTTGCTCCTTTATTACTCTGCACATGGACAATTATTTGCGCTGTTATTTGCCCCAGGCATGTACCTATGTAATTACCGTTTACAGTGTAAAGATGGATGTTATCGGTCGCTGAACTTCGGAGCAGTAGGCGTTTAATGCATTTTCCCATAGGGTCCAATGCAAAATTGACACCTCATTTTCTCCATTCTCAAGAGCTTTGAGTCTCTGCAAAACATATACATGTGTAGACACAAATAAGTGAAATAGAATGAAGGCTATTTCAGCTTTAGCTTTTATTCCGTTTGGGAGCTAAAGTCGCACAAACTTTTGTTTACAAAAATTTCGATGGCCTATAGTTCGCAAGTTATGCAATCAGTTGACATAAGATTGTGCATGCATGTAGACATGTTAATGACCTTTATATATGCCAAGTTTCAGATGGCTACCTACTCAAACAAGCAAGCAGTAGCGGTTTGAAATTTTCACAATTTGGGCTACACGTTCGGGACGAATCGTGACCTTAGGTGACTTGCACAATTCGGGCTGAAACTAGTGCCAAATGAGAGGGTTGGGATAAACATTCAATTGACCATATGTGCCAAAAATTCTCGTTCTTTAGTTTTCGAGTTATAGCCCCTGGAAGTCGAAAACTGCACGACTTTGCCCTCGAATATCTCGACAACGGAGAAAGGAGAATTTCAGGGACATTTCTCCCAAGAAATATATGGGAATTATCTGTAATTTAGCACAGTTTCAGAACGATTCGTGAAAGTCACCTTTTAAGAATAACTTCCACTGCAGGCCCATATATAAAAGTTTGCTCCTTTATTACTCTGCACATGGACAATTATTTGCGCTGTTATTTGCCCCAGGCATGTACCTATGTAATTACCGTTTACAGTGTAAAGATGGATGTTATCGGTCGCTGAACGTCGGAGCAGTAGGCGTTTAATGCATTTTCCCATAGGGTCCAATGCAAAATTGACACCTCATTTTCTGCATTCTCAAGAGCTTTGAGTTTCTGCAAAACATATACATGTGTAGACACAAATAAGTGAAATAGAATGAAGGCTATTTCAGCTTTAGCTTTTATTCCGTTTGGGAGCTAAAGTCGCACAAACTTTTGTTTACAAAAATTTCGATGGCCTATAGTTCGCAAGTTATGCAATCAGTTGACATAAGATTGTGCATGCATGTAGACATGATAATGACCTTTATATATGCCAAGTTTCAGATGGCTACCTACTCAAACAAGCAAGCAGTAGCGGTTTGAAATTTTCACAATTTGGGCTACACGTTCGGGACGATTCGTGACCTTAGGTGACTTGCACAATTCGGGCTGAAACTAGTGCCAAATGAGAGGGTTGGGATAAACATTCAATTGACCATATGTGCCAAAAATTCTCGTTCTTTAGTTTTCGAGTTATAGCCCCTGGAAGTCGAAAACTGCACGACTTTGCCCTCGAATATCTCGACAACGGAGAAAGGAGAATTTCAGGGCACTTTCTCCCAAGAAATATATGGGAATTATCTGTAATTTAGCACAGTTTCAGAACGATTCGTGAAAGTCACCTTTTAAGAATAACTTCCACTGCAGGCCCATATATAAAAGTTTGCTCCTTTATTACTCTGCACATGGACAATTATTTGCGCTGTTATTTGCCCCAGGCATGTACCTATGTAATTACCGTTTACAGTGTAAAGATGGATGTTATCGGTCGCTGAACGTCGGAGCAGTAGGCGTTTAATGCATTTTCCCATAGGGTCCAATGCAAAATTGACACCTCATTTTCTCCATTCTCAAGAGCTTTGAGTCTCTGCAAAACATATACATGTGTAGACACAAATAAGTGAAATAGAATGAAGGCTATTTCAGCTTTAGCTTTTATTCCGTTTGGGAGCTAAAGTCGCACAAACTTTTGTTTACAAAAATTTCGATGGCCTATAGTTCGCAAGTTATGCAATCAGTTGACATAAGATTGTGCATGCATGTAGACATGTTAATGACCTTTATATATGCCAAGTTTCAGATGGCTACCTACTCAAACAAGCAAGCAGTAGCGGTTTGAAATTTTCACAATTTGGGCTACACGTTCGGGACGATTCGTGACCTTAGGTGACTTGCACAATTCGGGCTGAAACTAGTGCCAAATGAGAGGGTTGGGATAAACATTCAATTGACCATATGTGCCAAAAATTCTCGTTCTTTAGTTTTCGAGTTATAGCCCCTGGAAGTCGAAAACTGCACGACTTTGCCCTCGAATATCTCGACAACGGAGAAAGGAGAATTTCAGGGCACTTTCTCCCAAGAAATATATGGGAATTATCTGTAATTTAGCACAGTTTCAGAACGATTCGTGAAAGTCACCTTTTAAGAATAACTTCCACTGCAGGCCCATATATAAAAGTTTGCTCCTTTATTACTCTGCACATGGACAATTATTTGCGCTGTCATTTGCCCCAGGCATGTACCTATGTAATTACCGTTTACAGTGTAAAGATGGATGTTATCGGTCGCTGAACGTCGGAGCAGTAGGCGTTTAATGCATTTTCCCATAGGGTCCAATGCAAAATTGACACCTCATTTTCTCCATTCTCAAGAGCTTTGAGTCTCTGCAAAACATATACATGTGTAGACACAAATAAGTGAAATAGAATGAAGGCTATTTCAGCTTTAGCTTTTATTCCGTTTGGGAGCTAAAGTCGCACAAACTTTTGTTTACAAAAATTTCGATGGCCTATAGTTCGCAAGTTATGCAATCAGTTGACATAAGATTGTGCATGCATGTAGACATGTTAATGACCTTTATATATGCCAAGTTTCAGATGGCTACCTACTCAAACAAGCGAGCAGTAGCGGTTTGAAATTTTCACAATTTGGGCTACACGTTCGGGACGATTCGTGACCTTAGGTGACTTGCACAATTCGGGCTGAAACTAGTGCCAAATGAGAGGGTTGGGATAAACATTCAATTGACCATATGTGCCAAAAATTCTCGTTCTTTAGTTTTCGAGTTATAGCCCCTGGAAGTCGAAAACTGCACGACTTTGCCCTCGAATATCTCGACAACGGAGAAAGGAGAATTTCAGGGCACTTTCTCCCAAGAAATATATGGGAATTATCTGTAATTTAGCACAGTTTCAGAACGATTCGTGAAAGTCACCTTTTAAGAATAACTTCCACTGCAGGCCCATATATAAAAGTTTGCTCCTTTATTACTCTGCACATGGACAATTATTTGCGCTGTTATTTGCCCCAGGCATGTACCTATGTAATTACCGTTTACAGTGTAAAGATGGATGTTATCGGTCGCTGAACGTCGGAGCAGTAGGCGTTTAATGCATTTTCCCATAGGGTTCATTGCAAAATTGACACCTCATTTTCTCCATTCTCAAGAGCTTTGAGTCTCTGCAAAACATATACATGTGTAGACACAAATAAGTGAAATAGAATGAAGGCTATTTCAGCTTTAGCTTTTATTCCGTTTGGGAGCTAAAGTCGCACAAACTTTTGTTTACAAAAATTTCGATGGCCTATAGTTCGCAAGTTATGCAATCAGTTGACATAAGATTGTGCATGCATGTAGACATGTTAATGACCTTTATATATGCCAAGTTTCAGATGGCTACCTACTCAAACAAGCAAGCAGTAGCGGTTTGAAATTTTCACAATTTGGGCTACACGTTCGGGACGATTCGTGACCTTAGGTGACTTGCACAATTCGGGCTGAAACTAGTGCCAAATGAGAGGGTTGGGATAAACATTCAATTGACCATATGTGCCAAAAATTCTCGTTCTTTAGTTTTCGAGTTATAGCCCCTGGAAGTCGAAAACTGCACGACTTTGCCCTCGAATATCTCGACAACGGAGAAAGGAGAATTTCAGGGCACTTTCTCCCAAGAAATATATGGGAATTATCTGTAATTTAGCACAGTTTCAGAACGATTCGTGAAAGTCACCTTTTAAGAATAACTTCCACTGCAGGCCCATATATAAAAGTTTGCTCCTTTATTACTCTGCACATGGACAATTATTTGCGCTGTTATTTGCCCCAGGCATGTACCTATGTAATTACCGTTTACAGTGTAAAGATGGATGTTATCGGTCGCTGAACGTCGGAGCAGTAGGCGTTTAATGCATTTTCCCATAGGGTCCAATCGAAAATTGACACCTCATTTTCTCCATTCTCAAGAGCTTTGAGTCTCTGCAAAACATATACATGTGTAGACACAAATAAGTGAAATAGAATGAAGGCTATTTCAGCTTTAGCTTTTATTCCGTTTGGGAGCTAAAGTCGCACAAACTTTTGTTTACAAAAATTTCGATGGCCTATAGTTCGCAAGTTATGCAATCAGTTGACATAAGATTGTGCATGCATGTAGACATGTTAATGACCTTTATATATGCCAAGTTTCAGATGGCTACCTACTCAAACAAGCAAGCAGTAGCGGTTTGAAATTTTCACAATATGGGCTACACGTTCGGGACGATTCGTGACCTTAGGTGACTTGCACAATTCGGGCTGAAACTAGTGCCAAATGAGAGGGTTGGGATAAACATTCAATTGACCATATGTGCCAAAAATTCTCGTTCTTTAGTTTTCGAGTTATAGCCCCTGGAAGTCGAAAACTGCACGACTTTGCCCTCGAATATCTCGACAACGGAGAAAGGAGAATTTCAGGGCACTTTCTCCCAAGAAATATATGGGAATTATCTGTAATTTAGCACAGTTTCAGAACGATTCGTGAAAGTCACCTTTTAAGAATAACTTCCACTGCAGGCCCATATATAAAAGTTTGCTCCTTTATTACTCTGCACATGGACAATTATTTGCGCTGTTATTTGCCCCAGGCATGTACCTATGTAATTACCGTTTACAGTGTAAAGATGGATGTTATCGGTCGCTGAACGTCGGAGCAGTAGGCGTTTAATGCATTTTCCCATAGGGTCCAATGCAAAATTGACACCTCATTTTCTCCATTCTCAAGAGCTTTGAGTCTCTGCAAAACATATACATGTGTAGACACAAATAAGTGAAATAGAATGAAGGCTATTTCAGCTTTAGCTTTTATTCCGTTTGGGAGCTAAAGTCGCACAAACTTTTGTTTACAAAAATTTCGATGGCCTATAGTTCGCAAGTTATGCAATCAGTTGACATAAGATTGTGCATGCATGTAGACATATTAATGACCTTTATATATGCCAAGTTTCAGATGGCTACCTACTCAAACAAGCAAGCAGTAGCGGTTTGAAATTTTCACAATTTGGGCTACACGTTCGGGACGATTCGTGACCTTAGGTGACTTGCACAATTCGGGCTGAAACTAGTGCCAAATGAGAGGGTTGGGATAAACATTCAATTGACCATATGTGCCAAAAATTCTCGTTCTTTAGTTTTCGAGTTATAGCCCCTGGAAGTCGAAAACTGCACGACTTTGCCCTCGAATATCTCGACAACGGAGAAAGGAGAATTTCAGGGCACTTTCTCCCAAGAAATATATGGGAATTATCTGTAATTTAGCACAGTTTCAGAACGATTCGTGAAAGTCACCTTTTAAGAATAACTTCCACTGCAGGCCCATATATAAAAGTTTGCTCCTTTATTACTCTGCACATGGACAATTATTTGCGCTGTTATTTGCCCCAGGCATGTACCTATGTAATTACCGTTTACAGTGTAAAGATGGATGTTATCGGTCGCTGAACGTCGGAGCAGTAGGCGTTTAATGCATTTTCCCATAGGGTCCAATGCAACATTGACACCTCATTTTCTCCATTCTCAAGAGCTTTGAGTCTCTGCAAAACATATACATGTGTAGACACAAATAAGTGAAATAGAATGAAGGCTATTTCAGCTTTAGCTTTTATTCCGTTTGGGAGCTAAAGTCGCACAAACTTTTGTTTACAAAAATTTCGATGGCCTATAGTTCGCAAGTTATGCAATCAGTTGACATAAGATTGTGCATGCATGTAGACATGTTAATGACCTTTATATATGCCAAGTTTCAGATGGCTACCTACTCAAACAAGCAAGCAGTAGCGGTTTGAAATTTTCACAATTTGGGCTACACGTTCGGGACGATTCGTGACCTTAGGTGACTTGCACAATTCGGGCTGAAACTAGTGCCAAATGAGAGGGTTGGGATAAACATTCAATTGACCATATGTGCCAAAAATTCTCGTTCTTTAGTTTTCGAGTTATAGCCCCTGGAAGTCGAAAACTGCACGACTTTGCCCTCGAATATCTCGACAACGGAGAAAGGAGAATTTCAGGGCACTTTCTCCCAAGAAATATATGGGAATTATCTGTAATTTAGCACAGTTTCAGAACGATTCGTGAAAGTCACCTTTTAAGAATAACTTCCACTGCAGGCCCATATATAAAAGTTTGCTCCTTTATTACTCTGCACATGGACAATTATTTGCGCTGTTATTTGCCCCAGGCATGTACCTATGTAATTACCGTTTACAGTGTAAAGATGGATGTTATCGGTCGCTGAACGTCGGAGCAGTAGGCGTTTAATGCATTTTCCCATAGGGTCCAATGCAACATTGACACCTCATTTTCTCCATTCTCAAGAGCTTTGAGTCTCTGCAAAACATATACATGTGTAGACACAAATAAGTGAAATAGAATGAAGGCTATTTCAGCTTTAGCTTTTATTCCGTTTGGGAGCTAAAGTCGCACAAACTTTTGTTTACAAAAATTTCGATGGCCTATAGTTCGCAAGTTATGCAATCAGTTGACATAAGATTGTGCATGCATGTAGACATGTTAATGACCTTTATATATGCCAAGTTTCAGATGGCTACCTACTCAAACAAGCAAGCAGTAGCGGTTTGAAATTTTCACAATTTGGGCTACACGTTCGGGACGATTCGTGACCTTAGGTGACTTGCACAATTCGGGCTGAAACTAGTGCCAAATGAGAGGGTTGGGATAAACATTCAATTGACCATATGTGCCAAAAATTCTCGTTCTTTAGTTTTCGAGTTATAGCCCCTGGAAGTCGAAAACTGCACGACTTTGCCCTCGAATATCTCGACAACGGAGAAAGGAGAATTTCAGGGCACTTTCTCCCAAGAAATATATGGGAATTATCTGTAATTTAGCACAGTTTCAGAACGATTCGTGAAAGTCACCTTTTAAGAATAACTTCCACTGCAGGCCCATATATAAAAGTTTGCTCCTTTATTACTCTGCACATGGACAATTATTTGCGCTGTTATTTGCCCCAGGCATGTACCTATGTAATTACCGTTTACAGTGTAAAGATGGATGTTATCGGTTGCTGAACGTCGGAGCAGTAGGCGTTTAATGCATTTTCCCATAGGGTCCAATGCAACATTGACACCTCATTTTCTCCATTCTCAAGAGCTTTGAGTCTCTGCAAAACATATACATGTGTAGACACAAATAAGTGAAATAGAATGAAGGCTATTTCAGCTTTAGCTTTTATTCCGTTTGGGAGCTAAAGTCGCACAAACTTTTGTTTACAAAAATTTCGATGGCCTATAGTTCGCAAGTTATGCAATCAGTTGACATAAGATTGTGCATGCATGTAGACATGTTAATGACCTTTATATATGCCAAGTTTCAGATGGCTACCTACTCAAACAAGCAAGCAGTAGCGGTTTGAAATTTTCACAATATGGGCTACACGTTCGGGACGATTCGTGACCTTAGGTGACTTGCACAATTCGGGCTGAAACTAGTGCCAAATGAGAGGGTTGGGATAAACATTCAATTGACCATATGTGCCAAAAATTCTCGTTCTTTAGTTTTCGAGTTATAGCCCCTGGAAGTCGAAAACTGCACGACTTTGCCCTCGAATATCTCGACAACGGAGAAAGGAGAATTTCAGGGCACTTTCTCCCAAGAAATATATGGGAATTATCTGTAATTTAGCACAGTTTCAGAACGATTCGTGAAAGTCACCTTTTAAGAATAACTTCCACTGCAGGCCCATATATAAAAGTTTGCTCCTTTATTACTCTGCACATGGACAATTATTTGCGCTGTTATTTGCCCCAGGCATGTACCTATGTAATTACCGTTTACAGTGTAAAGATGGATGTTATCGGTCGCTGAACGTCGGAGCAGTAGGCGTTTAATGCATTTTCCCATAGGGTACAATGCAAAATTGACACCTCATTTTCTCCATTCTCAAGAGCTTTGAGTCTCTGCAAAACATATACATGTGTAGACACAAATAAGTGAAATAGAATGAAGGCTATTTCAGCTTTAGCTTTTATTCCGTTTGGGAGCTAAAGTCGCACAAACTTTTGTTTACAAAAATTTCGATGGCCTATAGTTCGCAAGTTATGCAATCAGTTGACATAAGATTGTGCATGCATGTAGACATGTTAATGACCTTTATATATGCCAAGTTTCAGATGGCTACCTACTCAAACAAGCAAGCAGTAGCGGTTTGAAATTTTCACAATTTGGGCTACACGTTCGGGACGATTCGTGACCTTAGGTGACTTGCACAATTCGGGCTGAAACTAGTGCCAAATGAGAGGGTTGGGATAAACATTCAATTGACCATATGTGCCAAAAATTCTCGTTCTTTAGTTTTCGAGTTATAGCCCCTGGAAGTCGAAAACTGCACGACTTTGCCCTCGAATATCTCGACAACGGAGAAAGGAGAATTTCAGGGCACTTTCTCCCAAGAAATATATGGGAATTATCTGTAATTTAGCACAGTTTCAGAACGATTCGTGAAAGTCACCTTTTAAGAATAACTTCCACTGCAGGCCCATATATAAAAGTTTGCTCCTTTATTACTCTGCACATGGACAATTATTTGCGCTGTTATTTGCCCCAGGCATGTACCTATGTAATTACCGTTTACAGTGTAAAGATGGATGTTATCGGTCGCTGAACGTCGGAGCAGTAGGCGTTTAATGCATTTTCCCATAGGGTCCAATGCAAAATTGACACCTCATTTTCTCCATTCTCAAGAGCTTTGAGTCTCTGCAAAACATATACATGTGTAGACACAAATAAGTGAAATAGAATGAAGGCTATTTCAGCTTTAGCTTTTATTCCGTTTGGGAGCTAAAGTCGCACAAACTTTTGTTTACAAAAATTTCGATGGCCTATAGTTCGCAAGTTATGCAATCAGTTGACATAAAATTGTGCATGCATGTAGACATGTTAATGACCTTTATATATGCCAAGTTTCAGATGGCTACCTACTCAAACAAGCAAGCAGTAGCGGTTTGAAATTTTCACAATTTGGGCTACACGTTCGGGACGATTCGTGACCTTAGGTGACTTGCACAATTCGGGCTGAAACTAGTGCCAAATGAGAGGGTTGGGATAAACATTCAATTGACCATATGTGCCAAAAATTCTCGTTCTTTAGTTTTCGAGTTATAGCCCCTGGAAGTCGAAAACTGCACGACTTTGCCCTCGAATATCTCGACAACGGAGAAAGGAGAATTTCAGGGCACTTTCTCCCAAGAAATATATGGGAATTATCTGTAATTTAGCACAGTTTCAGAACGATTCGTGAAAGTCACCTTTTAAGAATAACTTCCACTGCAGGCCCATATATAAAAGTTTGCTCCTTTATTACTCTGCACATGGACAATTATTTGCGCTGTTATTTGCCCCAGGCATGTACCTATGTAATTACCGTTTACAGTGTAAAGATGGATGTTATCGGTCGCTGAACGTCGGAGCAGTAGGCGTTTAATGCATTTTCCCATAGGGTCCAATGCAAAATTGACACCTCATTTTCTCCATTCTCAAGAGCTTTGAGTCTCTGCAAAACATATACATGTGTAGACACAAATAAGTGAAATAGAATGAAGGCTATTTCAGCTTTAGCTTTTATTCCGTTTGGGAGCTAAAGTCGCACAAACTTTTGTTTACAAAAATTTCGATGGCCTATAGTTCGCAAGTTATGCAATCAGTTGACATAAAATTGTGCATGCATGTAGACATGTTAATGACCTTTATATATGCCAAGTTTCAGATGGCTACCTACTCAAACAAGCAAGCAGTAGCGGTTTGAAATTTTCACAATTTGGGCTACACGTTCGGGACGATTCGTGACCTTAGGTGACTTGCACAATTCGGGCTGAAACTAGTGCCAAATGAGAGGGTTGGGATAAACATTCAATTGACCATATGTGCCAAAAATTCTCGTTCTTTAGTTTTCGAGTTATAGCCCCTGGAAGTCGAAAACTGCACGACTTTGCCCTCGAATATCTCGACAACGGAGAAAGGAGAATTTCAGGGCACTTTCTCCCAAGAAATATATGGGAATTATCTGTAATTTAGCACAGTTTCAGAACGATTCGTGAAAGTCACCTTTTAAGAATAACTTCCACTGCAGGCCCATATATAAAAGTTTGCTCCTTTATTACTCTGCACATGGACAATTATTTGCGCTGTTATTTGCCTCAGGCATGTACCTATGTAATTACCGTTTACAGTGTAAAGATGGATGTTATCGGTCGCTGAACGTCGGAGCAGTAGGCGTTTAATGCATTTTCCCATAGGGTCCAATGCAAAATTGACACCTCATTTTCTCCATTCTCAAGAGCTTTGAGTCTCTGCAAAACATATACATGTGTAGACACAAATAAGTGAAATAGAATGAAGGCTATTTCAGCTTTAGCTTTTATTCCGTTTGGGAGCTAAAGTCGCACAAACTTTTGTTTACAAAAATTTCGATGGCCTATAGTTCGCAAGTTATGCAATCAGTTGACATAAGATTGTGCATGCATGTAGACATGTTAATGACCTTTATATATGCCAAGTTTCAGATGGCTACCTACTCAAACAAGCAAGCAGTAGCGGTTTGAAATTTTCACAATTTGGGCTACACGTTCGGGACGATTCGTGACCTTAGGTGACTTGCACAATTCGGGCTGAAACTAGTGCCAAATGAGAGGGTTGGGATAAACATTCAATTGACCATATGTGCCAAAAATTCTCGTTCTTTAGTTTTCGAGTTATAGCCCCTGGAAGTCGAAAACTGCACGACTTTGCCCTCGAATATCTCGACAACGGAGAAAGGAGAATTTCAGGGCACTTTCTCCCAAGAAATATATGGGAATTATCTGTAATTTAGCACAGTTTCAGAACGATTCGTGAAAGTCACCTTTTAAGAATAACTTCCACTGCAGGCCCATATATAAAAGTTTGCTCCTTTATTACTCTGCACATGGACAATTATTTGCGCTGTTATTTGCCCCAGGCATGTACCTATGTAATTACCGTTTACAGTGTAAAGATGGATGTTATCGGTCGCTGAACGTCGGAGCAGTAGGCGTTTAATGCATTTTCCCATAGGGTCCAATGCAACATTGACACCTCATTTTCTCCATTCTCAAGAGCTTTGAGTCTCTGCAAAACATATACATGTGTAGACACAAATAAGTGAAATAGAATGAAGGCTATTTCAGCTTTAGCTTTTATTCCGTTTGGGAGCTAAAGTCGCACAAACTTTTGTTTACAAAAATTTCGATGGCCTATAGTTCGCAAGTTATGCAATCAGTTGACATAAGATTGTGCATGCATGTAGACATGTTAATGACCTTTATATATGCCAAGTTTCAGATGGCTACCTACTCAAACAAGCAAGCAGTAGCGGTTTGAAATTTTCACAATTTGGGCTACACGTTCGGGACGATTCGTGACCTTAGGTGACTTGCACAATTCGGGCTGAAACTAGTGCCAAATGAGAGGGTTGGGATAAACATTCAATTGACCATATGTGCCAAAAATTCTCGTTCTTTAGTTTTCGAGTTATAGCCCCTGGAAGTCGAAA
This sequence comes from Ctena decussata, assembly GCA_963989385.1. Classification (NCBI taxonomy): domain Eukaryota; kingdom Metazoa; phylum Mollusca; class Bivalvia; order Lucinida; family Lucinidae; genus Ctena; species Ctena decussata. Next base: position 422,824 of record CAXDIV010000239.1, on the reverse strand, counting down.
ACTGCACGACTTTGCCCTCGAATATCTCGACAACGGAGAAAGGAGAATTTCAGGGCACTTTCTCCCAAGAAATATATGGGAATTATCTGTAATTTAGCACAGTTTCAGAACGATTCGTGAAAGTCACCTTTTAAGAATAACTTCCACTGCAGGCCCATATATAAAAGTTTGCTCCTTTATTACTCTGCACATGGACAATTATTTGCGCTGTTATTTGCCCCAGGCATGTACCTATGTAATTACCGTTTACAGTGTAAAGATGGATGTTATCGGTCGCTGAACGTCGGAGCAGTAGGCGTTTAATGCATTTTCCCATAGGGTCCAATGCAACATTGACACCTCATTTTCTCCATTCTCAAGAGCTTTGAGTCTCTGCAAAACATATACATGTGTAGACACAAATAAGTGAAATAGAATGAAGGCTATTTCAGCTTTAGCTTTTATTCCGTTTGGGAGCTAAAGTCGCACAAACTTTTGTTTACAAAAATTTCGATGGCCTATAGTTCGCAAGTTATGCAATCAGTTGACATAAGATTGTGCATGCATGTAGACATGTTAATGACCTTTATATATGCCAAGTTTCAGATGGCTACCTACTCAAACAAGCAAGCAGTAGCGGTTTGAAATTTTCACAATTTGGGCTACACGTTCGGGACGATTCGTGACCTTAGGTGACTTGCACAATTCGGGCTGAAACTAGTGCCAAATGAGAGGGTTGGGATAAACATTCAATTGACCATATGTGCCAAAAATTCTCGTTCTTTAGTTTTCGAGTTATAGCCCCTGGAAGTCGAAAACTGCACGACTTTGCCCTCGAATATCTCGACAACGGAGAAAGGAGAATTTCAGGGCACTTTCTCCCAAGAAATATATGGGAATTATCTGTAATTTAGCACAGTTTCAGAACGATTCGTGAAAGTCACCTTTTAAGAATAACTTCCACTGCAGGCCCATATATAAAAGTTTGCTCCTTTATTACTCTGCACATGGACAATTATTTGCGCTGTTATTTGCCCCAGGCATGTACCTATGTAATTACCGTTTACAGTGTAAAGATGGATGTTATCGGTCGCTGAACGTCGGAGCAGTAGGCGTTTAATGCATTTTCCCATAAGGTCCAATGCAAAATTGACACCTCATTTTCTCCATTCTCAAGAGCTTTGAGTCTCTGCAAAACATATACATGTGTAGACACAAATAAGTGAAATAGAATGAAGGCTATTTCAGCTTTAGCTTTTATTCCGTTTGGGAGCTAAAGTCGCACAAACTTTTGTTTACAATAAATTCGATGGCCTATAGTTCGCAAGTTATGCAATCAGTTGACATAAGATTGTGCATGCATGTAGACATGTTAATGACCTTTATATATGCCAAGTTTCAGATGGCTACCTACTCAAACAAGCAAGCAGTAGCGGTTTGAAATTTTCACAATTTGGGCTACACGTTCGGGACGATTCGTGACTTTAGGTGACTTGCACAATTCGGGCTGAAACTAGTGCCAAATGAGAGGGTTGGGATAAACATTCAATTGACCATATGTGCCAAAAATTCTCGTTCTTTAGTTTTCGAGTTATAGCCCCTGGAAGTCGAAAACTGCACGACTTTGCCCTCGAATATCTCGACAACGGAGAAAGGAGAATTTCAGGGCACTTTCTCCCAAGAAATATATGGGAATTATCTGTAATTTAGCACAGTTTCAGAACGATTCGTGAAAGTCACCTTTTAAGAATAACTTCCACTGCAGGCCCATATATAAAAGTTTGCTCCTTTATTACTCTGCACATGGACAATTATTTGCGCTGTTATTTGCCCCAGGCATGTACCTATGTAATTACCGTTTACAGTGTAAAGATGGATGTTATCGGTCGCTGAACGTCGGAGCAGTAGGCGTTTAATGCATTTTCCCATAGGGTCCAATGCAAAATTGACACCTCATTTTCTCCATTCTCAAGAGCTTTGAGTCTCTGCAAAACATATACATGTGTAGACACAAATAAGTGAAATAGAATGAAGGCTATTTCAGCTTTAGCTTTTATTCCGTTTGGGAGCTAAAGTCGCACAAACTTTTGTTTACAAAAATTTCGATGGCCTATAGTTCGCAAGTTATGCAATCAGTTGACATAAGATTGTGCATGCATGTAGACATGTTAATGACCTTTATATATGCCAAGTTTCAGATGGCTACCTACTCAAACAAGCAAGCAGTAGCGGTTTGAAATTTTCACAATTTGGGCTACACGTTCGGGACGATTCGTGACCTTAGGTGACTTGCACAATTCGGGCTGAAACTAGTGCCAAATGAGAGGGTTGGGATAAACATTCAATTGACCATATGTGCCAAAACTTCTCGTTCTTTAGTTTTCGAGTTATAGCCCCTGGAAGTCGAAAACTGCACGACTTTGCCCTCGAATATCTCGACAACGGAGAAAGGAGAATTTCAGGGCACTTTCTCCCAAGAAATATATGGGAATTATCTGTAATTTAGCACAGTTTCAGAACGATTCGTGAAAGTCACCTTTTAAGAATAACTTCCACTGCAGGCCCATATATAAAAGTTTGCTCCTTTATTACTCTGCACATGGACAATTATTTGCGCTGTTATTTGCCCCAGGCATGTACCTATGTAATTACCGTTTACAGTGTAAAGATGGATGTTATCGGTCGCTGAACGTCGGAGCAGTAGGCGTTTAATGCATTTTCCCATAGGGTCCAATGCAAAATTGACACCTCATTTTCTCCATTCTCAAGAGCTTTGAGTCTCTGCAAAACATATACATGTGTAGACACAAATAAGTGAAATAGAATGAAGGCTATTTCAGCTTTAGCTTTTATTCCGTTTGGGAGCTAAAGTCGCACAAACTTTTGTTTACAAAAATTTCGATGGCCTATAGTTCGCAAGTTATGCAATCAGTTGACATAAGATTGTGCATGCATGTAGACATGTTAATGACCTTTATATATGCCAAGTTTCAGATGGCTACCTACTCAAACAAGCAAGCAGTAGCGGTTTGAAATTTTCACAATTTGGGCTACACGTTCGGGACGATTCGTGACCTTAGGTGACTTGCACAATTCGGGCTGAAACTAGTGCCAAATGAGAGGGTTGGGATAAACATTCAATTGACCATATGTGCCAAAAATTCTCGTTCTTTAGTTTTCGAGTTATAGCCCCTGGAAGTCGAAAACTGCACGACTTTGCCCTCGAATATCTCGACAACGGAGAAAGGAGAAAAGGAGAATTTCAGGGCACTTTCTCCCAAGAAATATATGGGAATTATCTGTAATTTAGCACAGTTTCAGAACGATTCGTGAAAGTCACCTTTTAAGAATAACTTCCACTGCAGGCCCATATATAAAAGTTTGCTCCTTTATTACTCTGCACATGGACAATTATTTGCGCTGTTATTTGCCCCAGGCATGTACCTATGTAATTACCGTTTACAGTGTAAAGATGGATGTTATCGGTCGCTGAACGTCGGAGCAGTAGGCGTTTAATGCATTTTCCCATAGGGTCCAATGCAAAATTGACACCTCATTTTCTCCATTCTCAAGAGCTTTGAGTCTCTGCAAAACATATACATGTGTAGACACAAATAAGTGAAATAGAATGAAGGCTATTTCAGCTTTAGCTTTTATTCCGTTTGGGAGCTAAAGTCGCACAAACTTTTGTTTACAAAAATTCCGATGGCCTATAGTTCGCAAGTTATGCAATCAGTTGACATAAGATTGTGCATGCATGTAGACATGTTAATGACCTTTATATATGCCAAGTTTCAGATGGCTACCTACTCAAACAAGCAAGCAGAAGCGGTTTGAAATTTTCACAATTTGGGCTACACGTTCGGGACGATTCGTGACCTTAGGTGACTTGCACAATTCGGGCTGAAACTAGTGCCAAATGAGAGGGTTGGGATAAACATTCAATTGACCATATGTGCCAAAAATTCTCGTTCTTTAGTTTTCGAGTTATAGCCCCTGGAAGTCGAAAACTGCACGACTTTGCCCTCGAATATCTCGACAACGGAGAAAGGAGAATTTCAGGGCACTTTCTCCCAAGAAATATATGGGAATTATCTGTAATTTAGCACAGTTTCAGAACGATTCGTGAAAGTCACCTTTTAAGAATAACTTCCACTGCAGGCCCATATATAAAAGTTTGCTCCTTTATTACTCTGCACATGGACAATTATTTGCGCTGTTATTTGCCCCAGGCATGTACCTATGTAATTACCGTTTACAGTGTAAAGATGGATGTTATCGGTCGCTGAACGTCGGAGCAGTAGGCGTTTAATGCATTTTCCCATAGGGTCCAATGCAAAATTGACACCTCATTTTCTCCATTCTCAAGAGCTTTGAGTCTCTGCAAAACATATACATGTGTAGACACAAATAAGTGAAATAGAATGAAGGCTATTTCAGCTTTAGCTTTTATTCCGTTTGGGAGCTAAAGTCGCACAAACTTTTGTTTACAAAAATTTCGATGGCCTATAGTTCGCAAGTTATGCAATCAGTTGACATAAGATTGTGCATGCATGTAGACATGTTAATGACCTTTATATATGCCAAGTTTCAGATGGCTACCTACTCATACAAGCAAGCAGTAGCGGTTTGAAATTTTCACAATTTGGGCTACACGTTCGGGACGATTCGTGACCTTAGGTGACTTGCACAATTCGGGCTGAAACTAGTGCCAAATGATAGGGTTGGGATAAACATTCAATTGACCATATGTGCCAAAAATTCTCGTTCTTTAGTTTTCGAGTTATAGCCCCTGGAAGTCGAAAACTGCACGACTTTGCCCTCGAATATCTCGACAACGGAGAAAGGAGAATTTCAGGGCACTTTCTCCCAAGAAATATATGGGAATTATCTGTAATTTAGCACAGTTTCAGAACGATTCGTGAAAGTCACCTTTTAAGAATAACTTCCACTGCAGGCCCATATATAAAAGTTTGCTCCTTTATTACTCTGCACATGGACAATTATTTGCGCTGTTATTTGCCCCAGGCATGTACCTATGTAATTACCGTTTACAGTGTAAAGATGGATGTTATCGGTCGCTGAACGTCGGAGCAGTAGGCGTTTAATGCATTTTCCCATAGGGTCCAATGCAAAATTGACACCTCATTTTCTCCATTCTCAAGAGCTTTGAGTCTCTGCAAAACATATACATGTGTAGACACAAATAAGTGAAATAGAATGAAGGCTATTTCAGCTTTAGCTTTTATTCCGTTTGGGAGCTAAAGTCGCACAAACTTTTGTTTACAAAAATTTCGATGGCCTATAGTTCACAAGTTATGCAATCAGTTGACATAAGATTGTGCATGCATGTAGACATGTTAATGACCTTTATATATGCCAAGTTTCAGATGGCTACCTACTCAAACAAGCAAGCAGTAGCGGTTTGAAATTTTCACAATTTGGGCTACACGTTCGGGACGATTCGTGACCTTAGGTGACTTGCACAATTCGGGCTGAAACTAGTGCCAAATGAGAGGGTTGGGATAAACATTCAATTGACCATATGTGCCAAAACTTCTCGTTCTTTAGTTTTCGAGTTATAGCCCCTGGAAGTCGAAAACTGCACGACTTTGCCCTCGAATATCTCGACAACGGAGAAAGGAGAATTTCAGGGCACTTTCTCCCAAGAAATATATGGGAATTATCTGTAATTTAGCACAGTTTCAGAACGATTCGTGAAAGTCACCTTTTAAGAATAACTTCCACTGCAGGCCAATATATAAAAGTTTGCTCCTTTATTACTCTGCACATGGACAATTATTTGCGCTGTTATTTGCCCCAGGCATGTACCTATGTAATTACCGTTTACAGTGTAAAGATGGATGTTATCGGTCGCTGAACGTCGGAGCGGTAGGCGTTTAATGCATTTTCCCATAGGGTCCAATGCAAAATTGACACCTCATTTTCTCCATTCTCAAGAGCTTTGAGTCTCTGCAAAACATAAACATGTGTAGACACAAATAAGTGAAATAGAATGAAGGCTATTTCAGCTTTAGCTTTTATTCCGTTTGGGAGCTAAAGTCGCACAAACTTTTGTTTACAAAAATTTCGATGGCCTATAGTTCGCAAGTTATGCAATCAGTTGACATAAGATTGTGCATGCATGTAGACATGTTAATGACCTTTATATATGCCAAGTTTCAGATGGCTACCTACTCAAACAAGCAAGCAGTAGCGGTTTGAAATTTTCACAATTTGGGCTACACGTTCGGGACGATTCGTGACCTTAGGTGACTTGCACAATTCGGGCTGAAACTAGTGCCAAATGAGAGGGTTGGGATAAACATTCAATTGACCATATGTGCCAAAAATTCTCGTTCTTTAGTTTTCGAGTTATAGCCCCTGGAAGTCGAAAACTGCACGACTTTGCCCTCGAATATCTCGACAACGGAGAAAGGAGAATTTCAGGGCACTTTCTCCCAAGAAATATATGGGAATTATCTGTAATTTAGCACAGTTTCAGAACGATTCGTGAAAGTCACCTTTTAAGAATAACTTCCACTGCAGGCCCATATATAAAAGTTTGCTCCTTTATTACTCTGCACATGGACAATTATTTGCGCTGTTATTTGCCCCAGGCATGTACCTATGTAATTACCTTTTACAGTGTAAAGATGGATGTTATCGGTCGCTGAACGTCGGAGCAGTAGGCGTTTAATGCATTTTCCCATAGGGTCCAATGCAAAATTGACACCTCATTTTCTCCATTCTCAAGAGCTTTGAGTCTCTGCAAAACATATACATGTGTAGACACAAATAAGTGAAATAGAATGAAGGCTATTTCAGCTTTAGCTTTTATTCCGTTTGGGAGCTAAAGTCGCACAAACTTTTGTTTACAAAAATTTCGATGGCCTATAGTTCGCAAGTTATGCAATCAGTTGACATAAGATTGTGCATGCATGTAGACATGTTAATGACCTTTATATATGCCAAGTTTCAGATGGCTACCTACTCAAACAAGCAAGCAGTAGCGGTTTGAAATTTTCACAATTTGGGCTACACGTTCGGGACGATTCGTGACCTTAGGTGACTTGCACAATTCGGGCTGAAACTAGTGCCAAATGAGAGGGTTGGGATAAACATTCAATTGACCATATGTGCCAAAAATTCTCGTTCTTTAGTTTTCGAGTTATAGCCCCTGGAAGTCGAAAACTGCACGACTTTGCCCTCGAATATCTCGACAACGGAGAAAGGAGAATTTCAGGGCACTTTCTCCCAAGAAATATATGGGAATTATCTGTAATTTAGCACAGTTTCAGAACGATTCGTGAAAGTCACCTTTTAAGAATAACTTCCACTGCAGGCCCATATATAAAAGTTTGCTCCTTTATTACTCTGCACATGGACAATTATTTGCGCTGTTATTTGCCCCAGGCATGTACCTATGTAATTACCTTTTACAGTGTAAAGATGGATGTTATCGGTCGCTGAACGTCGGAGCAGTAGGCGTTTAATGCATTTTCCCATAGGGTCCAATGCAAAATTGACACCTCATTTTCTCCATTCTCAAGAGCTTTGAGTCTCTGCAAAACATATACATGTGTAGACACAAATAAGTGAAATAGAATGAAGGCTATTTCAGCTTTAGCTTTTATTCCGTTTGGGAGCTAAAGTCGCACAAACTTTTGTTTACAAAAATTTCGATGGCCTATAGTTCGCAAGTTATGCAATCAGTTGACATAAGATTGTGAATGCATGTAGACATGTTAATGACCTTTATATATGCCAAGTTTCAGATGGCTACCTACTCAAACAAGCAAGCAGTAGCGGTTTGAAATTTTCACAATTTGGGCTACACGTTCGGGACGATTCGTGACCTTAGGTGACTTGCACAATTCGGGCTGAAACTAGTGCCAAATGAGAGGGTTGGGATAAACATTCAATTGACCATATGTGCCAAAAATTCTCGTTCTTTAGTTTTCGAGTTATAGCCCCTGGAAGTCGAAAACTGCACGACTTTGCCCTCGAATATCTCGACAACGGAGAAAGGAGAATTTCAGGGCACTTTCTCCCAAGAAATATATGGGAATTATCTGTAATTTAGCACAGTTTCAGAACGATTCGTGAAAGTCACCTTTTAAGAATAACTTCCACTGCAGGCCCATATATAAAAGTTTGCTCCTTTATTACTCTGCACATGGACAATTATTTGCGCTGTTATTTGCCCCAGGCATGTACCTATGTAATTACCGTTTACAGTGTAAAGATGGATGTTATCGGTCGCTGAACGTCGGAGCAGTAGGCGTTTAATGCATTTTCCCATAGGGTCCAATGCAAAATTGACACCTCATTTTCTCCATTCTCAAGAGCTTTGAGTCTCTGCAAAACATATACATGTGTAGACACAAATAAGTGAAATAGAATGAAGGCTATTTCAGCTTTAGCTTTTATTCCGTTTGGGAGCTAAAGTCGCACAAACTTTTGTTTACAAAAATTTCGATGGCCTATAGTTCGCAAGTTATGCAATCAGTTGACATAAGATTGTGCATACATGTAGACATGTTAATGACCTTTATATATGCCAAGTTTCAGATGGCTACCTACTCAAACAAGCAAGCAGTAGCGGTTTGAAATTTTCACAATTTGGGCTACACGTTCGGGACGATTCGTGACCTTAGGTGACTTGCACAATTCGGGCTGAAACTAGTGCCAAATGAGAGGGTTGGGATAAACATTCAATTGACCATATGTGCCAAAAATTCTCGTTCTTTAGTTTTCGAGTTATAGCCCCTGGAAGTCGAAAACTGCACGACTTTGCCCTCGAATATCTCGACAACGGAGAAAGGAGAATTTCAGGGCACTTTCTCCCAAGAAATATATGGGAATTATCTGTAATTTAGCACAGTTTCAGAACGATTCGTGAAAGTCACCTTTTAAGAATAACTTCCACTGCAGGCCCATATATAAAAGTTTGCTCCTTTATTACTCTGCACATGGACAATTATTTGCGCTGTTATTTGCCCCAGGCATGTACCTATGTAATTACCGTTTACAGTGTAAAGATGGATGTTATCGGTCGCTGAACGTCGGAGCAGTAGGCGTTTAATGCATTTTCCCATAGGGTCCAATGCAAAATTGACACCTCATTTTCTCCATTCTCAAGAGCTTTGAGTCTCTGCAAAACATATACATGTGTAGACACAAATAAGTGAAATAGAATGAAGGCTATTTCAGCTTTAGCTTTTATTCCGTTTGGGAGCTAAAGTCGCACAAACTTTTGTTTACAAAAATTTCGATGGCCTATAGTTCGCAAGTTATGCAATCAGTTGACATAAGATTGTGCATGCATGTAGACATGTTAATGACCTTTATATATGCCAAGTTTCAGATGGCTACCTACTCAAACAAGCAAGCAGTAGCGGTTTGAAATTTTCACAATTTGGGCTACACGTTCGGGACGATTCGTGACCTTAGGTGACTTGCACAATTCGGGCTGAAACTAGTGCCAAATGAGAGGGTTGGGATAAACATTCAATTGACCATATGTGCCAAAAATTCTCGTTCTTTAGTTTTCGAGTTATAGCCCCTGGAAGTCGAAAACTGCACGACTTTGCCCTCGAATATCTCGACAACGGAGAAAGGAGAATTTCAGGGCACTTTCTCCCAAGAAATATATGGGAATTATCTGTAATTTAGCACAGTTTCAGAACGATTCGTGAAAGTCACCTTTTAAGAATAACTTCCACTGCAGGCCCATATATAAAAGTTTGCTCCTTTATTACTCTGCACATGGACAATTATTTGCGCTGTTATTTGCCCCAGGCATGTACCTATGTAATTACCGTTTACAGTGTAAAGATGGATGTTATCGGTCGCTGAACGTCGGAGCAGTAGGCGTTTAATGCATTTTCCCATAGGGTCCAATGCAAAATTGACACCTCATTTTCTCCATTCTCAAGAGCTTTGAGTCTCTGCAAAACATATACATGTGTAGACACAAATAAGTGAAATAGAATGAAGGCTATTTCAGCTTTAGCTTTTATTCCGTTTGGGAGCTAAAGTCGCACAAACTTTTGTTTACAAAAATTTCGATGGCCTATAGTTCGCAAGTTATGCAATCAGTTGACATAAGATTGTGCATGCATGTAGACATGTTAATGACCTTTATATATGCCAAGTTTCAGATGGCTACCTACTCAAACAAGCAAGCAGTAGCGGTTTGAAATTTTCACAATTTGGGCTACACGTTCGGGACGATTCGTGACCTTAGGTGACTTGCACAATTCGGGCTGAAACTAGTGCCAAATGAGAGGGTTGGGATAAACATTCAATTGACCATATGTGCCAAAAATTCTCGTTCTTTAGTTTTCGAGTTATAGCCCCTGGAAGTCGAAAACTGCACGACTTTGCCCTCGAATATCTCGACAACGGAGAAAGGAGAATTTCAGGGCACTTTCTCCCAAGAAATATATGGGAATTATCTGTAATTTAGCACAGTTTCAGAACGATTCGTGAAAGTCACCTTTTAAGAATAACTTCCACTGCAGGCCCATATATAAAAGTTTGCTCCTTTATTACTCTGCACATGGACAATTATTTGCGCTGTTATTTGCCCCAGGCATGTACCTATGTAATTACCGTTTACAGTGTAAAGATGGATGTTATCGGTCGCTGAACGTCGGAGCAGTAGGCGTTTAATGCATTTTCCCATAGGGTCCAATGCAAAATTGACACCTCATTTTCTCCATTCTCAAGAGCTTTGAGTCTCTGCAAAACATATACATGTGTAGACACAAATAAGTGAAATAGAATGAAGGCTATTTCAGCTTTAGCTTTTATTCCGTTTGGGAGCTAAAGTCGCACAAACTTTTGTTTACAAAAATTTCGATGGCCTATAGTTCGCAAGTTATGCAATCAGTTGACATAAGATTGTGCATGCATGTAGACATGTTAATGACCTTTATATATGCCAAGTTTCAGATGGCTACCTACTCAAACAAGCAAGCAGTAGCGGTTTGAAATTTTCACAATTTGGGCTACACGTTCGGGACGATTCGTGACCTTAGGTGACTTGCACAATTCGGGCTGAAACTAGTGCCAAATGAGAGGGTTGGGATAAACATTCAATTGACCATATGTGCCAAAAATTCTCGTTCTTTAGTTTTCGAGTTATAGCCCCTGGAAGTCGAAAACTGCACGACTTTGCCCTCGAATATCTCGACAACGGAGAAAGGAGAATTTCAGGGCACTTTCTCCCAAGAAATATATGGGAATTATCTGTAATTTAGCACAGTTTCAGAACGATTCGTGAAAGTCACCTTTTAAGAATAACTTCCACTGCAGGCCCATATATAAAAGTTTGCTCCTTTATTACTCTGCACATGGACAATTATTTGCGCTGTTATTTGCCCCAGGCATGTACCTATGTAATTACCGTTTACAGTGTAAAGATGGATGTTATCGGTCGCTGAACGTCGGAGCAGTAGGCGTTTAATGCATTTTCCCATAGGGTCCAATGCAAAATTGACACCTCATTTTCTCCATTCTCAAGAGCTTTGAGTCTCTGCAAAACATATACATGTGTAGACACAAATAAGTGAAATAGAATGAAGGCTATTTCAGCTTTAGCTTTTATTCCGTTTGGGAGCTAAAGTCGCACAAACTTTTGTTTACAAAAATTTCGATGGCCTATAGTTCGCAAGTTATGCAATCAGTTGACATAAGATTGTGCATGCATGTAGACATGTTAATGACCTTTATATATGCCAAGATTCAGATGGCTACCTGCTCAAACAAGCAAGCAGTAGCGGTTTGAAATTTTCACAATTTGGGCTACACGTTCGGGACGATTCGTGACCTTAGGTGACTTGCACAATTCGGGCTGAAACTAGTGCCAAATGAGAGGGTTGGGATAAACATTCAATTGACCATATGTGCCAAAAATTCTCGTTCTTTAGTTTTCGAGTTATAGCCCCTGGAAGTCGAAAACTGCACGACTTTGCCCTCGAATATCTCGACAACGGAGAAAGGAGAATTTCAGGGCACTTTCTCCCAAGAAATATATGGGAATTATCTGTAATTTAGCACAGTTTCAGAACGATTCGTGAAAGTCACCTTTTAAGAATAACTTCCACTGCAGGCCCATATATAAAAGTTTGCTCCTTTATTACTCTGCACATGGACAATTATTTGCGCTGTTATTTGCCCCAGGCATGTACCTATGTATTTACCGTTTACAGTGTAAAGATGGATGTTATCGGTCGCTGAACGTCGGAGCAGTAGGCGTTTAATGCATTTTCCCATAGGGTCCAATGCAAAATTGACACCTCATTTTCTCCATTCTCAAGAGCTTTGAGTCTCTGCAAAACATATACATGTGTAGACACAAATAAGTGAAATAGAATGAAGGCTATTTCAGCTTTAGCTTTTATTCCGTTTGGGAGCTAAAGTCGCACAAACTTTTGTTTACAAAAATTTCGATGGCCTATAGTTCGCAAGTTATGCAATCAGTTGACATAAGATTGTGCATGCATGTAGACATGTTAATGACCTTTATATATGCCAAGTTTCAGATGGCTACCTACTCAAACAAGCAAGCAGTAGCGGTTTGAAATTTTCACAATTTGGGCTACACGTTCGGGACGATTCGTGACCTTAGGTGACTTGCACAATTCGGGCTGAAACTAGTGCCAAATGAGAGGGTTGGGATAAACATTCAATTGACCATATGTGCCAAAAATTCTCGTTCTTTAGTTTTCGAGTTATAGCCCCTGGAAGTCGAAAACTGCACGACTTTGCCCTCGAATATCTCGACAACGGAGAAAGGAGAATTTCAGGGCACTTTCTCCCAAGAAATATATGGGAATTATCTGTAATTTAGCACAGTTTCAGAACGATTCGTGAAAGTCACCTTTTAAGAATAACTTCCACTGCAGGCCCATATATAAAAGTTTGCTCCTTTATTACTCTGCACATGGACAATTATTTGCGCTGTTATTTGCCCCAGGCATGTACCTATGTAATTACCGTTTACAGTGTAAAGATGGATGTTATCGGTCGCTGAACGTCGGAGCAGTAGGCGTTTAATGCATTTTCCCATAGGGTCCAATGCAAAATTGACACCTCATTTTCTCCATTCTCAAGAGCTTTGAGTCTCTGCAAAACATATACATGTGTAGACACAAATAAGTGAAATAGAACGAAGGCTATTTCAGCTTTAGCTTTTATTCCGTTTGGGAGCTAAAGTCGCACAAACTTTTGTTTACAAAAATTTCGATGGCCTATAGTTCGCAAGTTATGCAATCAGTTGACATAAGATTGTGCATGCATGTAGACATGTTAATGACCTTTATATATGCCAAGTTTCAGATGGCTACCTACTCAAACAAGCAAGCAGTAGCGGTTTGAAATTTTCACAATTTGGGCTACACGTTCGGGACGATTCGTGACCTTAGGTGACTTGCACAATTCGGGCTGAAACTAGTGCCAAATGAGAGGGTTGGGATAAACATTCAATTGACCATATGTGCCAAAAATTCTCGTTCTTTAGTTTTCGAGTTATAGCCCCTGGAAGTCGAAAACTGCACGACTTTGCCCTCGAATATCTCGACAACGGAGAAAGGAGAATTTCAGGGCACTTTCTCCCAAGAAATATATGGGAATTATCTGTAATTTAGCACAGTTTCAGAACGATTCGTGAAAGTCACCTTTTAAGAATAACTTCCACTGCAGGCCCATATATAAAAGTTTGCTCCTTTATTACTCTGCACATGGACAATTATTTGCGCTGTTATTTGCCCCAGGCATGTACCTATGTAATTACCGTTTACAGTGTAAAGATGGATGTTATCGGTCGCTGAACGTCGGAGCAGTAGGCGTTTAATGCATTTTCCCATAGGGTCCAATGCAAAATTGACACCTCATTTTCTCCATTCCCAAGAGCTTTGAGTCTCTGCAAAACATATACATGTGTAGACACAAATAAGTGAAATAGAATGAAGGCTATTTCAGCTTTAGCTTTTATTCCGTTTGGGAGCTAAAGTCGCACAAACTTTTGTTTACAAAAATTTCGATGGCCTATAGTTCGCAAGTTATGCAATCAGTTGACATAAGATTGTGCATGCATGTAGACATGTTAATGACCTTTATATATGCCAAGTTTCAGATGGCTACCTACTCGAACAAGCAAGCAGTAGCGGTTTGAAATTTTCACAATTTGGGCTACACGTTCGGGACGATTCGTGACCTTAGGTGACTTGCACAATTCGGGCTGAAACTAGTGCCAAATGAGAGGGTTGGGATAAACATTCAATTGACCATATGTGCCAAAAATTCTCGTTCTTTAGTTTTCGAGTTATAGCCCCTGGAAGTCGAAAACTGCACGACTTTGCCCTCGAATATCTCGACAACGGAGAAAGGAGAATTTCAGGGCACTTTCTCCCAAGAAATATATGGGAATTATCTGTAATTTAGCACAGTTTAAGAACGATTCGTGAAAGTCACCTTTTAAGAATAACTTCCACTGCAGGCCCATATATAAAAGTTTGCTCCTTTATTACTCTGCACATGGACAATTATTTGCGCTGTTATTTGCCCCAGGCATGTACCTATGTAATTACCGTTTACAGTGTAAAGATGGATGTTATCGGTCGCTGAACGTCGGAGCAGTAGGCGTTTAATGCATTTTCCCATAGGGTCCAATGCAAAATTGACACCTCATTTTCTCCATTCTCAAGAGCTTTGAGTCTCTGCAAAACATATACATGTGTAGACACAAATAAGTGAAATAGAATGAAGGCTATTTCAGCTTTAGCTTTTATTCCGTTTTGGAGCTAAAGTCGCACAAACTTTTGTTTACAAAAATTTCGATGGCCTATAGTTCGCAAGTTATGCAATCAGTTGACATAAGATTGTGCATGCATGTAGACATGTTAATGACCTTTATATATGCCAAGTTTCAGATGGCTACCTACTCAAACAAGCAAGCAGTAGCGGTTTGAAATTTTCACAATTTGGGCTACACGTTCGGGACGATTCGTGACCTTAGGTGACTTGCACAATTCGGGCTGAAACTAGTGCCAAATGAGAGGGTTGGGATAAACATTCAATTGACCATATGTGCCAAAAATTCTCGTTCTTTAGTTTTCGAGTTATAGCCCCTGGAAGTCGAAAACTGCACGACTTTGCCCTCGAATATCTCGACAACGGAGAAAGGAGAATTTCAGGGCACTTTCTCCCAAGAAATATATGGGAATTATCTGTAATTTAGCACAGTTTCAGAACGATTCGTGAAAGTCACCTTTTAAGAATAACTTCCACTGCAGGCCCATATATAAAAGTTTGCTCCTTTATTACTCTGCACATGGACAATTATTTGCGCTGTTATTTGCCCCAGGCATGTACCTATGTAATTACCGTTTACAGTGTAAAGATGGATTTTATCGGTCGCTGAACGTCGGAGCAGTAGGCGTTTAATGCATTTTCCCATAGGGTCCAATGCAAAATTGACACCTCATTTTCTCCATTCTCAAGAGCTTTGAGTCTCTGCAAAACATATACATGTGTAGACACAAATAAGTGAAATAGAATGAAGGCTATTTCAGCTTTAGCTTTTATTCCGTTTGGGAGCTAAAGTCGCACAAACTTTTGTTTACAAAAATTTCGATGGCCTATAGTTCGCAAGTTATGCAATCAGTTGACATAAGATTGTGCATGCATGTAGACATGTTAATGACCTTTATATATGCCAAGACTCAGATGGCTACCTACTCAAACAAGCAAGCAGTAGCGGTTTGAAATTTTCACAATTTGGGCTACACGTTCGGGACGATTCGTGACCTTAGGTGACTTGCACAATTCGGGCTGAAACTAGTGCCAAATGAGAGGGTTGGGATAAACATTCAATTGACCATATGTGCCAAAAATTCTCGTTCTTTAGTTTTCGAGTTATAGCCCCTGGAAGTCGAAAACTGCACGACTTTGCCCTCGAATATCTCGACAACGGAGAAAGGAGAATTTCAGGGCACTTTCTCCCAAGAAATATATGGGAATTATCTGTAATTTAGCACAGTTTCAGAACGATTCGTGAAAGTCACCTTTTAAGAATAACTTCCACTGCAGGCCCATATATAAAAGTTTGCTCCTTTATTACTCTGCACATGGACATTTATTTGCGCTGTTATTTGCCCCAGGCATGTACCTATGTAATTACCGTTTACAGTGTAAAGATGGATGTTATCGGTCGCTGAACGTCGGAGCAGTAGGCGTCTAATGCATTTTCCCATAGGGTCCAATGCAAAATTGACACCTCATTTTCTCCATTCTCAAGAGCTTTGAGTCTCTGCTAAACATATACATGTGTAGACACAAATAAGTGAAATAGAATGAAGGCTATTTCAGCTTTAGCTTTTATTCCGTTTGGGAGCTAAAGTCGCACAAACTTTTGTTTACAAAAATTTCGATGGCCTATAGTTCGCAAGTTATGCAATCAGTTGACATAAGATTGTGCATGCATGTAGACATGTTAATGACCTTTATATATGCCAAGTTTCAGATGGCTACCTACTCAAACAAGCAAGCAGTAGCGGTTTGAAATTTTCACAATTTGGGCTACACGTTCGGGACGATTCGTGACCTTAGGTGACTTGCACAATTCGGGCTGAAACTAGTGCCAAATGAGAGGGTTGGGATAAACATTCAATTGACCATATGTGCCAAAAATTCTCGTTCTTTAGTTTTCGAGTTATAGCCCCTGGAAGTCGAAAACTGCACGACTTTGCCCTCGAATATCTCGACAACGGAGAAAGGAGAATTTCAGGGCACTTTCTCCCAAGAAATATATGGGAATTATCTGTAATTTAGCACAGTTTCAGAACGATTCGTGAAAGTCACCTTTTAAGAATAACTTCCACTGCAGGCCCATATATAAAAGTTTGCTCCTTTATTACTCTGCACATGGACAATTATTTGCGCTGTTATTTGCCCCAGGCATGTACCTATGTAATTACCGTTTACAGTGTAAAGATGGATGTTATCGGTCGCTGAACGTCGGAGCAGTAGGCGTTTAATGCATTTTCCCATAGGGTCCAATGCAAAATTGACACCTCATTTTCTCCATTCTCAAGAGCTTTGAGTCTCTGCAAAACATATACATGTGTAGACACAAATAAGTGAAATAGAATGAAGGCTATTTCAGCTTTAGCTTTTATTCCGTTTGGGAGCTAAAGTCGCACAAACTTTTGTTTACAAAAATTTCGATGGCCTATAGTTCGCAAGTTATGCAATCAGTTGACATAAGATTGTGCATGCATGTAGACATGTTAATGACCTTTATATATGCCAAGTTTCAGATGGCTACCTACTCAAACAAGCAAGCAGTAGCGGTTTGAAATTTTCACAATTTGGGCTACACGTTCGGGACGATTCGTGACCTTAGGTGACTTGCACAATTCGGGCTGAAACTAGTGCCAAATGAGAGGGTTGGGATAAACATTCAATTGACCATATGTGCCAAAAATTCTCGTTCTTTAGTTTTCGAGTTATAGCCCCTGGAAGTCGAAAACTGCACGACTTTGCCCTCGAATATCTCGACAACGGAAAAAGGAGAATTTCAGGGCACTTTCTCCCAAGAAATATATGGGAATTATCTGTAATTTAGCACAGTTTCAGAACGATTCGTGAAAGTCACCTTTTAAGAATAACTTCCACTGCAGGCCCATATATAAAAGTTTGCTCCTTTATTACTCTGCACATGGACAATTATTTGCGCTGTTATTTGCCCCAGGCATGTACCTATGTAATTACCGTTTACAGTGTAAAGATGGATGTTATCGGTCGCTGAACGTCGGAGCAGTAGGCGTTTAATGCATTTTCCCATAGGGTCCAATGCAAAATTGACACCTCATTTTCTCCATTCTCAAGAGCTTTGAGTCTCTGCAAAACATATACATGTGTAGACACAAATAAGTGAAATAGAATGAAGGCTATTTCAGCTTTAGCTTTTATTCCGTTTGGGAGCTAAAGTCGCACAAACTTTTGTTTACAAAAATTTCGATGGCCTATAGTTCGCAAGTTATGCAATCAGTTGACATAAGATTGTGCATGCATGTAGACATGTTAATGACCTTTATATATGCCAAGTTTCAGATGGCTACCTACTCAAACAAGCAAGCAGTAGCGGTTTGAAATTTTCACAATTTGGGCTACACGTTCGGGACGATGCGTGACCTTAGATGACTTGCACCATTCGGGCTGAAACTAGTGCCAAATGAGAGGGTTGGGATAAACATTCAATTGACCATATGTGCCAAAAATTCTCGTTCTTTAGTTTTCGAGTTATAGCCCCTGGAAGTCGAAAACTGCACGACTTTGCCCTCGAATATCTCGACAACGGAAAAAGGAGAATTTCAGGGCACTTTCTCCCAAGAAATATATGGGAATTATCTGTAATTTAGCACAGTTTCAGAACGATTCGTGAAAGTCACCTTTTAAGAATAACTTCCACTGCAGGCCCATATATAAAAGTTTGCTCCTTTATTACTCTGCACATGGACAATTATTTGCGCTGTTATTTGCCCCAGGCATGTACCTATGTAATTACCGTTTACAGTGTAAAGATGGATGTTATCGGTCGCTGAACGTCGGAGCAGTAGGCGTTTAATGCATTTTCCCATAGGGTCCAATGCAAAATTGACACCTCATTTTCTCCATTCTCAAGAGCTTTGAGTCTCTGCAAAACATATACATGTGTAGACACAAATAAGTGAAATAGAATGAAGGCTATTTCAGCTTTAGCTTTTATTCCGTTTGGGAGCTAAAGTCGCACAAACTTTTGTTTACAAAAATTTCGATGGCCTATAGTTCGCAAGTTATGCAATCAGTTGACATAAGATTGTGCATGCATGTAGACATGTTAATGACCTTTATATATGCCAAGTTTCAGATGGCTACCTACTCAAACAAGCAAGCAGTAGCGGTTTGAAATTTTCACAATTTGGGCTACACGTTCGGGACGATTCGTGACCTTAGGTGACTTGCACAATTCGGGCTGAAACTAGTGCCAAATGAGAGGGTTGGGATAAACATTCAATTGACCATATGTGCCAAAAATTCTCGTTCTTTAGTTTTCGAGTTATAGCCCCTGGAAGTCGAAAACTGCACGACTTTGCCCTCGAATATCTCGACAACGGAGAAAGGAGAATTTCAGGGCACTTTCTCCCAAGAAATATATGGGAATTATCTGTAATTTAGCACAGTTTCAGAACGATTCGTGAAAGTCACCTTTTAAGAATAACTTCCACTGCAGGCCCATATATAAAAGTTTGCTCCTTTATTACTCTGCACATGGACAATTATTTGCGCTGTTATTTGCCCCAGGCATGTACCTATGTAATTACCGTTTACAGTGTAAAGATGGATGTTATCGGTCGCTGAACGTCGGAGCAGTAGGCGTTTAATGCATTTTCCCATAGGGTCCAATGCAAAATTGACACCTCATTTTCTCCATTCTCAAGAGCTTTGAGTCTCTGCAAAACATATACATGTGTAGACACAAATAAGTGAAATAGAATGAAGGCTATTTCAGCTTTAGCTTTTATTCCGTTTGGGAGCTAAAGTCGCACAAACTTTTGTTTACAAAAATTTCGATGGCCTATAGTTCGCAAGTTATGCAATCAGTTGACATAAGATTGTGCATGCATGTAGACATGTTAATGACCTTTATATATGCCAAGTTTCAGATGGCTACCTACTCAAACAAGCAAGCAGTAGCGGTTTGAAATTTTCACAATTTGGGCTACACGTTCGGGACGATTCGTGACCTTAGGTGACTTGCACAATTCGGGCTGAAACTAGTGCCAAATGAGAGGGTTGGGATAAACATTCAATTGACCATATGTGCCAAAAATTCTCGTTCTTTAGTTTTCGAGTTATAGCCCCTGGAAGTCGAAAACTGCACGACTTTGCCCTCGAATATCTCGACAACGGAGAAAGGAGAATTTCAGGGCACTTTCTCCCAAGAAATATATGGGAATTATCTGTAATTTAGCACAGTTTCAGAACGATTCGTGAAAGTCACCTTTTAAGAATAACTTCCACTGCAGGCCCATATATAAAAGTTTGCTCCTTTATTACTCTGCACATGGACAATTATTTGCGCTGTTATTTGCCCCAGGCATGTACCTATGTAATTACCGTTTACAGTGTAAAGATGGATGTTATCGGTCGCTGAACGTCGGAGCAGTAGGCGTTTAATGCATTTTCCCATAGGGTCCAATGCAAAATTGACACCTCATTTTCTCCATTCTCAAGAGCTTTGAGTCTCTGCAAAACATATACATGTGTAGACACAAATAAGTGAAATAGAATGAAGGCTATTTCAGCTTTAGCTTTTATTCCGTTTGGGAGCTAAAGTCGCACAAACTTTTGTTTACAAAAATTTCGATGGCCTATAGTTCGCAAGTTATGCAATCAGTTGACATAAGATTGTGCATGCATGTAGACATGTTAATGACCTTTATATATGCCAAGTTTCAGATGGCTACCTACTCAAACAAGCAAGCAGTAGCGGTTTGAAATTTTCACAATTTGGGCTACACGTTCGGGACGATTCGTGACCTTAGGTGACTTGCACAATTCGGGCTGAAACTAGTGCCAAATGAGAGGGTTGGGATAAACATTCAATTGACCATATGTGCCAAAAATTCTCGTTCTTTAGTTTTCGAGTTATAGCCCCTGGAAGTCGAAAACTGCACGACTTTGCCCTCGAATATCTCGACAACGGAGAAAGGAGAATTTCAGGGCACTTTCTCCCAAGAAATATATGGGACTTATCTGTAATTTAGCACAGTTTCAGAACGATTCGTGAAAGTCACCTTTTAAGAATAACTTCCACTGCAGGCCCATATATAAAAGTTTGCTCCTTTATTACTCTGCACATGGACAATTATTTGCGCTGTTATTTGCCCCAGGCATGTACCTATGTAATTACCGTTTACAGTGTAAAGATGGATGTTATCGGTCGCTGAACGTCGGAGCAGTAGGCGTTTAATGCATTTTCCCATAGGGTCCAATGCAAAATTGACACCTCATTTTCTCCATTCTCAAGAGCTTTGAGTCTCTGCAAAACATATACATGTGTAGACACAAATAAGTGAAATAGAATGAAGGCTATTTCAGCTTTAGCTTTTATTCCGTTTGGGAGCTAAAGTCGCACAAACTTTTGTTTACAAAAATTTCGATGGCCTATAGTTCGCAAGTTATGCAATCAGTTGACATAAGATTGTGCATGCATGTAGACATGTTAATGACCTTTATATATGCCAAGATTCAGATGGCTACCTACTCAAACAAGCAAGCAGTAGCGGTTTGAAATTTTCACAATTTGGGCTACACGTTCGGGACGATTCGTGACCTTAGGTGACTTGCACAATTCGGGCTGAAACTAGTGCCAAATGAGAGGGTTGGGATAAACATTCAATTGACCATATGTGCCAAAAATTCTCGTTCTTTAGTTTTCGAGTTATAGCCCCTGGAAGTCGAAAACTGCACGACTTTGCCCTCGAATATCTCGACAACGGAGAAAGGAGAATTTCAGGGCACTTTCTCCCAAGAAATATATGGGAATTATCTGTAATTTAGCACAGTTTCAGAACGATTCGTGAAAGTCACCTTTTAAGAATAACTTCCACTGCAGGCCCATATATAAAAGTTTGCTCCTTTATTACTCTGCACATGGACAATTATTTGCGCTGTTATTTGCCCCAGGCATGTACCTATGTAATTACCGTTTACAGTGTAAAGATGGATGTTATCGGTCGCTGAACGTCGGAGCAGTAGGCGTTTAATGCATTTTCCCATAGGGTCCAATGCAAAATTGACACCTCATTTTCTCCATTCTCAAGAGCTTTGAGTCTCTGCAAAACATATACATGTGTAGACACAAATAAGTGAAATAGAATGAAGGCTATTTCAGCTTTAGCTTTTATTCCGTTTGGGAGCTAAAGTCGCACAAACTTTTGTTTACAAAAATTTCGATGGCCTATAGTTCGCAAGTTATGCAATCAGTTGACATAAGATTGTGCATGCATGTAGACATGTTAATGACCTTTATATATGCCAAGTTTCAGATGGCAACCTACTCAAACAAGCAAGCAGTAGCGGTTTGAAATTTTCACAATTTGGGCTACACGTTCGGGACGATTCGTGACCTTAGGTGACTTGCACAATGCGGGCTGAAACTAGTGCCAAATGAGAGGGTTGGGATAAACATTCAATTGACCATATGTGCCAAAAATTCTCGTTCTTTAGTTTTCGAGTTATAGCCCCTGGAAGTCGAAAACTGCACGACTTTGCCCTCGAATATCTCGACAACGGAGAAAGGAGAATTTCAGGGCACTTTCTCCCAAGAAATATATGGGAATTATCTGTAATTTAGCACAGTTTCAGAACGATTCGTGAAAGTCACCTTTTAAGAATAACTTCCACTGCAGGCCCATATATAAAAGTTTGCTCCTTTATTACTCTGCACATGGACAATTATTTGCGCTGTTATTTGCCCCAGGCATGTACCTATGTAATTACCGTTTACAGTGTAAAGATGGATGTTATCGGTCGCTGAACGTCGGAGCAGTAGGCGTTTAATGCATTTTCCCATAGGGTCCAATGCAAAATTGACACCTCATTTTCTCCATTCTCAAGAGCTTTGAGTCTCTGCAAAACATATACATGTGTAGACACAAATAAGTGAAATAGAATGAAGGCTATTTCAGCTTTAGCTTTTATTCCGTTTGGGAGCTAAAGTCGCACAAACTTTTGTTTACAAAAATTTCGATGGCCTATAGTTCGCAAGTTATGCAATCAGTTGACATAAGATTGTGCATGCATGTAGACATGTTAATGACCTTTATATATGCCAAGATTCAGATGGCTACCTACTCAAACAAGCAAGCAGTAGCGGTTTGAAATTTTCACAATTTGGGCTACACGTTCGGGACGATTCGTGACCTTAGGTGACTTGCACAATTCGGGCTGAAACTAGTGCCAAATGAGAGGGTTGGGATAAACATTCAATTGACCATATGTGCCAAAAATTCTCGTTCTTTAGTTTTCGAGTTATAGCCCCTGGAAGTCGAAAACTGCACGACTTTGCCCTCGAATATCTCGACAACGGAGAAAGGAGAATTTCAGGGCACTTTCTCCCAAGAAATATATGGGACTTATCTGTAATTTAGCACAGTTTCAGAACGATTCGTGAAAGTCACCTTTTAAGAATAACTTCCACTGCAGGCCCATATATAAAAGTTTGCTCCTTTATTACTCTGCACATGGACAATTATTTGCGCTGTTATTTGCCCCAGGCATGTACCTATGTAATTACCGTTTACAGTGTAAAGATGGATGTTATCGGTCGCTGAACGTCGGAGCAGTAGGCGTTTAATGCATTTTCCCATAGGGTCCAATGCAAAATTGACACCTCATTTTCTCCATTCTCAAGAGCTTTGAGTCTCTGCAAAACATATACATGTGTAGACACAAATAAGTGAAATAGAATGAAGGCTATTTCAGCTTTAGCTTTTATTCCGTTTGGGAGCTAAAGTCGCACAAACTTTTGTTTACAAAAATTTCGATGGCCTATAGTTCGCAAGTTATGCAATCAGTTGACATAAGATTGTGCATGCATGTAGACATGTTAATGACCTTTATATATGCCAAGATTCAGATGGCTACCTACTCAAACAAGCAAGCAGTAGCGGTTTGAAATTTTCACAATTTGGGCTACACGTTCGGGACGATTCGTGACCTTAGGTGACTTGCACAATTCGGGCTGAAACTAGTGCCAAATGAGCGGGTTGGGATAAACATTCAATTGACCATATGTGCCAAAAATTCTCGTTCTTTAGTTTTCGAGTTATAGCCCCTGGAAGTCGAAAACTGCACGACTTTGCCCTCGAATATCTCGACAAGGGAGAAAGGAGAATTTCAGGGCACTTTCTCCCAAGAAATATATGGGAATTATCTGTAATTTAGCACAGTTTCAGAACGATTCGTGAAAGTCACCTTTTAAGAATAACTTCCACTGCAGGCCCATATATAAAAGTTTGCTCCTTTATTACTCTGCACATGGACAATTATTTGCGCTGTTATTTGCCCCAGGCATGTACCTATGTAATTACCGTTTACAGTGTAAAGATGGATGTTATCGGTCGCTGAACGTCGGAGCAGTAGGCGTTTAATGCATTTTCCCATAGGGTCCAATGCAAAATTGACACCTCATTTTCTCCATTCTCAAGAGCTTTGAGTCTCTGCAAAACATATACATGTGTAGACACAAATAAGTGAAATAGAATGAAGGCTATTTCAGCTTTAGCTTTTATTCCGTTTGGGAGCTAAAGTCGCACAAACTTTTGTTTACAAAAATTTCGATGGCCTATAGTTCGCAAGTTATGCAATCAGTTGACATAAGATTGTGCATGCATGTAGACATGTTAATGACCTTTATATATGCCAAGTTTCAGATGGCTACCTACTCAAACAAGCAAGCAGTAGCGGTTTGAAATTTTCACAATTTGGGCTACACGTTCGGGACGATTCGTGACCTTAGGTGACTTGCACAATTCGGGCTGAAACTAGTGCCAAATGAGAGGGTTGGGATAAACATTCAATTGACCATATGTGCCAAAAATTCTCGTTCTTTAGTTTTCGAGTTATAGCCCCTGGAAGTCGAAAACTGCACGACTTTGCCCTCGAATATCTCGACAACGGAGAAAGGAGAATTTCAGGGCACTTTCTCCCAAGAAATATATGGGAATTATCTGTAATTTAGCACAGTTTCAGAACGATTCGTGAAAGTCACCTTTTAAGAATAACTTCCACTGCAGGCCCATATATAAAAGTTTGCTCCTTTATTACTCTGCACATGGACAATTATTTGCGCTGTTATTTGCCCCAGGCATGTACCTATGTAATTACCGTTTACAGTGTAAAGATGGATGTTATCGGTCGCTGAACGTCGGAGCAGTAGGCGTTTAATGCATTTTCCCATAGGGTCCAATGCAAAATTGACACCTCATTTTCTCCATTCTCAAGAGCTTTGAGTCTCTGCAAAACATATACATGTGTAGACACAAATAAGTGAAATAGAATGAAGGCTATTTCAGCTTTAGCTTTTATTCCGTTTGGGAGCTAAAGTCGCACAAACTTTTGTTTACAAAAATTTCGATGGCCTATAGTTCGCAAGTTATGCAATCAGTTGACATAAGATTGTGCATGCATGTAGACATGTTAATGACCTTTATATATGCCAAGTTTCAGATGGCTACCTACTCAAACAAGCAAGCAGTAGCGGTTTGAAATTTTCACAATTTGGGCTACACGTTCGGGACGATTCGTGACCTTAGGTGACTTGCACAATTCGGGCTGAAACTAGTGCCAAATGAGAGGGTTGGGATAAACATTCAATTGACCATATGTGCCAAAAATTCTCGTTCTTTAGTTTTCGAGTTATAGCCCCTGGAAGTCGAAAACTGCACGACTTTGCCCTCGAATATCTCGACAACGGAGAAAGGAGAATTTCAGGGCACTTTCTCCCAAGAAATATATGGGACTTATCTGTAATTTAGCACAGTTTCAGAACGATTCGTGAAAGTCACCTTTTAAGAATAACTTCCACTGCAGGCCCATATATAAAAGTTTGCTCCTTTATTACTCTGCACATGGACAATTATTTGCGCTGTTATTTGCCCCAGGCATGTACCTATGTAATTACCGTTTACAGTGTAAAGATGGATGTTATCGGTCGCTGAACGTCGGAGCAGTAGGCGTTTAATGCATTTTCCCATAGGGTCCAATGCAAAATTGACACCTCATTTTCTCCATTCTCAAGAGCTTTGAGTCTCTGCAAAACATATACATGTGTAGACACAAATAAGTGAAATAGAATGAAGGCTATTTCAGCTTTAGCTTTTATTCCGTTTGGGAGCTAAAGTCGCACAAACTTTTGTTTACAAAAATTTCGATGGCCTATAGTTCGCAAGTTATGCAATCAGTTGACATAAGATTGTGCATGCATGTAGACATGTTAATGACCTTTATATATGCCAAGATTCAGATGGCTACCTACTCAAACAAGCAAGCAGTAGCGGTTTGAAATTTTCACAATTTGGGCTACACGTTCGGGACGATTCGTGACCTTAGGTGACTTGCACAATTCGGGCTGAAACTAGTGCCAAATGAGAGGGTTGGGATAAACATTCAATTGACCATATGTGCCAAAAATTCTCGTTCTTTAGTTTTCGAGTTATAGCCCCTGGAAGTCGAAAACTGCACGACTTTGCCCTCGAATATCTCGACAACGGAGAAAGGAGAATTTCAGGGCACTTTCTCCCAAGAAATATATGGGAATTATCTGTAATTTAGCACAGTTTCAGAACGATTCGTGAAAGTCACCTTTTAAGAATAACTTCCACTGCAGGCCCATATATAAAAGTTTGCTCCTTTATTACTCTGCACATGGACAATTATTTGCGCTGTTATTTGCCCCAGGCATGTACCTATGTAATTACCGTTTACAGTGTAAAGATGGATGTTATCGGTCGCTGAACGACGGAGCAGTAGGCGTTTAATGCATTTTCCCATAGGGTCCAATGCAAAATTGACACCTCATTTTCTCCATTCTCAAGAGCTTTGAGTCTCTGCAAAACATATACATGT
The DNA here is from genome assembly GCA_963989385.1 of Ctena decussata. NCBI lineage: Eukaryota > Metazoa > Mollusca > Bivalvia > Lucinida > Lucinidae > Ctena > Ctena decussata. Next base: position 396,157 of record CAXDIV010000239.1, on the reverse strand, counting down.
GTAGACACAAATAAGTGAAATAGAATGAAGGCTATTTCAGCTTTAGCTTTTATTCCGTTTGGGAGCTAAAGTCGCACAAACTTTTGTTTACAAAAATTTCGATGGCCTATAGTTCGCAAGTTATGCAATCAGTTGACATAAGATTGTGCATGCATGTAGACATGTTAATGACCTTTATATATCCCAAGTTTCAGATGGCAACCTACTCAAACAAGCAAGCAGTAGCGGTTTGAAATTTTCACAATTTGGGCTACACGTTCGGGACGATTCGTGACCTTAGGTGACTTGCACAATTCGGGCTGAAACTAGTGCCAAATGAGAGGGTTGGGATAAACATTCAATTGACCATATGTGCCAAAAATTCTCGTTCTTTAGTTTTCGAGTTATAGCCCCTGGAAGTCGAAAACTGCACGACTTTGCCCTCGAATATCTCGACAACGGAGAAAGGAGAATTTCAGGGCACTTTCTCCCAAGAAATATATGGGAATTATCTGTAATTTAGCACAGTTTCAGAACGATTCGTGAAAGTCACCTTTTAAGAATAACTTCCACTGCAGGCCCATATATAAAAGTTTGCTCCTTTATTACTCTGCACATGGACAATTATTTGCGCTGCTATTTGCCCCAGGCATGTACCTATGTAATTACCGTTTACAGTGTAAAGATGGATGTTATCGGTCGCTGAACGTCGGAGCAGTAGGCGTTTAATGCATTTTCCCATAGGGTCCAATGCAAAATTGACACCTCATTTTCTCCATTCTCAAGAGCTTTGAGTCTCTGCAAAACATATACATGTGTAGACACAAATAAGTGAAATAGAATGAAGGCTATTTCAGCTTTAGCTTTTATTCCGTTTGGGAGCTAAAGTCGCACAAACTTTTGTTTACAAAAATTTCGATGGCCTATAGTTCGCAAGTTATGCAATCAGTTGACATAAGATTGTGCATGCATGTAGACATGTTAATGACCTTTATATATGCCAAGTTTCAGATGGCTACCTACTCAAACAAGCAAGCAGTAGCGGTTTGAAATTTTCACAATTTGGGCTACACGTTCGGGACGATTCGTGACCTTAGGTGACTTGCACAATTCGGGCTGAAACTAGTGCCAAATGAGAGGGTTGGGATAAACATTCAATTGACCATATGTGCCAAAAATTCTCGTTCTTTAGTTTTCGAGTTATAGCCCCTGGAAGTCGAAAACTGCACGACTTTGCCCTCGAATATCTCGACAACGGAGAAAGGAGAATTTCAGGGCACTTTCTCCCAAGAAATATATGGGAATTATCTGTAATTTAGCACAGTTTCAGAACGATTCGTGAAAGTCACCTTTTAAGAATAACTTCCACTGCAGGCCCATATATAAAAGTTTGCTCCTTTATTACTCTGCACATGGACAATTATTTGCGCTGTTATTTGCCCCAGGCATGTACCTATGTAATTACCGTTTACAGTGTAAAGATGGATGTTATCGGTCGCTGAACGTCGGAGCAGTAGGCGTTTAATGCATTTTCCCATAGGGTCCAATGCAAAATTGACACCTCATTTTCTCCATTCTCAAGAGCTTTGAGTCTCTGCAAAACATATACATGTGTAGACACAAATAAGTGAAATAGAATGAAGGCTATTTCAGCTTTAGCTTTTATTCCGTTTGGGAGCTAAAGTCGCACAAACTTTTGTTTACAAAAAATTCGATGGCCTATAGTTCGCAAGTTATGCAATCAGTTGACATAAGATTGTGCATGCATGTAGACATGTTAATGACCTTTATATATGCCAAGTTTCAGATGGCTACCTACTCAAACAAGCAAGCAGTAGCGGTTTGAAATTTTCACAATTTGGGCTACACGTTCGGGACGATTCGTGACCTTAGGTGACTTGCACAACTCGGGCTGAAACTAGTGCCAAATGAGAGGGTTGGGATAAACATTCAATTGACCATATGTGCCAAAAATTCTCGTTCTTTAGTTTTCGAGTTATAGCCCCTGGAAGTCGAAAACTGCACGACTTTGCCCTCGAATATCTCGACAACGGAGAAAGGAGAATTTCAGGGCACTTTCTCCCAAGAAATATATGGGACTTATCTGTAATTTAGCACAGTTTCAGAACGATTCGTGAAAGTCACCTTTTAAGAATAACTTCCACTGCAGGCCCATATATAAAAGTTTGCTCCTTTATTACTCTGCACATGGACAATTATTTGCGCTGTTATTTGCCCCAGGCATGTACCTATGTAATTACCGTTTACAGTGTAAAGATGGATGTTATCGGTCGCTGAACGTCGGAGCAGTAGGCGTTTAATGCATTTTCCCATAGGGTCCAATGCAAAATTGACACCTCATTTTCTCCATTCTCAAGAGCTTTGAGTCTCTGCAAAACATATACATGTGTAGACACAAATAAGTGAAATAGAATGAAGGCTATTTCAGCTTTAGCTTTTATTCCGTTTGGGAGCTAAAGTCGCACAAACTTTTGTTTACAAAAATTTCGATGGCCTATAGTTCGCAAGTTATGCAATCAGTTGACATAAGATTGTGCATGCATGTAGACATGTTAATGACCTTTATATATGCCAAGATTCAGATGGCTACCTACTCAAACAAGCAAGCAGTAGCGGTTTGAAATTTTCACAATTTGGGCTACACGTTCGGGACGATTCGTGACCTTAGGTGACTTGCACAATTCGGGCTGAAACTAGTGCCAAATGAGAGGGTTGGGATAAACATTCAATTGACCATATGTGCCAAAAATTCTCGTTCTTTAGTTTTCGAGTTATAGCCCCTGGAAGTCGAAAACTGCACGACTTTGCCCTCGAATATCTCGACAACGGAGAAAGGAGAATTTCAGGGCACTTTCTCCCAAGAAATATATGGGAATTATCTGTAATTTAGCACAGTTTCAGAACGATTCGTGAAAGTCACCTTTTAAGAATAACTTCCACTGCAGGCCCATATATAAAAGTTTGCTCCTTTATTACTCTGCACATGGACAATTATTTGCGCTGTTATTTGCCCCAGGCATGTACCTATGTAATTACCGTTTACAGTGTAAAGATGGATGTTATCGGTCGCTGAACGACGGAGCAGTAGGCGTTTAATGCATTTTCCCATAGGGTCCAATGCAAAATTGACACCTCATTTTCTCCATTCTCAAGAGCTTTGAGTCTCTGCAAAACATATACATGTGTAGACACAAATAAGTGAAATAGAATGAAGGCTATTTCAGCTTTAGCTTTTATTCCGTTTGGGAGCTAAAGTCGCACAAACTTTTGTTTACAAAAATTTCGATGGCCTATAGTTCGCAAGTTATGCAATCAGTTGACATAAGATTGTGCATGCATGTAGACATGTTAATGACCTTTATATATGCCAAGTTTCAGATGGCAACCTACTCAAACAAGCAAGCAGTAGCGGTTTGAAATTTTCACAATTTGGGCTACACGTTCGGGACGATTCGTGACCTTAGGTGACTTGCACAATTCGGGCTGAAACTAGTGCCAAATGAGAGGGTTGGGATAAACATTCAATTGACCATATGTGCCAAAAATTCTCGTTCTTTAGTTTTCGAGTTATAGCCCCTGGAAGTCGAAAACTGCACGACTTTGCCCTCGAATATCTCGACAACGGAGAAAGGAGAATTTCAGGGCACTTTCTCCCAAGAAATATATGGGAATTATCTGTAATTTAGCACAGTTTCAGAACGATTCGTGAAAGTCACCTTTTAAGAATAACTTCCACTGCAGGCCCATATATAAAAGTTTGCTCCTTTATTACTCTGCACATGGACAATTATTTGCGCTGCTATTTGCCCCAGGCATGTACCTATGTAATTACCGTTTACAGTGTAAAGATGGATGTTATCGGTCGCTGAACGTCGGAGCAGTAGGCGTTTAATGCATTTTCCCATAGGGTCCAATGCAAAATTGACACCTCATTTTCTCCATTCTCAAGAGCTTTGAGTCTCTGCAAAACATATACATGTGTAGACACAAATAAGTGAAATAGAATGAAGGCTATTTCAGCTTTAGCTTTTATTCCGTTTGGGAGCTAAAGTCGCACAAACTTTTGTTTACAAAAATTTCGATGGCCTATAGTTCGCAAGTTATGCAATCAGTTGACATAAGATTGTGCATGCATGTAGACATGTTAATGACCTTTATATATGCCAAGTTTCAGATGGCTACCTACTCAAACAAGCAAGCAGTAGCGGTTTGAAATTTTCACAATTTGGGCTACACGTTCGGGACGATTCGTGACCTTAGGTGACTTGCACAATTCGGGCTGAAACTAGTGCCAAATGAGAGGGTTGGGATAAACATTCAATTGACCATATGTGCCAAAAATTCTCGTTCTTTAGTTTTCGAGTTATAGCCCCTGGAAGTCGAAAACTGCACGACTTTGCCCTCGAATATCTCGACAACGGAGAAAGGAGAATTTCAGGGCACTTTCTCCCAAGAAATATATGGGAATTATCTGTAATTTAGCACAGTTTCAGAACGATTCGTGAAAGTCACCTTTTAAGAATAACTTCCACTGCAGGCCCATATATAAAAGTTTGCTCCTTTATTACTCTGCACATGGACAATTATTTGCGCTGTTATTTGCCCCAGGCATGTACCTATGTAATTACCGTTTACAGTGTAAAGATGGATGTTATCGGTCGCTGAACGTCGGAGCAGTAGGCGTTTAATGCATTTTCCCATAGGGTCCAATGCAAAATTGACACCTCATTTTCTCCATTCTCAAGAGCTTTGAGTCTCTGCAAAACATATACATGTGTAGACACAAATAAGTGAAATAGAATGAAGGCTATTTCAGCTTTAGCTTTTATTCCGTTTGGGAGCTAAAGTCGCACAAACTTTTGTTTACAAAAATTTCGATGGCCTATAGTTCGCAAGTTATGCAATCAGTTGACATAAGATTGTGCATGCATGTAGACATGTTAATGACCTTTATATATGCCAAGTTTCAGATGGCTACCTACTCAAACAAGCAAGCAGTAGCGGTTTGAAATTTTCACAATTTGGGCTACACGTTCGGGACGATTCGTGACCTTAGGTGACTTGCACAACTCGGGCTGAAACTAGTGCCAAATGAGAGGGTTGGGATAAACATTCAATTGACCATATGTGCCAAAAATTCTCGTTCTTTAGTTTTCGAGTTATAGCCCCTGGAAGTCGAAAACTGCACGACTTTGCCCTCGAATATCTCGACAACGGAGAAAGGAGAATTTCAGGGCACTTTCTCCCAAGAAATATATGGGAATTATCTGTAATTTAGCACAGTTTCAGAACGATTCGTGAAAGTCACCTTTTAAGAATAACTTCCACTGCAGGCCCATATATAAAAGTTTGCTCCTTTATTACTCTGCACATGGACAATTATTTGCGCTGTTATTTGCCCCAGGCATGTACCTATGTAATTACCGTTTACAGTGTAAAGATGGATGTTATCGGTCGCTGAACGTCGGAGCAGTAGGCGTTTAATGCATTTTCCCATAGGGTCCAATGCAAAATTGACACCTCATTTTCTCCATTCTCAAGAGCTTTGAGTCTCTGCAAAACATATACATGTGTAGACACAAATAAGTGAAATAGAATGAAGGCTATTTCAGCTTTAGCTTTTATTCCGTTTGGGAGCTAAAGTCGCACAAACTTTTGTTTACAAAAATTTCGATGGCCTATAGTTCGCAAGTTATGCAATCAGTTGACATAAGATTGTGCATGCATGTAGACATGTTAATGACCTTTATATATGCCAAGTTTCAGATGGCTACCTACTCAAACAAGCAAGCAGTAGCGGTTTGAAATTTTCACAATTTGGGCTACACGTTCGGGACGATTCGTGACCTTAGGTGACTTGCACAATTCGGGCTGAAACTAGTGCCAAATGAGAGGGTTGGGATAAACATTCAATTGACCATATGTGCCAAAAATTCTCGTTCTTTAGTTTTCGAGTTATAGCCCCTGGAAGTCGAAAACTGCACGACTTTGCCCTCGAATATCTCGACAACGGAGAAAGGAGAATTTCAGGGCACTTTCTCCCAAGAAATATATGGGAATTATCTGTAATTTAGCACAGTTTCAGAACGATTCGTGAAAGTCACCTTTTAAGAATAACTTCCACTGCAGGCCCATATATAAAAGTTTGCTCCTTTATTACTCTGCACATGGACAATTATTTGCGCTGTTATTTGCCCCAGGCATGTACCTATGTAATTACCGTTTACAGTGTAAAGATGGATGTTATCGGTCGCTGAACGTCGGAGCAGTAGGCGTTTAATGCATTTTCCCATAGGGTCCAATGCAAAATTGACACCTCATTTTCTCCATTCTCAAGAGCTTTGAGTCTCTGCAAAACATATACATGTGTAGACACAAATAAGTGAAATAGAATGAAGGCTATTTCAGCTTTAGCTTTTATTCCGTTTGGGAGCTAAAGTCGCAAAAACTTTTGTTTACAAAAATTTCGATGGCCTATAGTTCGCAAGTTATGCAATCAGTTGACATAAGATTGTGCATGCATGTAGACATGTTAATGACCTTTATATATGCCAAGTTTCAGATGGCTACCTACTCAAACAAGCAAGCAGTAGCGGTATGAAATTTTCACAATTTGGGCTACACGTTCGGGACGATTCGTGACCTTAGGTGACTTGCACAATGCGGGCTGAAACTAGTGCCAAATGAGAGGGTTGGGATAAACATTCAATTGACCATATGTGCCAAAAATTCTCGTTCTTTAGTTTTCGAGTTATAGCCCCTGGAAGTCGAAAACTGCACGACTTTGCCCTCGAATATCTCGACAAGGGAGAAAGGAGAATTTCAGGGCACTTTCTCCCAAGAAATATATGGGAATTATCTGTAATTTAGCACAGTTTCAGAACGATTCGTGAAAGTCACCTTTTAAGAATAACTTCCACTGCAGGCCCATATATAAAAGTTTGCTCCTTTATTACTCTGCACATGGACAATTATTTGCGCTGTTATTTGCCCCAGGCATGTACCTATGTAATTACCGTTTACAGTGTAAAGATGGATGTTATCGGTCGCTGAACGTCGGAGCAGTAGGCGTTTAATGCATTTTCCCATAGGGTCCAATGCAAAATTGACACCTCATTTTCTCCATTCTCAAGAGCTTTGAGTCTCTGCAAAACATATACATGTGTAGACACAAATAAGTGAAATAGAATGAAGGCTATTTCAGCTTTAGCTTTTATTCCGTTTGGGAGCTAAAGTCGCACAAACTTTTGTTTACAAAAAATTCGATGGCCTATAGTTCGCAAGTTATGCAATCAGTTGACATAAGATTGTGCATGCATGTAGACATGTTAATGACCTTTATATATGCCAAGTTTCAGATGGCTACCTACTCAAACAAGCAAGCAGTAGCGGTTTGAAATTTTCACAATTTGGGCTACACGTTCGGGACGATTCGTGACCTTAGGTGACTTGCACAACTCGGGCTGAAACTAGTGCCAAATGAGAGGGTTGGGATAAACATTCAATTGACCATATGTGCCAAAAATTCTCGTTCTTTAGTTTTCGAGTTATAGCCCCTGGAAGTCGAAAACTGCACGACTTTGCCCTCGAATATCTCGACAACGGAGAAAGGAGAATTTCAGGGCACTTTCTCCCAAGAAATATATGGGACTTATCTGTAATTTAGCACAGTTTCAGAACGATTCGTGAAAGTCACCTTTTAAGAATAACTTCCACTGCAGGCCCATATATAAAAGTTTGCTCCTTTATTACTCTGCACATGGACAATTATTTGCGCTGTTATTTGCCCCAGGCATGTACCTATGTAATTACCGTTTACAGTGTAAAGATGGATGTTATCGGTCGCTGAACGTCGGAGCAGTAGGCGTTTAATGCATTTTCCCATAGGGTCCAATGCAAAATTGACACCTCATTTTCTCCATTCTCAAGAGCTTTGAGTCTCTGCAAAACATATACATGTGTAGACACAAATAAGTGAAATAGAATGAAGGCTATTTCAGCTTTAGCTTTTATTCCGTTTGGGAGCTAAAGTCGCACAAACTTTTGTTTACAAAAATTTCGATGGCCTATAGTTCGCAAGTTATGCAATCAGTTGACATAAGATTGTGCATGCATGTAGACATGTTAATGACCTTTATATATGCCAAGATTCAGATGGCTACCTACTCAAACAAGCAAGCAGTAGCGGTTTGAAATTTTCACAATTTGGGCTACACGTTCGGGACGATTCGTGACCTTAGGTGACTTGCACAATTCGGGCTGAAACTAGTGCCAAATGAGAGGGTTGGGATAAACATTCAATTGACCATATGTGCCAAAAATTCTCGTTCTTTAGTTTTCGAGTTATAGCCCCTGGAAGTCGAAAACTGCACGACTTTGCCCTCGAATATCTCGACAACGGAGAAAGGAGAATTTCAGGGCACTTTCTCCCAAGAAATATATGGGAATTATCTGTAATTTAGCACAGTTTCAGAACGATTCGTGAAAGTCACCTTTTAAGAATAACTTCCACTGCAGGCCCATATATAAAAGTTTGCTCCTTTATTACTCTGCACATGGACAATTATTTGCGCTGTTATTTGCCCCAGGCATGTACCTATGTAATTACCGTTTACAGTGTAAAGATGGATGTTATCGGTCGCTGAACGACGGAGCAGTAGGCGTTTAATGCATTTTCCCATAGGGTCCAATGCAAAATTGACACCTCATTTTCTCCATTCTCAAGAGCTTTGAGTCTCTGCAAAACATATACATGTGTAGACACAAATAAGTGAAATAGAATGAAGGCTATTTCAGCTTTAGCTTTTATTCCGTTTGGGAGCTAAAGTCGCACAAACTTTTGTTTACAAAAATTTCGATGGCCTATAGTTCGCAAGTTATGCAATCAGTTGACATAAGATTGTGCATGCATGTAGACATGTTAATGACCTTTATATATGCCAAGTTTCAGATGGCAACCTACTCAAACAAGCAAGCAGTAGCGGTTTGAAATTTTCACAATTTGGGCTACACGTTCGGGACGATTCGTGACCTTAGGTGACTTGCACAATTCGGGCTGAAACTAGTGCCAAATGAGAGGGTTGGGATAAACATTCAATTGACCATATGTGCCAAAAATTCTCGTTCTTTAGTTTTCGAGTTATAGCCCCTGGAAGTCGAAAACTGCACGACTTTGCCCTCGAATATCTCGACAACGGAGAAAGGAGAATTTCAGGGCACTTTCTCCCAAGAAATATATGGGAATTATCTGTAATTTAGCACAGTTTCAGAACGATTCGTGAAAGTCACCTTTTAAGAATAACTTCCACTGCAGGCCCATATATAAAAGTTTGCTCCTTTATTACTCTGCACATGGACAATTATTTGCGCTGCTATTTGCCCCAGGCATGTACCTATGTAATTACCGTTTACAGTGTAAAGATGGATGTTATCGGTCGCTGAACGTCGGAGCAGTAGGCGTTTAATGCATTTTCCCATAGGGTCCAATGCAAAATTGACACCTCATTTTCTCCATTCTCAAGAGCTTTGAGTCTCTGCAAAACATATACATGTGTAGACACAAATAAGTGAAATAGAATGAAGGCTATTTCAGCTTTAGCTTTTATTCCGTTTGGGAGCTAAAGTCGCACAAACTTTTGTTTACAAAAATTTCGATGGCCTATAGTTCGCAAGTTATGCAATCAGTTGACATAAGATTGTGCATGCATGTAGACATGTTAATGACCTTTATATATGCCAAGTTTCAGATGGCTACCTACTCAAACAAGCAAGCAGTAGCGGTTTGAAATTTTCACAATTTGGGCTACACGTTCGGGACGATTCGTGACCTTAGGTGACTTGCACAATTCGGGCTGAAACTAGTGCCAAATGAGAGGGTTGGGATAAACATTCAATTGACCATATGTGCCAAAAATTCTCGTTCTTTAGTTTTCGAGTTATAGCCCCTGGAAGTCGAAAACTGCACGACTTTGCCCTCGAATATCTCGACAACGGAGAAAGGAGAATTTCAGGGCACTTTCTCCCAAGAAATATATGGGAATTATCTGTAATTTAGCACAGTTTCAGAACGATTCGTGAAAGTCACCTTTTAAGAATAACTTCCACTGCAGGCCCATATATAAAAGTTTGCTCCTTTATTACTCTGCACATGGACAATTATTTGCGCTGTTATTTGCCCCAGGCATGTACCTATGTAATTACCGTTTACAGTGTAAAGATGGATGTTATCGGTCGCTGAACGTCGGAGCAGTAGGCGTTTAATGCATTTTCCCATAGGGTCCAATGCAAAATTGACACCTCATTTTCTCCATTCTCAAGAGCTTTGAGTCTCTGCAAAACATATACATGTGTAGACACAAATAAGTGAAATAGAATGAAGGCTATTTCAGCTTTAGCTTTTATTCCGTTTGGGAGCTAAAGTCGCACAAACTTTTGTTTACAAAAATTTCGATGGCCTATAGTTCGCAAGTTATGCAATCAGTTGACATAAGATTGTGCATGCATGTAGACATGTTAATGACCTTTATATATGCCAAGTTTCAGATGGCTACCTACTCAAACAAGCAAGCAGTAGCGGTTTGAAATTTTCACAATTTGGGCTACACGTTCGGGACGATTCGTGACCTTAGGTGACTTGCACAACTCGGGCTGAAACTAGTGCCAAATGAGAGGGTTGGGATAAACATTCAATTGACCATATGTGCCAAAAATTCTCGTTCTTTAGTTTTCGAGTTATAGCCCCTGGAAGTCGAAAACTGCACGACTTTGCCCTCGAATATCTCGACAACGGAGAAAGGAGAATTTCAGGGCACTTTCTCCCAAGAAATATATGGGAATTATCTGTAATTTAGCACAGTTTCAGAACGATTCGTGAAAGTCACCTTTTAAGAATAACTTCCACTGCAGGCCCATATATAAAAGTTTGCTCCTTTATTACTCTGCACATGGACAATTATTTGCGCTGTTATTTGCCCCAGGCATGTACCTATGTAATTACCGTTTACAGTGTAAAGATGGATGTTATCGGTCGCTGAACGTCGGAGCAGTAGGCGTTTAATGCATTTTCCCATAGGGTCCAATGCAAAATTGACACCTCATTTTCTCCATTCTCAAGAGCTTTGAGTCTCTGCAAAACATATACATGTGTAGACACAAATAAGTGAAATAGAATGAAGGCTATTTCAGCTTTAGCTTTTATTCCGTTTGGGAGCTAAAGTCGCACAAACTTTTGTTTACAAAAATTTCGATGGCCTATAGTTCGCAAGTTATGCAATCAGTTGACATAAGATTGTGCATGCATGTAGACATGTTAATGACCTTTATATATGCCAAGTTTCAGATGGCTACCTACTCAAACAAGCAAGCAGTAGCGGTTTGAAATTTTCACAATTTGGGCTACACGTTCGGGACGATTCGTGACCTTAGGTGACTTGCACAATTCGGGCTGAAACTAGTGCCAAATGAGAGGGTTGGGATAAACATTCAATTGACCATATGTGCCAAAAATTCTCGTTCTTTAGTTTTCGAGTTATAGCCCCTGGAAGTCGAAAACTGCACGACTTTGCCCTCGAATATCTCGACAACGGAGAAAGGAGAATTTCAGGGCACTTTCTCCCAAGAAATATATGGGAATTATCTGTAATTTAGCACAGTTTCAGAACGATTCGTGAAAGTCACCTTTTAAGAATAACTTCCACTGCAGGCCCATATATAAAAGTTTGCTCCTTTATTACTCTGCACATGGACAATTATTTGCGCTGTTATTTGCCCCAGGCATGTACCTATGTAATTACCGTTTACAGTGTAAAGATGGATGTTATCGGTCGCTGAACGTCGGAGCAGTAGGCGTTTAATGCATTTTCCCATAGGGTCCAATGCAAAATTGACACCTCATTTTCTCCATTCTCAAGAGCTTTGAGTCTCTGCAAAACATATACATGTGTAGACACAAATAAGTGAAATAGAATGAAGGCTATTTCAGCTTTAGCTTTTATTCCGTTTGGGAGCTAAAGTCGCAAAAACTTTTGTTTACAAAAATTTCGATGGCCTATAGTTCGCAAGTTATGCAATCAGTTGACATAAGATTGTGCATGCATGTAGACATGTTAATGACCTTTATATATGCCAAGTTTCAGATGGCTACCTACTCAAACAAGCAAGCAGTAGCGGTTTGAAATTTTCACAATTTGGGCTACACGTTCGGGACGATTCGTGACCTTAGGTGACTTGCACAATGCGGGCTGAAACTAGTGCCAAATGAGAGGGTTGGGATAAACATTCAATTGACCATATGTGCCAAAAATTCTCGTTCTTTAGTTTTCGAGTTATAGCCCCTGGAAGTCGAAAACTGCACGACTTTGCCCTCGAATATCTCGACAAGGGAGAAAGGAGAATTTCAGGGCACTTTCTCCCAAGAAATATATGGGAATTATCTGTAATTTAGCACAGTTTCAGAACGATTCGTGAAAGTCACCTTTTAAGAATAACTTCCACTGCAGGCCCATATATAAAAGTTTGCTCCTTTATTACTCTGCACATGGACAATTATTTGCGCTGTTATTTGCCCCAGGCATGTACCTATGTAATTACCGTTTACAGTGTAAAGATGGATGTTATCGGTCGCTGAACGTCGGAGCAGTAGGCGTTTAATGCATTTTCCCATAGGGTCCAATGCAAAATTGACACCTCATTTTCTCCATTCTCAAGAGCTTTGAGTCTCTGCAAAACATATACATGTGTAGACACAAATAAGTGAAATAGAATGAAGGCTATTTCAGCTTTAGCTTTTATTCCGTTTGGGAGCTAAAGTCGCACAAACTTTTGTTTACAAAAATTTCGATGGCCTATAGTTCGCAAGTTATGCAATCAGTTGACATAAGATTGTGCATGCATGAAGACATGTTAATGACCTTTATATATGCCAAGTTTCAGATGGCTACCTACTCAAACAAGCAAGCAGTAGCGGTTTGAAATTTTCACAATTTGGGCTACACGTTCGGGACGATTCGTGACCTTAGGTGACTTGCACAATTCGGGCTGAAACTAGTGCCAAATGAGAGGGTTGGGATAAACATTCAATTGACCATATGTGCCAAAAATTCTCGTTCTTTAGTTTTCGAGTTATAGCCTGGAAGTCGAAAACTGCACGACTTTGCCCTCGAATATCTCGACAACGGAGAAAGGAGAATTTCAGGGCACTTTCTCCCAAGAAATATATGGGAATTATCTGTAATTTAGCACAGTTTCAGAACGATTCGTGAAAGTCACCTTTTAAGAATAACTTCCACTGCAGGCCCATATATAAAAGTTTGCTCCTTTATTACTCTGCACATGGACAATTATTTGCGCTGTTATTTGCCCCAGGCATGTACCTATGTAACTACCGTTTACAGTGTAAAGATGGATGTTATCGGTCCCTGAACGTCGGAGCAGTAGGCGTTTAATGCATTTTCCCATAGGGTCCAATGCAAAATTGACACCTCATTTTCTCCATTCTCAAGAGCTGTGAGTCTCTGCAAAACATATACATGTGCAGACACAAATAAGTGAAATAGAATGAAGGCTATTTCAGCTTTAGCTTTTATTCCGTTTGGGAGCTAAAGTCGCACAAACTTTTGTTTACAAAAATTTCGATGGCCTATAGTTCGCAAGTTATGCAATCAGTTGACATAAGATTGTGCATGCATGTAGACATGTTAATGACCTTTATATATGCCAAGTTTCAGATGGCTACCTACTCAAACAAGCAAGCAGTAGCGGTTTGAAATTTTCACAATTTGGGCTACACGTTCGGGACGATTCGTGACCTTAGGTGACTTGCACAATTCGGGCTGAAACTAGTGCCAAATGAGAGGGTTGGGATAAACATTCAATTGACCATATGTGCCAAAAATTCTCGTTCTTTAGTTTTCGAGTTATAGCCCCTGGAAGTCGAAAACTGCACGACTTTGCCCTCGAATATCTCGACAAGGGAGAAAGGAGAATTTCAGGGCACTTTCTCCCAAGAAATATATGGGAATTATCTGTAATTTAGCACAGTTTCAGAACGATTCGTGAAAGTCACCTTTTAAGAATAACTTCCACTGCAGGCCCATATATAAAAGTTTGCTCCTTTATTACTCTGCACATGGACAATTATTTGCGCTGTTATTTGCCCCAGGCATGTACCTATGTAATTACCGTTTACAGTGTAAAGATGGATGTTATCGGTCGCTGAACGTCGGAGCAGTAGGCGTTTAATGCATTTTCCCATAGGGTCCAATGCAAAATTGACACCTCATTTTCTCCATTCTCAAGAGCTTTGAGTCTCTGCAAAACATATACATGTGTAGACACAAATAAGTGAAATAGAATGAAGGCTATTTCAGCTTTAGCTTTTATTCCGTTTGGGAGCTAAAGTCGCACAAACTTTTGTTTACAAAAATTTCGATGGCCTATAGTTCGCAAGTTATGCAATCAGTTGACATAAGATTGTGCATGCATGTAGACATGTTAATGACCTTTATATATGCCAAGTTTCAGATGGCTACCTACTCAAACAAGCAAGCAGTAGCGGTTTGAAATTTTCACAATTTGGGCTACACGTTCGGGACGATTCGTGACCTTAGGTGACTTGCACAATTCGGGCTGAAACTAGTGCCAAATGAGAGGGTTGGGATAAACATTCAATTGACCATATGTGCCAAAAATTCTCGTTCTTTAGTTTTCGAGTTATAGCCCCTGGAAGTCGAAAACTGCACGACTTTGCCCTCGAATATCTCGACAACGGAGAAAGGAGAATTTCAGGGCACTTTCTCCCAAGAAATATATGGGAATTATCTGTAATTTAGCACAGTTTCAGAACGATTCGTGAAAGTCACCTTTTAAGAATAACTTCCACTGCAGGCCCATATATAAAAGTTTGCTCCTTTATTACTCTGCACATGGACAATTATTTGCGCTGTTATTTGCCCCAGGCATGTACCTATGTAATTACCGTTTACAGTGTAAAGATGGATGTTATCGGTCGCTGAACGTCGGAGCAGTAGGCGTTTAATGCATTTTCCCATAGGGTCCAATGCAAAATTGACACCTCATTTTCTCCATTCTCAAGAGCTTTGAGTCTCTGCAAAACATATACATGTGTAGACACAAATAAGTGAAATAGAATGAAGGCTATTTCAGCTTTAGCTTTTATTCCGTTTGGGAGCTAAAGTCGCACAAACTTTTGTTTACAAAAATTTCGATGGCCTATAGTTTGCAAGTTATGCAATCAGTTGACATAAGATTGTGCATGCATGTAGACATGTTAATGACCTTTATATATGCCAAGTTTCAGATGGCTACCTACTCAAACAAGCAAGCAGTAGCGGTTTGAAATTTTCACAATTTGGGCTACACGTTCGGGACGATTCGTGACCTTAGGTGACTTGCACAATTCGGGCTGAAACTAGTGCCAAATGAGAGGGTTGGGATAAACATTCAATTGACCATATGTGCCAAAAATTCTCGTTCTTTAGTTTTCGAGTTATAGCCCCTGGAAGTCGAAAACTGCACGACTTTGCCCTCGAATATCTCGACAACGGAGAAAGGAGAATTTCAGGGCACTTTCTCCCAAGAAATATATGGGAATTATCTGTAATTTAGCACGGTTTCAGAACGATTCGTGAAAGTCACCTTTTAAGAATAACTTCCACTGCAGGCCCATATATAAAAGTTTGCTCCTTTATTACTCTGCACATGGACAATTATTTGCGCTGTTATTTGCCCCAGGCATGTACCTATGTAATTACCGTTTACAGTGTAAAGATGAATGTTATCGGTCGCTGAACGTCGGAGCAGTAGGCGTTTAATGCATTTTCCCATAGGGTCCAATGCAAAATTGACACCTCATTTTCTCCATTCTCAAGAGCTTTGAGTCTCTGCAAAACATATACATGTGTAGACACAAATAAGTGAAATAGAATGAAGGCTATTTCAGCTTTAGCTTTTATTCCGTTTGGGAGCTAAAGTCGCACAAACTTTTGTTTACAAAAATTTCGATGGCCTATAGTTCGCAAGTTATGCAATCAGTTGACATAAGATTGTGCATGCATGTAGACATGTTAATGACCTTTATATATGCCAAGTTTCAGATGGCTACCTACTCAAACAAGCAAGCAGTAGCGGTTTGAAATTTTCACAATTTGGGCTACACGTTCGGGACGATTCGTGACCTTAGGTGACTTGCACAATTCGGGCTGAAACTAGTGCCAAATGAGAGGGTTGGGATAAACATTCAATTGACCATATGTGCCAAAAATTCTCGTTCTTTAGTTTTCGAGTTATAGCCCCTGGAAGTCGAAAACTGCACGACTTTGCCCTCGAATATCTCGACAACGGAGAAAGAAGAATTTCAGGGCACTTTCTCCCAAGAAATATATGGGAATTATCTGTAATTTAGCACAGTTTCAGAACGATTCGTGAAAGTCACCTTTTAAGAATAACTTCCACTGCAGGCCCATATATAAAAGTTTGCTCCTTTATTACTCTGCACATGGACAATAATTTGCGCTGTTATTTGCCCCAGGCATGTACCTATGTAATTACCGTTTACAGTGTAAAGATGGATGTTATCGGTCGCTGAACGTCGGAGCAGTAGGCGTTTAATGCATTTTCCCATAGGGTCCAATGCAAAATTGGCACATCATTTTCTCCATTCTCAAGAGCTTTGAGTCTCTGCAAAACATATACATGTGTAGACACAAATAAGTGAAATAGAATGAAGGCTATTTCAGCTTTAGCTTTTATTCCGTTTGGGAGCTAAAGTCGCACAAACTTTTGTTTACAAAAATTTCGATGGCCTATAGTTCGCAAGTTATGCAATCAGTTGACATAAGATTGTGCATGCATGTAGACATGTTAATGACCTTTATATATGCCAAGTTTCAGATGGCTACCTACTCAAACAAGCAAGCAGTAGCGGTTTGAAATTTTCACAATTTGGGCTACACGTTCGGGACGATTCGTGACCTTAGGTGACTTGCACAATTCGGGCTGAAACTAGTGCCAAATGAGAGGGTTGGGATAAACATTCAATTGACCATATGTGCCAAAAATTCTCGTTCTTTAGTTTTCGAGTTATAGCCCCTGGAAGTCGAAAACTGCACGACTTTGCCCTCGAATATCTCGACAACGGAGAAAGGAGAATTTCAGGGCACTTTCTCCCAAGAAATATATGGGAATTATCTGTAATTTAGCACAGTTTCAGAACGATTCGTGAAAGTCACCTTTTAAGAATAACTTCCACTGCAGGCCCATATATAAAAGTTTGCTCCTTTATTACTCTGCACATGGACAATAATTTGCGCTGTTATTTGCCCCAGGCATGTACCTATGTAATTACCGTTTACAGTGTAAAGATGGATGTTATCGGTCGCTGAACGTCGGAGCAGTAGGCGTTTAATGTATTTTCCCATAGGGTCCAATGCAAAATTGACACCTCATTTTCTCCATTCTCAAGAGCTTTGAGTCTCTGCAAAACATATACATGTGTAGACACAAATAAGTGAAATAGAATGAAGGCTATTTCAGCTTTAGCTTTTATTCCGTTTGGGAGCTAAAGTCGCACAAACTTTTGTTTACAAAAATTTCGATGGCCTATAGTTCGCAAGTTATGCAATCAGTTGACATAAGATTGTGCATGCATGTAGACATGTTAATGACCTTTATATATGCCAAGTTTCAGATGGCTACCTACTCAAACAAGCAAGCAGTAGCGGTTTGAAATTTTCACAATTTGGGCTACACGTTCGGGACGATTCGTGACCTTAGGTGACTTGCACAATTCGGGCTGAAACTAGTGCCAAATGAGAGGGTTGGGATAAACATTCAATTGACCATATGTGCCAAAAATTCTCGTTCTTTAGTTTTCGAGTTATAGCCCCTGGAAGTCGAAAACTGCACGACTTTGCCCTCGAATATCTCGACAACGGAGAAAGGAGAATTTCAGGGCACTTTCTCCCAAGAAATATATGGGAATTATCTGTAATTTAGCACGGTTTCAGAACGATTCGTGAAAGTCACCTTTTAAGAATAACTTCCACTGCAGGCCCATATATAAAAGTTGCTCCTTTATTACTCTGCACATGGACAATTATTTGCGCTGTTATTTGCCCCAGGCATGTACATATGTAATTACCGTTTACAGTGTAAAGATGGATGTTATCGGTCGCTGAACGTCGGAGCAGTAGGCGTTTAATGCATTTTCCCATAGGGTCCAATGCAAAATTGACACCTCATTTTCTCCATTCTCAAGAGCTTTGAGTCTCTGCAAAACATATACATGTGTAGACACAAATAAGTGAAATAGAATGAAGGCTATTTCAGCTTTAGCTTTTATTCCGTTTGGGAGCTAAAGTCGCACAAACTTTTGTTTACAAAAATTTCGATGGCCTATAGTTCGCAAGTTATGCAATCAGTTGACATAAGATTGTGCATGCATGTAGACATGTTAATGACCTTTATATATGCCAAGTTTCAGATGGCTACCTACTCAAACAAGCAAGCAGTAGCGGTTTGAAATTTTCACAATTTGGGCTACACGTTCGGGACGATTCGTGACCTTAGGTGACTTGCACAATTCGGGCTGAAACTAGTGCCAAATGAGAGGGTTGGGATAAACATTCAATTGACCATATGTGCCAAAAATTCTCGTTCTTTAGTTTTCGAGTTATAGCCCCTGGAAGTCGAAAACTGCACGACTTTGCCCTCGAATATCTCGACAACGGAGAAAGGAGAATTTCAGGGCACTTTCTCCCAAGAAATATATGGGAATTATCTGTAATTTAGCACAGTTTCAGAACGATTCGTGAAAGTCACCTTTTAAGAATAACTTCCACTGCAGGCCCATATATAAAAGTTTGCTCCTTTATTACTCTGCACATGGACAATTATTTGCGCTGTTATTTGCCCCAGGCATGTACCTATGTAATTACCGTTTACAGTGTAAAGATGGATGTTATCGGTCGCTGAACGTCGGAGCAGTAGGCGTTTAATGCATTTTCCCATAGGGTCCAATGCAAAATTGACACCTCATTTTCTCCATTCTCAAGAGCTTTGAGTCTCTGCAAAACATATACATGTGTAGACACAAATAAGTGAAATAGAATGAAGGCTATTTCAGCTTTAGCTTTTATTCCGTTTGGGAGCTAAAGTCGCACAAACTTTTGTTTACAAAAATTTCGATGGCCTATAGTTCGCAAGTTATGCAATCAGTTGACATAAGATTGTGCATGCATGTAGACATGTTAATGACCTTTATATATGCCAAGATTCAGATGGCTACCTACTCAAACAAGCAAGCAGTAGCGGTTTGAAATTTTCACAATTTGGGCTACACGTTCGGGACGATTCGTGACCTTAGGTGACTTGCACAATTCGGGCTGAAACTAGTGCCAAATGAGAGGGTTGGGATAAACATTCAATTGACCATATGTGCCAAAAATTCTCGTTCTTTAGTTTTCGAGTTATAGCCCCTGGAAGTCGAAAACTGCACGACTTTGCCCTCGAATATCTCGACAACGGAGAAAGGAGAATTTCAGGGCACTTTCTCCCAAGAAATATATGGGAATTATCTGTAATTTAGCACTGTTTCAGAACGATTCGTGAAAGTCACCTTTTAAGAATAACTTCCACTGCAGGCCCATATATAAAAGTTTGCTCCTTTATTACTCTGCACATGGACAATTATTTGCGCTGTTATTTGCCCCAGGCATGTACCTATGTAATTACCGTTTACAGTGTAAAGATGGATGTTATCGGTCGCTGAACGTCGGAGCAGTAGGCGTTTAATGCATTTTCCCATAGGGTCCAATGCAAAATTGACACCTCATTTTCTCCATTCTCAAGAGCTTTGAGTCTCTGCAAAACATATACATGTGTAGACACAAATAAGTGAAATAGAATGAAGGCTATTTCAGCTTTAGCTTTTATTCCGTTTGGGAGCTAAAGTCGCACAAACTTTTGTTTACAAAAATTTCGATGGCCTATAGTTCGCAAGTTATGCAATCAGTTGACATAAGATTGTGCATGCATGTAGACATGTTAATGACCTTTATATATGCCAAGTTTCAGATGGCTACCTACTCAAACAAGCAAGCAGTAGCGGTTTGAAATTTTCACAATTTGGGCTACACGTTCGGGACGATTCGTGACCTTAGGTGACTTGCACAATTCGGGCTGAAACTAGTGCCAAATCAGAGGGTTGGGATAAACATTCAATTGACCATATGTGCCAAAAATTCTCGTTCTTTAGTTTTCGAGTCATAGCCCCTGGAAGTCGAAAACTGCACGACTTTGCCCTCGAATATCTCGACAACGGAGAAAGGAGAATTTCAGGGCACTTTCTCCCAAGAAATATATGGGAATTATCTGTAATTTAGCACAGTTTCAGAACGATTCGTGAAAGTCACCTTTTAAGAATAACTTCCACTGCAGGCCCATATATAAAAGTTTGCTCCTTTATTACTCTGCACATGGACAATTATTTGCGCTGTTATTTGCCCCAGGCATGTACCTATGTAATTACCGTTTACAGTGTAAAGATGGATGTTATCGGTCGCTGAACGTCGGAGCAGTAGGCGTTTAATGCATTTTCCCATAGGGTCCAATGCAAAATTGACACCTCATTTTCTCCATTCTCAAGAGCTTTGAGTCTCTGCAAAACATATACATGTGTAGACACAAATAAGTGAAATAGAATGAAGGCTATTTCAGCTTTAGCTTTTATTCCGTTTGGGAGCTAAAGTCGCACAAACTTTTGTTTACAAAAATTTCGATGGCCTATAGTTCGCAAGTTATGCAATCAGTTGACATAAGATTGTGCATGCATGTAGACATGTTAATGACCTTTATATATGCCAAGTTTCAGATGGCTACCTACTCAAACAAGCAAGCAGTAGCGGTTTGAAATTTTCACAATTTGGGCTACACGTTCGGGACGATTCGTGACCTTAGGTGACTTGCACAATTCGGGCTGAAACTAGTGCCAAATGAGAGGGTTGGGATAAACATTCAATTGACCATATGTGCCAAAAATTCTCGTTCTTTAGTTTTCGAGTTATAGCCCCTGGAAGTCGAAAACTGCACGGCTTTGCCCTCGAATATCTCGACAACGGAGAAAGGAGAATTTCAGGGCACTTTCTCCCAAGAAATATATGGGAATTATCTGTAATTTAGCACAGTTTCAGAACGATTCGTGAAAGTCACCTTTTAAGAATAACTTCCACTGCAGGCCCATATATAAAAGTTTGCTCCTTTATTACTCTGCACATGGACAATTATTTGCGCTGTTATTTGCCCCAGGCATGTACCTATGTAATTACCGTTTACAGTGTAAAGATGGATGTTATCGGTCGCTGAACGTCGGAGCAGTAGGCGTTTAATGCATTTTCCCATAGGGTCCAATGCAAAATTGACACCTCATTTTCTCCATTCTCAAGAGCTTTGAGTCTCTGCAAAACATATACATGTGTAGACACAAATAAGTGAAATAGAATGAAGGCTATTTCAGCTTTAGCTTTTATTCCGTTTGGGAGCTAAAGTCGCACAAACTTTTGTTTACAAAAATTTCGATGGCCTATAGTTCGCAAGTTATGCAATCAGTTGACATAAGATTGTGCATGCATGTAGACATGTTAATGACCTTTATATATGCCAAGTTTCAGATGGCTACCTACTCAAACAAGCAAGCAGTAGCGGTTTGAAATTTTCACAATTTGGGCTACACGTTCGGGACGATTCGTGACCTTAGGTGACTTGCACAATTCGGGCTGAAACTAGTGCCAAATGAGAGGGTTGGGATAAACATTCAATTGACCATATGTGCCAAAAATTCTCGTTCTTTAGTTTTCGAGTCATAGCCCCTGGAAGTCGAAAACTGCACGACTTTGCCCTCGAATATCTCGACAACGGAGAAAGGAGAATTTCAGGGCACTTTCTCCCAAGAAATATATGGGAATTATCTGTAATTTAGCACAGTTTCAGAACGATTCGTGAAAGTCACCTTTTAAGAATAACTTCCACTGCAGGCCCATATATAAAAGTTTGCTCCTTTATTACTCTGCACATGGACAATTATTTGCGCTGTTATTTGCCCCAGGCATGTACCTATGTAATTACCGTTTACAGTGTAAAGATGGATGTTATCGGTCGCTGAACGTCGGAGCAGTAGGCGTTTAATGCATTTTCCAATAGGGTCCAATGCAAAATTGACACCTCATTTTCTCCATTCTCAAGAGCTTTGAGTCTCTGCAAAACATATACATGTGTAGACACAAATAAGTGAAATAGAATGAAGGCTATTTCAGCTTTAGCTTTTATTCCGTTTGGGAGCTAAAGTCGCACAAACTTTTGTTTACAAAAATTTCGATGGCCTATAGTTCGCAAGTTATGCAATCAGTTGACATAAGATTGTGCATGCATGTAGACATGTTAATGACCTTATATATGCCAAGTTTCAGATGGCTACCTACTCAAACAAGCAAGCAGTAGCGGTTTGAAATTTTCACAATTTGGGCTACACGTTCGGGACGATTCGTGACCTTAGGTGACTTGCACAATTCGGGCTGAAACTAGTGCCAAATGAGAGGGTTGGGATAAACATTCAATTGACCATATGTGCCAAAAATTCTCGTTCTTTAGTTTTCGAGTTATAGCCCCTGGAAGTCGAAAACTGCACGACTTTGCCCTCGAATATCTCGACAACGGAGAAAGGAGAATTTCAGGGCACTTTCTCCCAAGAAATATATGGGAATTATCTGTAATTTAGCACAGTTTCAGAACGATTCGTGAAAGTCACCTTTTAAGAATAACTTCCACTGCAGGCCCATATATAAAAGTTTGCTCCTTTATTACTCTGCACATGGACAATTATTTGCGCTGTTATTTGCCCCAGGCATGTACCTATGTAATTACCGTTTACAGTGTAAAGATGGATGTTATCGGTCGCTGAACGTCGGAGCAGTAGGCGTTTAATGCATTTTCCCATAGGGTCCAATGCAAAATTGACACCTCATTTTCTCCATTCTCAAGAGCTTTGAGTCTCTGCAAAACATATACATGTGTAGACACAAATAAGTGAAATAGAATGAAGGCTATTTCAGCTTTAGCTTTTATTCCGTTTGGGAGCTAAAGTCGCACAAACTTTTGTTTACAAAAATTTCGATGGCCTATAGTTCGCAAGTTATGCAATCAGTTGACATAAGATTGTGCATGCATGTAGACATGTTAATGACCTTTATATATGCCAAGTTTCAGATGGCTACCTACTCAAACAAGCAAGCAGTAGCGGTTTGAAATTTTCACAATTTGGGCTACACGTTCGGGACGATTCGTGACCTTAGGTGACTTGCACAATTCGGGCTGAAACTAGTGCCAAATCAGAGGGTTGGGATAAACATTCAATTGACCATATGTGCCAAAAATTCTCGTTCTTTAGTTTTCGAGTCATAGCCCCTGGAAGTCGAAAACTGCACGACTTTGCCCTCGAATATCTCGACAACGGAGAAAGGAGAATTTCAGGGCACTTTCTCCCAAGAAATATATGGGAATTATCTGTAATTTAGCACAGTTTCAGAACGATTCGTGAAAGTCACCTTTTAAGAATAACTTCCACTGCAGGCCCATATATAAAAGTTTGCTCCTTTATTACTCTGCACATGGACAATTATTTGCGCTGTTATTTGCCCCAGGCATGTACCTATGTAATTACCGTTTACAGTGTAAAGATGGATGTTATCGGTCGCTGAACGTCGGAGCAGTAGGCGTTTAATGCATTTTCCCATAGGGTCCAATGCAAAATTGACACCTCATTTTCTCCATTCTCAAGAGCTTTGAGTCTCTGCAAAACATATACATGTGTAGACACAAATAAGTGAAATAGAATGAAGGCTATTTCAGCTTTAGCTTTTATTCCGTTTGGGAGCTAAAGTCGCACAAACTTTTGTTTACAAAAATTTCGATGGCCTATAGTTCGCAAGTTATGCAATCAGTTGACATAAGATTGTGCATGCATGTAGACATGTTAATGACCTTTATATATGCCAAGTTTCAGATGGCTACCTACTCAAACAAGCAAGCAGTAGCGGTTTGAAATTTTCACAATTTGGGCTACACGTTCGGGACGATTCGTGACCTTAGGTGACTTGCACAATTCGGGCTGAAACTAGTGCCAAATGAGAGGGTTGGGATAAACATTCAATTGACCATATGTGCCAAAAATTCTCGTTCTTTAGTTTTCGAGTTATAGCCCCTGGAAGTCGAAAACTGCACGGCTTTGCCCTCGAATATCTCGACAACGGAGAAAGGAGAATTTCAGGGCACTTTCTCCCAAGAAATATATGGGAATTATCTGTAATTTAGCACAGTTTCAGAACGATTCGTGAAAGTCACCTTTTAAGAATAACTTCCACTGCAGGCCCATATATAAAAGTTTGCTCCTTTATTACTCTGCACATGGACAATTATTTGCGCTGTTATTTGCCCCAGGCATGTACCTATGTAATTACCGTTTACAGTGTAAAGATGGATGTTATCGGTCGCTGAACGTCGGAGCAGTAGGCGTTTAATGCATTTTCCCATAGGGTCCAATGCAAAATTGACACCTCATTTTCTCCATTCTCAAGAGCTTTGAGTCTCTGCAAAACATATACATGTGTAGACACAAATAAGTGAAATAGAATGAAGGCTATTTCAGCTTTAGCTTTTATTCCGTTTGGGAGCTAAAGTCGCACAAACTTTTGTTTACAAAAATTTCGATGGCCTATAGTTCGCAAGTTATGCAATCAGTTGACATAAGATTGTGCATGCATGTAGACATGTTAATGACCTTTATATATGCCAAGTTTCAGATGGCTACCTACTCAAACAAGCAAGCAGTAGCGGTTTGAAATTTTCACAATTTGGGCTACACGTTCGGGACGATTCGTGACCTTAGGTGACTTGCACAATTCGGGCTGAAACTAGTGCCAAATGAGAGGGTTGGGATAAACATTCAATTGACCATATGTGCCAAAAATTCTCGTTCTTTAGTTTTCGAGTCATAGCCCCTGGAAGTCGAAAACTGCACGACTTTGCCCTCGAATATCTCGACAACGGAGAAAGGAGAATTTCAGGGCACTTTCTCCCAAGAAATATATGGGAATTATCTGTAATTTAGCACAGTTTCAGAACGATTCGTGAAAGTCACCTTTTAAGAATAACTTCCACTGCAGGCCCATATATAAAAGTTTGCTCCTTTATTACTCTGCACATGGACAATTATTTGCGCTGTTATTTGCCCCAGGCATGTACCTATGTAATTACCGTTTACAGTGTAAAGATGGATGTTATCGGTCGCTGAACGTCGGAGCAGTAGGCGTTTAATGCATTTTCCAATAGGGTCCAATGCAAAATTGACACCTCATTTTCTCCATTCTCAAGAGCTTTGAGTCTCTGCAAAACATATACATGTGTAGACACAAATAAGTGAAATAGAATGAAGGCTATTTCAGCTTTAGCTTTTATTCCGTTTGGGAGCTAAAGTCGCACAAACTTTTGTTTACAAAAATTTCGATGGCCTATAGTTCGCAAGTTATGCAATCAGTTGACATAAGATTGTGCATGCATGTAGACATGTTAATGACCTTATATATGCCAAGTTTCAGATGGCTACCTACTCAAACAAGCAAGCAGTAGCGGTTTGAAATTTTCACAATTTGGGCTACACGTTCGGGACGATTCGTGACCTTAGGTGACTTGCACAATTCGGGCTGAAACTAGTGCCAAATGAGAGGGTTGGGATAAACATTCAATTGACCATATGTGCCAAAAATTCTCGTTCTTTAGTTTTCGAGTTATAGCCCCTGGAAGTCGAAAACTGCACGACTTTGCCCTCGAATATCTCGACAACGGAGAAAGGAGAATTTCAGGGCACTTTCTCCCAAGAAATATATGGGAATTATCTGTAATTTAGCACAGTTTCAGAACGATTCGTGAAAGTCACCTTTTAAGAATAACTTCCACTGCAGGCCCATATATAAAAGTTTGCTCCTTTATTACTCTGCACATGGACAATTATTTGCGCTGTTATTTGCCCCAGGCATGTACCTATGTAATTACCGTTTACAGTGTAAAGATGGATGTTATCGGTCGCTGAACGTCGGAGCAGTAGGCGTTTAATGCATTTTCCCATAGGGTCCAATGCAAAATTGACACCTCATTTTCTCCATTCTCAAGAGCTTTGAGTCTCTGCAAAACATATACATGTGTAGACACAAATAAGTGAAATAGAATGAAGGCTATTTCAGCTTTAGCTTTTATTCCGTTTGGGAGCTAAAGTCGCACAAACTTTTGTTTACAAAAATTTCGATGGCCTATAGTTCGCAAGTTATGCAATCAGTTGACATAAGATTGTGCATGCATGTAGACATGTTAATGACCTTTATATATGCCAAGTTTCAGATGGCTACCTACTCAAACAAGCAAGCAGTAGCGGTTTGAAATTTTCACAATTTGGGCTACACGTTCGGGACGATTCGTGACCTTAGGTGACTTGCACAATTCGGGCTGAAACTAGTGCCAAATGAGAGGGTTGGGATAAACATTCAATTGACCATATGTGCCAAAAATTCTCGTTCTTTAGTTTTCGAGTTATAGCCCCTGGAAGTCGAAAACTGCACGACTTTGCCCTCGAATATCTCGACAACGGAGAAAGGAGAATTTCAGGGCACTTTCTCCCAAGAAATATATGGGAATTATCTGTAATTTAGCACAGTTTCAGAACGATTCGTGAAAGTCACCTTTTAAGAATAACTTCCACTGCAGGCCCATATATAAAAGTTTGCTCCTTTATTACTCTGCACATGGACAATTATTTGCGCTGTTATTTGCCCCAGGCATGTACCTATGTAATTACCGTTTACAGTGTAAAGATGGATGTTATCGGTCGCTGAACGTCGGAGCAGTAGGCGTTTAATGCATTTTCCCATAGGGTCCAATGCAAAATTGACACCTCATTTTCTCCATTCTCAAGAGCTTTGAGTCTCTGCAAAACATATACATGTGTAGACACAAATAAGTGAAATAGAATGAAGGCTATTTCAGCTTTAGCTTTTATTCCGTTTGGGAGCTAAAGTCGCACAAACTTTTGTTTACAAAAATTTCGATGGCCTATAGTTCGCAAGTTATGCAATCAGTTGACATAAGATTGTGCATGCATGTAGACATGTTAATGACCTTTATATATGCCAAGTTTCAGATGGCTACCTACTCAAACAAGCAAGCAGTAGCGGTTTGAAATTTTCACAATTTGGGCTACACGTTCGGGACGATTCGTGACCTTAGGTGACTTGCACAATTCGGGCTGAAACTAGTGCCAAATGAGAGGGTTGGGATAAACATTCAATTGACCATATGTGCCAAAAATTCTCGTTCTTTAGTTTTCGAGTTATAGCCCCTGGAAGTCGAAAACTGCACGACTTTGCCCTCGAATATCTCGACAACGGAGAAAGGAGAATTTCAGGGCACTTTCTCCCAAGAAATATATGGGAATTATCTGTAATTTAGCACGGTTTCAGAACGATTCGTGAAAGTCACCTTTTAAGAATAACTTCCACTGCAGGCCCATATATAAAAGTTTGCTCCTTTATTACTCTGCACATGGACAATTATTTGCGCTGTTATTTGCCCCAGGCATGTACATATGTAATTACCGTTTACAGTGTAAAGATGGATGTTATCGGTCGCTGAACGTCGGAGCAGTAGGCGTTTAATGCATTTTCCCATAGGGTCCAATGCAAAATTGACACCTCATTTTCTCCATTCTCAAGAGCTTTGAGTCTCTGCAAAACATATACATGTGTAGACACAAATAAGTGAAATAGAATGAAGGCTATTTCAGCTTTAGCTTTTATTCCGTTTGGGAGCTAAAGTCGCACAAACTTTTGTTTACAAAAATTTCGATGGCCTATAGTTCGCAAGTTATGCAATCAGTTGACATAAGATTGTGCATGCATGTAGACATGTTAATGACCTTTATATATGCCAAGTTTCAGATGGCTACCTACTCAAACAAGCAAGCAGTAGCGGTTTGAAATTTTCACAATTTGGGCTACACGTTCGGGACGATTCGTGACCTTAGGTGACTTGCACAATTCGGGCTGAAACTAGTGCCAAATGAGAGGGTTGGTATAAACATTTAATTGACCATATGTGCCAAAAATTCTCGTTCTTTAGTTTTCGAGTTATAGCCCCTGGAAGTCGAAAACTGCACGACTTTGCCCTCGAATATCTCGACAACGGAGAAAGGAGAATTTCAGGGCACTTTCTCCCAAGAAATATATGGGAATTATCTGTAATTTAGCACAGTTTCAGAACGATTCGTGAAAGCCACCTTTTAAGAATAACTTCCACTGCAGGCCCATATATAAAAGTTTGCTCCTTTATTACTCTGCACATGGACAATTATTTGCGCTGTTATTTGCCCCAGGCATGTACCTATGTAATTACCGTTTACAGTGTAAAGATGGATGTTATCGGTCGCTGAACGTCGGAGCAGTAGGCGTTTAATGCATTTTCCCATAGGGTCCAATGCAAAATTGACACCTCATTTTCTCCATTCTCAAGAGCTTTGAGTCTCTGCAAAACATATACATGTGTAGACACAAATAAGTGAAATAGAATGAAGGCTATTTCAGCTTTAGCTTTTATTCCGTTTGGGAGCTAAAGTCGCACAAACTTTTGTTTACAAAAATTTCAATGGCCTATAGTTCGCAAGTTATGCAATCAGTTGACATAAGATTGTGCATGCATGTAGACATGTTAATGACCTTTATATATGCCAAGTTTCAGATGGCTACCTACTCAAACAAGCAAGCAGTAGCGGTTTGAAATTTTCACAATTTGGGCTACACGTTCGGGACGATTCGTGACCTTAGGTGACTTGCACAATTCGGGCTGAAACTAGTGCCAAATGAGAGGGTTGGGATAAACATTCAATTGACCATATGTGCCAAAAATTCTCGTTCTTTAGTTTTCGAGTTATAGCCCCTGGAAGTCGAAAACTGCACGACTTTGCCCTCGAATATCTCGACAACGGAGAAAGGAGAATTTCAGGGCACTTTCTCCCAAGAAATATATGGGAATTATCTGTAATTTAGCACAGTTTCAGAACGATTCGTGAAAGTCACCTTTTAAGAATAACTTCCACTGCAGGCCCATATATAAAAGTTTGCTCCTTTATTACTCTGCACATGGACAATTATTTGCGCTGTTATTTGCCCCAGGCATGTACCTATGTAATTACCGTTTACAGTGTAAAGATGGATGTTATCGGTCGCTGAACGTCGGAGCAGTAGGCGTTTAATGCATTTTCCCATAGGGTCCAATGCAAAATTGACACCTCATTTTCTCCATTCTCAAGAGCTTTGAGTCTCTGCAAAACATATA
The DNA here is from genome assembly GCA_963989385.1 of Ctena decussata. Taxonomy (NCBI): domain Eukaryota; kingdom Metazoa; phylum Mollusca; class Bivalvia; order Lucinida; family Lucinidae; genus Ctena; species Ctena decussata. The sequence continues at coordinate 366,715 of CAXDIV010000239.1, read as the reverse complement.
CATGTGTAGACACAAATAAGTGAAATAGAATGAAGGCTATTTCAGCTTTAGCTTTTATTCCGTTTGGGAGCTAAAGTCGCACAAACTTTTGTTTACAAAAATTTCGATGGCCTATAGTTCGCAAGTTATGCAATCAGTTGACATAAGATTGTGCATGCATGTAGACATGTTAATGACCTTTATATATGCCAAGTTTCAGATGGCTACCTACTCAAACAAGCAAGCAGTAGCGGTTTGAAATTTTCACAATTTGGGCTACACGTTCGGGACGATTCGTGACCTTAGGTGACTTGCACAATTCGGGCTGAAACTAGTGCCAAATGAGAGGGTTGGGATAAACATTCAATTGACCATATGTGCCAAAAATTCTCGTTCTTTAGTTTTCGAGTCATAGCCCCTGGAAGTCGAAAACTGCACGACTTTGCCCTCGAATATCTCGACAACGGAGAAAGGAGAATTTCAGGGCACTTTCTCCCAAGAAATATATGGGAATTATCTGTAATTTAGCACAGTTTCAGAACGATTCGTGAAAGTCACCTTTTAAGAATAACTTCCACTGCAGGCCCATATATAAAAGTTTGCTCCTTTATTACTCTGCACATGGACAATTATTTGCGCTGTTATTTGCCCCAGGCATGTACCTATGTAATTACCGTTTACAGTGTAAAGATGGATGTTATCGGTCGCTGAACGTCGGAGCAGTAGGCGTTTAATGCATTTTCCCATAGGGTCCAATGCAAAATTGACACCTCATTTTCTCCATTCTCAAGAGCTTTGAGTCTCTGCAAAACATATACATGTGTAGACACAAATAAGTGAAATAGAATGAAGGCTATTTCAGCTTTAGCTTTTATTCCGTTTGGGAGCTAAAGTCGCACAAACTTTTGTTTACAAACATTTCGATGGCCTATAGTTCGCAAGTTATGCAATCAGTTGACATAAGATTGTGCATGCATGTAGACATGTTAATGACCTTTATATATGCCAAGTTTCAGATGGCTACCTACTCAAACAAGCAAGCAGTAGCGGTTTGAAATTTTCACAATTTGGGCTACACGTTCGGGACGATTCGTGACCTTAGGTGACTTGCACAATTCGGGCTGAAACTAGTGCCAAATGAGAGGGTTGGGATAAACATTCAATTGACCATATGTGCCAAAAATTCTCGTTCTTTAGTTTTCGAGTTATAGCCCCTGGAAGTCGAAAACTGCACGGCTTTGCCCTCGAATATCTCGACAACGGAGAAAGGAGAATTTCAGGGCACTTTCTCCCAAGAAATATATGGGAATTATCTGTAATTTAGCACAGTTTCAGAACGATTCGTGAAAGTCACCTTTTAAGAATAACTTCCACTGCAGGCCCATATATAAAAGTTTGCTCCTTTATTACTCTGCACATGGACAATTATTTGCGCTGTTATTTGCCCCAGGCATGTACCTATGTAATTACCGTTTACAGTGTAAAGATGGATGTTATCGGTCGCTGAACGTCGGAGCAGTAGGCGTTTAATGCATTTTCCCATAGGGTCCAATGCAAAATTGACACCTCATTTTCTCCATTCTCAAGAGCTTTGAGTCTCTGCAAAACATATACATGTGTAGACACAAATAAGTGAAATAGAATGAAGGCTATTTCAGCTTTAGCTTTTATTCCGTTTGGGAGCTAAAGTCGCACAAACTTTTGTTTACAAAAATTTCGATGGCCTATAGTTCGCAAGTTATGCAATCAGTTGACATAAGATTGTGCATGCATGTAGACATGTTAATGACCTTTATATATGCCAAGTTTCAGATGGCTACCTACTCAAACAAGCAAGCAGTAGCGGTTTGAAATTTTCACAATTTGGGCTACACGTTCGGGACGATTCGTGACCTTAGGTGACTTGCACAATTCGGGCTGAAACTAGTGCCAAATGAGAGGGTTGGGATAAACATTCAATTGACCATATGTGCCAAAAATTCTCGTTCTTTAGTTTTCGAGTTATAGCCCCTGGAAGTCGAAAACTGCACGACTTTGCCCTCGAATATCTCGACAACGGAGAAAGGAGAATTTCAGGGCACTTTCTCCCAAGAAATATATGGGAATTATCTGTAATTTAGCACAGTTTCAGAACGATTCGTGAAAGTCACCTTTTAAGAATAACTTCCACTGCAGGCCCATATATAAAAGTTTGCTCCTTTATTACTCTGCACATGGACAATTATTTGCGCTGTTATTTGCCCCAGGCATGTACCTATGTAATTACCGTTTACAGTGTAAAGATGGATGTTATCGGTCGCTGAACGTCGGAGCAGTAGGCGTTTAATGCATTTTCCCATAAGGTCCAATGCAACATTGACACCTCATTTTCTCCATTCTCAAGAGCTTTGAGTCTCTGCAAAACATATACATGTGTAGACACAAATAAGTGAAATAGAATGAAGGCTATTTCAGCTTTAGCTTTTATTCCGTTTGGGAGCTAAAGTCGCACAAACTTTTGTTTACAAAAAATTCGATGGCCTATAGTTCGCAAGTTATGCAATCAGTTGACATAAGATTGTGCATGCATGTAGACATGTTAATGACCTTTATATATGCCAAGTTTCAGATGGCTACCTACTCAAACAAGCAAGCAGTAGCGGTTTGAAATTTTCACAATTTGGGCTACACGTTCGGGACGATTCGTGACCTTAGGTGACTTGCACAATTCGGGCTGAAACTAGTGCCAAATGAGAGGGTTGGGATAAACATTCAATTGACCATATGTGCCAAAAATTCTCGTTCTTTAGTTTTCGAGTTATAGCCCCTGGAAGTAGAAAACTGCACGACTTTGCGCTCGAATATCTCGACAACGGAGAAAGGAGAATTTCAGGGCACTTTCTCCCAAGAAATATATGGGAATTATCTGTAATTTAGCACAGTTTCAGAACGATTCGTGAAAGTCACCTTTTAAGAATAACTTCCACTGCAGGCCCATATATAAAAGTTTGCTCCTTTATTACTCTGCACATGGACAATTATTTGCGCTGTTATTTGCCCCAGGCATGTACCTATGTCATTACCGTTTACAGTGTAAAGATGGATGTTATCGGTCGCTGAACGTCGGAGCAGTAGGCGTTTAATGCATTTTCCCATAAGGTCCAATGCAAAATTGACACCTCATTTTCTCCATTCTCAAGAGCTTTGAGTCTCTGCAAAACATATACATGTGTAGACACAAATAAGTGAAATAGAATGAAGGCTATTTCAGCTTTAGCTTTTATTCCGTTTGGGAGCTAAAGTCGCACAAACTTTTGTTTACAAAAAATTCGATGGCCTATAGTTCGCAAGTTATGCAATCAGTTGACATAAGATTGTGCATGCATGTAGACATGTTAATGACCTTTATATATGCCAAGTTTCAGATGGCTACCTACTCAAACAAGCAAGCAGTAGCGGTTTGAAATTTTCACAATTTGGGCTACACGTTCGGGACGATTCGTGACCTTAGGTGACTTGCACAATTCGGGCTGAAACTAGTGCCAAATGAGAGGGTTGGGATAAACATTCAATTGACCATATGTGCCAAAAATTCTCGTTCTTTAGTTTTCGAGTTATAGCCCCTGGAAGTCGAAAACTGCACGACTTTGCCCTCGAATATCTCGACAACGGAGAAAGGAGAATTTCAGGGCACTTTCTCCCAAGAAATATATGGGAATTATCTGTAATTTAGCACAGTTTCAGAACGATTCGTGAAAGTCACATTTTAAGAATAACTTCCACTGCAGGCCCATATATAAAAGTTTGCTCCTTTATTACTCTGCACATGGACAATTATTTGCGCTGTTATTTGCCCCAGGCATGTACCTATGTAATTACCGTTTACAGTGTAAAGATGGATGTTATCGGTCGCTGAACGTCGGAGCAGTAGGCGTTTAATGCATTTTCCCATAGGGTCCAATGCAAAATTGACACCTCATTTTCTCCATTCTCAAGAGCTTTGAGTCTCTGCAAAACATATACATGTGTAGACACAAATAAGTGAAATAGAATGAAGGCTATTTCAGCTTTAGCTTTTATTCCGTTTGGGAGCTAAAGTCGCACAAACTTTTGTTTACAAAAATTTCGATGGCCTATAGTTCGCAAGTTATGCAATCAGTTGACATAAGATTGTGCATGCATGTAGACATGTTAATGACCTTTATATATGCCAAGTTTCAGATAGCTACCTACTCAAACAAGCAAGCAGTAGCGGTTTGAAATTTTCACAATTTGGGCTACACGTTCGAAACGATTCGTGACCTTAGGTGACTTGCACAATTCGGGCTGAAACTAGTGCCAAATGAGAGGGTTGGGATAAACATTCAATTGACCATATGTGCCAAAAATTCTCGTTCTTTAGTTTTCGAGTTATAGCCCCTGGAAGTCGAAAACTGCACGACTTTGCCCTCGAATATCTCGACAACGGAGAAAGGAGAATTTCAGGGCACTTTCTCCCAAGAAATATATGGGAATTATCTGTAATTTAGCACAGTTTCAGAACGATTCGTGAAAGTCACCTTTTAAGAATAACTTCCACTGCAGGCCCATATATAAAAGTTTGCTCCTTTATTACTCTGCACATGGACAATTATTTGCGCTGTTATTTGCCCCAGGCATGTACCTATGTAATTACCGTTTACAGTGTAAAGATGGATGTTATCGGTCGCTGAACGTCGGAGCAGTAGGCGTTTAATGCATTTTCCCATAGGGTCCAATGCAAAATTGACACCTCATTTTCTCCATTCTCAAGAGCTTTGAGTCTCTGCAAAACATATACATGTGTAGACACAAATAAGTGAAATAGAATGAAGGCTATTTCAGCTTTAGCTTTTATTCCGTTTGGGAGCTAAAGTCGCACAAACTTTTGTTTACAAAAATTTCGATGGCCTATAGTTCGCAAGTTATGCAATCAGTTGACATAAGATTGTGCATGCATGTAGACATGTTAATGACCTTTATATATGCCAAGTTTCAGATGGCTACCTACTCAAACAAGCAAGCAGTAGCGGTTTGAAATTTTCACAATTTGGGCTACACGTTCGGGACGATTCTTGACCTTAGGTGACTTGCACAATTCGGGCTGAAACTAGTGCCAAATGAGAGGGTTGGGATAAACATTCAATTGACCATATGTGCCAAAAATTCTCGTTCTTTAGTTTTCGAGTTATAGCCCCTGGAAGTCGAAAACTGCACGACTTTGCCCTCGAATATCTCGACAACGGAGAAAGGAGAATTTCAGGGCACTTTCTCCCAAGAAATATATGGGAATTATCTGTAATTTAGCACAGTTTCAGAACGATTCGTGAAAGTCACCTTTTAAGAATAACTTCCACTGCAGGCCCATATATAAAAGTTTGCTCCTTTATTACTCTGCACATGGACAATTATTTGCGCTGTTATTTGCCCCAGGCATGTACCTATGTAATTACCGTTTACAGTGTAAAGATGGATGTTATCGGTCGCTGAACGTCGGAGCAGTAGGCGTTTAATGCATTTTCCCATAGGGTCCAATGCAAAATTGACACCTCATTTTCTCCATTCTCAAGAGCTTTGAGTCTCTGCAAAACATATACATGTGTAGACACAAATAAGTGAAATAGAATGAAGGCTATTTCAGCTTTAGCTTTTATTCCGTTTGGGAGCTAAAGTCGCACAAACTTTTGTTTACAAAAATTTCGATGGCCTATAGTTCGCAAGTTATGCAATCAGTTGACATAAGATTGTGCATGCATGTAGACATGTTAATGACCTTTATATATGCCAAGTTTCAGATGGCTACCTACTCAAACAAGCAAGCAGTAGCGGTTTGAAATTTTCACAATTTGGGCTACACGTTCGGGACGATTCGTGACCTTAGGTGACTTGCACAATTCGGGCTGAAACTAGTGCCAAATGAGAGGGTTGGGATAAACATTCAATTGACCATATGTGCCAAAAATTCTCGTTCTTTAGTTTTCGAGTTATAGCCCCTGGAAGTCGAAAACTGCACGACTTTGCCCTCGAATATCTCGACAACGGAGAAAGGAGAATTTCAGGGCACTTTCTCCCAAGAAATATATGGGAATAATCTGTAATTTAGCACAGTTTCAGAACGATTCGTGAAAGTCACCTTTTAAGAATAACTTCCACTGCAGGCCCATATATAAAAGTTTGCTCCTTTATTACTCTGCACATGGACAATTATTTGCGCTGTTATTTGCCCCAGGCATGTACCTATGTAATTACCGTTTACAGTGTAAAGATGGATGTTATCGGTCGCTGAACGTCGGAGCAGTAGGCGTTTAATGCATTTTCCCATAGGGTCCAATGCAAAATTGACACCTCATTTTCTCCATTCTCAAGAGCTTTGAGTCTCTGCAAAACATATACATGTGTAGACACAAATAAGTGAAATAGAATGAAGGCTATTTCAGCTTTAGCTTTTATTCCGTTTGGGAGCTAAAGTCGCACAAACTTTTGTTTACAAAAATTTCGATGGCCTATAGTTCGCAAGTTATGCAATCAGTTGACATAAGATTGTGCATGCATGTAGACATGTTAATGACCTTTATATATGCCAAGTTTCAGATGGCTACCTACTCAAACAAGCAAGCAGTAGCGGTTTGAAATTTTCACAATTTGGGCTACACGTTCGGGACGATTCGTGACCTTAGGTGACTTGCACAATTCGGGCTGAAACTAGTGCCAAATGAGAGGGTTGGGATAAACATTCAATTGACCATATGTGCCAAAAATTCTCGTTCTTTAGTTTTCGAGTTATAGCCCCTGGAAGTCGAAAACTGCACGACTTTGCGCTCGAATATCTCGACAACGGAGAAAGGAGAATTTCAGGGCACTTTCTCCCAAGAAATATATGGGAATTATCTGTAATTTAGCACAGTTTCAGAACGATTCGTGAAAGTCACCTTTTAAGAATAACTTCCACTGCTGGCCCATATATAAAAGTTTGCTCCTTTATTACTCTGCACATGGACAATTATTTGCGCTGTTATTTGCCCCAGGCATGTACCTATGTAATTACCGTTTACAGTGTAAAGATGGATGTTATCGGTCGCTGAACGTCGGAGCAGTAGGCGTTTAATGCATTTTCCCATAGGGTCCAATGCAAAATTGACACCTCATTTTCTCCATTCTCAAGAGCTTTGAGTCTCTGCAAAACATATACATGTGTAGACACAAATAAGTGAAATAGAATGAAGGCTATTTCAGCTTTAGCTTTTATTCCGTTTGGGAGCTAAAGTCGCACAAACTTTTGTTTACAAAAATTTCGATGGCCTATAGTTCGCAAGTTATGCAATCAGTTGACATAAGATTGTGCATGCATGTAGACATGTTAATGACCTTTATATATGCCAAGTTTCAGATGGCTACCTACTCAAACAAGCAAGCAGTAGCGGTTTGAAATTTTCACAATTTGGGCTACACGTTCGGGACGATTCGTGACCTTAGGTGACTTGCACAATTCGGGCTGAAACTAGTGCCAAATGAGAGGGTTGGGATAAACATTCAATTGACCATATGTGCCAAAAATTCTCGTTCTTTAGTTTTCGAGTTATAGCCCCTGGAAGTCGAAAACTGCACGACTTTGCCCTCGAATATCTCGACAACGGAGAAAGGAGAATTTCAGGGCACTTTCTCCCAAGAAATATATGGGAATTATCTGTAATTTAGCACAGTTTCAGAACGATTCGTGAAAGTCACCTTTTAAGAATAACTTCCACTGCAGGCCCATATATAAAAGTTTGCTCCTTTATTACTCTGCACATGGACAATTATTTGCGCTGTTATTTGCCCCAGGCATGTACCTATGTAATTACCGTTTACAGTGTAAAGATGGATGTTATCGGTCGCTGAACGTCGGAGCAGTAGGCGTTTAATGCATTTTCCCATAGGGTCCAATGCAAAATTGACACCTCATTTTCTCCATTCTCAAGAGCTTTGAGTCTCTGCAAAACATATACATGTGTAGACACAAATAAGTGAAATAGAATGAAGGCTATTTCAGCTTTAGCTTTTATTCCGTTTGGGAGCTAAAGTCGCACAAACTTTTGTTTACAAAAATTTCGATGGCCTATAGTTCGCAAGTTATGCAATCAGTTGACATAAGATTGTGCATGCATGTAGACATGTTAATGACCTTTATATATGCCAAGTTTCAGATAGCTACCTACTCAAACAAGCAAGCAGTAGCGGTTTGAAATTTTCACAATTTGGGCTACACGTTCGAAACGATTCGTGACCTTAGGTGACTTGCACAATTCGGGCTGAAACTAGTGCCAAATGAGAGGGTTGGGATAAACATTCAATTGACCATATGTGCCAAAAATTCTCGTTCTTTAGTTTTCGAGTTATAGCCCCTGGAAGTCGAAAACTGCACGACTTTGCCCTCGAATATCTCGACAACGGAGAAAGGAGAATTTCAGGGCACTTTCTCCCAAGAAATATATGGGAATTATCTGTAATTTAGCACAGTTTCAGAACGATTCGTGAAAGTCACCTTTTAAGAATAACTTCCACTGCAGGCCCATATATAAAAGTTTGCTCCTTTATTACTCTGCACATGGACAATTATTTGCGCTGTTATTTGCCCCAGGCATGTACCTATGTAATTACCGTTTACAGTGTAAAGATGGATGTTATCGGTCGCTGAACGTCGGAGCAGTAGGCGTTTAATGCATTTTCCCATAGGGTCCAATGCAAAATTGACACCTCATTTTCTCCATTCTCAAGAGCTTTGAGTCTCTGCAAAACATATACATGTGTAGACACAAATAAGTGAAATAGAATGAAGGCTATTTCAGCTTTAGCTTTTATTCCGTTTGGGAGCTAAAGTCGCACAAACTTTTGTTTACAAAAATTTCGATGGCCTATAGTTCGCAAGTTATGCAATCAGTTGACATAAGATTGTGCATGCATGTAGACATGTTAATGACCTTTATATATGCCAAGTTTCAGATGGCTACCTACTCAAACAAGCAAGCAGTAGCGGTTTGAAATTTTCACAATTTGGGCTACACGTTCGGGACGATTCTTGACCTTAGGTGACTTGCACAATTCGGGCTGAAACTAGTGCCAAATGAGAGGGTTGGGATAAACATTCAATTGACCATATGTGCCAAAAATTCTCGTTCTTTAGTTTTCGAGTTATAGCCCCTGGAAGTCGAAAACTGCACGACTTTGCCCTCGAATATCTCGACAACGGAGAAAGGAGAATTTCAGGGCACTTTCTCCCAAGAAATATATGGGAATTATCTGTAATTTAGCACAGTTTCAGAACGATTCGTGAAAGTCACCTTTTAAGAATAACTTCCACTGCAGGCCCATATATAAAAGTTTGCTCCTTTATTACTCTGCACATGGACAATTATTTGCGCTGTTATTTGCCCCAGGCATGTACCTATGTAATTACCGTTTACAGTGTAAAGATGGATGTTATCGGTCGCTGAACGTCGGAGCAGTAGGCGTTTAATGCATTTTCCCATAGGGTCCAATGCAAAATTGACACCTCATTTTCTCCATTCTCAAGAGCTTTGAGTCTCTGCAAAACATATACATGTGTAGACACAAATAAGTGAAATAGAATGAAGGCTATTTCAGCTTTAGCTTTTATTCCGTTTGGGAGCTAAAGTCGCACAAACTTTTGTTTACAAAAATTTCGATGGCCTATAGTTCGCAAGTTATGCAATCAGTTGACATAAGATTGTGCATGCATGTAGACATGTTAATGACCTTTATATATGCCAAGTTTCAGATGGCTACCTACTCAAACAAGCAAGCAGTAGCGGTTTGAAATTTTCACAATTTGGGCTACACGTTCGGGACGATTCGTGACCTTAGGTGACTTGCACAATTCGGGCTGAAACTAGTGCCAAATGAGAGGGTTGGGATAAACATTCAATTGACCATATGTGCCAAAAATTCTCGTTCTTTAGTTTTCGAGTTATAGCCCCTGGAAGTCGAAAACTGCACGACTTTGCCCTCGAATATCTCGACAACGGAGAAAGGAGAATTTCAGGGCACTTTCTCCCAAGAAATATATGGGAATAATCTGTAATTTAGCACAGTTTCAGAACGATTCGTGAAAGTCACCTTTTAAGAATAACTTCCACTGCAGGCCCATATATAAAAGTTTGCTCCTTTATTACTCTGCACATGGACAATTATTTGGGCTGTTATTTGCCCCAGGCATGTACCTATGTAATTACCGTTTACAGTGTAAAGATGGATGTTATCGGTCGCTGAACGTCGGAGCAGTAGGCGTTTAATGCATTTTCCCATAGGGTCCAATGCAAAATTGACACCTCATTTTCTCCATTCTCAAGAGCTTTGAGTCTCTGCAAAACATATACATGTGTAGACACAAATAAGTGAAATAGAATGAAGGCTATTTCAGCTTTAGCTTTTATTCCGTTTGGGAGCTAAAGTCGCACAAACTTTTGTTTACAAAAATTTCGATGGCCTATAGTTCGCAAGTTATGCAATCAGTTGACATAAGATTGTGCATGCATGTAGACATGTTAATGACCTTTATATATGCCAAGTTTCAGATGGCTACCTACTCAAACAAGCAAGCAGTAGCGGTTTGAAATTTTCACAATTTGGGCTACACGTTCGGGACGATTCGTGACCTTAGGTGACTTGCACAATTCGGGCTGAAACTAGTGCCAAATGAGAGGGTTGGGATAAACATTCAATTGACCATATGTGCCAAAAATTCTCGTTCTTTAGTTTTCGAGTTATAGCCCCTGGAAGTCGAAAACTGCACGACTTTGCCCTCGAATATCTCGACAAGGGAGAAAGGAGAATTTCAGGGCACTTTCTCCCAAGAAATATATGGGAATTATCTGTAATTTAGCACAGTTTCAGAACGATTCGTGAAAGTCACCTTTTAAGAATAACTTCCACTGCAGGCCCATATATAAAAGTTTGCTCCTTTATTACTCTGCACATGGACAATTATTTGCGCTGTTATTTGCCCCAGGCATGTACCTATGTAATTACCGTTTACAGTGTAAAGATGGATGTTATCGGTCGCTGAACGTCGGAGCAGTAGGCGTTTAATGCATTTTCCCATAGGGTCCAATGCAAAATTGACACCTCATTTTCTCCATTCTCAAGAGCTTTGAGTCTCTGCAAAACATATACATGTGTAGACACAAATAAGTGAAATAGAATGAAGGCTATTTCAGCTTTAGCTTTTATTCCGTTTGGGAGCTAAAGTCGCACAAACTTTTGTTTACAAAAATTTCGATGGCCTATAGTTCGCAAGTTATGCAATCAGTTGACATAAGATTGTGCATGCATGTAGACATGTTAATGACCTTTATATATGCCAAGTTTCAGATGGCTACCTACTCAAACAAGCAAGCAGTAGCGGTTTGAAATTTTCACAATTTGGGCTACACGTTCGGGACGATTCGTGACCTTAGGTGACTTGCACAATTCGGGCTGAAACTAGTGCCAAATGAGAGGGTTGGGATAAACATTCAATTGACCATATGTGCCAAAAATTCTCGTTCTTTAGTTTTCGAGTTATAGCCCCTGGAAGTCGAAAACTGCACGACTTTGCCCTCGAATATCTCGACAACGGAGAAAGGAGAATTTCAGGGCACTTTCTCCCAAGAAATATATGGGAATTATCTGTAATTTAGCACAGTTTCAGAACGATTCGTGAAAGTCACCTTTTAAGAATAACTTCCACTGCAGGCCCATATATAAAAGTTTGCTCCTTTATTACTCTGCACATGGACAATTATTTGCGCTGTTATTTGCCCCAGGCATGTACCTATGTAATTACCGTTTACAGTGTAAAGATGGATGTTATCGGTCGCTGAACGTCGGAGCAGTAGGCGTTTAATGCATTTTCCCATAGGGTCCAATGCAAAATTGACACCTCATTTTCTCCATTCTCAAGAGCTTTGAGTCTCTGCAAAACATATACATGTGTAGACACAAATAAGTGAAATAGAATGAAGGCTATTTCAGCTTTAGCTTTTATTCCGTTTGGGAGCTAAAGTCGCACAAACTTTTGTTTACAAAAATTTCGATGGCCTATAGTTCGCAAGTTATGCAATCAGTTGACATAAGATTGTGCATGCATGTAGACATGTTAATGACCTTTATATATGCCAAGATTCAGATGGCTACCTACTCAAACAAGCAAGCAGTAGCGGTTTGAAATTTTCACAATTTGGGCTACACGTTCGGGACGATTCGTGACCTTAGGTGACTTGCACAATTCGGGCTGAAACTAGTGCCAAATGAGAGGGTTGGGATAAACATTCAATTGACCATATGTGCCAAAAATTCTCGTTCTTTAGTTTTCGAGTTATAGCCCCTGGAAGTCGAAAACTGCACGACTTTGCCCTCGAATATCTCGACAACGGAGAAAGGAGAATTTCAGGGCACTTTCTCCCAAGAAATATATGGGAATTATCTGTAATTTAGCACAGTTTCAGAACGATTCGTGAAAGTCACCTTTTAAGAATAACTTCCACTGCAGGCCCATATATAAAAGTTTGCTCCTTTATTACTCTGCACATGGACAATTATTTGCGCTGTTATTTGCCCCAGGCATGTACCTATGTAATTACCGTTTACAGTGTAAAGATGGATGTTATCGGTCGCTGAACGTCGGAGCAGTAGGCGTTTAATGCATTTTCCCATAGGGTCCAATGCAAAATTGACACCTCATTTTCTCCATTCTCAAGAGCTTTGAGTCTCTGCAAAACATATACATGTGTAGACACAAATAAGTGAAATAGAATGAAGGCTATTTCAGCTTTAGCTTTTATTCCGTTTGGGAGCTAAAGTCGCACAAACTTTTGTTTACAAAAAATTCGATGGCCTATAGTTTGCAAGTTATGCAATCAGTTGACATAAGATTGTGCATGCATGTAGACATGTTAATGACCTTTATATATGCCAAGTTTCAGATGGCTACCTACTCAAACAAGCAAGCAGTAGCGGTTTGAAATTTTCACAATTTGGGCTACACGTTCGGGACGATTCGTGACCTTAGGTGACTTGCACAATTCGGGCTGAAACTAGTGCCAAATGAGAGGGTTGGGATAAACATTCAATTGACCATATGTGCCAAAAATTCTCGTTCTTTAGTTTTCGAGTTATAGCCCCTGGAAGTCGAAAACTGCACGACTTTGCCCTCGAATATCTCGACAACGGAGAAAGGAGAATTTCAGGGCACTTTCTCCCAAGAAATATATGGGAATTATCTGTAATTTAGCACGGTTTCAGAACGATTCGTGAAAGTCACCTTTTAAGAATAACTTCCACTGCAGGCCCATATATAAAAGTTTGCTCCTTTATTACTCTGCACATGGACAATTATTTGCGCTGTTATTTGCCCCAGGCATGTACCTATGTAATTACCGTTTACAGTGTAAAGATGAATGTTATCGGTCGCTGAACGTCGGAGCAGTAGGCGTTTAATGCATTTTCCCATAGGGTCCAATGCAAAATTGACACCTCATTTTCTCCATTCTCAAGAGCTTTGAGTCTCTGCAAAACATATACATGTGTAGACACCAATAAGTGAAATAGAATGAAGGCTATTTCAGCTTTAGCTTTTATTCCGTTTGGGAGCTAAAGTCGCACAAACTTTTGTTTACAAAAATTTCGATGGCCTATAGTTCGCAAGTTATGCAATCAGTTGACATAAGATTGTGCATGCATGTAGACATGTTAATGACCTTTATATATGCCAAGTTTCAGATGGCTACCTACTCAAACAAGCAAGCAGTAGCGGTTTGAAATTTTCACAATTTGGGCTACACGTTCGGGACGATTCGTGACCTTAGGTGACTTGCACAATTCGGGCTGAAACTAGTGCCAAATGAGAGGGTTGGGATAAACATTCAATTGACCATATGTGCCAAAAATTCTCGTTCTTTAGTTTTCGAGTTATAGCCCCTGGAAGTCGAAAACTGCACGACTTTGCCCTCGAATATCTCGACAACGGAGAAAGAAGAATTTCAGGGCACTTTCTCCCAAGAAATATATGGGAATTATCTGTAATTTAGCACAGTTTCAGAACGATTCGTGAAAGTCACCTTTTAAGAATAACTTCCACTGCAGGCCCATATATAAAAGTTTGCTCCTTTATTACTCTGCACATGGACAATAATTTGCGCTGTTATTTGCCCCAGGCATGTACCTATGTAATTACCGTTTACAGTGTAAAGATGGATGTTATCGGTCGCTGAACGTCGGAGCAGTAGGCGTTTAATGCATTTTCCCATAGGGTCCAATGCAAAATTGGCACATCATTTTCTCCATTCTCAAGAGCTTTGAGTCTCTGCAAAACATATACATGTGTAGACACAAATAAGTGAAATAGAATGAAGGCTATTTCAGCTTTAGCTTTTATTCCGTTTGGGAGCTAAAGTCGCACAAACTTTTGTTTACAAAAATTTCGATGGCCTATAGTTCGCAAGTTATGCAATCAGTTGACATAAGATTGTGCATGCATGTAGACATGTTAATGACCTTTATATATGCCAAGTTTCAGATGGCTACCTACTCAAACAAGCAAGCAGTAGCGGTTTGAAATTTTCACAATTTGGGCTACACGTTCGGGACGATTCGTGACCTTAGGTGACTTGCACAATTCGGGCTGAAACTAGTGCCAAATGAGAGGGTTGGGATAAACATTCAATTGACCATATGTGCCAAAAATTCTCGTTCTTTAGTTTTCGAGTTATAGCCCCTGGAAGTCGAAAACTGCACGACTTTGCCCTCGAATATCTCGACAACGGAGAAAGGAGAATTTCAGGGCACTTTCTCCCAAGAAATATATGGGAATTATCTGTAATTTAGCACAGTTTCAGAACGATTCGTGAAAGTCACCTTTTAAGAATAACTTCCACTGCAGGCCCATATATAAAAGTTTGCTCCTTTATTACTCTGCACATGGACAATTATTTGCGCTGTTATTTGCCCCAGGCATGTACCTATGTAATTACCGTTTACAGTGTAAAGATGGATGTTATCGGTCGCTGAACGTCGGAGCAGTAGGCGTTTAATGTATTTTCCCATAGGGTCCAATGCAAAATTGACACCTCATTTTCTCCATTCTCAAGAGCTTTGAGTCTCTGCAAAACATATACATGTGTAGACACCAATAAGTGAAATAGAATGAAGGCTATTTCAGCTTTAGCTTTTATTCCGTTTGGGAGCTAAAGTCGCACAAACTTTTGTTTACAAAAATTTCGATGGCCTATAGTTCGCAAGTTATGCAATCAGTTGACATAAGATTGTGCATGCATGTAGACATGTTAATGACCTTTATATATGCCAAGTTTCAGATGGCTACCTACTCAAACAAGCAAGCAGTAGCGGTTTGAAATTTTCACAATTTGGGCTACACGTTCGGGACGATTCGTGACCTTAGGTGACTTGCACAATTCGGGCTGAAACTAGTGCCAAATGAGAGGGTTGGGATAAACATTCAATTGACCATATGTGCCAAAAATTCTCGTTCTTTAGTTTTCGAGTTATAGCCCCTGGAAGTCGAAAACTGCACGACTTTGCCCTCGAATATCTCGACAACGGAGAAAGGAGAATTTCAGGGCACTTTCTCCCAAGAAATATATGGGAATTATCTGTAATTTAGCACGGTTTCAGAACGATTCGTGAAAGTCACCTTTTAAGAATAACTTCCACTGCAGGCCCATATATAAAAGTTGCTCCTTTATTACTCTGCACATGGACAATTATTTGCGCTGTTATTTGCCCCAGGCATGTACATATGTAATTACCGTTTACAGTGTAAAGATGGATGTTATCGGTCGCTGAACGTCGGAGCAGTAGGCGTTTAATGCATTTTCCCATAGGGTCCAATGCAAAATTGACACCTCATTTTCTCCATTCTCAAGAGCTTTGAGTCTCTGCAAAACATATACATGTGTAGACACAAATAAGTGAAATAGAATGAAGGCTATTTCAGCTTTAGCTTTTATTCCGTTTGGGAGCTAAAGTCGCACAAACTTTTGTTTACAAAAATTTCGATGGCCTATAGTTCGCAAGTTATGCAATCAGTTGACATAAGATTGTGCATGCATGTAGACATGTTAATGACCTTTATATATGCCAAGTTTCAGATGGCTACCTACTCAAACAAGCAAGCAGTAGCGGTTTGAAATTTTCACAATTTGGGCTACACGTTCGGGACGATTCGTGACCTTAGGTGACTTGCACAATTCGGGCTGAAACTAGTGCCAAATGAGAGGGTTGGGATAAACATTCAATTGACCATATGTGCCAAAAATTCTCGTTCTTTAGTTTTCGAGTTATAGCCCCTGGAAGTCGAAAACTGCACGACTTTGCCCTCGAATATCTCGACAACGGAGAAAGGAGAATTTCAGGGCACTTTCTCCCAAGAAATATATGGGAATTATCTGTAATTTAGCACAGTTTCAGAACGATTCGTGAAAGTCACCTTTTAAGAATAACTTCCACTGCAGGCCCATATATAAAAGTTTGCTCCTTTATTACTCTGCACATGGACAATTATTTGCGCTGTTATTTGCCCCAGGCATGTACCTATGTAATTACCGTTTACAGTGTAAAGATGGATGTTATCGGTCGCTGAACGTCGGAGCAGTAGGCGTTTAATGCATTTTCCCATAGGGTCCAATGCAAAATTGACACCTCATTTTCTCCATTCTCAAGAGCTTTGAGTCTCTGCAAAACATATACATGTGTAGACACAAATAAGTGAAATAGAATGAAGGCTATTTCAGCTTTAGCTTTTATTCCGTTTGGGAGCTAAAGTCGCACAAACTTTTGTTTACAAAAATTTCGATGGCCTATAGTTCGCAAGTTATGCAATCAGTTGACATAAGATTGTGCATGCATGTAGACATGTTAATGACCTTTATATATGCCAAGTTTCAGATGGCTACCTACTCAAACAAGCAAGCAGTAGCGGTTTGAAATTTTCACAATTTGGGCTACACGTTCGGGACGATTCGTGACCTTAGGTGACTTGCACAATTCGGGCTGAAACTAGTGCCAAATGAGAGGGTTGGGATAAACATTCAATTGACCATATGTGCCAAAAATTCTCGTTCTTTAGTTTTCGAGTTATAGCCCCTGGAAGTCGAAAACTGCACGACTTTGCCCTCGAATATCTCGACAACGGAGAAAGGTGAATTTCAGGGCACTTTCTCCCAAGAAATATATGGGAATTATCTGTAATTTAGCACAGTTTCAGAACGATTCGTGAAAGTCACCTTTTAAGAATAACTTCCACTGCAGGCCCATATATAAAAGTTTGCTCCTTTATTACTCTGCACATGGACAATTATTTGCGCTGTTATTTGCCCCAGGCATGTACCTATGTAATTACCGTTTACAGTGTAAAGATGGATGTTATCGGTCGCTGAACGTCGGAGCAGTAGGCGTTTAATGCATTTTCCCATAGGGTCCAATGCAAAATTGACACCTCATTTTCTCCATTCTCAAGAGCTTTGAGTCTCTGCAAAACATATACATGTGTAGACACAAATAAGTGAAATAGAATGAAGGCTATTTCAGCTTTAGCTTTTATTCCGTTTGGGAGCTAAAGTCGCACAAACTTTTGTTTACAAAAATTTCGATGGCCTATAGTTCGCAAGTTATGCAATCAGTTGACATAAGATTGTGCATGCATGTAGACATGTTAATGACCTTTATATATGCCAAGTTTCAGATGGCTACCTACTCAAACAAGCAAGCAGTAGCGGTTTGAAATTTTCACAATTTGGGCTACACGTTCGGGACGATTCGTGACCTTAGGTGACTTGCACAATTCGGGCTGAAACTAGTGCCAAATCAGAGGGTTGGGATAAACATTCAATTGACCATATGTGCCAAAAATTCTCGTTCTTTAGTTTTCGAGTCATAGCCCCTGGAAGTCGAAAACTGCACGACTTTGCCCTCGAATATCTCGACAACGGAGAAAGGAGAATTTCAGGGCACTTTCTCCCAAGAAATATATGGGAATTATCTGTAATTTAGCACAGTTTCAGAACGATTCGTGAAAGTCACCTTTTAAGAATAACTTCCACTGCAGGCCCATATATAAAAGTTTGCTCCTTTATTACTCTGCACATGGACAATTATTTGCGCTGTTATTTGCCCCAGGCATGTACCTATGTAATTACCGTTTACAGTGTAAAGATGGATGTTATCGGTCGCTGAACGTCGGAGCAGTAGGCGTTTAATGCATTTTCCCATAGGGTCCAATGCAAAATTGACACCTCATTTTCTCCATTCTCAAGAGCTTTGAGTCTCTGCAAAACATATACATGTGTAGACACAAATAAGTGAAATAGAATGAAGGCTATTTCAGCTTTAGCTTTTATTCCGTTTGGGAGCTAAAGTCGCACAAACTTTTGTTTACAAAAATTTCGATGGCCTATAGTTCGCAAGTTATGCAATCAGTTGACATAAGATTGTGCATGCATGTAGACATGTTAATGACCTTTATATATGCCAAGTTTCAGATGGCTACCTACTCAAACAAGCAAGCAGTAGCGGTTTGAAATTTTCACAATTTGGGCTACACGTTCGGGACGATTCGTGACCTTAGGTGACTTGCACAATTCGGGCTGAAACTAGTGCCAAATGAGAGGGTTGGGATAAACATTCAATTGACCATATGTGCCAAAAATTCTCGTTCTTTAGTTTTCGAGTCATAGCCCCTGGAAGTCGAAAACTGCACGACTTTGCCCTCGAATATCTCGACAACGGAGAAAGGAGAATTTCAGGGCACTTTCTCCCAAGAAATATATGGGAATTATCTGTAATTTAGCACAGTTTCAGAACGATTCGTGAAAGTCACCTTTTAAGAATAACTTCCACTGCAGGCCCATATATAAAAGTTTGCTCCTTTATTACTCTGCACATGGACAATTATTTGCGCTGTTATTTGCCCCAGGCATGTACCTATGTAATTACCGTTTACAGTGTAAAGATGGATGTTATCGGTCGCTGAACGTCGGAGCAGTAGGCGTTTAATGCATTTTCCAATAGGGTCCAATGCAAAATTGACACCTCATTTTCTCCATTCTCAAGAGCTTTGAGTCTCTGCAAAACATATACATGTGTAGACACAAATAAGTGAAATAGAATGAAGGCTATTTCAGCTTTAGCTTTTATTCCGTTTGGGAGCTAAAGTCGCACAAACTTTTGTTTACAAAAATTTCGATGGCCTATAGTTCGCAAGTTATGCAATCAGTTGACATAAGATTGTGCATGCATGTAGACATGTTAATGACCTTATATATGCCAAGTTTCAGATGGCTACCTACTCAAACAAGCAAGCAGTAGCGGTTTGAAATTTTCACAATTTGGGCTACACGTTCGGGACGATTCGTGACCTTAGGTGACTTGCACAATTCGGGCTGAAACTAGTGCCAAATGAGAGGGTTGGGATAAACATTCAATTGACCATATGTGCCAAAAATTCTCGTTCTTTAGTTTTCGAGTTATAGCCCCTGGAAGTCGAAAACTGCACGACTTTGCCCTCGAATATCTCGACAACGGAGAAAGGAGAATTTCAGGGCACTTTCTCCCAAGAAATATATGGGAATTATCTGTAATTTAGCACAGTTTCAGAACGATTCGTGAAAGTCACCTTTTAAGAATAACTTCCACTGCAGGCCCATATATAAAAGTTTGCTCCTTTATTACTCTGCACATGGACAATTATTTGCGCTGTTATTTGCCCCGGGCATGTACCTATGTAATTACCGTTTACAGTGTAAAGATGGATGTTATCGGTCGCTGAACGTCGGAGCAGTAGGCGTTTAATGCATTTTCCCATAGGGTCCAATGCAAAATTGACACCTCATTTTCTCCATTCTCAAGAGCTTTGAGTCTCTGCAAAACATATACATGTGTAGACACAAATAAGTGAAATAGAATGAAGGCTATTTCAGCTTTAGCTTTTATTCCGTTTGGGAGCTAAAGTCGCACAAACTTTTGTTTACAAAAATTTCGATGGCCTATAGTTCGCAAGTTATGCAATCAGTTGACATAAGATTGTGCATGCATGTAGACATGTTAATGACCTTTATATATGCCAAGTTTCAGATGGCTACCTACTCAAACAAGCAAGCAGTAGCGGTTTGAAATTTTCACAATTTGGGCTACACGTTCGGGACGATTCGTGACCTTAGGTGACTTGCACAATTCGGGCTGAAACTAGTGCCAAATGAGAGGGTTGGGATAAACATTCAATTGACCATATGTGCCAAAAATTCTCGTTCTTTAGTTTTCGAGTTATAGCCCCCGGAAGTCGAAAACTGCACGACTTTGCCCTCGAATATCTCGACAACGGAGAAAGGAGAATTTCAGGGCACTTTCTCCCAAGAAATATATGGGAATTATCTGTAATTTAGCACAGTTTCAGAACGATTCGTGAAAGTCACCTTTTAAGAATAACTTCCACTGCAGGCCCATATATAAAAGTTTGCTCCTTTATTACTCTGCACATGGACAATTATTTGCGCTGTTATTTGCCCCAGGCATGTACCTATGTAATTACCGTTTACAGTGTAAAGATGGATGTTATCGGTCGCTGAACGTCGGAGCAGTAGGCGTTTAATGCATTTTCCCATAGGGTCCAATGCAAAATTGACACCTCATTTTCTCCATTCTCAAGAGCTTTGAGTCTCTGCAAAACATATACATGTGTAGACACAAATAAGTGAAATAGAATGAAGGCTATTTCAGCTTTAGCTTTTATTCCGTTTGGGAGCTAAAGTCGCACAAACTTTTGTTTACAAAAATTTCGATGGCCTATAGTTCGCAAGTTATGCAATCAGTTGACATAAGATTGTGCATGCATGTAGACATGTTAATGACCTTTATATATGCCAAGTTTCAGATGGCTACCTACTCAAACAAGCAAGCAGTAGCGGTTTGAAATTTTCACAATTTGGGCTACACGTTCGGGACGATTCGTGACCTTAGGTGACTTGCACAATTCGGGCTGAAACTAGTGCCAAATGAGAGGGTTGGGATAAACATTCAATTGACCATATGTGCCAAAAATTCTCGTTCTTTAGTTTTCGAGTTATAGCCCCTGGAAGTCGAAAACTGCACGACTTTGCCCTCGAATATCTCGACAACGGAGAAAGGAGAATTTCAGGGCACTTTCTCCCAAGAAATATATGGGAATTATCTGTAATTTAGCACGGTTTCAGAACGATTCGTGAAAGTCACCTTTTAAGAATAACTTCCACTGCAGGCCCATATATAAAAGTTTGCTCCTTTATTACTCTGCACATGGACAATTATTTGCGCTGTTATTTGCCCCAGGCATGTACATATGTAATTACCGTTTACAGTGTAAAGATGGATGTTATCGGTCGCTGAACGTCGGAGCAGTAGGCGTTTAATGCATTTTCCCATAGGGTCCAATGCAAAATTGACACCTCATTTTCTCCATTCTCAAGAGCTTTGAGTCTCTGCAAAACATATACATGTGTAGACACAAATAAGTGAAATAGAATGAAGGCTATTTCAGCTTTAGCTTTTATTCCGTTTGGGAGCTAAAGTCGCACAAACTTTTGTTTACAAAAATTTCGATGGCCTATAGTTCGCAAGTTATGCAATCAGTTGACATAAGATTGTGCATGCATGTAGACATGTTAATGACCTTTATATATGCCAAGTTTCAGATGGCTACCTACTCAAACAAGCAAGCAGTAGCGGTTTGAAATTTTCACAATTTGGGCTACACGTTCGGGACGATTCGTGACCTTAGGTGACTTGCACAATTCGGGCTGAAACTAGTGCCAAATGAGAGGGTTGGTATAAACATTTAATTGACCATATGTGCCAAAAATTCTCGTTCTTTAGTTTTCGAGTTATAGCCCCTGGAAGTCGAAAACTGCACGACTTTGCCCTCGAATATCTCGACAACGGAGAAAGGAGAATTTCAGGGCACTTTCTCCCAAGAAATATATGGGAATTATCTGTAATTTAGCACAGTTTCAGAACGATTCGTGAAAGTCACCTTTTAAGAATAACTTCCACTGCAGGCCCATATATAAAAGTTTGCTCCTTTATTACTCTGCACATGGACAATTATTTGCGCTGTTATTTGCCCCAGGCATGTACCTATGTAATTACCGTTTACAGTGTAAAGATGGATGTTATCGGTCGCTGAACGTCGGAGCAGTAGGCGTTTAATGCATTTTCCCATAGGGTCCAATGCAAAATTGACACCTCATTTTCTCCATTCTCAAGAGCTTTGAGTCTCTGCAAAACATATACATGTGTAGACACAAATAAGTGAAATAGAATGAAGGCTATTTCAGCTTTAGCTTTTATTCCGTTTGGGAGCTAAAGTCGCACAAACTTTTGTTTACAAAAATTTCGATGGCCTATAGTTCGCAAGTTATGCAATCAGTTGACATAAGATTGTGCATGCATGTAGACATGTTAATGACCTTTATATATGCCAAGTTTCAGATGGCTACCTACTCAAACAAGCAAGCAGTAGCGGTTTGAAATTTTCACAATTTGGGCTACACGTTCGGGACGATTCGTGACCTTAGGTGACTTGCACAATTCGGGCTGAAACTAGTGCCAAATGAGAGGGTTGGGATAAACATTCAATTGACCATATGTGCCAAAAATTCTCGTTCTTTAGTTTTCGAGTTATAGCCCCTGGAAGTCGAAAACTGCACGACTTTGCCCTCGAATATCTCGACAACGGAGAAAGGAGAATTTCAGGGCACTTTCTCCCAAGAAATATATGGGAATTATCTGTAATTTAGCACAGTTTCAGAACGATTCGTGAAAGTCACCTTTTAAGAATAACTTCCACTGCAGGCCCATATATAAAAGTTTGCTCCTTTATTACTCTGCACATGGACAATTATTTGCGCTGTTATTTGCCCCAGGCATGTACCTATGTAATTACCGTTTACAGTGTAAAGATGGATGTTATCGGTCGCTGAACGTCGGAGCAGTAGGCGTTTAATGCATTTTCCCATAGGGTCCAATGCAAAATTGACACCTCATTTTCTCCATTCTCAAGAGCTTTGAGTCTCTGCAAAACATATACATGTGTAGACACAAATAAGTGAAATAGAATGAAGGCTATTTCAGCTTTAGCTTTTATTCCGTTTGGGAGCTAAAGTCGCACAAACTTTTGTTTACAAAAATTTCGATGGCCTATAGTTCGCAAGTTATGCAATCAGTTGACATAAGATTGTGCATGCATGTAGACATGTTAATGACCTTTATATATGCCAAGTTTCAGATGGCTACCTACTCAAACAAGCAAGCAGTAGCGGTTTGAAATTTTCACAATTTGGGCTACACGTTCGGGACGATTCGTGACCTTAGGTGACTTGCACAATTCGGGCTGAAACTAGTGCCAAATGAGAGGGTTGGGATAAACATTCAATTGACCATATGTGCCAAAAATTCTCGTTCTTTAGTTTTCGAGTCATAGCCCCTGGAAGTCGAAAACTGCACGACTTTGCCCTCGAATATCTCGACAACGGAGAAAGGAGAATTTCAGGGCACTTTCTCCCAAGAAATATATGGGAATTATCTGTAATTTAGCACAGTTTCAGAACGATTCGTGAAAGTCACCTTTTAAGAATAACTTCCACTGCAGGCCCATATATAAAAGTTTGCTCCTTTATTACTCTGCACATGGACAATTATTTGCGCTGTTATTTGCCCCAGGCATGTACCTATGTAATTACCGTTTACAGTGTAAAGATGGATGTTATCGGTCGCTGAACGTCGGAGCAGTAGGCGTTTAATGCATTTTCCCATAGGGTCCAATGCAAAATTGACACCTCATTTTCTCCATTCTCAAGAGCTTTGAGTCTCTGCAAAACATATACATGTGTAGACACAAATAAGTGAAATAGAATGAAGGCTATTTCAGCTTTAGCTTTTATTCCGTTTGGGAGCTAAAGTCGCACAAACTTTTGTTTACAAACATTTCGATGGCCTATAGTTCGCAAGTTATGCAATCAGTTGACATAAGATTGTGCATGCATGTAGACATGTTAATGACCTTTATATATGCCAAGTTTCAGATGGCTACCTACTCAAACAAGCAAGCAGTAGCGGTTTGAAATTTTCACAATTTGGGCTACACGTTCGGGACGATTCGTGACCTTAGGTGACTTGCACAATTCGGGCTGAAACTAGTGCCAAATGAGAGGGTTGGGATAAACATTCAATTGACCATATGTGCCAAAAATTCTCGTTCTTTAGTTTTCGAGTTATAGCCCCTGGAAGTCGAAAACTGCACGGCTTTGCCCTCGAATATCTCGACAACGGAGAAAGGAGAATTTCAGGGCACTTTCTCCCAAGAAATATATGGGAATTATCTGTAATTTAGCACAGTTTCAGAACGATTCGTGAAAGTCACCTTTTAAGAATAACTTCCACTGCAGGCCCATATATAAAAGTTTGCTCCTTTATTACTCTGCACATGGACAATTATTTGCGCTGTTATTTGCCCCAGGCATGTACCTATGTAATTACCGTTTACAGTGTAAAGATGGATGTTATCGGTCGCTGAACGTCGGAGCAGTAGGCGTTTAATGCATTTTCCCATAGGGTCCAATGCAAAATTGACACCTCATTTTCTCCATTCTCAAGAGCTTTGAGTCTCTGCAAAACATATACATGTGTAGACACAAATAAGTGAAATAGAATGAAGGCTATTTCAGCTTTAGCTTTTATTCCGTTTGGGAGCTAAAGTCGCACAAACTTTTGTTTACAAAAATTTCGATGGCCTATAGTTCGCAAGTTATGCAATCAGTTGACATAAGATTGTGCATGCATGTAGACATGTTAATGACCTTTATATATGCCAAGTTTCAGATGGCTACCTACTCAAACAAGCAAGCAGTAGCGGTTTGAAATTTTCACAATTTGGGCTACACGTTCGGGACGATTCGTGACCTTAGGTGACTTGCACAATTCGGGCTGAAACTAGTGCCAAATGAGAGGGTTGGGATAAACATTCAATTGACCATATGTGCCAAAAATTCTCGTTCTTTAGTTTTCGAGTTATAGCCCCTGGAAGTCGAAAACTGCACGACTTTGCCCTCGAATATCTCGACAACGGAGAAAGGAGAATTTCAGGGCACTTTCTCCCAAGAAATATATGGGAATTATCTGTAATTTAGCACAGTTTCAGAACGATTCGTGAAAGTCACCTTTTAAGAATAACTTCCACTGCAGGCCCATATATAAAAGTTTGCTCCTTTATTACTCTGCACATGGACAATTATTTGCGCTGTTATTTGCCCCAGGCATGTACCTATGTAATTACCGTTTACAGTGTAAAGATGGATGTTATCGGTCGCTGAACGTCGGAGCAGTAGGCGTTTAATGCATTTTCCCATAAGGTCCAATGCAACATTGACACCTCATTTTCTCCATTCTCAAGAGCTTTGAGTCTCTGCAAAACATATACATGTGTAGACACAAATAAGTGAAATAGAATGAAGGCTATTTCAGCTTTAGCTTTTATTCCGTTTGGGAGCTAAAGTCGCACAAACTTTTGTTTACAAAAAATTCGATGGCCTATAGTTCGCAAGTTATGCAATCAGTTGACATAAGATTGTGCATGCATGTAGACATGTTAATGACCTTTATATATGCCAAGTTTCAGATGGCTACCTACTCAAACAAGCAAGCAGTAGCGGTTTGAAATTTTCACAATTTGGGCTACACGTTCGGGACGATTCGTGACCTTAGGTGACTTGCACAATTCGGGCTGAAACTAGTGCCAAATGAGAGGGTTGGGATAAACATTCAATTGACCATATGTGCCAAAAATTCTCGTTCTTTAGTTTTCGAGTTATAGCCCCTGGAAGTAGAAAACTGCACGACTTTGCGCTCGAATATCTCGACAACGGAGAAAGGAGAATTTCAGGGCACTTTCTCCCAAGAAATATATGGGAATTATCTGTAATTTAGCACAGTTTCAGAACGATTCGTGAAAGTCACCTTTTAAGAATAACTTCCACTGCAGGCCCATATATAAAAGTTTGCTCCTTTATTACTCTGCACATGGACAATTATTTGCGCTGTTATTTGCCCCAGGCATGTACCTATGTCATTACCGTTTACAGTGTAAAGATGGATGTTATCGGTCGCTGAACGTCGGAGCAGTAGGCGTTTAATGCATTTTCCCATAAGGTCCAATGCAAAATTGACACCTCATTTTCTCCATTCTCAAGAGCTTTGAGTCTCTGCAAAACATATACATGTGTAGACACAAATAAGTGAAATAGAATGAAGGCTATTCCAGCTTTAGCTTTTATTCCGTTTGGGAGCTAAAGTCGCACAAACTTTTGTTTACAAAAAATTCGATGGCCTATAGTTCGCAAGTTATGCAATCAGTTGACATAAGATTGTGCATGCATGTAGACATGTTAATGACCTTTATATATGCCAAGTTTCAGATGGCTACCTACTCAAACAAGCAAGCAGTAGCGGTTTGAAATTTTCACAATTTGGGCTACACGTTCGGGACGATTCGTGACCTTAGGTGACTTGCACAATTCGGGCTGAAACTAGTGCCAAATGAGAGGGTTGGGATAAACATTCAATTGACCATATGTGCCAAAAATTCTCGTTCTTTAGTTTTCGAGTTATAGCCCCTGGAAGTCGAAAACTGCACGACTTTGCCCTCGAATATCTCGACAACGGAGAAAGGAGAATTTCAGGGCACTTTCTCCCAAGAAATATATGGGAATTATCTGTAATTTAGCACAGTTTCAGAACGATTCGTGAAAGTCACCTTTTAAGAATAACTTCCACTGCAGGCCCATATATAAAAGTTTGCTCCTTTATTACTCTGCACATGGACAATTATTTGCGCTGTTATTTGCCCCAGGCATGTACCTATGTAATTACCGTTTACAGTGTAAAGATGGATGTTATCGGTCGCTGAACGTCGGAGCAGTAGGCGTTTAATGCATTTTCCCATAGGGTCCAATGCAAAATTGACACCTCATTTTCTCCATTCTCAAGAGCTTTGAGTCTCTGCAAAACATATACATGTGTAGACACAAATAAGTGAAATAGAATGAAGGCTATTTCAGCTTTAGCTTTTATTCCGTTTGGGAGCTAAAGTCGCACAAACTTTTGTTTACAAAAATTTCGATGGCCTATAGTTCGCAAGTTATGCAATCAGTTGACATAAGATTGTGCATGCATGTAGACATGTTAATGACCTTTATATATGCCAAGTTTCAGATAGCTACCTACTCAAACAAGCAAGCAGTAGCGGTTTGAAATTTTCACAATTTGGGCTACACGTTCGAAACGATTCGTGACCTTAGGTGACTTGCACAATTCGGGCTGAAACTAGTGCCAAATGAGAGGGTTGGGATAAACATTCAATTGACCATATGTGCCAAAAATTCTCGTTCTTTAGTTTTCGAGTTATAGCCCCTGGAAGTCGAAAACTGCACGACTTTGCCCTCGAATATCTCGACAACGGAGAAAGGAGAATTTCAGGGCACTTTCTCCCAAGAAATATATGGGAATTATCTGTAATTTAGCACAGTTTCAGAACGATTCGTGAAAGTCACCTTTTAAGAATAACTTCCACTGCAGGCCCATATATAAAAGTTTGCTCCTTTATTACTCTGCACATGGACAATTATTTGCGCTGTTATTTGCCCCAGGCATGTACCTATGTAATTACCGTTTACAGTGTAAAGATGGATGTTATCGGTCGCTGAACGTCGGAGCAGTAGGCGTTTAATGCATTTTCCCATAGGGTCCAATGCAAAATTGACACCTCATTTTCTCCATTCTCAAGAGCTTTGAGTCTCTGCAAAACATATACATGTGTAGACACAAATAAGTGAAATAGAATGAAGGCTATTTCAGCTTTAGCTTTTATTCCGTTTGGGAGCTAAAGTCGCACAAACTTTTGTTTACAAAAATTTCGATGGCCTATAGTTCGCAAGTTATGCAATCAGTTGACATAAGATTGTGCATGCATGTAGACATGTTAATGACCTTTATATATGCCAAGTTTCAGATGGCTACCTACTCAAACAAGCAAGCAGTAGCGGTTTGAAATTTTCACAATTTGGGCTACACGTTCGGGACGATTCGTGACCTTAGGTGACTTGCACAATTCGGGCTGAAACTAGTGCCAAATGAGAGGGTTGGGATAAACATTCAATTGACCATATGTGCCAAAAATTCTCGTTCTTTAGTTTTCGAGTTATAGCCCCTGGAAGTCGAAAACTGCACGACTTTGCCCTCGAATATCTCGACAACGGAGAAAGGAGAATTTCAGGGCACTTTCTCCCAAGAAATATATGGGAATTATCTGTAATTTAGCACAGTTTCAGAACGATTCGTGAAAGTCACCTTTTAAGAATAACTTCCACTGCAGGCCCATATATAAAAGTTTGCTCCTTTATTACTCTGCACATGGACAATTATTTGCGCTGTTATTTGCCCCAGGCATGTACCTATGTAATTACCGTTTACAGTGTAAAGATGGATGTTATCGGTCGCTGAACGTCGGAGCAGTAGGCGTTTAATGCATTTTCCCATAGGGTCCAATGCAAAATTGACACCTCATTTTCTCCATTCTCAAGAGCTTTGAGTCTCTGCAAAACATATACATGTGTAGACACAAATAAGTGAAATAGAATGAAGGCTATTTCAGCTTTAGCTTTTATTCCGTTTGGGAGCTAAAGTCGCACAAACTTTTGTTTACAAAAATTTCGATGGCCTATAGTTCGCAAGTTATGCAATCAGTTGACATAAGATTGTGCATGCATGTAGACATGTTAATGACCTTTATATATGCCAAGTTTCAGATGGCTACCTACTCAAACAAGCAAGCAG
Source organism: Ctena decussata (assembly GCA_963989385.1). Taxonomy (NCBI): domain Eukaryota; kingdom Metazoa; phylum Mollusca; class Bivalvia; order Lucinida; family Lucinidae; genus Ctena; species Ctena decussata. The sequence goes on along the minus strand of CAXDIV010000239.1, from coordinate 337,834 downwards.
TAGCGGTTTGAAATTTTCACAATTTGGGCTACACGTTCGGGACGATTCGTGACCTTAGGTGACTTGCACAATTCGGGCTGAAACTAGTGCCAAATGAGAGGGTTGGGATAAACATTCAATTGACCATATGTGCCAAAAATTCTCGTTCTTTAGTTTTCGAGTTATAGCCCCTGGAAGTCGAAAACTGCACGACTTTGCCCTCGAATATCTCGACAACGGAGAAAGGAGAATTTCAGGGCACTTTCTCCCAAGAAATATATGGGAATAATCTGTAATTTAGCACAGTTTCAGAACGATTCGTGAAAGTCACCTTTTAAGAATAACTTCCACTGCAGGCCCATATATAAAAGTTTGCTCCTTTATTACTCTGCACATGGACAATTATTTGCGCTGTTATTTGCCCCAGGCATGTACCTATGTAATTACCGTTTACAGTGTAAAGATGGATGTTATCGGTCGCTGAACGTCGGAGCAGTAGGCGTTTAATGCATTTTCCCATAGGGTCCAATGCAAAATTGACACCTCATTTTCTCCATTCTCAAGAGCTTTGAGTCTCTGCAAAACATATACATGTGTAGACACAAATAAGTGAAATAGAATGAAGGCTATTTCAGCTTTAGCTTTTATTCCGTTTGGGAGCTAAAGTCGCACAAACTTTTGTTTACAAAAATTTCGATGGCCTATAGTTCGCAAGTTATGCAATCAGTTGACATAAGATTGTGCATGCATGTAGACATGTTAATGACCTTTATATATGCCAAGTTTCAGATGGCTACCTACTCAAACAAGCAAGCAGTAGCGGTTTGAAATTTTCACAATTTGGGCTACACGTTCGGGACGATTCGTGACCTTAGGTGACTTGCACAATTCGGGCTGAAACTAGTGCCAAATGAGAGGGTTGGGATAAACATTCAATTGACCATATGTGCCAAAAATTCTCGTTCTTTAGTTTTCGAGTTATAGCCCCTGGAAGTCGAAAACTGCACGACTTTGCGCTCGAATATCTCGACAACGGAGAAAGGAGAATTTCAGGGCACTTTCTCCCAAGAAATATATGGGAATTATCTGTAATTTAGCACAGTTTCAGAACGATTCGTGAAAGTCACCTTTTAAGAATAACTTCCACTGCTGGCCCATATATAAAAGTTTGCTCCTTTATTACTCTGCACATGGACAATTATTTGCGCTGTTATTTGCCCCAGGCATGTACCTATGTAATTACCGTTTACAGTGTAAAGATGGATGTTATCGGTCGCTGAACGTCGGAGCAGTAGGCGTTTAATGCATTTTCCCATAGGGTCCAATGCAAAATTGACACCTCATTTTCTCCATTCTCAAGAGCTTTGAGTCTCTGCAAAACATATACATGTGTAGACACAAATAAGTGAAATAGAATGAAGGCTATTTCAGCTTTAGCTTTTATTCCGTTTGGGAGCTAAAGTCGCACAAACTTTTGTTTACAAAAATTTCGATGGCCTATAGTTCGCAAGTTATGCAATCAGTTGACATAAGATTGTGCATGCATGTAGACATGTTAATGACCTTTATATATGCCAAGTTTCAGATGGCTACCTACTCAAACAAGCAAGCAGTAGCGGTTTGAAATTTTCACAATTTGGGCTACACGTTCGGGACGATTCGTGACCTTAGGTGACTTGCACAATTCGGGCTGAAACTAGTGCCAAATGAGAGGGTTGGGATAAACATTCAATTGACCATATGTGCCAAAAATTCTCGTTCTTTAGTTTTCGAGTTATAGCCCCTGGAAGTCGAAAACTGCACGACTTTGCCCTCGAATATCTCGACAACGGAGAAAGGAGAATTTCAGGGCACTTTCTCCCAAGAAATATATGGGAATTATCTGTAATTTAGCACAGTTTCAGAACGATTCGTGAAAGTCACCTTTTAAGAATAACTTCCACTGCAGGCCCATATATAAAAGTTTGCTCCTTTATTACTCTGCACATGGACAATTATTTGCGCTGTTATTTGCCCCAGGCATGTACCTATGTAATTACCGTTTACAGTGTAAAGATGGATGTTATCGGTCGCTGAACGTCGGAGCAGTAGGCGTTTAATGCATTTTCCCATAGGGTCCAATGCAAAATTGACACCTCATTTTCTCCATTCTCAAGAGCTTTGAGTCTCTGCAAAACATATACATGTGTAGACACAAATAAGTGAAATAGAATGAAGGCTATTTCAGCTTTAGCTTTTATTCCGTTTGGGAGCTAAAGTCGCACAAACTTTTGTTTACAAAAATTTCGATGGCCTATAGTTCGCAAGTTATGCAATCAGTTGACATAAGATTGTGCATGCATGTAGACATGTTAATGACCTTTATATATGCCAAGTTTCAGATAGCTACCTACTCAAACAAGCAAGCAGTAGCGGTTTGAAATTTTCACAATTTGGGCTACACGTTCGAAACGATTCGTGACCTTAGGTGACTTGCACAATTCGGGCTGAAACTAGTGCCAAATGAGAGGGTTGGGATAAACATTCAATTGACCATATGTGCCAAAAATTCTCGTTCTTTAGTTTTCGAGTTATAGCCCCTGGAAGTCGAAAACTGCACGACTTTGCCCTCGAATATCTCGACAACGGAGAAAGGAGAATTTCAGGGCACTTTCTCCCAAGAAATATATGGGAATTATCTGTAATTTAGCACAGTTTCAGAACGATTCGTGAAAGTCACCTTTTAAGAATAACTTCCACTGCAGGCCCATATATAAAAGTTTGCTCCTTTATTACTCTGCACATGGACAATTATTTGCGCTGTTATTTGCCCCAGGCATGTACCTATGTAATTACCGTTTACAGTGTAAAGATGGATGTTATCGGTCGCTGAACGTCGGAGCAGTAGGCGTTTAATGCATTTTCCCATAGGGTCCAATGCAAAATTGACACCTCATTTTCTCCATTCTCAAGAGCTTTGAGTCTCTGCAAAACATATACATGTGTAGACACAAATAAGTGAAATAGAATGAAGGCTATTTCAGCTTTAGCTTTTATTCCGTTTGGGAGCTAAAGTCGCACAAACTTTTGTTTACAAAAATTTCGATGGCCTATAGTTCGCAAGTTATGCAATCAGTTGACATAAGATTGTGCATGCATGTAGACATGTTAATGACCTTTATATATGCCAAGTTTCAGATGGCTACCTACTCAAACAAGCAAGCAGTAGCGGTTTGAAATTTTCACAATTTGGGCTACACGTTCGGGACGATTCTTGACCTTAGGTGACTTGCACAATTCGGGCTGAAACTAGTGCCAAATGAGAGGGTTGGGATAAACATTCAATTGACCATATGTGCCAAAAATTCTCGTTCTTTAGTTTTCGAGTTATAGCCCCTGGAAGTCGAAAACTGCACGACTTTGCCCTCGAATATCTCGACAACGGAGAAAGGAGAATTTCAGGGCACTTTCTCCCAAGAAATATATGGGAATTATCTGTAATTTAGCACAGTTTCAGAACGATTCGTGAAAGTCACCTTTTAAGAATAACTTCCACTGCAGGCCCATATATAAAAGTTTGCTCCTTTATTACTCTGCACATGGACAATTATTTGCGCTGTTATTTGCCCCAGGCATGTACCTATGTAATTACCGTTTACAGTGTAAAGATGGATGTTATCGGTCGCTGAACGTCGGAGCAGTAGGCGTTTAATGCATTTTCCCATAGGGTCCAATGCAAAATTGACACCTCATTTTCTCCATTCTCAAGAGCTTTGAGTCTCTGCAAAACATATACATGTGTAGACACAAATAAGTGAAATAGAATGAAGGCTATTTCAGCTTTAGCTTTTATTCCGTTTGGGAGCTAAAGTCGCACAAACTTTTGTTTACAAAAATTTCGATGGCCTATAGTTCGCAAGTTATGCAATCAGTTGACATAAGATTGTGCATGCATGTAGACATGTTAATGACCTTTATATATGCCAAGTTTCAGATGGCTACCTACTCAAACAAGCAAGCAGTAACGGTTTGAAATTTTCACAATTTGGGCTACACGTTCGGGACGATTCGTGACCTTAGGTGACTTGCACAATTCGGGCTGAAACTAGTGCCAAATGAGAGGGTTGGGATAAACATTCAATTGACCATATGTGCCAAAAATTCTCGTTCTTTAGTTTTCGAGTTATAGCCCCTGGAAGTCGAAAACTGCACGACTTTGCCCTCGAATATCTCGACAACGGAGAAAGGAGAATTTCAGGGCACTTTCTCCCAAGAAATATATGGGAATTATCTGTAATTTAGCACAGTTTCAGAACGATTCGTGAAAGTCACCTTTTAAGAATAACTTCCACTGCAGGCCCATATATAAAAGTTTGCTCCTTTATTACTCTGCACATGGACAATTATTTGCGCTGTTATTTGCCCCAGGCATGTACCTATGTAATTACCGTTTACAGTGTAAAGATGGATGTTATCGGTCGCTGAACGTCGGAGCAGTAGGCGTTTAATGCATTTTCCCATAGGGTCCAATGCAAAATTGACACCTCATTTTCTCCATTCTCAAGAGCTTTGAGTCTCTGCAAAACATATACATGTGTAGACCCAAATAAGTGAAATAGAATGAAGGCTATTTCAGCTTTAGCTTTTATTCCGTTTGGGAGCTAAAGTCGCACAAACTTTTGTTTACAAAAATTTCGATGGCCTATAGTTCGCAAGTTATGCAATCAGTTGACATAAGATTGTGCATGCATGTAGACATGTTAATGACCTTTATATATGCCAAGTTTCAGATGGCTACCTACTCAAACAAGCAAGCAGTAGCGGTTTGAAATTTTCACAATTTGGGCTACACGTTCGGGACGATTCGTGACCTTAGGTGACTTGCACAATTCGGGCTGAAACTAGTGCCAAATGAGAGGGTTGGGATAAACATTCAATTGACCATATGTGCCAAAAATTCTCGTTCTTTAGTTTTCGAGTTATAGCCCCTGGAAGTCGAAAACTGCACGACTTTGCCCTCGAATATCTCGACAACGGAGAAAGGAGAATTTCAGGGCACTTTCTCCCAAGAAATATATGGGAATTATCTGTAATTTAGCACAGTTTCAGAACGATTCGTGAAAGTCACCTTTTAAGAATAACTTCCACTGCAGGCCCATATATAAAAGTTTGCTCCTTTATTACTCTGCACATGGACAATTATTTGCGCTGTTATTTGCCCCAGGCATGTACCTATGTAATTACCGTTTACAGTGTAAAGATGGATGTTATCGGTCGCTGAACGTCGGAGCAGTAGGCGTTTAATGCATTTTCCCATAGGGTCCAATGCAAAATTGACACCTCATTTTCTCCATTCTCAAGAGCTTTGAGTCTCTGCAAAACATATACATGTGTAGACACAAATAAGTGAAATAGAATGAAGGCTATTTCAGCTTTAGCTTTTATTCCGTTTGGGAGCTAAAGTCGCACAAACTTTTGTTTACAAAAATTTCGATGGCCTATAGTTCGCAAGTTATGCAATCAGTTGACATAAGATTGTGCATGCATGTAGACATGTTAATGACCTTTATATATGCCAAGTTTCAGATGGCTACCTACTCAAACAAGCAAGCAGTAGCGGTTTGAAATTTTCACAATTTGGGCTACACGTTCGGGACGATTCGTGACCTTAGGTGACTTGCACAATTCGGGCTGAAACTAGTGCCAAATGAGAGGGTTGGGATAAACATTCAATTGACCATATGTGCCAAAAATTCTCGTTCTTTAGTTTTCGAGTTATAGCCCCTGGAAGTCGAAAACTGCACGACTTTGCCCTCGAATATCTCGACAACGGAGAAAGGAGAATTTCAGGGCACTTTCTCCCAAGAAATATATGGGAATTATCTGTAATTTAGCACAGTTTCAGAACGATTCGTGAAAGTCACCTTTTAAGAATAACTTCCACTGCAGGCCCATATATAAAAGTTTGCTCCTTTATTACTCTGCACATGGACAATTATTTGCGCTGTTATTTGCCCCAGGCATGTACCTATGTAATTACCGTTTACAGTGTAAAGATGGATGTTATCGGTCGCTGAACGTCGGAGCAGTAGGCGTTTAATGCATTTTCCCATAGGGTCCAATGCAAAATTGACACCTCATTTTCTCCATTCTCAAGAGCTTTGAGTCTCTGCAAAACATATACATGTGTAGACACAAATAAGTGAAATAGAATGAAGGCTATTTCAGCTTTAGCTTTTATTCCGTTTGGGAGCTAAAGTCGCACAAACTTTTGTTTACAAAAATTTCGATGGCCTATAGTTCGCAAGTTATGCAATCAGTTGACATAAGATTGTGCATGCATGTAGACATGTTAATGACCTTTATATATGCCAAGTTTCAGATGGCTACCTACTCAAACAAGCAAGCAGTAGCGGTTTGAAATTTTCACAATTTGGGCTACACGTTCGGGACGATTCGTGACCTTAGGTGACTTGCACAATTCGGGCTGAAACTAGTGCCAAATGAGAGGGTTGGGATAAACATTCAATTGACCATATGTGCCAAAAATTCTCGTTCTTTAGTTTTCGAGTTATAGCCCCTGGAAGTCGAAAACTGCACGACTTTGCCCTCGAATATCTCGACAACGGAGAAAGGAGAATTTCAGGGCACTTTCTCCCAAGAAATATATGGGAATTATCTGTAATTTAGCACAGTTTCAGAACGATTCGTGAAAGTCACCTTTTAAGAATAACTTCCACTGCAGGCCCATATATAAAAGTTTGCTCCTTTATTACTCTGCACATGGACAATTATTTGCGCTGTTATTTGCCCCAGGCATGTACCTATGTAATTACCGTTTACAGTGTAAAGATGGATGTTATCGGTCGCTGAACGTCGGAGCAGTAGGCGTTTAATGCATTTTCCCATAGGGTCCAATGCAAAATTGACACCTCATTTTCTCCATTCTCAAGAGCTTTGAGTCTCTGCAAAACATATACATGTGTAGACACAAATAAGTGAAATAGAATGAAGGCTATTTCAGCTTTAGCTTTTATTCCGTTTGGGAGCTAAAGTCGCACAAACTTTTGTTTACAAAAATTTCGATGGCCTATAGTTCGCAAGTTATGCAATCAGTTGACATAAGATTGTGCATGCATGTAGACATGTTAATGACCTTTATATATGCCAAGTTTCAGATGGCTACCTACTCAAACAAGCAAGCAGTAGCGGTTTGAAATTTTCACAATTTGGGCTACACGTTCGGGACGATTCGTGACCTTAGGTGACTTGCACAATTCGGGCTGAAACTAGTGCCAAATGAGAGGGTTGGGATAAACATTCAATTGACCATATGTGCCAAAAATTCTCGTTCTTTAGTTTTCGAGTTATAGCCCCTGGAAGTCGAAAACTGCACGACTTTGCCCTCGAATATCTCGACAACGGAGAAAGGAGAATTTCAGGGCACTTTCTCCCAAGAAATATATGGGAATTATCTGTAATTTAGCACAGTTTCAGAACGATTCGTGAAAGTCACCTTTTAAGAATAACTTCCACTGCAGGCCCATATATAAAAGTTTGCTCCTTTATTACTCTGCACATGGACAATTATTTGCGCTGTTATTTGCCCCAGGCATGTACCTATGTAATTACCGTTTACAGTGTAAAGATTGATGTTATCGGTCGCTGAACGTCGGAGCAGTAGGCGTTTAATGCATTTTCCCATAGGGTCCAATGCAAAATTGACACCTCATTTTCTCCATTCTCAAGAGCTTTGAGTCTCTGCAAAACATATACATGTGTAGACACAAATAAGTGAAATAGAATGAAGGCTATTTCAGCTTTAGCTTTTATTCCGTTTGGGAGCTAAAGTCGCACAAACTTTTGTTTACAAAAATTTCGATGGCCTATAGTTCGCAAGTTATGCAATCAGTTGACATAAGATTGTGCATGCATGTAGACATGTTAATGACCTTTATATATGCCAAGTTTCAGATGGCTACCTACTCAAACAAGCAAGCAGTAGCGGTTTGAAATTTTCACAATTTGGGCTACACGTTCGGGACGATTCGTGACCTTAGGTGACTTGCACAATTCGGGCTGAAACTAGTGCCAAATGAGAGGGTTGGGATAAACATTCAATTGACCATATGTGCCAAAAATTCTCGTTCTTTAGTTTTCGAGTTATAGCCCCTGGAAGTCGAAAACTGCACGACTTTGCCCTCGAATATCTCGACAACGGAGAAAGGAGAATTTCAGGGCACTTTCTCCCAAGAAATATATGGGAATTATCTGTAATTTAGCACAGTTTCAGAACGATTCGTGAAAGTCACCTTTTAAGAATAACTTCCACTGCAGGCCCATATATAAAAGTTTGCTCCTTTATTACTCTGCACATGGACAATTATTTGCGCTGTTATTTTCCCCAGGCATGTACCTATGTAATTACCGTTTACAGTGTAAAGATGGATGTTATCGGTCGCTGAACGTCGGAGCAGTAGGCGTTTAATGCATTTTCCCATAGGGTCCAATGCAAAATTGACACCTCATTTTCTCCATTCTCAAGAGCTTTGAGTCTCTGCAAAACATATACATGTGTAGACACAAATAAGTGAAATAGAATGAAGGCTATTTCAGCTTTAGCTTTTATTCCGTTTGGGAGCTAAAGTCGCACAAACTTTTGTTTACAAAAATTTCGATGGCCTATAGTTCGCAAGTTATGCAATCAGTTGACATAAGATTGTGCATGCATGTAGACATGTTAATGACCTTTATATATGCCAAGTTTCAGATGGCTACCTACTCAAACAAGCAAGCAGTAGCGGTTTGAAATTTTCACAATTTGGGCTACACGTTCGGGACGATTCGTGACCTTAGGTGACTTGCACAATTCGGGCTGAAACTAGTGCCAAATGAGAGGGTTGGGATAAACATTCAATTGACCATATGTGCCAAATATTCTCGTTCTTTAGTTTTCGAGTTATAGCCCCTGGAAGTCGAAAACTGCACGACTTTGCCCTCGAATATCTCGACAACGGAGAAAGGAGAATTTCAGGGCACTTTCTCCCAAGAAATATATGGGAATTATCTGTAATTTAGCACAGTTTCAGAACGATTCGTGAAAGTCACCTTTTAAGAATAACTTCCACTGCAGGCCCATATATAAAAGTTTGCTCCTTTATTACTCTGCACATGGACAATTATTTGCGCTGTTATTTGCCCCAGGCATGTACCTATGTAATTACCGTTTACAGTGTAAAGATGGATGTTATCGGTCGCTGAACGTCGGAGCAGTAGGCGTTTAATGCATTTTCCCATAGGGTCCAATGCAAAATTGACACCTCATTTTCTCCATTCTCAAGAGCTTTGAGTCTCTGCAAAACATATACATGTGTAGACACAAATAAGTGAAATAGAATGAAGGCTATTTCAGCTTTAGCTTTTATTCCGTTTGGGAGCTAAAGTCGCACAAACTTTTGTTTACAAAAATTTCGATGGCCTATAGTTCGCAAGTTATGCAATCAGTTGACATAAGATTGTGCATGCATGTAGACATGTTAATGACCTTTATATATGCCAAGTTTCAGATGGCTACCTACTCAAACAAGCAAGCAGTAGCGGTTTGAAATTTTCACAATTTGGGCTACACGTTCGGGACGATTCGTGACCTTAGGTGACTTGCACAATTCGGGCTGAAACTAGTGTCAAATGAGAGGGTTGGGATAAACATTCAATTGACCATATGTGCCAAAAATTCTCGTTCTTTAGTTTTCGAGTTATAGCCCCTGGAAGTCGAAAACTGCACGACTTTGCCCTCGAATATCTCGACAACGGAGAAAGGAGAATTTCAGGGCACTTTCTCCCAAGAAATATATGGGAATTATCTGTAATTTAGCACAGTTTCAGAACGATTCGTGAAAGTCACCTTTTAAGAATAACTTCCACTGCAGGCCCATATATAAAAGTTTGCTCCTTTATTACTCTGCACATGGACAATTATTTGCGCTGTTATTTGCCCCAGGCATGTACCTATGTAATTACCGTTTACAGTGTAAAGATTGATGTTATCGGTCGCTGAACGTCGGAGCAGTAGGCGTTTAATGCATTTTCCCATAGGGTCCAATGCAAAATTGACACCTCATTTTCTCCATTCTCAAGAGCTTTGAGTCTCTGCAAAACATATACATGTGTAGACACAAATAAGTGAAATAGAATGAAGGCTATTTCAGCTTTAGCTTTTATTCCGTTTGGGAGCTAAAGTCGCACAAACTTTTGTTTACAAAAATTTCGATGGCCTATAGTTCGCAAGTTATGCAATCAGTTGACATAAGATTGTGCATGCATGTAGACATGTTAATGACCTTTATATATGCCAAGTTTCAGATGGCTACCTACTCAAACAAGCAAGCAGTAGCGGTTTGAAATTTTCACAATTTGGGCTACACGTTCGGGACGATTCGTGACCTTAGGTGACTTGCACAATTCGGGCTGAAACTAGTGCCAAATGAGAGGGTTGGGATAAACATTCAATTGACCATATGTGCCAAAAATTCTCGTTCTTTAGTTTTCGAGTTATAGCCCCTGGAAGTCGAAAACTGCACGACTTTGCCCTCGAATATCTCGACAACGGAGAAAGAAGAATTTCAGGGCACTTTCTCCCAAGAAATATATGGGAATTATCTGTAATTTAGCACAGTTTCAGAACGATTCGTGAAAGTCACCTTTTAAGAATAACTTCCACTGCAGGCCCATATATAAAAGTTTGCTCCTTTATTACTCTGCACATGGACAATTATTTGCGCTGTTATTTGCCCCAGGCATGTACCTATGTAATTACCGTTTACAGTGTAAAGATGGATGTTATCGGTCGCTGAACGTCGGAGCAGTAGGCGTTTAATGCATTTTCCCATATGGTCCAATGCAAAATTGACTCATTATTTTCTCCATTCTCAAGAGCTTTGAGTCTCTGCAAAACATATACATGTGTAGACACAAATAAGTGAAATAGAATGAAGGCTATTTCAGCTTTAGCTTTTATTCCGTTTGGGAGCTAAAGTCGCAAAAACTTTTGTTTACAAAAATTTCGATGGCCTATAGTTCGCAAGTTATGCAATCAGTTGACATAAGATTGTGCATGCATGTAGACATGTTAATGACCTTTATATATGCCAAGTTTCAGATGGCTACCTACTCAAACAAGCAAGCAGTAGCGGTTTGAAATTTTCACAATTTGGGCTACACGTTCGGGACGATTCGTGACCTTAGGTGACTTGCACAATTCGGGCTGAAACTAGTGCCAAATGAGAGGGTTGGGATAAACATTCAATTGACCATATGTGCCAAAAATTCTCGTTCTTTAGTTTTCGAGTTATAGCCCCTGGAAGTCGAAAACTGCACGACTTTGCCCTCGAATATCTCGACAACGGAGAAAGGAGAATCTCAGGGCACTTTCTCCCAAGAAATATATGGGAATTATCTGTAATTTAGCACAGTTTCAGAACGATTCGTGAAAGTCACCTTTTAAGAATAACTTCCACTGCAGGCCCATATATAAAAGTTTGCTCCTTTATTACTCTGCACATGGACAATTATTTGCGCTGTTATTTGCCCCAGGCATGTACCTATGTAATTACCGTTTACAGTGTAAAGATGGATGTTATCGGTCGCTGAACGTCGGAGCAGTAGGCGTTTAATGCATTTTCCCATAGGGTCCAATGCAAAATTGACACCTCATTTTCTCCATTCTCAAGAGCTTTGAGTCTCTGCAAAACATATACATGTGTAGACACAAATAAGTGAAATAGAATGAAGGCTATTTCAGCTTTAGCTTTTATTCCGTTTGGGAGCTAAAGTCGCACAAACTTTTGTTTACAAAAATTTCGATGGCCTATAGTTCGCAAGTTATGCAATCAGTTGACATAAGATTGTGCATGCATGTAGACATGTTAATGACCTTTATATATGCCAAGTTTCAGATGGCTACCTACTCAAACAAGCAAGCAGTAGCGGTTTGAAATTTTCACAATTTGGGCTACACGTTCGGGACGATTCGTGACCTTAGGTGACTTGCACAATTCGGGCTGAAACTAGTGCCAAATGAGAGGGTTGGGATAAACATTCAATTGACCATATGTGCCAAAAATTCTCGTTCTTTAGTTTTCGAGTCATAGCCCCTGGAAGTCGAAAACTGCACGACTTTGCCCTCGAATATCTCGACAACGGAGAAAGGAGAATTTCAGGGCACTTTCTCCCAAGAAATATATGGGAATTATCTGTAATTTAGCACAGTTTCAGAACGATTCGTGAAAGTCACCTTTTAAGAATAACTTCCACTGCAGGCCCATATATAAAAGTTTGCTCCTTTATTACTCTGCACATGGACAATTATTTGCGCTGTTATTTGCCCCGGGCATGTACCTATGTAATTACCGTTTACAGTGTAAAGATGGATGTTATCGGTCGCTGAACGTCGGAGCAGTAGGCGTTTAATGCATTTTCCCATAGGGTCCAATGCAAAATTGACACCTCATTTTCTCCATTCTCAAGAGCTTTGAGTCTCTGCAAAACATATACATGTGTAGACACAAATAAGTGAAATAGAATGAAGGCTATTTCAGCTTTAGCTTTTATTCCGTTTGGGAGCTAAAGTCGCACAAACTTTTGTTTACAAAAATTTCGATGGCCTATAGTTCGCAAGTTATGCAATCAGTTGACATAAGATTGTGCATGCATGTAGACATGTTAATGACCTTTATATATGCCAAGTTTCAGATGGCTACCTACTCAAACAAGCAAGCAGTAGCGGTTTGAAATTTTCACAATTTGGGCTACACGTTCGGGACGATTCGTGACCTTAGGTGACTTGCACAATTCGGGCTGAAACTAGTGCCAAATGAGAGGGTTGGGATAAACATTTAATTGACCATATGTGCCAAAAATTCTCGTTCTTTAGTTTTCGAGTTATAGCCCCTGGAAGTCGAAAACTGCACGACTTTGCCCTCGAATATCTCGACAACGGAGAAAGGAGAATTTCAGGGCACTTTCTCCCAAGAAATATATGGGAATTATCTGTAATTTAGCACAGTTTCAGAACGATTCGTGAAAGTCACCTTTTAAGAATAACTTCCACTGCAGGCCCATATATAAAAGTTTGCTCCTTTATTACTCTGCACATGGACAATTATTTGCGCTGTTATTTGCCCCAGGCATGTACCTATGTAATTACCGTTTACAGTGTAAAGATGGATGCTATCGGTCGCTGAACGTCGGAGCAGTAGGCGTTTAATGCATTTTCCCATAGGGTCCAATGCAAAATTGACACCTCATTTTCTCCATTCTCAAGAGCTTTGAGTCTCTGCAAAACATATACATGTGTAGACACAAATAAGTGAAATAGAATGAAGGCTATTTCAGCTTTAGCTTTTATTCCGTTTGGGAGCTAAAGTCGCACAAACTTTTGTTTACAAAAATTTCGATGGCCTATAGTTCGCAAGTTATGCAATCAGTTGACATAAGATTGTGCATGCATGTAGACATGTTAATGACCTTTATATATGCCAAGTTTCAGATGGCTACCTACTCAAACAAGCAAGCAGTAGCGGTTTGAAATTTTCACAATTTGGGCTACACGTTCGGGACGATTCGTGACCTTAGGTGACTTGCACAATTCGGGCTGAAACTAGTGCCAAATGAGAGGGTTGGGATAAACATTTAATTGACCATATGTGCCAAAAATTCTCGTTCTTTAGTTTTCGAGTTATAGCCCCTGGAAGTCGAAAACTGCACGACTTTGCCCTCGAATATCTCGACAACGGAGAAAGGAGAATTTCAGGGCACTTTCTCCCAAGAAATATATGGGAATTATCTGTAATTTAGCACAGTTTCAGAACGATTCGTGAAAGTCACCTTTTAAGAATAACTTCCACTGCAGGCCCATATATAAAAGTTTGCTCCTTTATTACTCTGCACATGGACAATTATTTGCGCTGTTATTTGCCCCAGGCATGTACCTATGTAATTACCGTTTACAGTGTAAAGATGGATGCTATCGGTCGCTGAACGTCGGAGCAGTAGGCGTTTAATGCATTTTCCCATAGGGTCCAATGCAAAATTGACACCTCATTTTCTCCATTCTCAAGAGCTTTGAGTCTCTGCAAAACATATACATGTGTAGACACAAATAAGTGAAATAGAATGAAGGCTATTTCAGCTTTAGCTTTTATTCCGTTTGGGAGCTAAAGTCGCACAAACTTTTGTTTACAAAAATTTCGATGGCCTATAGTTCGCAAGTTATGCAATCAGTTGACATAAGATTGTGCATGCATGTAGACATGTTAATGACCTTTATATATGCCAAGTTTCAGATGGCTACCTACTCAAACAAGCAAGCAGTAGCGGTTTGAAATTTTCACAATTTGGGCTACACGTTCGGGACGATTCGTGACCTTAGGTGACTTGCACAATTCGGGCTGAAACTAGTGCCAAATGAGAGGGTTGGGATAAACATTCAATTGACCATATGTGCCAAAAATTCTCGTTCTTTAGTTTTCGAGTTATAGCCCCTGGAAGTCGAAAACTGCACGACTTTGCCCTCGAATATCTCGACAACGGAGAAAGGAGAATTTCAGGGCACTTTCTCCCAAGAAATATATGGGAATTATCTGTAATTTAGCACGGTTTCAGAACGATTCGTGAAAGTCACCTTTTAAGAATAACTTCCACTGCAGGCCCATATATAAAAGTTTGCTCCTTTATTACTCTGCACATGGACAATTATTTGCGCTGTTATTTGCCCCAGGCATGTACCTATGTAATTACCGTTTACAGTGTAAAGATGGATGTTATCGGTCGCTGAACGTCGGAGCAGTAGGCGTTTAATGCATTTTCCCATAGGGTCCAATGCAAAATTGACACCTCATTTTCTCCATTCTCAAGAGCTTTGAGTCTCTGCAAAACATATACATGTGTAGACACAAATAAGTGAAATAGAATGAAGGCTATTTCAGCTTTAGCTTTTATTCCGTTTGGGAGCTAAAGTCGCACAAACTTTTGTTTACAAAAATTTCGATGGCCTATAGTTCGCAAGTTATGCAATCAGTTGACATAAGATTGTGCATGCATGTAGACATGTTAATGACCTTTATATATGCCAAAGTTTCAGATGGCTACCTACTCAAACAAGCAAGCAGTAGCGGTTTGAAATTTTCACAATTTGGGCTACACGTTCGGGACGATTCGTGACCTTAGGTGACTTGCACAATTCGGGCTGAAACTAGTGCCAAATGAGAGGATTGGGATAAACATTCAATTGACCATATGTGCCAAAAATTCTCGTTCTTTAGTTTTCGAGTTATAGCCCCTGGAAGTCGAAAACTGCACGACTTTGCGCTCGAATATCTCGACAACGGAGAAAGGAGAATTTCAGGGCACTTTCTCCCAAGAAATATATGGGAATTATCTGTAATTTAGCACAGTTTCAGAACGATTCGTGAAAGTCACCTTTTAAGAATAACTTCCACTGCAGGCCCATATATAAAAGTTTGCTCCTTTATTACTCTGCACATGGACAATTATTTGCGCTGTTATTTGCCCCAGGCATGTACCTATGTAATTACCGTTTACAGTGTAAAGATGGATGTTATCGGTCGCTGAACGTCGGAGCAGTAGGCGTTTAATGCATTTTCCCATAGGGTCCAATGCAACATTGACACCTCATTTTCTCCATTCTCAAGAGCTTTGAGTCTCTGCAAAACATATACATGTGTAGACACAAATAAGTGAAATAGAATGAAGGCTATTTCAGCTTTAGCTTTTATTCCGTTTGGGAGCTAAAGTCGCACAAACTTTTGTTTACAAAAATTTCGATGGCCTATAGTTCGCAAGTTATGCAATCAGTTGACATAAGATTGTGCATGCATGTAGACATGTTAATGACCTTTATATATGCCAAGTTTCAGATGGCTACCTACTCAAACAAGCAAGCAGTAGCGGTTTGAAATTTTCACAATTTGGGCTACACGTTCGGGACGATTCGTGACCTTAGGTGACTTGCACAATTCGGGCTGAAACTAGTGCCAGATGAGAGGGTTGGGATAAACATTCAATTGACCATATGTGCCAAAAATTCTCGTTCTTTAGTTTTCGAGTTATAGCCCCTGGAAGTCGAAAACTGCACGACTTTGCCCTCGAATATCTCGACAACGGAGAAAGGAGAATTTCAGGGCACTTTCTCCCAAGAAATATATGGGAATTATCTGTAATTTAGCACAGTTTCAGAACGATTCGTGAAAGTCACCTTTTAAGAATAACTTCCACTGCAGGCCCATATATAAAAGTTTGCTCCTTTATTACTCTGCACATGGACAATTATTTGCGCTGTTATTTGCCCCAGGCATGTACCTATGTAATTACCGTTTACAGTGTAAAGATGGATGTTATCGGTCGCTGAACGTCGGAGCAGTAGGCGTTTAATGCATTTTCCCATAGGGTCCAATGCAAAATTGACACCCCATTTTCTCCATTCTCAAGAGCTTTGAGTCTCTGCAAAACATATACATGTGTAGACACAAATAAGTGAAATAGAATGAAGGCTATTTCAGCTTTAGCTTTTATTCCGTTTGGGAGCTAAAGTCGCACAAACTTTTGTTTACAAAAATTTCGATGGCCTATAGTTCACAAGTGATGCAATCAATTGACATAAGATTGTGCATGCATGTAGACATGTTAATGACCTTTATATATGCCAAGTTTCAGATGGCTACCTACTCAAACAAGCAAGCAGTAGCGGTTTGAAATTTTCACAATTTGGGCTACACGTTCGGGACGATTCGTGACCTTAGGTGACTTGCACAATTCGGGCTGAAACTAGTGCCAAATGAGAGGGTTGGGATAAACATTCAATTGACCATATGTGCCAAAAATTCTCGTTCTTTAGTTTTCGAGTTATAGCCCCTGGAAGTCGAAAACTGCACGACTTTGCCCTCGAATATCTCGACAACGGAGAAAGGAGAATTTCAGGGCACTTTCTCCCAAGAAATATATGGGAATTATCTGTAATTTAGCACAGTTTCAGAACGATTCGTGAAAGTCACCTTTTAAGAATAGCTTCCACTGCAGGCCCATATATAAAAGTTTGCTCCTTTATTACTCTGCACATGGACAATTATTTGCGCTGTTATTTGCCCCAGGCATGTACCTATGTAATTACCGTTTACAGTGTAAAGATGGATGTTATCGGTCGCTGAACGTCGGAGCAGTAGGCGTTTAATGCATTTTCCCATAGGGTCCAATGCAAAATTGACACCTCATTTTCTCCATTCTCAAGAGCTTTGAGTCTCTGCAAAACATATACATGTGTAGACACAAATAAGTGAAATAGAATGAAGGCTATTTCAGCTTTAGCTTTTATTCCGTTTGGGAGCTAAAGTCGCACAAACTTTTGTTTACAAAAATTTCGATGGCCTATAGTTCGCAAGTTATGCAATCAGTTGACATAAGATTGTGCATGCATGTAGACATGTTAATGACCTTTATATATGCCAAGTTTCAGATGGCTACCTACTCAAACAAGCAAGCAGTAGCGGTTTGAAATTTTCACAATTTGGGCTACACGTTCGGGACGATTCGTGACCTTAGGTGACTTGCACAATTCGGGCTGAAACTAGTGCCAAATGAGAGGGTTGGGATAAACATTCAATTGACCATATGTGCCAAAAATTCTCGTTCTTTAGTTTTCGAGTTATAGCCCCTGGAAGTCGAAAACTGCACGGCTTTGCCCTCGAATATCTCGACAACGGAGAAAGGAGAATTTCAGGGCACTTTCTCCCAAGAAATATATGGGAATTATCTGTAATTTAGCACAGTTTCAGAACGATTCGTGAAAGTCACCTTTTAAGAATAACTTCCACTGCAGGCCCATATATAAAAGTTTGCTCCTTTATTACTCTGCACATGGACAATTATTTGCGCTGTTATTTGCCCCAGGCATGTACCTATGTAATTACCGTTTACAGTGTAAAGATGGATGTTATCGGTCGCTGAACGTCGGAGCAGTAGGCGTTTAATGCATTTTCCCATAGGGTCCAATGCAAAATTGACACCTCATTTTCTCCATTCTCAAGAGCTTTGAGTCTCTGCAAAACATATACATGTGTAGACACAAATAAGTGAAATAGAATGAAGGCTATTTCAGCTTTAGCTTTTATTCCGTTTGGGAGCTAAAGTCGCACAAACTTTTGTTTACAAAAATTTCGATGGCCTATAGTTCGCAAGTTATGCAATCAGTTGACATAAGATTGTGCATGCATGTAGACATGTTAATGACCTTTATATATGCCAAGTTTCAGATGGCTACCTACTCAAACAAGCAAGCAGTAGCGGTTTGAAATTTTCACAATTTGGGCTACACGTTCGGGACGATTCGTGACCTTAGGTGACTTGCACAATTCGGGCTGAAACTAGTGCCAAATGAGAGGGTTGGGATAAACATTCAATTGACCATATGTGCCAAAAATTCTCGTTCTTTAGTTTTCGAGTTATAGCCCCTGGAAGTCGAAAACTGCACGACTTTGCCCTCGAATATCTCGACAACGGAGAAAGGAGAATTTCAGGGCACTTTCTCCCAAGAAATATATGGGAATTATCTGTAATTTAGCACAGTTTCAGAACGATTCGTGAAAGTCACCTTTTAAGAATAACTTCCACTGCAGGCCCATATATAAAAGTTTGCTCCTTTATTACTCTGCACATGGACAATTATTTGCGCTGTTATTTGCCCCAGGCATGTACCTATGTAATTACCGTTTACAGTGTAAAGATGGATGTTATCGGTCGCTGAACGTCGGAGCAGTAGGCGTTTAATGCATTTTCCCATAGGGTCCAATGCAAAATTGACACCTCATTTTCTCCATTCTTAAGAGCTTTGAGTCTCTGCAAAACATATACATGTGTAGACACAAATAAGTGAAATAGAATGAAGGCTATTTCAGCTTTAGCTTTTATTCCGTTTGGGAGCTAAAGTCGCACAAACTTTTGTTTACAAAAATTTCGATGGCCTATAGTTCGCAAGTTATGCAATCAGTTGACATAAGATTGTGCATGCATGTAGACATGTTAATGACCTTTATATATGCCAAGTTTCAGATGGCTACCTACTCAAACAAGCAAGCAGTAGCGGTTTGAAATTTTCACAATTTGGGCTACACGTTCGGGACGATTCGTGACCTTAGGTGACTTGCACAATTCGGGCTGAAACTAGTGCCAAATGAGAGGGTTGGGATAAACATTCAATTGACCATATGTGCCAAAAATTCTCGTTCTTTAGTTTTCGAGTTATAGCCCCTGGAAGTCGAAAACTGCACGACTTTGCCCTCGAATATCTCGACAACGGAGAAAGGAGAATTTCAGGGCACTTTCTCCCAAGAAATATATGGGACTTATCTGTAATTTAGCACAGTTTCAGAACGATTCGTGAAAGTCACCTTTTAAGAATAACTTCCACTGCAGGCCCATATATAAAAGTTTGCTCCTTTATTACTCTGCACATGGACAATTATTTGCGCTGTTATTTGCCCCAGGCATGTACCTATGTAATTACCGTTTACAGTGTAAAGATGGATGTTATCGGTCGCTGAACGTCGGAGCAGTAGGCGTTTAATGCATTTTCCCATAGGGTCCAATGCAACATTGACACCTCATTTTCTCCATTCTCAAGAGCTTTGAGTCTCTGCAAAACATATACATGTGTAGACACAAATAAGTGAAATAGAATGAAGGCTATTTCAGCTTTAGCTTTTATTCCGTTTGGGAGCTAAAGTCGCACAAACTTTTGTTTACAAAAATTTCGATGGCCTATAGTTCGCAAGTTATGCAATCAGTTGACATAAGATTGTGCATGCATGTAGACATGTTAATGACCTTTATATATGCCAAGTTTCAGATGGCTACCTACTCAAACAAGCAAGCAGTAGCGGTTTGAAATTTTCACAATTTGGGCTACACGTTCGGGACGATTCGTGACCTTAGGTGACTTGCACAATTCGGGCTGAAACTAGTGCCAAATGAGAGGGTTGGGATAAACATTCAATTGACCATATGTGCCAAAAATTCTCGTTCTTTAGTTTTCGAGTTATAGCCCCTGGAAGTCGAAAACTGCACGACTTTGCCCTCGAATATCTCGACAACGGAGAAAGGAGAATTTCAGGGCACTTTCTCCCAAGAAATATATGGGAATTATCTGTAATTTAGCACAGTTTCAGAACGATTCGTGAAAGTCACCTTTTAAGAATAACTTCCACTGCAGGCCCATATATAAAAGTTTGCTCCTTTATTACTCTGCACATGGACAATTATTTGCGCTGTTATTTGCCCCAGGCATGTACCTATGTAATTACCGTTTACAGTGTAAAGATGGATGTTATCGGTCGCTGAACGTCGGAGCAGTAGGCGTTTAATGCATTTTCCCATAGGGTCCAATGCAAAATTGACACCTCATTTTCTCCATTCTCAAGAGCTTTGAGTCTCTGCAAAACATATACATGTGTAGACACAAATAAGTGAAATAGAATGAAGGCTATTTCAGCTTTAGCTTTTATTCCGTTTGGGAGCTAAAGTCGCACAAACTTTTGTTTACAAAAATTTCGATGGCCTATAGTTCGCAAGTTATGCAATCAGTTGACATAAGATTGTGCATGCATGTAGACATGTTAATGACCTTTATATATGCCAAGTTTCAGATGGCTACCTACTCAAACAAGCAAGCAGTAGCGGTTTGAAATTTTCACAATTTGGGCTACACGTTCGGGACGATTCGTGACCTTAGGTGACTTGCACAATTCGGGCTGAAACTAGTGCCAAATGAGAGGGTTGGGATAAACATTCAATTGACCATATGTGCCAAAAATTCTCGTTCTTTAGTTTTCGAGTTATAGCCCCTGGAAGTCGAAAACTGCACGGCTTTGCCCTCGAATATCTCGACAACGGAGAAAGGAGAATTTCAGGGCACTTTCTCCCAAGAAATATATGGGAATTATCTGTAATTTAGCACAGTTTCAGAACGATTCGTGAAAGTCACCTTTTAAGAATAACTTCCACTGCAGGCCCATATATAAAAGTTTGCTCCTTTATTACTCTGCACATGGACAATTATTTGCGCTGTTATTTGCCCCAGGCATGTACCTATGTAATTACCGTTTACAGTGTAAAGATGGATGTTATCGGTCGCTGAACGTCGGAGCAGTAGGCGTTTAATGCATTTTCCCATAGGGTCCAATGCAAAATTGACACCTCATTTTCTCCATTCTCAAGAGCTTTGAGTCTCTGCAAAACATATACATGTGTAGACACAAATAAGTGAAATAGAATGAAGGCTATTTCAGCTTTAGCTTTTATTCCGTTTGGGAGCTAAAGTCGCACAAACTTTTGTTTACAAAAATTTCGATGGCCTATAGTTCGCAAGTTATGCAATCAGTTGACATAAGATTGTGCATGCATGTAGACATGTTAATGACCTTTATATATGCCAAGTTTCAGATGGCTACCTACTCAAACAAGCAAGCAGTAGCGGTTTGAAATTTTCACAATTTGGGCTACACGTTCGGGACGATTCGTGACCTTAGGTGACTTGCACAATTCGGGCTGAAACTAGTGCCAAATGAGAGGGTTGGGATAAACATTCAATTGACCATATGTGCCAAAAATTCTCGTTCTTTAGTTTTCGAGTTATAGCCCCTGGAAGTCGAAAACTGCACGACTTTGCCCTCGAATATCTCGACAACGGAGAAAGGAGAATTTCAGGGCACTTTCTCCCAAGAAATATATGGGAATTATCTGTAATTTAGCACAGTTTCAGAACGATTCGTGAAAGTCACCTTTTAAGAATAACTTCCACTGCAGGCCCATATATAAAAGTTTGCTCCTTTATTACTCTGCACATGGACAATTATTTGCGCTGTTATTTGCCCCAGGCATGTACCTATGTAATTACCGTTTACAGTGTAAAGATGGATGTTATCGGTCGCTGAACGTCGGAGCAGTAGGCGTTTAATGCATTTTCCCATAGGGTCCAATGCAAAATTGACACCTCATTTTCTCCATTCTTAAGAGCTTTGAGTCTCTGCAAAACATATACATGTGTAGACACAAATAAGTGAAATAGAATGAAGGCTATTTCAGCTTTAGCTTTTATTCCGTTTGGGAGCTAAAGTCGCACAAACTTTTGTTTACAAAAATTTCGATGGCCTATAGTTCGCAAGTTATGCAATCAGTTGACATAAGATTGTGCATGCATGTAGACATGTTAATGACCTTTATATATGCCAAGTTTCAGATGGCTACCTACTCAAACAAGCAAGCAGTAGCGGTTTGAAATTTTCACAATTTGGGCTACACGTTCGGGACGATTCGTGACCTTAGGTGACTTGCACAATTCGGGCTGAAACTAGTGCCAAATGAGAGGGTTGGGATAAACATTCAATTGACCATATGTGCCAAAAATTCTCGTTCTTTAGTTTTCGAGTTATAGCCCCTGGAAGTCGAAAACTGCACGACTTTGCGCTCGAATATCTCGACAACGGAGAAAGGAGAATTTCAGGGCACTTTCTCCCAAGAAATATATGGGACTTATCTGTAATTTAGCACAGTTTCAGAACGATTCGTGAAAGTCACCTTTTAAGAATAACTTCCACTGCAGGCCCATATATAAAAGTTTGCTCCTTTATTACTCTGCACATGGACAATTATTTGCGCTGTTATTTGCCCCAGGCATGTACCTATGTAATTACCGTTTACAGTGTAAAGATGGATGTTATCGGTCGCTGAACGTCGGAGCAGTAGGCGTTTAATGCATTTTCCCATAGGGTCCAATGCAACATTGACACCTCATTTTCTCCATTCTCAAGAGCTTTGAGTCTCTGCAAAACATATACATGTGTAGACACAAATAAGTGAAATAGAATGAAGGCTATTTCAGCTTTAGCTTTTATTCCGTTTGGGAGCTAAAGTCGCACAAACTTTTGTTTACAAAAATTTCGATGGCCTATAGTTCGCAAGTTATGCAATCAGTTGACATAAGATTGTGCATGCATGTAGACATGTTAATGACCTTTATATATGCCAAGTTTCAGATGGCTACCTACTCAAACAAGCAAGCAGTAGCGGTTTGAAATTTTCACAATTTGGGCTACACGTTCGGGACGATTCGTGACCTTAGGTGACTTGCACAATTCGGGCTGAAACTAGTGCCAAATGAGAGGGTTGGGATAAACATTCAATTGACCATATGTGCCAAAAATTATCGTTCTTTAGTTTTCGAGTTATAGCCCCTGGAAGTCGAAAACTGCACGACTTTGCCCTCGAATATCTCGACAACGGAGAAAGGAGAATTTCAGGGCACTTTCTCCCAAGAAATATATGGGAATTATCTGTAATTTAGCACAGTTTCAGAACGATTCGTGAAAGTCACCTTTTAAGAATAACTTCCACTGCAGGCCCATATATAAAAGTTTGCTCCTTTATTACTCTGCACATGGACAATTATTTGCGCTGTTATTTGCCCCTGGCATGTACCTATGTAATTACCGTTTACAGTGTAAAGATGGATGTTATCGGTCGCTGAACGTCGGAGCAGTAGGCGTTTAATGCATTTTCCCATAGGGTCCAATGCAAAATTGACACCTCATTTTCTCCATTCTCAAGAGCTTTGAGTCTCTGCAAAACATATACATGTGTAGACACAAATAAGTGAAATAGAATGAAGGCTATTTCAGCTTTAGCTTTTTTTCCGTTTGGGAGCTAAAGTCGCACAAACTTTTGTTTACAAAAATTTCGATGGCCTATAGTTCGCAAGTTATGCAATCAGTTGACATAAGATTGTGCATGCATGTAGACATGTTAATGACCTTTATATATGCCAAGTTTCAGATGGCTACCTACTCCAACAAGCAAGCAGTAGCGGTTTGAAATTTTCACAATTTGGGCTACACGTTCGGGACGATTCGTGACCTTAGGTGACTTGCACAATTCGGGCTGAAACTAGTGCCAAATGAGAGGGTTGGGATAAACATTCAATTGACCATATGTGCCAAAAATTATCGTTCTTTAGTTTTCGAGTTATAGCCCCTGGAAGTCGAAAACTGCACGACTTTGCCCTCGAATATCTCGACAACGGAGAAAGACGAATTTCAGGACACTTTCTCCCAAGAAATATATGGGAATTATCTGTAATTTAGCACAGTTTCAGAACGATTCGTGAAAGTCACCTTTTAAGAATAACTTCCACTGCAGGCCCATATATAAAAGTTTGCTCCTTTATTACTCTGCACATGGACAATTATTTGCGCTGTTATTTGCCCCAGGCATGTACCTATGTAATTACCGTTTACAGTGTAAAGATGGATGTTATCGGTCGCTGAACGTCGGAGCAGTAGGCGTTTAATGCATTTTCCCATAGGGTCCAATGCAAAATTGACACCTCATTTTCTCCATTCTCAAGAGCTTTGAGTCTCTGCAAAACATATACATGTGTAGACACAAATAAGTGAAATAGAATGAAGGCTATTTCAGCTTTAGCTTTTATTCCGTTTGGGAGCTAAAGTCGCACAAACTTTTGTTTACAAAAAATTCGATGGCCTATAGTTCGCAAGTTATGCAATCAGTTGACATAAGATTGTGCATGCATGTAGACATGTTAATGACCTTTATATATGCCAAGTTTCAGATGGCTACCTACTCAAACAAGCAAGCAGTAGCGGTTTGAAATTTTCACAATTTGGGCTACACGTTCGGGACGATTCGTGACCTTAGGTGACTTGCACAATTCGGGCTGAAACTAGTGGCAAATGAGAGGGTTGGGATAAACATTCAATTGACCATATGTGCCAAAAATTCTCGTTCTTTAGTTTTCGAGTTATAGCCCCTGGAAGTCGAAAACTGCACGACTTTGCCCTCGAATATCTCGACAACGGAGAAAGGAGAATTTCAGGGCACTTTCTCCCAAGAAATATATGGGAATTATCTGTAAT
Source organism: Ctena decussata (assembly GCA_963989385.1). NCBI lineage: Eukaryota > Metazoa > Mollusca > Bivalvia > Lucinida > Lucinidae > Ctena > Ctena decussata. The sequence continues at coordinate 312,881 of CAXDIV010000239.1, read as the reverse complement.
TTAGCACAGTTTCAGAACGATTCGTGAAAGTCACCTTTTAAGAATAACTTCCACTGCAGGCCCATATATAAAAGTTTGCTCCTTTATTACTCTGCACATGGACAATTATTTGCGCTGTTATTTGCCCCAGGCATGTACCTATGTAATTACCGTTTACAGTGTAAAGATGGATGTTATCGGTCGCTGAACGTCGGAGCAGTAGGCGTTTAATGCATTTTCCCATAGGGTCCAATGCAAAATTGACACCTCATTTTCTCCATTCTCAAGAGCTTTGAGTCTCTGCAAAACATATACATGTGTAGACACAAATAAGTGAAATAGAATGAAGGCTATTTCAGCTTTAGCTTTTATTCCGTTTGGGAGCTAAAGTCGCACAAACTTTTGTTTACAAAAATTTCGATGGCCTATAGTTCGCAAGTTATGCAATCAGTTGACATAAGATTGTGCATGCATGTAGACATGTTAATGACCTTTATATATGCCAAGTTTCAGATGGCTACCTACTCAAACAAGCAAGCAGTAGCGGTTTGAAATTTTCACAATTTGGGCTACACGTTCGGGACGATTCGTGACCTTAGGTGACTTGCACAATTCGGGCTGAAACTAGTGCCAAATGAGAGGGTTGGGATAAACATTCAATTGACCATATGTGCCAAAAATTCTCGTTCTTTAGTTTTCGAGTTATAGCCCCTGGAAGTCGAAAACTGCACGACTTTGCGCTCGAATATCTCGACAACGGAGAAAGGAGAATTTCAGGGCACTTTCTCCCAAGAAATATATGGGAATTATCTGTAATTTAGCACAGTTTCAGAACGATTCGTGAAAGTCACCTTTTAAGAATAACTTCCACTGCAGGCCCATATATAAAAGTTTGCTCCTTTATTACTCTGCACATGGACAATTATTTGCGCTGTTATTTGCCCCAGGCATGTACCTATGTAATTACCGTTTACAGTGTAAAGATGGATGTTATCGGTCGCTGAACGTCGGAGCAGTAGGCGTTTAATGCATTTTCCCATAGGGTCCAATGCAAAATTGACACCTCATTTTCTCCATTCTCAAGAGCTTTGAGTCTCTGCAAAACATATACATGTGTAGACACAAATAAGTGAAATAGAATGAAGGCTATTTCAGCTTTAGCTTTTATTCCGTTTGGGAGCTAAAGTCGCACAAACTTTTGTTTACAAACATTTCGATGGCCTATAGTTCGCAAGTTATGCAATCAGTTGACATAAGATTGTGCATGCATGTAGACATGTTAATGACCTTTATATATGCCAAGTTTCAGATGGCTACCTACTCAAACAAGCAAGCAGTAGCGGTTTGAAATTTTCACAATTTGGGCTACACGTTCGGGACGATTCGTGACCTTAGGTGACTTGCACAATTCGGGCTGAAACTAGTGCCAAATGAGAGGGTTGGGATAAACATTCAATTGACCATATGTGCCAAAAATTCTCGTTCTTTAGTTTTCGAGTTATAGCCCCTGGAAGTCGAAAACTGCACGACTTTGCCCTCGAATATCTCGACAACGGAGAAAGGAGAATTTCAGGGCACTTTCTCCCAAGAAATATATGGGAATTATCTGTAATTTAGCACGGTTTCAGAACGATTCGTGAAAGTCACCTTTTAAGAATAACTTCCACTGCAGGCCCATATATAAAAGTTTGCTCCTTTATTACTCTGCACATGGACAATTATTTGCGCTGTTATTTGCCCCAGGCATGTACCTATGTAATTACCGTTTATAGTGTAAAGATGGATGTTATCGGTCGCTGAACGTCGGAGCAGTAGGCGTTTAATGCATTTTCCCATAGGGTCCAATGCAAAATTGACACCTCATTTTCTCCATTCTCAAGAGCTTTGAGTCTCTGCAAAACATATACATGTGTAGACACAAATAAGTGAAATAGAATGAAGGCTATTTCAGCTTTAGCTTTTATTCCGTTTGGGAGCTAAAGTCGCACAAACTTTTGTTTACAAAAATTTCGATGGCCTATAGTTCGCAAGTTATGCAATCAGTTGACATAAGATTGTACATGCATGTAGACATGTTAATGACCTTTATATATGCCAAGTTTCAGATGGCTACCTACTCAAACAAGCAAGCAGTAGCGGTTTGAAATTTTCACAATTTGGGCTACACGTTCGGGACGATTCGTGACCTTAGGTGACTTGCACAATTCGGGCTGAAACTAGTGCCAAATGAGAGGGTTGGGATAAACATTCAATTGACCATATGTGCAAAAAATTCTCGTTCTTTAGTTTTCGAGTTATAGCCCCTGGAAGTCGAAAACTGCACGACTTTGCCCTCGAATATCTCGACAACGGAGAAAGGAGAATTTCAGGGCACTTTCTCCCAAGAAATATATGGGAATTATCTGTAATTTAGCACAGTTTCAGAACGATTCGTGAAAGTCACCTTTTAAGAATAACTTCCACTGCAGGCCCATATATAAAAGTTTGCTCCTTTATTACTCTGCACATGGACAATTATTTGCGCTGTTATTTGCCCCAGGCATGTACCTATGTAATTACCGTTTACAGTGTGAAGATGGATGTTATCGGTCGCTGAACGTCGGAGCAGTAGGCGTTTAATGCATTTTCCCATAGGGTCCAATGCAAAATTGACACCTCATTTTCTCCATTCTCAAGAGCTTTGAGTCTCTGCAAAACATATACATGTGTAGACACAAATAAGTGAAATAGAATGAAGGCTATTTCAGCTTTAGCTTTTATTCCGTTTGGGAGCTAAAGTCGCACAAACTTTTGTTTACAAAAATTTCGATGGCCTATAGTTCGCAAGTTATGCAATCAGTTGACATAAGATTGTGCATGCATGTAGACATGTTAATGACCTTTATATATGCCAAGTTTCAGATGGCTACCTACTCAAACAAGCAAGCAGTAGCGGTTTGAAATTTTCACAATTTGGGCTACACGTTCGGGACGATTCGTGACCTTAGGTGACTTGCACAATTCGGGCTGAAACTAGTGCCAAATGAGAGGGTTGGGATAAACATTCAATTGACCATATGTGCCAAAAATTCTCGTTCTTTAGTTTTCGAGTTATAGCCCCTGGAAGTCGAAAACTGCACGACTTTGCCCTCGAATATCTCGACAACGGAGAAAGGAGAATTTCAGGGCACTTTCTCCCAAGAAATATATGGGAATTATCTGTAATTTAGCACAGTTTCAGAACGATTCGTGAAAGTCACCTTTTAAGAATAACTTCCACTGCAGGCCCATATATAAAAGTTTGCTCCTTTATTACTCTGCACATGGACAATTATTTGCGCTGTTATTTGCCCCAGGCATGTACCTATGTATTTACCGTTTACAGTGTAAAGATGGATGTTATCGGTCGCTGAACGTCGGAGCAGTAGGCGTTTAATGCATTTTCCCATAGGGTCCAATGCAAAATTGACACCTCATTTTCTCCATTCTCAAGAGCTTTGAGTCTCTGCAAAACATATACATGTGTAGACACAAATAAGTGAAATAGAATGAAGGCTATTTCAGCTTTAGCTTTTATTCCGTTTGGGAGCTAAAGTCGCACAAACTTTTGTTTACAAAAATTTCGATGGCCTATAGTTCGCAAGTTATGCAATCAGTTGACATAAGATTGTGCATGCATGTAGACATGTTAATGACCTTTATATATGCCAAGTTTCAGATGGCTACCTACTCAAACAAGCAAGCAGTAGCGGTTTGAAATTTTCACAATTTGGGCTACACGTTCGGGACGATTCGTGACCTTAGGTGACTTGCACAATTCGGGCTGAAACTAGTGCCAAATGAGAGGGTTGGGATAAACATTCAATTGACCATATGTGCCAAAAATTCTCATTCTTTAGTTTTCGAGTTATAGCCCCTGGAAGTCGAAAACTGCACGACTTTGCCCTCGAATATCTCGACAACGGAGAAAGGAGAATTTCAGGGCACTTTCTCCCAAGAAATATATGGGAATTATCTGTAATTTAGCACAGTTTCAGAACGATTCGTGAAAGTCACCTTTTAAGAATAACTTCCACTGCAGGCCCATATATAAAAGTTTGCTCCTTTATTACTCTGCACATGGACAATTATTTGCGCTGTTATTTGCCCCAGGCATGTACCTATGTAATTACCGTTTACAGTGTAAAGATGGATGTTATCGGTCGCTGAACGTCGGAGCAGTAGGCGTTTAATGCATTTTCCCATAGGGTCCAATGCAAAATTGACACCTCATTTTCTCCATTCTCAAGAGCTTTGAGTCTCTGCAAAACATATACATGTGTAGACACAAATAAGTGAAATAGAATGAAGGCTATTTCAGCTTTAGCTTTTATTCCGTTTGGGAGCTAAAGTCGCACAAACTTTTGTTTACAAAAATTTCGATGGCCTATAGTTCGCAAGTTATGCAATCAGTTGACATAAGATTGTGCATGCATGTAGACATGTTAATGACCTTTATATATGCCAAGTTTCAGATGGCTACCTACTCAAACAAGCAAGCAGTAGCGGTTTGAAATTTTCACAATTTGGGCTACACGTTCGGGACGATTCGTGACCTTAGGTGACTTGCACAATTCGGGCTGAAACTAGTGCCAAATGAGAGGGTTGGGATAAACATTCAATTGACCATATGTGCCAAAAATTCTCGTTCTTTAGTTTTCGAGTTATAGCCCCTGGAAGTCGAAAACTGCACGACTTTGCCTTCGAATATCTCGACAACGGAGAAAGGAGAATTTCAGGGCACTTTCTCCCAAGAAATATATGGGAATTATCTGTAATTTAGCACAGTTTCAGAACGATTCGTGAAAGTCACCTTTTAAGAATAACTTCCACTGCAGGCCCATATATAAAAGTTTGCTCCTTTATTACTCTGCACATGGACAATTATTTGCGCTGTTATTTGCCCCAGGCATGTACCTATGTAATTACCGTTTACAGTGTAAAGATGGATGTTATCGGTCGCTGAACGTCGGAGCAGTAGGCGTTTAATGCATTTTCCCATAAGGTCCAATGCAAAATTGACACCTCATTTTCTCCATTCTCAAGAGCTTTGAGTCTCTGCAAAACATATACATGTGTAGACACAAATAAGTGAAATAGAATGAAGGCTATTTCAGCTTTAGCTTTTATTCCGTTTGGGAGCTAAAGTCGCACAAACTTTTGTTTACAAAAATTTCGATGGCCTATAGTTCGCAAGTTATGCAATCAGTTGACATAAGATTGTGCATGCATGTAGACATGTTAATGACCTTTATATATGCCAAGTTTCAGATGGCTACCTACTCAAACAAGCAAGCAGTAGCGGTTTGAAATTTTCACAATTTGGGCTACACGTTCGGGACGATTCGTGACCTTAGGTGACTTGCACAATTCGGGCTTAAACTAGTGCCAAATGAGAGGGTTGGGATAAACATTCAATTGACCATATGTGCCAAAAATTCTCGTTCTTTAGTTTTCGAGTTATAGCCCCTGGAAGTCGAAAACTGCACGACTTTGCCCTCGAATATCTCGACAACGGAGAAAGGAGAATTTCAGGGCACTTTCTCCCAAGAAATATATGGGAATTATCTGTAATTTAGCACAGTTTCAGAACGATTCGTGAAAGTCACCTTTTAAGAATAACTTCCACTGCAGGCCCATATATAAAAGTTTGCTCCTTTATTACTCTGCACATGGACAATTATTTGCGCTGTTATTTGCCCCAGGCATGTACCTATGTAATTACCGTTTACAGTGTAAAGATGGATGTTATCGGTCGCTGAACGTCGGAGCAGTAGGCGTTTAATGCATTTTCCCATAGGGTCCAATGCAAAATTGACACCTCATTTTCTCCATTCTCAAGAGCTTTGAGTCTCTGCAAAACATATACATGTGTAGACACAAATAAGTGAAATAGAATGAAGGCTATTTCAGCTTTAGCTTTTATTCCGTTTGGGAGCTAAAGTCGCACAAACTTTTGTTTACAAAAATTTCGATGGCCTATAGTTCGCAAGTTATGCAATCAGTTGACATAAGATTGTGCATGCATGTAGACATGTTAATGACCTTTATATATGCCAAGTTTCAGATGGCTACCTACTCAAACAAGCAAGCAGTAGCGGTTTGAAATTTTCACAATTTGGGCTACACGTTCGGGACGATTCGTGACCTTAGGTGACTTGCACAATTCGGGCTGAAACTAGTGCCAAATGAGAGGGTTGGGATAAACATTCAATTGACCATATGTGCCAAAAATTCTCGTTCTTTAGTTTTCGAGTTATAGCCCCTGGAAGTCGAAAACTGCACGACTTTGCCCTCGAATATCTCGACAACGGAGAAAGGAGAATTTCAGGGCACTTTCTCCCAAGAAATATATGGGAATTATCTGTAATTTAGCACAGTTTCAGAACGATTCGTGAAAGTCACCTTTTAAGAATAACTTCCACTGCAGGCCCATATATAAAAGTTTGCTCCTTTATTACTCTGCACATGGACAATTATTTGCGCTGTTATTTGCCCCAGGCATGTACCTATGTAATTACCGTTTACAGTGTAAAGATGGATGTTATCGGTCGCTGAACGTCGGAGCAGTAGGCGTTTAATGCATTTTCCCATAGGGTCCAATGCAAAATTGACACCTCATTTTCTCCATTCTCAAGAGCTTTGAGTCTCTGCAAAACATATACATGTGTAGACACAAATAAGTGAAATAGAATGAAGGCTATTTCAGCTTTAGCTTTTATTCCGTTTGGGAGCTAAAGTCGCACAAACTTTTGTTTACAAAAATTTCGATGGCCTATAGTTCGCAAGTTATGCAATCAGTTGACATAAGATTGTGCATGCATGTAGACATGTTAATGACCTTTATATATGCCAAGTTTCAGATGGCTACCTACTCAAACAAGCAAGCAGTAGCGGTTTGAAATTTTCACAATTTGGGCTACACGTTCGGGACGATTCGTGACCTTAGGTGACTTGCACAATTCGGGCTGAAACTAGTGCCAAATGAGAGGATTGGGATAAACATTCAATTGACCATATGTGCCAAAAATTCTCGTTCTTTAGTTTTCGAGTTATAGCCCCTGGAAGTCGAAAACTGCACGACTTTGCCCTCGAATATCTCGACAACGGAGAAAGGAGAATTTCAGGGCACTTTCTCCCAAGAAATATATGGGAATTATCTGTAATTTAGCACAGTTTCAGAACGATTCGTGAAAGTCACCTTTTAAGAATAACTTCCACTGCAGGCCCATATATAAAAGTTTGCTCCTTTATTACTCTGCACATGGACAATTATTTGCGCTGTTATTTGCCCCAGGCATGTACCTATGTAATTACCGTTTACAGTGTAAAGATGGATGTTATCGGTCGCTGAACGTCGGAGCAGTAGGCGTTTAATGCATTTTCCCATAAGGTCCAATGCAAAATTGACACCTCATTTTCTCCATTCTCAAGAGCTTTGAGTCTCTGCAAAACATATACATGTGTAGACACAAATAAGTGAAATAGAATGAAGGCTATTTCAGCTTTAGCTTTTATTCCGTTTGGGAGCTAAAGTCGCACAAACTTTTGTTTACAAAAATTTCGATGGCCTATAGTTCGCAAGTTATGCAATCAGTTGACATAAGATTGTGCATGCATGTAGACATGTTAATGACCTTTATATATGCAAAGTTTCAGATGGCTACCTACTCAAACAAGCAAGCAGTAGCGGTTTGAAATTTTCACAATTTGGGCTACACGTTCGGGACGATTCGTGACCTTAGGTGACTTGCACAATTCGGGCTGAAACTAGTGCCAAATGAGAGGGTTGGGATAAACATTCAATTGACCATATGTGCCAAAAATTCTCGTTCTTTAGTTTTCGAGTTATAGCCCCTGGAAGTCGAAAACTGCACGACTTTGCCCTCGAATATCTCGACAACGGAGAAAGGAGAATTTCAGGGCACTTTCTCCCAAGAAATATATGGGAATTATCTGTAATTTAGCACAGTTTCAGAACGATTCGTGAAAGTCACCTTTTAAGAATAACTTCCACTGCAGGCCCATATATAAAAGTTTGCTCCTTTATTACTCTGCACATGGACAATTATTTGCGCTGTTATTTGCCCCAGGCATGTACCTATGTAATTACCGTTTACAGTGTAAAGATGGATGTTATCGGTCGCTGAACGTCGGAGCAGTAGGCGTTTAATGCATTTTCCCATAGGGTCCAATGCAAAATTGACACCTCATTTTCTCCATTCTCAAGAGCTTTGAGTCTCTGCAAAACATATACATGTGTAGACACAAATAAGTGAAATAGAATGAAGGCTATTTCAGCTTTAGCTTTTATTCCGTTTGGGAGCTAAAGTCGCACAAACTTTTGTTTACAAAAATTTCGATGGCCTATAGTTCGCAAGTTATGCAATCAGTTGACATAAGATTGTGCATGCATGTAGACATGTTAATGACCTTTATATATGCCAAGTTTCAGATGGCTACCTACTCAAACAAGCAAGCAGTAGCGGTTTGAAATTTTCACAATTTGGGCTACACGTTCGGGACGATTCGTGACCTTAGGTGACTTGCACAATTCGGGCTGAAACTAGTGCCAAATGAGAGGGTTGGGATAAACATTCAATTGACCATATGTGCCAAAAATTCTCGTTCTTTAGTTTTCGAGTTATAGCCCATGGAAGTCGAAAACTGCACGACTTTGCCCTCGAATATCTCGACAACGGAGAAAGGAGAATTTCAGGGCACTTTCTCCCAAGAAATATATGGGAATTATCTGTAATTTAGCACAGTTTCAGAACGATTCGTGAAAGTCACCTTTTAAGAAAAACTTCCACTGCAGGCCCATATATAAAAGTTTGCTCCTTTATTACTCTGCACATGGACAATTATTTGCGCTGTTATTTGCCCCAGGCATGTACCTATGTAATTACCGTTTACAGTGTAAAGATGGATGTTATCGGTCGCTGAACGTCGGAGCAGTAGGCGTTTAATGCATTTTCCCATAGGGTCCAATGCAAAATTGACACCTCATTTTCTCCATTCTCAAGAGCTTTGAGTCTCTGCAAAACATATACATGTGTAGACACAAATAAGTGAAATAGAATGAAGGCTATTTCAGCTTTAGCTTTTATTCCGTTTGGGAGCTAAAGTCGCACAAACTTTTGTTTACAAAAATTTCGATGGCCTATAGTTCGCAAGTTATGCAATCAGTTGACATAAGATTGTGCATGCATGTAGACATGTTAATGACCTTTATATATGCCAAGTTTCAGATGGCTACCTACTCAAACAAGCAAGCAGTAGCGGTTTGAAATTTTCACAATTTGGGCTACACGTTCGGGACGATTCGTGACCTTAGGTGACTTGCACAATTCGGGCTGAAACTAGTGCCAAATGAGAGGGTTGGGATAAACATTCAATTGACCATATGTGCCAAAAATTCTCGTTCTTTAGTTTTCGAGTTATAGCCCCTGGAAGTCGAAAACTGCACGACTTTGCCCTCGAATATCTCGACAACGGAGAAAGGAGAATTTCAGGGCACTTTCTCCCAAGAAATATATGGGAATTATCTGTAATTTAGCACAGTTTCAGAACGATTCGTGAAAGTCACCTTTTAAGAATAACTTCCACTGCAGGCCCATATATAAAAGTTTGCTCCTTTATTACTCTGCACATGGACAATTATTTGCGCTGTTATTTGCCCCAGGCATGTACCTATGTAATTACCGTTTACAGTGTAAAGATGGATGTTATCGGTCGCTGAACGTCGGAGCAGTAGGCGTTTAATGCATTTTCCCATAGGGTCCAATGCAAAATTGACACCTCATTTTCTCCATTCTCAAGAGCTTTGAGTCTCTGCAAAACATATACATGTGTAGACACAAATAAGTGAAATAGAATGAAGGCTATTTCAGCTTTAGCTTTTATTCCGTTTGGGAGCTAAAGTCGCACAAACTTTTGTTTACAAAAATTTCGATGGCCTATAGTTCGCAAGTTATGCAATCAGTTGACATAAGATTGTGCATGCATGTAGACATGTTAATGACCTTTATATATGCCAAGTTTCAGATGGCTACCTACTCAAACAAGCAAGCAGTAGCGGTTTGAAATTTTCACAATTTGGGCTACACGTTCGGGACGATTCGTGACCTTAGGTGACTTGCACAATTCGGGCTGAAACTAGTGCCAAATGAGAGGGTTGGGATAAACATTCAATTGACCATATGTGCCAAAAATTCTCGTTCTTTAGTTTTCGAGTTATAGCCCCTGGAAGTCGAAAACTGCACGACTTTGCCCTCGAATATCTCGACAACGGAGAAAGGAGAATTTCAGGGCACTTTCTCCCAAGAAATATATGGGAATTATCTGTAATTTAGCACAGTTTCAGAACGATTCGTGAAAGTCACCTTTTAAGAATAACTTCCACTGCAGGCCCATATATAAAAGTTTGCTCCTTTATTACTCTGCACATGGACAATTATTTGCGCTGTTATTTGCCCCAGGCATGTACCTATGTAATTACCGTTTACAGTGTAAAGATGGATGTTATCGGTCGCTGAACGTCGGAGCAGTAGGCGTTTAATGCATTTTCCCATAGGGTCCAATGCAAAATTGACACCTCATTTTCTCCATTCTCAAGAGCTTTGAGTCTCTGCAAAACATATACATGTGTAGACACAAATAAGTGAAATAGAATGAAGGCTATTTCAGCTTTAGCTTTTATTCCGTTTGGGAGCTAAAGTCGCACAAACTTTTGTTTACAAAAATTTCGATGGCCTATAGTTCGCAAGTTATGCAATCAGTTGACATAAGATTGTGCATGCATGTAGACATGTTAATGACCTTTATATATGCCAAGTTTCAGATGGCTACCTACTCAAACAAGCAAGCAGTAGCGGTTTGAAATTTTCACTATTTGGGCTACACGTTCGGGACGATTCGTGACCTTAGGTGACTTGCACAATTCGGGCTGAAACTAGTGCCAAATGAGAGGGTTGGGATAAACATTCAATTGACCATATGTGCCCAAAATTCTCGTTCTTTAGTTTTCGAGTTATAGCCCCTGGAAGTCGAAAACTGCACGACTTTGCCCTCGAATATCTCGACAACGGAGAAACGAGAATTTCAGGGCACTTTCTCCCAAGAAATATATGGGAATTATCTGTAATTTAGCACAGTTTCAGAACGATTCGTGAAAGTCACCTTTTAAGAATAACTTCCACTGCAGGCCCATATATAAAAGTTTGCTCCTTTATTACTCTGCACATGGACAATTATTTGCGCTGTTATTTGCCCCAGGCATGTACCTATGTAATTACCGTTTACAGTGTAAAGATGGATGTTATCGGTCGCTGAACGTCGGAGCAGTAGGCGTTTAATGCATTTTCCCATAGGGTCCAATGCAAAATTGACACCTCATTTTCTCCATTCTCAAGAGCTTTGAGTCTCTGCAAAACATATACATGTGTAGACACAAATAAGTGAAATAGAATGAAGGCTATTTCAGCTTTAGCTTTTATTCCGTTTGGGAGCTAAAGTCGCACAAACTTTTGTTTACAAAAATTTCGATGGCCTATAGTTCGCAAGTTATGCAATCAGTTGACATAAGATTGTGCATGCATGTAGACATGTTAATGACCTTTATATATGCCAAGTTTCAGATGGCTACCTACTCAAACAAGCAAGCAGTAGCGGTTTGAAATTTTCACAATTTGGGCTACACGTTCGGGACGATTCGTGACCTTAGGTGACTTGCACAATTCGGGCTGAAACTAGTGCCAAATGAGAGGGTTGGGATAAACATTCAATTGACCATATGTGCCAAAAATTCTCGTTCTTTAGTTTTCGAGTTATAGCCCCTGGAAGTCGAAAACTGCACGACTTTGCCCTCGAATATCTCGACAACGGAGAAAGGAGAATTTCAGGGCACTTTCTCCCAAGAAATATATGGGAATTATCTGTAATTTAGCACAGTTTCAGAACGATTCGTGAAAGTCACCTTTTAAGAATAACTTCCACTGCAGGCCCATATATAAAAGTTTGCTCCTTTATTACTCTGCACATGGACAATTATTTGCGCTGTTATTTGCCCCAGGCATGTACCTATGTAATTACCGTTTACAGTGTAAAGATGGATGTTATCGGTCGCTGAACGTCGGAGCAGTAGGCGTTTAATGCATTTTCCCATAGGGTCCAATGCAAAATTGACACCTCATTTTCTCCATTCTCAAGAGCTTTGAGTCTCTGCAAAACATATACATGTGTAGACACAAATAAGTGAAATAGAATGAAGGCTATTTCAGCTTTAGCTTTTATTCCGTTTGGGAGCTAAAGTCGCACAAACTTTTGTTTACAAAAATTTCGTTGGTCTATAGTTCGCAAGTTATGCAATCAGTTGACATAAGATTGTGCATGCATGTAGACATGTTAATGACCTTTATATATGCCAAGTTTCAGATGGCTACCTACTCAAACAAGCAAGCAGTAGCGGTTTGAAATTTTCACAATTTGGGCTACACGTTCGGGACGATTCGTGACCTTAGGTGACTTGCACAATTCGGGCTGAAACTAGTGCCAAATGAGAGGGTTGGGATAAACATTCAATTGACCATATGTGCCAAAAATTCTCGTTCTTTAGTTTTCGAGTTATAGCCCCTGGAAGTCGAAAACTGCACGACTTTGCCCTCGAATATCTCGACAACGGAGAAAGGAGAATTTCAGGGCACTTTCTCCCAAGAAATATATGGGAATTATCTGTAATTTAGCACAGTTTCAGAACGATTCGTGAAAGTCACCTTTTAAGAATAACTTCCACTGCAGGCCCATATATAAAAGTTTGCTCCTTTATTACTCTGCACATGGACAATTATTTGCGCTGTTATTTGCCCCAGGCATGTACCTATGTAATTACCGTTTACAGTGTAAAGATGGATGTTATCGGTCGCTGAACGTCAGAGCAGTAGGCGTTTAATGCATTTTCCCATAGGGTCCAATGCAAAATTGACACCTCATTTTCTCCATTCTCAAGAGCTTTGAGTCTCTGCAAAACATATACATGTGTAGACACAAATAAGTGAAATAGAATGAAGGCTATTTCAGCTTTAGCTTTTATTCCGTTTGGGAGCTAAAGTCGCACAAACTTTTGTTTACAAAAATTTCGATGGCCTATAGTTCGCAAGTTATGCAATCAGTTGACATAAGATTGTGCATGCATGTAGACATGTTAATGACCTTTATATATGCCAAGTTTCAGATGGCTACCTACTCAAACAAGCAAGCAGTAGCGGTTTGAAATTTTCACAATTTGGGCTACACGTTCGGGACGATTCGTGACCTTAGGTGACTTGCACAATTCGGGCTGAAACTAGTGCCAAATGAGAGGGTTGGGATAAACATTCAATTGACCATATGTGCCAAAAATTCTCGTTCTTTAGTTTTCGAGTTATAGCCCCTGGAAGTCGAAAACTGCACGACTTTGCCCTCGAATATCTCGACAACGGAGAAAGGAGAATTTCAGGGCACTTTCTCCCAAGAAATATATGGGAATTATCTGTAATTTAGCACAGTTTCAGAACGATTCGTGAAAGTCACCTTTTAAGAATAACTTCCACTGCAGGCCCATATATAAAAGTTTGCTCCTTTATTACTCTGCACATGGACAATTATTTGCGCTGTTATTTGCCCCAGGCATGTACCTATGTAATTACCGTTTACAGTGTAAAGATGGATGTTATCGGTCGCTGAACGTCGGAGCAGTAGGCGTTTAATGCATTTTCCCATAGGGTCCAATGCAAAATTGACACCTCATTTTCTCCATTCTCAAGAGCTTTGAGTCTCTGCAAAACATATACATGTGTAGACACAAATAAGTGAAATAGAATGAAGGCTATTTCAGCTTTAGCTTTTATTCCGTTTGGGAGCTAAAGTCGCACAAACTTTTGTTTACAAAAATTTCGATGGCCTATAGTTCGCAAGTTATGCAATCAGTTGACATAAGATTGTGCATGCATGTAGACATGTTAATGACCTTTATATATGCCAATTTTCAGATGGCTACCTACTCAAACAAGCAAGCAGTAGCGGTTTGAAATTTTCACAATTTGGGCTACACGTTCGGGACGATTCGTGACCTTAGGTGACTTGCACAATTCGGGCTGAAACTAGTGCCAAATGAGAGGGTTGGGATAAACATTCAATTGACCATATGTGCCAAAAATTCTCGTTCTTTAGTTTTCGAGTTATAGCCCCTGGAAGTCGAAAACTGCACGACTTTGCCCTCGAATATCTCGACAACGGAGAAAGGAGAATTTCAGGGCACTTTCTCCCAAGAAATATATGGGAATTATCTGTAATTTAGCACAGTTTCAGAACGATTCGTGAAAGTCACCTTTTAAGAATAACTTCCACTGCAGGCCCATATATAAAAGTTTGCTCCTTTATTACTCTGCACATGGACAATTATTTGCGCTGTTATTTGCCCCAGGCATGTATCTATGTAATTACCGTTTACAGTGTAAAGATGGATGTTATCGGTCGCTGAACGTCGGAGCAGTAGGCGTTTAATGCATTTTCCCATAGGGTCCAATCGAAAATTGACACCTCATTTTCTCCATTCTCAAGAGCTTTGAGTCTCTGCAAAACATATACATGTGTAGACACAAATAAGTGAAATAGAATGAAGGCTATTTCAGCTTTAGCTTTTATTCCGTTTGGGAGCTAAAGTCGCACAAACTTTTGTTTACAAAAATTTCGATGGCCTATAGTTCGCAAGTTATGCAATCAGTTGACAAAAGATTGTGCATGCATGTAGACATGTTAATGACCTTTATATATGCCAAGTTTCAGATGGCTACCTACTCAAACAAGCAAGCAGTAGCGGTTTGAAATTTTCACAATATGGGCTACACGTTCGGGACGATTCGTGACCTTAGGTGACTTGCACAATTCGGGCTGAAACTAGTGCCAAATGAGAGGGTTGGGATAAACATTCAATTGACCATATGTGCCAAAAATTCTCGTTCTTTAGTTTTCGAGTTATAGCCCCTGGAAGTCGAAAACTGCACGACTTTGCCCTCGAATATCTCGACAACGGAGAAAGGAGAATTTCAGGGCACTTTCTCCCAAGAAATATATGGGAATTATCTGTAATTTAGCACAGTTTCAGAACGATTCGTGAAAGTCACCTTTTAAGAATAACTTCCACTGCAGGCCCATATATAAAAGTTTGCTCCTTTATTACTCTGCACATGGACAATTATTTGCGCTGTTATTTGCCCCAGGCATGTACCTATGTAATTACCGTTTACAGTGTAAAGATGGATGTTATCGGTCGCTGAACGTCGGAGCAGTAGGCGTTTAATGCATTTTCCCATAGGGTCCAATGCAAAATTGACACCTCATTTTCTCCATTCTCAAGAGCTTTGAGTCTCTGCAAAACATATACATGTGTAGACACAAATAAGTGAAATAGAATGAAGGCTATTTCAGCTTTAGCTTTTATTCCGTTTGGGAGCTAAAGTCGCACAAACTTTTGTTTACAAAAATTTCGATGGCCTATAGTTCGCAAGTTATGCAATCAGTTGACATAAGATTGTGCATGCATGTAGACATGTTAATGACCTTTATATATGCCAAGTTTCAGATGGCTACCTACTCAAACAAGCAAGCAGTAGCGGTTTGAAATTTTCACAATTTGGGCTACACGTTCGGGACGATTCGTGACCTTAGGTGACTTGCACAATTCGGGCTGAAACTAGTGCCAAATGAGAGGGTTGGGATAAACATTCAATTGACCATATGTGCCAAAAATTCTCGTTCTTTAGTTTTCGAGTTATAGCCCCTGGAAGTCGAAAACTGCACGACTTTGCCCTCGAATATCTCGACAACGGAGAAAGGAGAATTTCAGGGCACTTTCTCCCAAGAAATATATGGGAATTATCTGTAATTTAGCACAGTTTCAGAACGATTCGTGAAAGTCACCTTTTAAGAATAACTTCCACTGCAGGCCCATATATAAAAGTTTGCTCCTTTATTACTCTGCACATGGACAATTATTTGCGCTGTTATTTGCCCCAGGCATGTACCTATGTAATTACCGTTTACAGTGTAAAGATGGATGTTATCGGTCGCTGAACGTCGGAGCAGTAGGCGTTTAATGCATTTTCCCATAGGGTCCAATGCAAAATTGACACCTCATTTTCTCCATTCTCAAGAGCTTTGAGTCTCTGCAAAACATATACATGTGTAGACACAAATAAGTGAAATAGAATGAAGGCTATTTCAGCTTTAGCTTTTATTCCGTTTGGGAGCTAAAGTCGCACAAACTTTTGTTTACAAAAATTTCGATGGCCTATAGTTCGCAAGTTATGCAATCAGTTGACATAAGATTGTGCATGCATGTAGACATGTTAATGACCTTTATATATGCCAAGTTTCAGATGGCTACCTACTCAAACAAGCAAGCAGTAGCGGTTTGAAATTTTCACAATTTGGGCTACACGTTCGGGACGATTCGTGACCTTAGGTGACTTGCACAATTCGGGCTGAAACTAGTGCCAAATGAGAGGGTTGGGATAAACATTCAATTGACCATATGTGCCAAAAATTCTCGTTCTTTAGTTTTCGAGTTATAGCCCCTGGAAGTCGAAAACTGCACGACTTTGCCCTCGAATATCTCGACAACGGAGAAAGGAGAATTTCAGGGCACTTTCTCCCAAGAAATATATGGGAATTATCTGTAATTTAGCACAGTTTCAGAACGATTCGTGAAAGTCACCTTTTAAGAATAACTTCCACTGCAGGCCCATATATAAAAGTTTGCTCCTTTATTACTCTGCACATGGACCATTATTTGCGCTGTTATTTGCCCCAGGCATGTACCTATGTAATTACCGTTTACAGTGTAAAGATGGATGTTATCGGTCGCTGAACGTCAGAGCAGTAGGCGTTTAATGCATTTTCCCATAGGGTCCAATGCAAAATTGACACCTCATTTTCTCCATTCTCAAGAGCTTTGAGTCTCTGCAAAACATATACATGTGTAGACACAAATAAGTGAAATAGAATGAAGGCTATTTCAGCTTTAGCTTTTATTCCGTTTGGGAGCTAAAGTCGCACAAACTTTTGTTTACAAAAATTTCGATGGCCTATAGTTCGCAAGTTATGCAATCAGTTGACATAAGATTGTGCATGCATGTAGACATGTTAATGACCTTTATATATGCCAAGTTTCAGATGGCTACCTACTCAAACAAGCAAGCAGTAGCGGTTTGAAATTTTCACAATTTGGGCTACACGTTCGGGACGATTCGTGACCTTAGGTGACTTGCACAATTCGGGCTGAAACTAGTGCCAAATGAGAGGGTTGGGATAAACATTCAATTGACCATATGTGCCAAAAATTCTCGTTCTTTAGTTTTCGAGTTATAGCCCCTGGAAGTCGAAAACTGCACGACTTTGCCCTCGAATATCTCGACAACGGAGAAAGGAGAATTTCAGGGCACTTTCTCCCAAGAAATATATGGGAATTATCTGTAATTTAGCACAGTTTCAGAACGATTCGTGAAAGTCACCTTTTAAGAATAACTTCCACTGCAGGCCCATATATAAAAGTTTGCTCCTTTATTACTCTGCACATGGACAATTATTTGCGCTGTTATTTGCCCCAGGCATGTACCTATGTAATTACCGTTTACAGTGTAAAGATGGATGTTATCGGTCGCTGAACGTCGGAGCAGTAGGCGTTTAATGCATTTTCCCATAGGGTCCAATGCAAAATTGACACCTCATTTTCTCCATTCTCAAGAGCTTTGAGTCTCTGCAAAACATATACATGTGTAGACACAAATAAGTGAAATAGAATGAAGGCTATTTCAGCTTTAGCTTTTATTCCGTTTGGGAGCTAAAGTCGCACAAACTTTTGTTTACAAAAATTTCGATGGCCTATAGTTCGCAAGTTATGCAATCAGTTGACATAAGATTGTGCATGCATGTAGACATGTTAATGACCTTTATATATGCCAAGTTTCAGATGGCTACCTACTCAAACAAGCAAGCAGTAGCGGTTTGAAATTTTCACAATTTGGGCTACACGTTCGGGACGATTCGTGACCTTAGGTGACTTGCACAATTCGGGCTGAAACTAGTGCCAAATGAGAGGGTTGGGATAAACATTCAATTGACCATATGTGCCAAAAATTCTCGTTCTTTAGTTTTCGAGTTATAGCCCCTGGAAGTCGAAAACTGCACGACTTTGCCCTCGAATATCTCGACAACGGAGAAAGGAGAATTTCAGGGCACTTTCTCCCAAGAAATATATGGGAATTATCTGTAATTTAGCACAGTTTCAGAACGATTCGTGAAAGTCACCTTTTAAGAATAACTTCCACTGCAGGCCCATATATAAAAGTTTGCTCCTTTATTACTCTGCACATGGACAATTATTTGCGCTGTTATTTGCCCCAGGCATGTACCTATGTAATTACCGTTTACAGTGTAAAGATGGATGTTATCGGTCGCTGAACGTCGGAGCAGTAGGCGTTTAATGCATTTTCCCATAGGGTCCAATGCAAAATTGACACCTCATTTTCTCCATTCTCAAGAGCTTTGAGTCTCTGCAAAACATATACATGTGTAGACACAAATAAGTGAAATAGAATGAAGGCTATTTCAGTTTTAGCTTTTATTCCGTTTGGGAGCTAAAGTCGCACAAACTTTTGTTTACAAAAATTTCGATGGCCTATAGTTCGCAAGTTATGCAATCAGTTGACATAAGATTGTGCATGCATGTAGAATGTTAATGACCTTTATATATGCCAAGTTTCAGATGGCTACCTACTCAAACAAGCAAGCAGTAGCGGTTTGAAATTTTCACAATATGGGCTACACGTTCGGGACGATTCGTGACCTTAGGTGACTTGCACAATTCGGGCTGAAACTAGTGCCAAATGAGAGGGTTGGGATAAACATTCAATTGACCATATGTGCCAAAAATTCTCGTTCTTTAGTTTTCGAGTTATAGCCCCTGGAAGTCGAAAACTGCACGACTTTGCCCTCGAATATCTCGACAACGGAGAAAGGAGAATTTCAGGGCACTTTCTCCCAAGAAATATATGGGAATTATCTGTAATTTAGCACAGTTTCAGAACGATTCGTGAAAGTCACCTTTTAAGAATAACTTCCACTGCAGGCCCATATATAAAAGTTTGCTCCTTTATTACTCTGCACATGGACAATTATTTGCGCTGTCATTTGCCCCAGGCATGTACCTATGTAATTACCGTTTACAGTGTAAAGATGGATGTTATCGGTCGCTGAACGTCGGAGCAGTAGGCGTTTAATACATTTTCCCATAGGGTCCAATGCAAAATTGACACCTCATTTTCTCCATTCTCAAGAGCTTTGAGTCTCTGCAAAACATATACATGTGTAGACACAAATAAGTGAAATAGAATGAAGGCTATTTCAGCTTTAGCTTTTATTCCGTTTGGGAGCTAAAGTCGCACAAACTTTTGTTTACAAAAATTTCGATGGCCTATAGTTCGCAAGTTATGCAATCAGTTGACATAAGATTGTGCATGCATGTAGACATGTTAATGACCTTTATATATGCCAAGTTTCAGATGGCTACCTACTCAAACAAGCGAGCAGTAGCGGTTTGAAATTTTCACAATTTGGGCTACACGTTCGGGACGATTCGTGACCTTAGGTGACTTGCACAATTCGGGCTGAAACTAGTGCCAAATGAGAGGGTTGGGATAAACATTCAATTGACCATATGTGCCAAAAATTCTCGTTCTTTAGTTTTCGAGTTATAGCCCCTGGAAGTCGAAAACTGCACGACTTTGCCCTCGAATATCTCGACAACGGAGAAAGGAGAATTTCAGGGCACTTTCTCCCAAGAAATATATGGGAATTATCTGTAATTTAGCACAGTTTCAGAACGATTCGTGAAAGTCACCTTTTAAGAATAACTTCCACTGCAGGCCCATATATAAAAGTTTGCTCCTTTATTACTCTGCACATGGACAATTATTTGCGCTGTTATTTGCCCCAGGCATGTACCTATGTAATTACCGTTTACAGTGTAAAGATGGATGTTATCGGTCGCTGAACGTCGGAGCAGTAGGCGTTTAATGCATTTTCCCATAGGGTCCAATGCAAAATTGACACCTCATTTTCTCCATTCTCAAGAGCTTTGAGTCTCTGCAAAACATATACATGTGTAGACACAAATAAGTGAAATAGAATGAAGGCTATTTCAGCTTTAGCTTTTATTCCGTTTGGGAGCTAAAGTCGCACAAACTTTTGTTTACAAAAATTTCGATGGCCTATAGTTCGCAAGTTATGCAATCAGTTGACATAAGATTGTGCATGCATGTAGACATGTTAATGACCTTTATATATGCCAAGTTTCAGATGGCTACCTACTCAAACAAGCAAGCAGTAGCGGTTTGAAATTTTCACAATTTGGGCTACACGTTCGGGACGATTCGTGACCTTAGGTGACTTGCACAATTCGGGCTGAAACTAGTGCCAAATGAGAGGGTTGGGATAAACATTCAATTGACCATATGTGCCAAAAATTCTCGTTCTTTAGTTTTCGAGTTATAGCCCCTGGAAGTCGAAAACTGCACGACTTTGCCCTCGAATATCTCGACAACGGAGAAAGGAGAATTTCAGGGCACTTTCTCCCAAGAAATATATGGGAATTATCTGTAATTTAGCACAGTTTCAGAACGATTCGTGAAAGTCACCTTTTAAGAATAACTTCCACTGCAGGCCCATATATAAAAGTTTGCTCCTTTATTACTCTGCACATGGACAATTATTTGCGCTGTTATTTGCCCCAGGCATGTACCTATGTAATTACCGTTTACAGTGTAAAGATGGATGTTATCGGTCGCTGAACGTCGGAGCAGTAGGCGTTTAATGTATTTTCCCATAGGGTCCAATCGAAAATTGACACCTCATTTTCTCCATTCTCAAGAGCTTTGAGTCTCTGCAAAACATATACATGTGTAGACACAAATAAGTGAAATAGAATGAAGGCTATTTCAGCTTTAGCTTTTATTCCGTTTGGG
Source organism: Ctena decussata (assembly GCA_963989385.1). Classification (NCBI taxonomy): domain Eukaryota; kingdom Metazoa; phylum Mollusca; class Bivalvia; order Lucinida; family Lucinidae; genus Ctena; species Ctena decussata. The sequence continues at coordinate 291,825 of CAXDIV010000239.1, read as the reverse complement.
AGCTAAAGTCGCACAAACTTTTGTTTACAAAAATTTCGATGGCCTATAGTTCGCAAGTTATGCAATCAGTTGACATAAGATTGTGCATGCATGTAGACATGTTAATGACCTTTATATATGCCAAGTTTCAGATGGCTACCTACTCAAACAAGCAAGCAGTAGCGGTTTGAAATTTTCACAATATGGGCTACACGTTCGGGACGATTCGTGACCTTAGGTGACTTGCACAATTCGGGCTGAAACTAGTGCCAAATGAGAGGGTTGGGATAAACATTCAATTGACCATATGTGCCAAAAATTCTCGTTCTTTAGTTTTCGAGTTATAGCCCCTGGAAGTCGAAAACTGCACGACTTTGCCCTCGAATATCTCGACAACGGAGAAAGGAGAATTTCAGGGCACTTTCTCCCAAGAAATATATGGGAATTATCTGTAATTTAGCACAGTTTCAGAACGATTCGTGAAAGTCACCTTTTAAGAATAACTTCCACTGCAGGCCCATATATAAAAGTTTGCTCCTTTATTACTCTGCACATGGACAATTATTTGCGCTGTTATTTGCCCCAGGCATGTACCTATGTAATTACCGTTTACAGTGTAAAGATGGATGTTATCGGTCGCTGAACGTCGGAGCAGTAGGCGTTTAATGCATTTTCCCATAGGGTCCAATGCAAAATTGACACCTCATTTTCTCCATTCTCAAGAGCTTTGAGTCTCTGCAAAACATATACATGTGTAGACACAAATAAGTGAAATAGAATGAAGGCTATTTCAGTTTTAGCTTTTATTCCGTTTGGGAGCTAAAGTCGCACAAACTTTTGTTTACAAAAATTTCGATGGCCTATAGTTCGCAAGTTATGCAATCAGTTGACATAAGATTGTGCATGCATGTAGACATGTTAATGACCTTTATATATGCCAAGTTTCAGATGGCTACCTACTCAAACAAGCAAGCAGTAGCGGTTTGAAATTTTCACAATTTGGGCTACACGTTCGGGACGATTCGTGACCTTAGGTGACTTGCACAATTCGGGCTGAAACTAGTGCCAAATGAGAGGGTTGGGATAAACATTCAATTGACCATATGTGCCAAAAATTCTCGTTCTTTAGTTTTCGAGTTATAGCCCCTGGAAGTCGAAAACTGCACGACTTTGCCCTCGAATATCTCGACAACGGAGAAAGGAGAATTTCAGGGCACTTTCTCCCAAGAAATATATGGGAATTATCTGTAATTTAGCACAGTTTCAGAACGATTCGTGAAAGTCACCTTTTAAGAATAACTTCCACTGCAGGCCCATATATAAAAGTTTGCTCCTTTATTACTCTGCACATGGACAATTATTTGCGCTGTTATTTGCCCCAGGCATGTACCTATGTAATTACCGTTTACAGTGTAAAGATGGATGTTATCGGTCGCTGAACGTCGGAGCAGTAGGCGTTTAATGCATTTTCCCATAGGGTCCAATCGAAAATTGACACCTCATTTTCTCCATTCTCAAGAGCTTTGAGTCTCTGCAAAACATATACATGTGTAGACACAAATAAGTGAAATAGAATGAAGGCTATTTCAGCTTTAGCTTTTATTCCGTTTGGGAGCTAAAGTCGCACAAACTTTTGTTTACAAAAATTTCGATGGCCTATAGTTCGCAAGTTATGCAATCAGTTGACATAAGATTGTGCATGCATGTAGACATGTTAATGACCTTTATATATGCCAAGTTTCAGATGGCTACCTACTCAAACAAGCAAGCAGTAGCGGTTTGAAATTTTCACAATTTGGGCTACACGTTCGGGACGATTCGTGACCTTAGGTGACTTGCACAATTCGGGCTGAAACTAGTGCCAAATGAGAGGGTTGGGATAAACATTCAATTGACCATATGTGCCAAAAATTCTCGTTCTTTAGTTTTCGAGTTATAGCCCCTGGAAGTCGAAAACTGCACGACTTTGCCCTCGAATATCTCGACAACGGAGAAAGGAGAATTTCAGGGCACTTTCTCCCAAGAAATATATGGGAATTATCTGTAATTTAGCACAGTTTCAGAACGATTCGTGAAAGTCACCTTTTAAGAATAACTTCCACTGCAGGCCCATATATAAAAGTTTGCTCCTTTATTACTCTGCACATGGACAATTATTTGCGCTGTTATTTGCCCCAGGCATGTACCTATGTAATTACCGTTTACAGTGTAAAGATGGATGTTATCGGTCGCTGAACGTCGGAGCAGTAGGCGTTTAATGCATTTTCCCATAGGGTCCAATGCAAAATTGACACCTCATTTTCTCCATTCTCAAGAGCTTTGAGTCTCTGCAAAACATATACATGTGTAGACACAAATAAGTGAAATAGAATGAAGGCTATTTCAGCTTTAGCTTTTATTCCGTTTGGGAGCTAAAGTCGCACAAACTTTTGTTTACAAAAATTTCGATGGCCTATAGTTCGCAAGTTATGCAATCAGTTGACATAAGATTGTGCATGCATGTAGACATGTTAATGACCTTTATATATGCCAAGTTTCAGATGGCTACCTACTCAAACAAGCAAGCAGTAGCGGTTTGAAATTTTCACAATTTGGGCTACACGTTCGGGACGATTCGTGACCTTAGGTGACTTGCACAATTCGGGCTGAAACTAGTGCCAAATGAGAGGGTTGGGATAAACATTCAATTGACCATATGTGCCAAAAATTCTCGTTCTTTAGTTTTCGAGTTATAGCCCCTGGAAGTCGAAAACTGCACGACTTTGCCCTCGAATATCTCGACAACGGAGAAAGGAGAATTTCAGGGCACTTTCTCCCAAGAAATATATGGGAATTATCTGTAATTTAGCACAGTTTCAGAACGATTCGTGAAAGTCACCTTTTAAGAATAACTTCCACTGCAGGCCCATATATAAAAGTTTGCTCCTTTATTACTCTGCACATGGACAATTATTTGCGCTGTTATTTGCCCCAGGCATGTACCTATGTAATTACCGTTTACAGTGTAAAGATGGATGTTATCGGTCGCTGAACGTCGGAGCAGTAGGCGTTTAATGCATTTTCCCATAGGGTCCAATGCAAAATTGACACCTCATTTTCTCCATTCTCAAGAGCTTTGAGTCTCTGCAAAACATATACATGTGTAGACACAAATAAGTGAAATAGAATGAAGGCTATTTCAGCTTTAGCTTTTATTCCGTTTGGGAGCTAAAGTCGCACAAACTTTTGTTTACAAAAATTTCGATGGCCTATAGTTCGCAAGTTATGCAATCAGTTGACATAAGATTGTGCATGCATGTAGACATGTTAATGACCTTTATATATGCCAAGTTTCAGATGGCTACCTACTCAAACAAGCAAGCAGTAGCGGTTTGAAATTTTCACAATTTGGGCTACACGTTCGGGACGATTCGTGACCTTAGGTGACTTGCACAATTCGGGCTGAAACTAGTGCCAAATGAGAGGGTTGGGATAAACATTCAATTGACCATATGTGCCAAAAATTCTCGTTCTTTAGTTTTCGAGTTATAGCCCCTGGAAGTCGAAAAGTGCACGACTTTGCCCTCGAATATCTCGACAACGGAGAAAGGAGAATTTCAGGGCACTTTCTCCCAAGAAATATATGGGAATTATCTGTAATTTAGCACAGTTTCAGAACGATTCGTGAAAGTCACCTTTTAAGAATAACTTCCACTGCAGGCCCATATATAAAAGTTTGCTCCTTTATTACTCTGCACATGGACAATTATTTGCGCTGTTATTTGCCCCAGGCATGTACCTATGTAATTACCGTTTACAGTGTAAAGATGGATGTTATCGGTCGCTGAACGTCGGAGCAGTAGGCGTTTAATGCATTTTCCCATAGGGTCCAATGCAAAATTGACACCTCATTTTCTCCATTCTCAAGAGCTTTGAGTCTCTGCAAAACATATACATGTGTAGACACAAATAAGTGAAATAGAATGAAGGCTATTTCAGCTTTAGCTTTTATTCCGTTTGGGAGCTAAAGTCGCACAAACTTTTGTTTACAAAAATTTCGATGGCCTATAGTTCGCAAGTTATGCAATCAGTTGACATAAGATTGTGCATGCATGTAGACATGTTAATGACCTTTATATATGCCAAGTTTCAGATGGCTACCTACTCAAACAAGCAAGCAGTAGCGGTTTGAAATTTTCACAATTTGGGCTACACGTTCGGGACGAATCGTGACCTTAGGTGACTTGCACAATTCGGGCTGAAACTAGTGCCAAATGAGAGGGTTGGGATAAACATTCAATTGACCATATGTGCCAAAAATTCTCGTTCTTTAGTTTTCGAGTTATAGCCCCTGGAAGTCGAAAACTGCACGACTTTGCCCTCGAATATCTCGACAACGGAGAAAGGAGAATTTCAGGGCACTTTCTCCCAAGAAATATATGGGAATTATCTGTAATTTAGCACGGTTTCAGAACGATTCGTGAAAGTCACCTTTTAAGAATAACTTCCACTGCAGGCCCATATATAAAAGTTTGCTCCTTTATTACTCTGCACATGGACAATTATTTGCGCTGTTATTTGCCCCAGGCATGTACCTATGTAATTACCGTTTACAGTGTAAAGATGGATGTTATCGGTCGCTGAACTTCGGAGCAGTAGGCGTTTAATGCATTTTCCCATAGGGTCCAATGCAAAATTGACACCTCATTTTCTCCATTCTCAAGAGCTTTGAGTCTCTGCAAAACATATACATGTGTAGACACAAATAAGTGAAATAGAATGAAGGCTATTTCAGCTTTAGCTTTTATTCCGTTTGGGAGCTAAAGTCGCACAAACTTTTGTTTACAAAAATTTCGATGGCCTATAGTTCGCAAGTTATGCAATCAGTTGACATAAGATTGTGCATGCATGTAGACATGTTAATGACCTTTATATATGCCAAGTTTCAGATGGCTACCTACTCAAACAAGCAAGCAGTAGCGGTTTGAAATTTTCACAATTTGGGCTACACGTTCGGGACGAATCGTGACCTTAGGTGACTTGCACAATTCGGGCTGAAACTAGTGCCAAATGAGAGGGTTGGGATAAACATTCAATTGACCATATGTGCCAAAAATTCTCGTTCTTTAGTTTTCGAGTTATAGCCCCTGGAAGTCGAAAACTGCACGACTTTGCCCTCGAATATCTCGACAACGGAGAAAGGAGAATTTCAGGGCACTTTCTCCCAAGAAATATATGGGAATTATCTGTAATTTAGCACAGTTTCAGAACGATTCGTGAAAGTCACCTTTTAAGAATAACTTCCACTGCAGGCCCATATATAAAAGTTTGCTCCTTTATTACTCTGCACATGGACAATTATTTGCGCTGTTATTTGCCCCAGGCATGTACCTATGTAATTACCGTTTACAGTGTAAAGATGGATGTTATCGGTCGCTGAACGTCGGAGCAGTAGGCGTTTAATGCATTTTCCCATAGGGTCCAATGCAAAATTGACACCTCATTTTCTGCATTCTCAAGAGCTTTGAGTTTCTGCAAAGCATATACATGTGTAGACACAAATAAGTGAAATAGAATGAAGGCTATTTCAGCTTTAGCTTTTATTCCGTTTGGGAGCTAAAGTCGCACAAACTTTTGTTTACAAAAATTTCGATGGCCTATAGTTCGCAAGTTATGCAATCAGTTGACATAAGATTGTGCATGCATGTAGACATGATAATGACCTTTATATATGCCAAGTTTCAGATGGCTACCTACTCAAACAAGCAAGCAGTAGCGGTTTGAAATTTTCACAATTTGGGCTACACGTTCGGGACGATTCGTGACCTTAGGTGACTTGCACAATTCGGGCTGAAACTAGTGCCAAATGAGAGGGTTGGGATAAACATTCAATTGACCATATGTGCCAAAAATTCTCGTTCTTTAGTTTTCGAGTTATAGCCCCTGGAAGTCGAAAACTGCACGACTTTGCCCTCGAATATCTCGACAACGGAGAAAGGAGAATTTCAGGGCACTTTCTCCCAAGAAATATATGGGAATTATCTGTAATTTAGCACAGTTTCAGAACGATTCGTGAAAGTCACCTTTTAAGAATAACTTCCACTGCAGGCCCATATATAAAAGTTTGCTCCTTTATTACTCTGCACATGGACAATTATTTGCGCTGTTATTTGCCCCAGGCATGTACCTATGTAATTACCGTTTACAGTGTAAAGATGGATGTTATCGGTCGCTGAACGTCGGAGCAGTAGGCGTTTAATGCATTTTCCCATAGGGTCCAATGCAAAATTGACACCTCATTTTCTCCATTCTCAAGAGCTTTGAGTCTCTGCAAAACATATACATGTGTAGACACAAATAAGTGAAATAGAATGAAGGCTATTTCAGCTTTAGCTTTTATTCCGTTTGGGAGCTAAAGTCGCACAAACTTTTGTTTACAAAAATTTCGATGGCCTATAGTTCGCAAGTTATGCAATCAGTTGACATAAGATTGTGCATGCATGTAGACATGTTAATGACCTTTATATATGCCAAGTTTCAGATGGCTACCTACTCAAACAAGCAAGCAGTAGCGGTTTGAAATTTTCACAATTTGGGCTACACGTTCGGGACGATTCGTGACCTTAGGTGACTTGCACAATTCGGGCTGAAACTAGTGCCAAATGAGAGGGTTGGGATAAACATTCAATTGACCATATGTGCCAAAAATTCTCGTTCTTTAGTTTTCGAGTTATAGCCCCTGGAAGTCGAAAACTGCACGACTTTGCCCTCGAATATCTCGACAACGGAGAAAGGAGAATTTCAGGGCACTTTCTCCCAAGAAATATATGGGAATTATCTGTAATTTAGCACAGTTTCAGAACGATTCGTGAAAGTCACCTTTTAAGAATAACTTCCACTGCAGGCCCATATATAAAAGTTTGCTCCTTTATTACTCTGCACATGGACAATTATTTGCGCTGTCATTTGCCCCAGGCATGTACCTATGTAATTACCGTTTACAGTGTAAAGATGGATGTTATCGGTCGCTGAACGTCGGAGCAGTAGGCGTTTAATGCATTTTCCCATAGGGTCCAATGCAAAATTGACACCTCATTTTCTCCATTCTCAAGAGCTTTGAGTCTCTGCAAAACATATACATGTGTAGACACAAATAAGTGAAATAGAATGAAGGCTATTTCAGCTTTAGCTTTTATTCCGTTTGGGAGCTAAAGTCGCACAAACTTTTGTTTACAAAAATTTCGATGGCCTATAGTTCGCAAGTTATGCAATCAGTTGACATAAGATTGTGCATGCATGTAGACATGTTAATGTCCTTTATATATGCCAAGTTTCAGATGGCTACCTACTCAAACAAGCGAGCAGTAGCGGTTTGAAATTTTCACAATTTGGGCTACACGTTCGGGACGATTCGTGACCTTAGGTGACTTGCACAATTCGGGCTGAAACTAGTGCCAAATGAGAGGGTTGGGATAAACATTCAATTGACCATATGTGCCAAAAATTCTCGTTCTTTAGTTTTCGAGTTATAGCCCCTGGAAGTCGAAAACTGCACGACTTTGCCCTCGAATATCTCGACAACGGAGAAAGGAGAATTTCAGGGCACTTTCTCCCAAGAAATATATGGGAATTATCTGTAATTTAGCACAGTTTCAGAACGATTCGTGAAAGTCACCTTTTAAGAATAACTTCCACTGCAGGCCCATATATAAAAGTTTGCTCCTTTATTACTCTGCACATGGACAATTATTTGCGCTGTTATTTGCCCCAGGCATGTACCTATGTAATTACCGTTTACAGTGTAAAGATGGATGTTATCGGTCGCTGAACGTCGGAGCAGTAGGCGTTTAATGCATTTTCCCATAGGGTTCATTGCAAAATTGACACCTCATTTTCTCCATTCTCAAGAGCTTTGAGTCTCTGCAAAACATATACATGTGTAGACACAAATAAGTGAAATAGAATGAAGGCTATTTCAGCTTTAGCTTTTATTCCGTTTGGGAGCTAAAGTCGCACAAACTTTTGTTTACAAAAATTTCGATGGCCTATAGTTCGCAAGTTATGCAATCAGTTGACATAAGATTGTGCATGCATGTAGACATGTTAATGACCTTTATATATGCCAAGTTTCAGATGGCTACCTACTCAAACAAGCAAGCAGTAGCGGTTTGAAATTTTCACAATTTGGGCTACACGTTCGGGACGATTCGTGACCTTAGGTGACTTGCACAATTCGGGCTGAAACTAGTGCCAAATGAGAGGGTTGGGATAAACATTCAATTGACCATATGTGCCAAAAATTCTCGTTCTTTAGTTTTCGAGTTATAGCCCCTGGAAGTCGAAAACTGCACGACTTTGCCCTCGAATATCTCGACAACGGAGAAAGGAGAATTTCAGGGCACTTTCTCCCAAGAAATATATGGGAATTATCTGTAATTTAGCACAGTTTCAGAACGATTCGTGAAAGTCACCTTTTAAGAATAACTTCCACTGCAGGCCCATATATAAAAGTTTGCTCCTTTATTACTCTGCACATGGACAATTATTTGCGCTGTTATTTGCCCCAGGCATGTACCTATGTAATTACCGTTTACAGTGTAAAGATGGATGTTATCGGTCGCTGAACGTCGGAGCAGTAGGCGTTTAATGCATTTTCCCATAGGGTCCAATCGAAAATTGACACCTCATTTTCTCCATTCTCAAGAGCTTTGAGTCTCTGCAAAACATATACATGTGTAGACACAAATAAGTGAAATAGAATGAAGGCTATTTCAGCTTTAGCTTTTATTCCGTTTGGGAGCTAAAGTCGCACAAACTTTTGTTTACAAAAATTTCGATGGCCTATAGTTCGCAAGTTATGCAATCAGTTGACATAAGATTGTGCATGCATGTAGACATGTTAATGACCTTTATATATGCCAAGTTTCAGATGGCTACCTACTCAAACAAGCAAGCAGTAGCGGTTTGAAATTTTCACAATATGGGCTACACGTTCGGGACGATTCGTGACCTTAGGTGACTTGCACAATTCGGGCTGAAACTAGTGCCAAATGAGAGGGTTGGGATAAACATTCAATTGACCATATGTGCCAAAAATTCTCGTTCTTTAGTTTTCGAGTTATAGCCCCTGGAAGTCGAAAACTGCACGACTTTGCCCTCGAATATCTCGACAACGGAGAAAGGAGAATTTCAGGGCACTTTCTCCCAAGAAATATATGGGAATTATCTGTAATTTAGCACAGTTTCAGAACGATTCGTGAAAGTCACCTTTTAAGAATAACTTCCACTGCAGGCCCATATATAAAAGTTTGCTCCTTTATTACTCTGCACATGGACAATTATTTGCGCTGTTATTTGCCCCAGGCATGTACCTATGTAATTACCGTTTACAGTGTAAAGATGGATGTTATCGGTCGCTGAACGTCGGAGCAGTAGGCGTTTAATGCATTTTCCCATAGGGTCCAATGCAAAATTGACACCTCATTTTCTCCATTCTCAAGAGCTTTGAGTCTCTGCAAAACATATACATGTGTAGACACAAATAAGTGAAATAGAATGAAGGCTATTTCAGCTTTAGCTTTTATTCCGTTTGGGAGCTAAAGTCGCACAAACTTTTGTTTACAAAAATTTCGATGGCCTATAGTTCGCAAGTTATGCAATCAGTTGACATAAGATTGTGCATGCATGTAGACATGTTAATGACCTTTATATATGCCAAGTTTCAGATGGCTACCTACTCAAACAAGCAAGCAGTAGCGGTTTGAAATTTTCACAATATGGGCTACACGTTCGGGACGATTCGTGACCTTAGGTGACTTGCACAATTCGGGCTGAAACTAGTGCCAAATGAGAGGGTTGGGATAAACATTCAATTGACCATATGTGCCAAAAATTCTCGTTCTTTAGTTTTCGAGTTATAGCCCCTGGAAGTCGAAAACTGCACGACTTTGCCCTCGAATATCTCGACAACGGAGAAAGGAGAATTTCAGGGCACTTTCTCCCAAGAAATATATGGGAATTATCTGTAATTTAGCACAGTTTCAGAACGATTCGTGAAAGTCACCTTTTAAGAATAACTTCCACTGCAGGCCCATATATAAAAGTTTGCTCCTTTATTACTCTGCACATGGACAATTATTTGCGCTGTTATTTGCCCCAGGCATGTACCTATGTAATTACCGTTTACAGTGTAAAGATGGATGTTATCGGTCGCTGAACGTCGGAGCAGTAGGCGTTTAATGCATTTTCCCATAGGGTCCAATGCAAAATTGACACCTCATTTTCTCCATTCTCAAGAGCTTTGAGTCTCTGCAAAACATATACATGTGTAGACACAAATAAGTGAAATAGAATGAAGGCTATTTCAGCTTTAGCTTTTATTCCGTTTGGGAGCTAAAGTCGCACAAACTTTTGTTTACAAAAATTTCGATGGCCTATAGTTCGCAAGTTATGCAATCAGTTGACATAAGATTGTGCATGCATGTAGACATATTAATGACCTTTATATATGCCAAGTTTCAGATGGCTACCTACTCAAACAAGCAAGCAGTAGCGGTTTGAAATTTTCACAATTTGGGCTACACGTTCGGGACGATTCGTGACCTTAGGTGACTTGCACAATTCGGGCTGAAACTAGTGCCAAATGAGAGGGTTGGGATAAACATTCAATTGACCATATGTGCCAAAAATTCTCGTTCTTTAGTTTTCGAGTTATAGCCCCTGGAAGTCGAAAACTGCACGACTTTGCCCTCGAATATCTCGACAACGGAGAAAGGAGAATTTCAGGGCACTTTCTCCCAAGAAATATATGGGAATTATCTGTAATTTAGCACAGTTTCAGAACGATTCGTGAAAGTCACCTTTTAAGAATAACTTCCACTGCAGGCCCATATATAAAAGTTTGCTCCTTTATTACTCTGCACATGGACAATTATTTGCGCTGTTATTTGCCCCAGGCATGTACCTATGTAATTACCGTTTACAGTGTTAAGATGGATGTTATCGGTCGCTGAACGTCGGAGCAGTAGGCGTTTAATGCATTTTCCCATAGGGTCCAATGCAACATTGACACCTCATTTTCTCCATTCTCAAGAGCTTTGAGTCTCTGCAAAACATATACATGTGTAGACACAAATAAGTGAAATAGAATGAAGGCTATTTCAGCTTTAGCTTTTATTCCGTTTGGGAGCTAAAGTCGCACAAACTTTTGTTTACAAAAATTTCGATGGCCTATAGTTCGCAAGTTATGCAATCAGTTGACATAAGATTGTGCATGCATGTAGACATGTTAATGACCTTTATATATGCCAAGTTTCAGATGGCTACCTACTCAAACAAGCAAGCAGTAGCGGTTTGAAATTTTCACAATTTGGGCTACACGTTCGGGACGATTCGTGACCTTAGGTGACTTGCACAATTCGGGCTGAAACTAGTGCCAAATGAGAGGGTTGGGATAAACATTCAATTGACCATATGTGCCAAAAATTCTCGTTCTTTAGTTTTCGAGTTATAGCCCCTGGAAGTCGAAAACTGCACGACTTTGCCCTCGAATATCTCGACAACGGAGAAAGGAGAATTTCAGGGCACTTTCTCCCAAGAAATATATGGGAATTATCTGTAATTTAGCACAGTTTCAGAACGATTCGTGAAAGTCACCTTTTAAGAATAACTTCCACTGCAGGCCCATATATAAAAGTTTGCTCCTTTATTACTCTGCACATGGACAATTATTTGCGCTGTTATTTGCCCCAGGCATGTACCTATGTAATTACCGTTTACAGTGTAAAGATGGATGTTATCGGTCGCTGAACGTCGGAGCAGTAGGCGTTTAATGCATTTTCCCATAGGGTCCAATGCAACATTGACACCTCATTTTCTCCATTCTCAAGAGCTTTGAGTCTCTGCAAAACATATACATGTGTAGACACAAATAAGTGAAATAGAATGAAGGCTATTTCAGCTTTAGCTTTTATTCCGTTTGGGAGCTAAAGTCGCACAAACTTTTGTTTACAAAAATTTCGATGGCCTATAGTTCGCAAGTTATGCAATCAGTTGACATAAGATTGTGCATGCATGTAGACATGTTAATGACCTTTATATATGCCAAGTTTCAGATGGCTACCTACTCAAACAAGCAAGCAGTAGCGGTTTGAAATTTTCACAATTTGGGCTACACGTTCGGGACGATTCGTGACCTTAGGTGACTTGCACAATTCGGGCTGAAACTAGTGCCAAATGAGAGGGTTGGGATAAACATTCAATTGACCATATGTGCCAAAAATTCTCGTTCTTTAGTTTTCGAGTTATAGCCCCTGGAAGTCGAAAACTGCACGACTTTGCCCTCGAATATCTCGACAACGGAGAAAGGAGAATTTCAGGGCACTTTCTCCCAAGAAATATATGGGAATTATCTGTAATTTAGCACAGTTTCAGAACGATTCGTGAAAGTCACCTTTTAAGAATAACTTCCACTGCAGGCCCATATATAAAAGTTTGCTCCTTTATTACTCTGCACATGGACAATTATTTGCGCTGTCATTTGCCCCAGGCATGTACCTATGTAATTACCGTTTACAGTGTAAAGATGGATGTTATCGGTCGCTGAACGTCGGAGCAGTAGGCGTTTAATGCATTTTCCCATAGGGTCCAATGCAACATTGACACCTCATTTTCTCCATTCTCAAGAGCTTTGAGTCTCTGCAAAACATATACATGTGTAGACACAAATAAGTGAAATAGAATGAAGGCTATTTCAGCTTTAGCTTTTATTCCGTTTGGGAGCTAAAGTCGCACAAACTTTTGTTTACAAAAATTTCGATGGCCTATAGTTCGCAAGTTATGCAATCAGTTGACATAAGATTGTGCATGCATGTAGACATGTTAATGACCTTTATATATGCCAAGTTTCAGATGGCTACCTACTCAAACAAGCAAGCAGTAGCGGTTTGAAATTTTCACAATATGGGCTACACGTTCGGGACGATTCGTGACCTTAGGTGACTTGCACAATTCGGGCTGAAACTAGTGCCAAATGAGAGGGTTGGGATAAACATTCAATTGACCATATGTGCCAAAAATTCTCGTTCTTTAGTTTTCGAGTTATAGCCCCTGGAAGTCGAAAACTGCACGACTTTGCCCTCGAATATCTCGACAACGGAGAAAGGAGAATTTCAGGGCACTTTCTCCCAAGAAATATATGGGAATTATCTGTAATTTAGCACAGTTTCAGAACGATTCGTGAAAGTCACCTTTTAAGAATAACTTCCACTGCAGGCCCATATATAAAAGTTTGCTCCTTTATTACTCTGCACATGGACAATTATTTGCGCTGTTATTTGCCCCAGGCATGTACCTATGTAATTACCGTTTACAGTGTAAAGATGGATGTTATCGGTCGCTGAACGTCGGAGCAGTAGGCGTTTAATGCATTTTCCCATAGGGTACAATGCAAAATTGACACCTCATTTTCTCCATTCTCAAGAGCTTTGAGTCTCTGCAAAACATATACATGTGTAGACACAAATAAGTGAAATAGAATGAAGGCTATTTCAGCTTTAGCTTTTATTCCGTTTGGGAGCTAAAGTCGCACAAACTTTTGTTTACAAAAATTTTGATGGCCTATAGTTCGCAAGTTATGCAATCAGTTGACATAAGATTGTGCATGCATGTAGACATGTTAATGACCTTTATATATGCCAAGTTTCAGATGGCTACCTACTCAAACAAGCAAGCAGTAGCGGTTTGAAATTTTCACAATTTGGGCTACACGTTCGGGACGATTCGTGACCTTAGGTGACTTGCACAATTCGGGCTGAAACTAGTGCCAAATGAGAGGGTTGGGATAAACATTCAATTGACCATATGTGCCAAAAATTCTCGTTCTTTAGTTTTCGAGTTATAGCCCCTGGAAGTCGAAAACTGCACGACTTTGCCCTCGAATATCTCGACAACGGAGAAAGGAGAATTTCAGGGCACTTTCTCCCAAGAAATATATGGGAATTATCTGTAATTTAGCACAGTTTCAGAACGATTCGTGAAAGTCACCTTTTAAGAATAACTTCCACTGCAGGCCCATATATAAAAGTTTGCTCCTTTATTACTCTGCACATGGACAATTATTTGCGCTGTTATTTGCCCCAGGCATGAACCTATGTAATTACCGTTTACAGTGTAAAGATGGATGTTATCGGTCGCTGAACGTCGGAGCAGTAGGCGTTTAATGCATTTTCCCATAGGGTCCAATGCAAAATTGACACCTCATTTTCTCCATTCTCAAGAGCTTTGAGTCTCTGCAAAACATATACATGTGTAGACACAAATAAGTGAAATAGAATGAAGGCTATTTCAGCTTTAGCTTTTATTCCGTTTGGGAGCTAAAGTCGCACAAACTTTTGTTTACAAAAATTTCGATGGCCTATAGTTCGCAAGTTATGCAATCAGTTGACATAAAATTGTGCATGCATGTAGACATGTTAATGACCTTTATATATGCCAAGTTTCAGATGGCTACCTACTCAAACAAGCAAGCAGTAGCGGTTTGAAATTTTCACAATTTGGGCTACACGTTCGGGACGATTCGTGACCTTAGGTGACTTGCACAATTCGGGCTGAAACTAGTGCCAAATGAGAGGGTTGGGATAAACATTCAATTGACCATATGTGCCAAAAATTCTCGTTCTTTAGTTTTCGAGTTATAGCCCCTGGAAGTCGAAAACTGCACGACTTTGCCCTCGAATATCTCGACAACGGAGAAAGGAGAATTTCAGGGCACTTTCTCCCAAGAAATATATGGGAATTATCTGTAATTTAGCACAGTTTCAGAACGATTCGTGAAAGTCACCTTTTAAGAATAACTTCCACTGCAGGCCCATATATAAAAGTTTGCTCCTTTATTACTCTGCACATGGACAATTATTTGCGCTGTTATTTGCCCCAGGCATGTACCTATGTAATTACCGTTTACAGTGTAAAGATGGATGTTATCGGTCGCTGAACGTCGGAGCAGTAGGCGTTTAATGCATTTTCCCATAGGGTCCAATGCAAAATTGACACCTCATTTTCTCCATTCTCAAGAGCTTTGAGTCTCTGCAAAACATATACATGTGTAGACACAAATAAGTGAAATAGAATGAAGGCTATTTCAGCTTTAGCTTTTATTCCGTTTGGGAGCTAAAGTCGCACAAACTTTTGTTTACAAAAATTTCGATGGCCTATAGTTCGCAAGTTATGCAATCAGTTGACATAAAATTGTGCATGCATGTAGACATGTTAATGACCTTTATATATGCCAAGTTTCAGATGGCTACCTACTCAAACAAGCAAGCAGTAGCGGTTTGAAATTTTCACAATTTGGGCTACACGTTCGGGACGATTCGTGACCTTAGGTGACTTGCACAATTCGGGCTGAAACTAGTGCCAAATGAGAGGGTTGGGATAAACATTCAATTGACCATATGTGCCAAAAATTCTCGTTCTTTAGTTTTCGAGTTATAGCCCCTGGAAGTCGAAAACTGCACGACTTTGCCCTCGAATATCTCGACAACGGAGAAAGGAGAATTTCAGGGCACTTTCTCCCAAGAAATATATGGGAATTATCTGTAATTTAGCACAGTTTCAGAACGATTCGTGAAAGTCACCTTTTAAGAATAACTTCCACTGCAGGCCCATATATAAAAGTTTGCTCCTTTATTACTCTGCACATGGACAATTATTTGCGCTGTTATTTGCCTCAGGCATGTACCTATGTAATTACCGTTTACAGTGTAAAGATGGATGTTATCGGTCGCTGAACGTCGGAGCAGTAGGCGTTTAATGCATTTTCCCATAGGGTCCAATGCAAAATTGACACCTCATTTTCTCCATTCTCAAGAGCTTTGAGTCTCTGCAAAACATATACATGTGTAGACACAAATAAGTGAAATAGAATGAAGGCTATTTCAGCTTTAGCTTTTATTCCGTTTGGGAGCTAAAGTCGCACAAACTTTTGTTTACAAAAATTTCGATGGCCTATAGTTCGCAAGTTATGCAATCAGTTGACATAAGATTGTGCATGCATGTAGACATGTTAATGACCTTTATATATGCCAAGTTTCAGATGGCTACCTACTCAAACAAGCAAGCAGTAGCGGTTTGAAATTTTCACAATTTGGGCTACACGTTCGGGACGATTCGTGACCTTAGGTGACTTGCACAATTCGGGCTGAAACTAGTGCCAAATGAGAGGGTTGGGATAAACATTCAATTGACCATATGTGCCAAAAATTCTCGTTCTTTAGTTTTCGAGTTATAGCCCCTGGAAGTCGAAAACTGCACGACTTTGCCCTCGAATATCTCGACAACGGAGAAAGGAGAATTTCAGGGCACTTTCTCCCAAGAAATATATGGGAATTATCTGTAATTTAGCACAGTTTCAGAACGATTCGTGAAAGTCACCTTTTAAGAATAACTTCCACTGCAGGCCCATATATAAAAGTTTGCTCCTTTATTACTCTGCACATGGACAATTATTTGCGCTGTTATTTGCCCCAGGCATGTACCTATGTAATTACCGTTTACAGTGTAAAGATGGATGTTATCGGTCGCTGAACGTCGGAGCAGTAGGCGTTTAATGCATTTTCCCATAGGGTCCAATGCAACATTGACACCTCATTTTCTCCATTCTCAAGAGCTTTGAGTCTCTGCAAAACATATACATGTGTAGACACAAATAAGTGAAATAGAATGAAGGCTATTTCAGCTTTAGCTTTTATTCCGTTTGGGAGCTAAAGTCGCACAAACTTTTGTTTACAAAAATTTCGATGGCCTATAGTTCGCAAGTTATGCAATCAGTTGACATAAGATTGTGCATGCATGTAGACATGTTAATGACCTTTATATATGCCAAGTTTCAGATGGCTACCTACTCAAACAAGCAAGCAGTAGCGGTTTGAAATTTTCACAATTTGGGCTACACGTTCGGGACGATTCGTGACCTTAGGTGACTTGCACAATTCGGGCTGAAACTAGTGCCAAATGAGAGGGTTGGGATAAACATTCAATTGACCATATGTGCCAAAAATTCTCGTTCTTTAGTTTTCGAGTTATAGCCCCTGGAAGTCGAAAACTGCACGACTTTGCCCTCGAATATCTCGACAACGGAGAAAGGAGAATTTCAGGGCACTTTCTCCCAAGAAATATATGGGAATTATCTGTAATTTAGCACAGTTTCAGAACGATTCGTGAAAGTCACCTTTTAAGAATAACTTCCACTGCAGGCCCATATATAAAAGTTTGCTCCTTTATTACTCTGCACATGGACAATTATTTGCGCTGTTATTTGCCCCAGGCATGTACCTATGTAATTACCGTTTACAGTGTAAAGATGGATGTTATCGGTCGCTGAACGTCGGAGCAGTAGGCGTTTAATGCATTTTCCCATAGGGTCCAATGCAACATTGACACCTCATTTTCTCCATTCTCAAGAGCTTTGAGTCTCTGCAAAACATATACATGTGTAGACACAAATAAGTGAAATAGAATGAAGGCTATTTCAGCTTTAGCTTTTATTCCGTTTGGGAGCTAAAGTCGCACAAACTTTTGTTTACAAAAATTTCGATGGCCTATAGTTCGCAAGTTATGCAATCAGTTGACATAAGATTGTGCATGCATGTAGACATGTTAATGACCTTTATATATGCCAAGTTTCAGATGGCTACCTACTCAAACAAGCAAGCAGTAGCGGTTTGAAATTTTCACAATTTGGGCTACACGTTCGGGACGATTCGTGACCTTAGGTGACTTGCACAATTCGGGCTGAAACTAGTGCCAAATGAGAGGGTTGGGATAAACATTCAATTGACCATATGTGCCAAAAATTCTCGTTCTTTAGTTTTCGAGTTATAGCCCCTGGAAGTCGAAAACTGCACGACTTTGCCCTCGAATATCTCGACAACGGAGAAAGGAGAATTTCAGGGCACTTTCTCCCAAGAAATATATGGGAATTATCTGTAATTTAGCACAGTTTCAGAACGATTCGTGAAAGTCACCTTTTAAGAATAACTTCCACTGCAGGCCCATATATAAAAGTTTGCTCCTTTATTACTCTGCACATGGACAATTATTTGCGCTGTTATTTGCCCCAGGCATGTACCTATGTAATTACCGTTTACAGTGTAAAGATGGATGTTATCGGTCGCTGAACGTCGGAGCAGTAGGCGTTTAATGCATTTTCCCATAGGGTCCAATGCAACATTGACACCTCATTTTCTCCATTCTCAAGAGCTTTGAGTCTCTGCAAAACATATACATGTGTAGACACAAATAAGTGAAATAGAATGAAGGCTATTTCAGCTTTAGCTTTTATTCCGTTTGGGAGCTAAAGTCGCACAAACTTTTGTTTACAAAAATTTCGATGGCCTATAGTTCGCAAGTTATGCAATCAGTTGACATAAGATTGTGCATGCATGTAGACATGTTAATGACCTTTATATATGCCAAGTTTCAGATGGCTACCTACTCAAACAAGCAAGCAGTAGCGGTTTGAAATTTTCACAATATGGGCTACACGTTCGGGACGATTCGTGACCTTAGGTGACTTGCACAATTCGGGCTGAAACTAGTGCCAAATGAGAGGGTTGGGATAAACATTCAATTGACCATATGTGCCAAAAATTCTCGTTCTTTAGTTTTCGAGTTATAGCCCCTGGAAGTCGAAAACTGCACGACTTTGCCCTCGAATATCTCGACAACGGAGAAAGGAGAATTTCAGGGCACTTTCTCCCAAGAAATATATGGGAATTATCTGTAATTTAGCACAGTTTCAGAACGATTCGTGAAAGTCACCTTTTAAGAATAACTTCCACTGCAGGCCCATATATAAAAGTTTGCTCCTTTATTACTCTGCACATGGACAATTATTTGCGCTGTTATTTGCCCCAGGCATGTACCTATGTAATTACCGTTTACAGTGTAAAGATGGATGTTATCGGTCGCTGAACGTCGGAGCAGTAGGCGTTTAATGCATTTTCCCATAGGGTACAATGCAAAATTGACACCTCATTTTCTCCATTCTCAAGAGCTTTGAGTCTCTGCAAAACATATACATGTGTAGACACAAATAAGTGAAATAGAATGAAGGCTATTTCAGCTTTAGCTTTTATTCCGTTTGGGAGCTAAAGTCGCACAAACTTTTGTTTACAAAAATTTTGATGGCCTATAGTTCGCAAGTTATGCAATCAGTTGACATAAGATTGTGCATGCATGTAGACATGTTAATGACCTTTATATATGCCAAGTTTCAGATGGCTACCTACTCAAACAAGCAAGCAGTAGCGGTTTGAAATTTTCACAATTTGGGCTACACGTTCGGGACGATTCGTGACCTTAGGTGACTTGCACAATTCGGGCTGAAACTAGTGCCAAATGAGAGGGTTGGGATAAACATTCAATTGACCATATGTGCCAAAAATTCTCGTTCTTTAGTTTTCGAGTTATAGCCCCTGGAAGTCGAAAACTGCACGACTTTGCCCTCGAATATCTCGACAACGGAGAAAGGAGAATTTCAGGGCACTTTCTCCCAAGAAATATATGGGAATTATCTGTAATTTAGCACAGTTTCAGAACGATTCGTGAAAGTCACCTTTTAAGAATAACTTCCACTGCAGGCCCATATATAAAAGTTTGCTCCTTTATTACTCTGCACATGGACAATTATTTGCGCTGTTATTTGCCCCAGGCATGTACCTATGTAATTACCGTTTACAGTGTAAAGATGGATGTTATCGGTCGCTGAACGTCGGAGCAGTAGGCGTTTAATGCATTTTCCCATAGGGTCCAATGCAACATTGACACCTCATTTTCTCCATTCTCAAGAGCTTTGAGTCTCTGCAAAACATATACATGTGTAGACACAAATAAGTGAAATAGAATGAAGGCTATTTCAGCTTTAGCTTTTATTCCGTTTGGGAGCTAAAGTCGCACAAACTTTTGTTTACAAAAATTTCGATGGCCTATAGTTCGCAAGTTATGCAATCAGTTGACATAAGATTGTGCATGCATGTAGACATGTTAATGACCTTTATATATGCCAAGTTTCAGATGGCTACCTACTCAAACAAGCAAGCAGTAGCGGTTTGAAATTTTCACAATATGGGCTACACGTTCGGGACGATTCGTGACCTTAGGTGACTTGCACAATTCGGGCTGAAACTAGTGCCAAATGAGAGGGTTGGGATAAACATTCAATTGACCATATGTGCCAAAAATTCTCGTTCTTTAGTTTTCGAGTTATAGCCCCTGGAAGTCGAAAACTGCACGACTTTGCCCTCGAATATCTCGACAACGGAGAAAGGAGAATTTCAGGGCACTTTCTCCCAAGAAATATATGGGAATTATCTGTAATTTAGCACAGTTTCAGAACGATTCGTGAAAGTCACCTTTTAAGAATAACTTCCACTGCAGGCCCATATATAAAAGTTTGCTCCTTTATTACTCTGCACATGGACAATTATTTGCGCTGTTATTTGCCCCAGGCATGTACCTATGTAATTACCGTTTACAGTGTAAAGATGGATGTTATCGGTCGCTGAACGTCGGAGCAGTAGGCGTTTAATGCATTTTCCCATAGGGTACAATGCAAAATTGACACCTCATTTTCTCCATTCTCAAGAGCTTTGAGTCTCTGCAAAACATATACATGTGTAGACACAAATAAGTGAAATAGAATGAAGGCTATTTCAGCTTTAGCTTTTATTCCGTTTGGGAGCTAAAGTCGCACAAACTTTTGTTTACAAAAATTTTGATGGCCTATAGTTCGCAAGTTATGCAATCAGTTGACATAAGATTGTGCATGCATGTAGACATGTTAATGACCTTTATATATGCCAAGTTTCAGATGGCTACCTACTCAAACAAGCAAGCAGTAGCGGTTTGAAATTTTCACAATTTGGGCTACACGTTCGGGACGATTCGTGACCTTAGGTGACTTGCACAATTCGGGCTGAAACTAGTGCCAAATGAGAGGGTTGGGATAAACATTCAATTGACCATATGTGCCAAAAATTCTCGTTCTTTAGTTTTCGAGTTATAGCCCCTGGAAGTCGAAAACTGCACGACTTTGCCCTCGAATATCTCGACAACGGAGAAAGGAGAATTTCAGGGCACTTTCTCCCAAGAAATATATGGGAATTATCTGTAATTTAGCACAGTTTCAGAACGATTCGTGAAAGTCACCTTTTAAGAATAACTTCCACTGCAGGCCCATATATAAAAGTTTGCTCCTTTATTACTCTGCACATGGACAATTATTTGCGCTGTTATTTGCCCCAGGCATGTACCTATGTAATTACCGTTTACAGTGTAAAGATGGATGTTATCGGTCGCTGAACGTCGGAGCAGTAGGCGTTTAATGCATTTTCCCATAGGGTCCAATGCAAAATTGACACCTCATTTTCTCCATTCTCAAGAGCTTTGAGTCTCTGCAAAACATATACATGTGTAGACACAAATAAGTGAAATAGAATGAAGGCTATTTCAGCTTTAGCTTTTATTCCGTTTGGGAGCTAAAGTCGCACAAACTTTTGTTTACAAAAATTTCGATGGCCTATAGTTCGCAAGTTATGCAATCAGTTGACATAAGATTGTGCATGCATGTAGACATGTTAATGACCTTTATATATGCCAAGTTTCAGATGGCTACCTACTCAAACAAGCAAGCAGTAGCGGTTTGAAATTTTCACAATTTGGGCTACACGTTCGGGACGATTCGTGACCTTAGGTGACTTGCACAATTCGGGCTGAAACTAGTGCCAAATGAGAGGGTTGGGATAAACATTCAATTGACCATATGTGCCAAAAATTCTCGTTCTTTAGTTTTCGAGTTATAGCCCCTGGAAGTCGAAAACTGCACGACTTTGCCCTCGAATATCTCGACAACGGAGAAAGGAGAATTTCAGGGCACTTTCTCCCAAGAAATATATGGGAATTATCTGTAATTTAGCACAGTTTCAGAACGATTCGTGAAAGTCACCTTTTAAGAATAACTTCCACTGCAGGCCCATATATAAAAGTTTGCTCCTTTATTACTCTGCACATGGACAATTATTTGCGCTGTTATTTGCCCCAGGCATGTACCTATGTAATTACCGTTTACAGTGTAAAGATGGATGTTATCGGTCGCTGAACGTCGGAGCAGTAGGCGTTTAATGCATTTTCCCATAGGGTCCAATGCAAAATTGACACCTCATTTTCTCCATTCTCAAGAGCTTTGAGTCTCTGCAAAACATATACATGTGTAGACACAAATAAGTGAAATAGAATGAAGGCTATTTCAGCTTTAGCTTTTATTCCGTTTGGGAGCTAAAGTCGCACAAACTTTTGTTTACAAAAATTTCGATGGCCTATAGTTCGCAAGTTATGCAATCAGTTGACATAAAATTGTGCATGCATGTAGACATGTTAATGACCTTTATATATGCCAAGTTTCAGATGGCTACCTACTCAAACAAGCAAGCAGTAGCGGTTTGAAATTTTCACAATTTGGGCTACACGTTCGGGACGATTCGTGACCTTAGGTGACTTGCACAATTCGGGCTGAAACTAGTGCCAAATGAGAGGGTTGGGATAAACATTCAATTGACCATATGTGCCAAAAATTCTAGTTCTTTAGTTTTCGAGTTATAGCCCCTGGAAGTCGAAAACTGCACGACTTTGCCCTCGAATATCTCGACAACGGAGAAAGGAGAATTTCAGGGCACTTTCTCCCAAGAAATATATGGGAATTATCTGTAATTTAGCACAGTTTCAGAACGATTCGTGAAAGTCACCTTTTAAGAATAACTTCCACTGCAGGCCCATATATAAAAGTTTGCTCCTTTATTACTCTGCACATGGACAATTATTTGCGCTGTTATTTGCCCCAGGCATGTACCTATGTAATTACCGTTTACAGTGTAAAGATGGATGTTATCGGTCGCTGAACGTCGGAGCAGTAGGCGTTTAATGCATTTTCCCATAGGGTCCAATGCAAAATTGACACCTCATTTTCTCCATTCTCAAGAGCTTTGAGTCTCTGCAAAACATATACATGTGTAGACACAAATAAGTGAAATAGAATGAAGGCTATTTCAGCTTTAGCTTTTATTCCGTTTGGGAGCTAAAGTCGCACAAACTTTTGTTTACAAAAATTTCGATGGCCTATAGTTCGCAAGTTATGCAATCAGTTGACATAAGATTGTGCATGCATGTAGACATGTTAATGACCTTTATATATGCCAAGTTTCAGATGGCTACCTACTCAAACAAGCAAGCAGTAGCGGTTTGAAATTTTCACAATTTGGGCTACACGTTCGGGACGATTCGTGACCTTAGGTGACTTGCACAATTCGGGCTGAAACTAGTGCCAAATGAGAGGGTTGGGATAAACATTCAATTGACCATATGTGCCAAAAATTCTCGTTCTTTAGTTTTCGAGTTATAGCCCCTGGAAGTCGAAAACTGCACGACTTTGCCCTCGAATATCTCGACAACGGAGAAAGGAGAATTTCAGGGCACTTTCTCCCAAGAAATATATGGGAATTATCTGTAATTTAGCACAGTTTCAGAACGATTCGTGAAAGTCACCTTTTAAGAATAACTTCCACTGCAGGCCCATATATAAAAGTTTGCTCCTTTATTACTCTGCACATGGACAATTATTTGCGCTGTTATTTGCCCCAGGCATGTACCTATGTAATTACCGTTTACAGTGTAAAGATGGATGTTATCGGTCGCTGAACGTCGGAGCAGTAGGCGTTTAATGCATTTTCCCATAGGGTCCAATGCAACATTGACACCTCATTTTCTCCATTCTCAAGAGCTTTGAGTCTCTGCAAAACATATACATGTGTAGACACAAATAAGTGAAATAGAATGAAGGCTATTTCAGCTTTAGCTTTTATTCCGTTTGGGAGCTAAAGTCGCACAAACTTTTGTTTACAAAAATTTCGATGGCCTATAGTTCGCAAGTTATGCAATCAGTTGACATAAGATTGTGCATGCATGTAGACATGTTAATGACCTTTATATATGCCAAGTTTCAGATGGCTACCTACTCAAACAAGCAAGCAGTAGCGGTTTGAAATTTTCACAATTTGGGCTACACGTTCGGGACGATTCGTGACCTTAGGTGACTTGCACAATTCGGGCTGAAACTAGTGCCAAATGAGAGGGTTGGGATAAACATTCAATTGACCATATGTGCCAAAAATTCTCGTTCTTTAGTTTTCGAGTTATAGCCCCTGGAAGTCGAAAACTGCACGACTTTGCCCTCGAATATCTCGACAACGGAGAAAGGAGAATTTCAGGGCACTTTCTCCCAAGAAATATATGGGAATTATCTGTAATTTAGCACAGTTTCAGAACGATTCGTGAAAGTCACCTTTTAAGAATAACTTCCACTGCAGGCCCATATATAAAAGTTTGCTCCTTTATTACTCTGCACATGGACAAT
This sequence comes from Ctena decussata, assembly GCA_963989385.1. Classification (NCBI taxonomy): domain Eukaryota; kingdom Metazoa; phylum Mollusca; class Bivalvia; order Lucinida; family Lucinidae; genus Ctena; species Ctena decussata. The sequence continues at coordinate 267,404 of CAXDIV010000239.1, read as the reverse complement.
TATTTGCGCTGTTATTTGCCCCAGGCATGTACCTATGTAATTACCGTTTACAGTGTAAAGATGGATGTTATCGGTCGCTGAACGTCGGAGCAGTAGGCGTTTAATGCATTTTCCCATAGGGTCCAATGCAAAATTGACACCTCATTTTCTCCATTCTCAAGAGCTTTGAGTCTCTGCAAAACATATACATGTGTAGACACAAATAAGTGAAATAGAATGAAGGCTATTTCAGCTTTAGCTTTTATTCCGTTTGGGAGCTAAAGTCGCACAAACTTTTGTTTACAAAAATTTCGATGGCCTATAGTTCGCAAGTTATGCAATCAGTTGACATAAGATTGTGCATGCATGTAGACATGTTAATGACCTTTATATATGCCAAGTTTCAGATGGCTACCTACTCAAACAAGCAAGCAGTAGCGGTTTGAAATTTTCACAATTTGGGCTACACGTTCGGGACGATTCGTGACCTTAGGTGACTTGCACAATTCGGGCTGAAACTAGTGCCAAATGAGAGGGTTGGGATAAACATTCAATTGACCATATGTGCCAAAAATTCTCGTTCTTTAGTTTTCGAGTTATAGCCCCTGGAAGTCGAAAACTGCACGACTTTGCCCTCGAATATCTCGACAACGGAGAAAGGAGAATTTCAGGGCACTTTCTCCCAAGAAATATATGGGAATTATCTGTAATTTAGCACAGTTTCAGAACGATTCGTGAAAGTCACCTTTTAAGAATAACTTCCACTGCAGGCCCATATATAAAAGTTTGCTCCTTTATTACTCTGCACATGGACAATTATTTGCGCTGTTATTTGCCCCAGGCATGTACCTATGTAATTACCGTTTACAGTGTAAAGATGGATGTTATCGGTCGCTGAACGTCGGAGCAGTAGGCGTTTAATGCATTTTCCCATAGGGTCCAATGCAACATTGACACCTCATTTTCTCCATTCTCAAGAGCTTTGAGTCTCTGCAAAACATATACATGTGTAGACACAAATAAGTGAAATAGAATGAAGGCTATTTCAGCTTTAGCTTTTATTCCGTTTGGGAGCTAAAGTCGCACAAACTTTTGTTTACAAAAATTTCGATGGCCTATAGTTCGCAAGTTATGCAATCAGTTGACATAAGATTGTGCATGCATGTAGACATGTTAATGACCTTTATATATGCCAAGTTTCAGATGGCTACCTACTCAAACAAGCAAGCAGTAGCGGTTTGAAATTTTCACAATATGGGCTACACGTTCGGGACGATTCGTGACCTTAGGTGACTTGCACAATTCGGGCTGAAACTAGTGCCAAATGAGAGGGTTGGGATAAACATTCAATTGACCATATGTGCCAAAAATTCTCGTTCTTTAGTTTTCGAGTTATAGCCCCTGGAAGTCGAAAACTGCACGACTTTGCCCTCGAATATCTCGACAACGGAGAAAGGAGAATTTCAGGGCACTTTCTCCCAAGAAATATATGGGAATTATCTGAAATTTAGCACAGTTTCAGAACGATTCGTGAAAGTCACCTTTTAAGAATAACTTCCACTGCAGGCCCATATATAAAAGTTTGCTCCTTTATTACTCTGCACATGGACAATTATTTGCGCTGTTATTTGCCCCAGGCATGTACCTATGTAATTACCGTTTACAGTGTAAAGATGGATGTTATCGGTCGCTGAACGTCGGAGCAGTAGGCGTTTAATGCATTTTCCCATAGGGTACAATGCAAAATTGACACCTCATTTTCTCCATTCTCAAGAGCTTTGAGTCTCTGCAAAACATATACATGTGTAGACACAAATAAGTGAAATAGAATGAAGGCTATTTCAGCTTTAGCTTTTATTCCGTTTGGGAGCTAAAGTCGCACAAACTTTTGTTTACAAAAATTTTGATGGCCTATAGTTCGCAAGTTATGCAATCAGTTGACATAAGATTGTGCATGCATGTAGACATGTTAATGACCTTTATATATGCCAAGTTTCAGATGGCTACCTACTCAAACAAGCAAGCAGTAGCGGTTTGAAATTTTCACAATTTGGGCTACACGTTCGGGACGATTCGTGACCTTAGGTGACTTGCACAATTCGGGCTGAAACTAGTGCCAAATGAGAGGGTTGGGATAAACATTCAATTGACCATATGTGCCAAAAATTCTCGTTCTTTAGTTTTCGAGTTATAGCCCCTGGAAGTCGAAAACTGCACGACTTTGCCCTCGAATATCTCGACAACGGAGAAAGGAGAATTTCAGGGCACTTTCTCCCAAGAAATATATGGGAATTATCTGTAATTTAGCACAGTTTCAGAACGATTCGTGAAAGTCACCTTTTAAGAATAACTTCCACTGCAGGCCCATATATAAAAGTTTGCTCCTTTATTACTCTGCACATGGACAATTATTTGCGCTGTTATTTGCCCCAGGCATGTACCTATGTAATTACCGTTTACAGTGTAAAGATGGATGTTATCGGTCGCTGAACGTCGGAGCAGTAGGCGTTTAATGCATTTTCCCATAGGGTCCAATGCAAAATTGACACCTCATTTTCTCCATTCTCAAGAGCTTTGAGTCTCTGCAAAACATATACATGTGTAGACACAAATAAGTGAAATAGAATGAAGGCTATTTCAGCTTTAGCTTTTATTCCGTTTGGGAGCTAAAGTCGCACAAACTTTTGTTTACAAAAATTTCGATGGCCTATAGTTCGCAAGTTATGCAATCAGTTGACATAAGATTGTGCATGCATGTAGACATGTTAATGACCTTTATATATGCCAAGTTTCAGATGGCTACCTACTCAAACAAGCAAGCAGTAGCGGTTTGAAATTTTCACAATTTGGGCTACACGTTCGGGACGATTCGTGACCTTAGGTGACTTGCACAATTCGGGCTGAAACTAGTGCCAAATGAGAGGGTTGGGATAAACATTCAATTGACCATATGTGCCAAAAATTCTCGTTCTTTAGTTTTCGAGTTATAGCCCCTGGAAGTCGAAAACTGCACGACTTTGCCCTCGAATATCTCGACAACGGAGAAAGGAGAATTTCAGGGCACTTTCTCCCAAGAAATATATGGGAATTATCTGTAATTTAGCACAGTTTCAGAACGATTCGTGAAAGTCACCTTTTAAGAATAACTTCCACTGCAGGCCCATATATAAAAGTTTGCTCCTTTATTACTCTGCACATGGACAATTATTTGCGCTGTTATTTGCCCCAGGCATGTACCTATGTAATTACCGTTTACAGTGTAAAGATGGATGTTATCGGTCGCTGAACGTCGGAGCAGTAGGCGTTTAATGCATTTTCCCATAGGGTCCAATGCAAAATTGACACCTCATTTTCTGCATTCTCAAGAGCTTTGAGTTTCTGCAAAACATATACATGTGTAGACACAAATAAGTGAAATAGAATGAAGGCTATTTCAGCTTTAGCTTTTATTCCGTTTGGGAGCTAAAGTCGCACAAACTTTTGTTTACAAAAATTTCGATGGCCTATAGTTCGCAAGTTATGCAATCAGTTGACATAAGATTGTGCATGCATGTAGACATGATAATGACCTTTATATATGCCAAGTTTCAGATGGCTACCTACTCAAACAAGCAAGCAGTAGCGGTTTGAAATTTTCACAATTTGGGCTACACGTTCGGGACGATTCGTGACCTTAGGTGACTTGCACAATTCGGGCTGAAACTAGTGCCAAATGAGAGGGTTGGGATAAACATTCAATTGACCATATGTGCCAAAAATTCTCGTTCTTTAGTTTTCGAGTTATAGCCCCTGGAAGTCGAAAACTGCACGACTTTGCCCTCGAATATCTCGACAACGGAGAAAGGAGAATTTCAGGGCACTTTCTCCCAAGAAATATATGGGAATTATCTGTAATTTAGCACAGTTTCAGAACGATTCGTGAAAGTCACCTTTTAAGAATAACTTCCACTGCAGGCCCATATATAAAAGTTTGCTCCTTTATTACTCTGCACATGGACAATTATTTGCGCTGTTATTTGCCCCAGGCATGTACCTATGTAATTACCGTTTACAGTGTAAAGATGGATGTTATCGGTCGCTGAACGTCGGAGCAGTAGGCGTTTAATGCATTTTCCCATAGGGTCCAATGCAAAATTGACACCTCATTTTCTCCATTCTCAAGAGCTTTGAGTCTCTGCAAAACATATACATGTGTAGACACAAATAAGTGAAATAGAATGAAGGCTATTTCAGCTTTAGCTTTTATTCCGTTTGGGAGCTAAAGTCGCACAAACTTTTGTTTACAAAAATTTCGATGGCCTATAGTTCGCAAGTTATGCAATCAGTTGACATAAGATTGTGCATGCATGTAGACATGTTAATGACCTTTATATATGCCAAGTTTCAGATGGCTACCTACTCAAACAAGCAAGCAGTAGCGGTTTGAAATGTTCACAATTTGGGCTACACGTTCGGGACGATTCGTGACCTTAGGTGACTTGCACAATTCGGGCTGAAACTAGTGCCAAATGAGAGGGTTGGGATAAACATTCAATTGACCATATGTGCCAAAAATTCTCGTTCTTTAGTTTTCGAGTTATAGCCCCTGGAAGTCGAAAACTGCACGACTTTGCCCTCGAATATCTCGACAACGGAGAAAGGAGAATTTCAGGGCACTTTCTCTCAAGAAATATATGGGAATTATCTGTAATTTAGCACAGTTTCAGAACGATTCGTGAAAGTCACCTTTTAAGAATAACTTCCACTGCAGGCCCATATATAAAAGTTTGCTCCTGTATTACTCTGCACATGGACAATTATTTGCGCTGTCATTTGCCCCAGGCATGTACCTATGTAATTACCGTTTACAGTGTAAAGATGGATGTTATCGGTCGCTGAACGTCGGAGCAGTAGGCGTTTAATGCATTTTCCCATAGGGTCCAATGCAAAATTGACACCTCATTTTCTCCATTCTCAAGAGCTTTGAGTCTCTGCAAAACATATACATGTGTAGACACAAATAAGTGAAATAGAATGAAGGCTATTTCAGCTTTAGCTTTTATTCCGTTTGGGAGCTAAAGTCGCACAAACTTTTGTTTACAAAAATTTCGATGGCCTATAGTTCGCAAGTTATGCAATCAGTTGACATAAGATTGTGCATGCATGTAGACATGTTAATGACCTTTATATATGCCAAGTTTCAGATGGCTACCTACTCAAACAAGCGAGCAGTAGCGGTTTGAAATTTTCACAATTTGGGCTACACGTTCGGGACGATTCGTGACCTTAGGTGACTTGCACAATTCGGGCTGAAACTAGTGCCAAATGAGAGGGTTGGGATAAACATTCAATTGACCATATGTGCCAAAAATTCTCGTTCTTTAGTTTTCGAGTTATAGCCCCTGGAAGTCGAAAACTGCACGACTTTGCCCTCGAATATCTCGACAACGGAGAAAGGAGAATTTCAGGGCACTTTCTCCCAAGAAATATATGGGAATTATCTGTAATTTAGCACAGTTTCAGAACGATTCGTGAAAGTCACCTTTTAAGAATAACTTCCACTGCAGGCCCATATATAAAAGTTTGCTCCTTTATTACTCTGCACATGGACAATTATTTGCGCTGTTATTTGCCCCAGGCATGTACCTATGTAATTACCGTTTACAGTGTAAAGATGGATGTTATCGGTCGCTGAACGTCGGAGCAGTAGGCGTTTAATGCATTTTCCCATAGGGTTCATTGCAAAATTGACACCTCATTTTCTCCATTCTCAAGAGCTTTGAGTCTCTGCAAAACATATACATGTGTAGACACAAATAAGTGAAATAGAATGAAGGCTATTTCAGCTTTAGCTTTTATTCCGTTTGGGAGCTAAAGTCGCACAAACTTTTGTTTACAAAAATTTCGATGGCCTATAGTTCGCAAGTTATGCAATCAGTTGACATAAGATTGTGCATGCATGTAGACATGTTAATGACCTTTATATATGCCAAGTTTCAGATGGCTACCTACTCAAACAAGCAAGCAGTAGCGGTTTGAAATTTTCACAATTTGGGCTACACGTTCGGGACGATTCGTGACCTTAGGTGACTTGCACAATTCGGGCTGAAACTAGTGCCAAATGAGAGGGTTGGGATAAACATTCAATTGACCATATGTGCCAAAAATTCTCGTTCTTTAGTTTTCGAGTTATAGCCCCTGGAAGTCGAAAACTGCACGACTTTGCCCTCGAATATCTCGACAACGGAGAAAGGAGAATTTCAGGGCACTTTCTCCCAAGAAATATATGGGAATTATCTGTAATTTAGCACAGTTTCAGAACGATTCGTGAAAGTCACCTTTTAAGAATAACTTCCACTGCAGGCCCATATATAAAAGTTTGCTCCTTTATTACTCTGCACATGGACAATTATTTGCGCTGTTATTTGCCCCAGGCATGTACCTATGTAATTACCGTTTACAGTGTAAAGATGGATGTTATCGGTCGCTGAACGTCGGAGCAGTAGGCGTTTAATGCATTTTCCCATAGGGTCCAATCGAAAATTGACACCTCATTTTCTCCATTCTCAAGAGCTTTGAGTCTCTGCAAAACATATACATGTGTAGACACAAATAAGTGAAATAGAATGAAGGCTATTTCAGCTTTAGCTTTTATTCCGTTTGGGAGCTAAAGTCGCACAAACTTTTGTTTACAAAAATTTCGATGGCCTATAGTTCGCAAGTTATGCAATCAGTTGACATAAGATTGTGCATGCATGTAGACATGTTAATGACCTTTATATATGCCAAGTTTCAGATGGCTACCTACTCAAACAAGCAAGCAGTAGCGGTTTGAAATTTTCACAATATGGGCTACACGTTCGGGACGATTCGTGACCTTAGGTGACTTGCACAATTCGGGCTGAAACTAGTGCCAAATGAGAGGGTTGGGATAAACATTCAATTGACCATATGTGCCAAAAATTCTCGTTCTTTAGTTTTCGAGTTATAGCCCCTGGAAGTCGAAAACTGCACGACTTTGCCCTCGAATATCTCGACAACGGAGAAAGGAGAATTTCAGGGCACTTTCTCCCAAGAAATATATGGGAATTATCTGTAATTTAGCACAGTTTCAGAACGATTCGTGAAAGTCACCTTTTAAGAATAACTTCCACTGCAGGCCCATATATAAAAGTTTGCTCCTTTATTACTCTGCACATGGACAATTATTTGCGCTGTTATTTGCCCCAGGCATGTACCTATGTAATTACCGTTTACAGTGTAAAGATGGATGTTATCGGTCGCTGAACGTCGGAGCAGTAGGCGTTTAATGCATTTTCCCATAGGGTCCAATGCAAAATTGACACCTCATTTTCTCCATTCTCAAGAGCTTTGAGTCTCTGCAAAACATATACATGTGTAGACACAAATAAGTGAAATAGAATGAAGGCTATTTCAGCTTTAGCTTTTATTCCGTTTGGGAGCTAAAGTCGCACAAACTTTTGTTTACAAAAATTTCGATGGCCTATAGTTCGCAAGTTATGCAATCAGTTGACATAAGATTGTGCATGCATGTAGACATATTAATGACCTTTATATATGCCAAGTTTCAGATGGCTACCTACTCAAACAAGCAAGCAGTAGCGGTTTGAAATTTTCACAATTTGGGCTACACGTTCGGGACGATTCGTGACCTTAGGTGACTTGCACAATTCGGGCTGAAACTAGTGCCAAATGAGAGGGTTGGGATAAACATTCAATTGACCATATGTGCCAAAAATTCTCGTTCTTTAGTTTTCGAGTTATAGCCCCTGGAAGTCGAAAACTGCACGACTTTGCCCTCGAATATCTCGACAACGGAGAAAGGAGAATTTCAGGGCACTTTCTCCCAAGAAATATATGGGAATTATCTGTAATTTAGCACAGTTTCAGAACGATTCGTGAAAGTCACCTTTTAAGAATAACTTCCACTGCAGGCCCATATATAAAAGTTTGCTCCTTTATTACTCTGCACATGGACAATTATTTGCGCTGTTATTTGCCCCAGGCATGTACCTATGTAATTACCGTTTACAGTGTAAAGATGGATGTTATCGGTCGCTGAACGTCGGAGCAGTAGGCGTTTAATGCATTTTCCCATAGGGTCCAATGCAACATTGACACCTCATTTTCTCCATTCTCAAGAGCTTTGAGTCTCTGCAAAACATATACATGTGTAGACACAAATAAGTGAAATAGAATGAAGGCTATTTCAGCTTTAGCTTTTATTCCGTTTGGGAGCTAAAGTCGCACAAACTTTTGTTTACAAAAATTTCGATGGCCTATAGTTCGCAAGTTATGCAATCAGTTGACATAAGATTGTGCATGCATGTAGACATGTTAATGACCTTTATATATGCCAAGTTTCAGATGGCTACCTACTCAAACAAGCAAGCAGTAGCGGTTTGAAATTTTCACAATTTGGGCTACACGTTCGGGACGATTCGTGACCTTAGGTGACTTGCACAATTCGGGCTGAAACTAGTGCCAAATGAGAGGGTTGGGATAAACATTCAATTGACCATATGTGCCAAAAATTCTCGTTCTTTAGTTTTCGAGTTATAGCCCCTGGAAGTCGAAAACTGCACGACTTTGCCCTCGAATATCTCGACAACGGAGAAAGGAGAATTTCAGGGCACTTTCTCCCAAGAAATATATGGGAATTATCTGTAATTTAGCACAGTTTCAGAACGATTCGTGAAAGTCACCTTTTAAGAATAACTTCCACTGCAGGCCCATATATAAAAGTTTGCTCCTTTATTACTCTGCACATGGACAATTATTTGCGCTGTTATTTGCCCCAGGCATGTACCTATGTAATTACCGTTTACAGTGTAAAGATGGATGTTATCGGTCGCTGAACGTCGGAGCAGTAGGCGTTTAATGCATTTTCCCATAGGGTCCAATGCAACATTGACACCTCATTTTCTCCATTCTCAAGAGCTTTGAGTCTCTGCAAAACATATACATGTGTAGACACAAATAAGTGAAATAGAATGAAGGCTATTTCAGCTTTAGCTTTTATTCCGTTTGGGAGCTAAAGTCGCACAAACTTTTGTTTACAAAAATTTCGATGGCCTATAGTTCGCAAGTTATGCAATCAGTTGACATAAGATTGTGCATGCATGTAGACATGTTAATGACCTTTATATATGCCAAGTTTCAGATGGCTACCTACTCAAACAAGCAAGCAGTAGCGGTTTGAAATTTTCACAATTTGGGCTACACGTTCGGGACGATTCGTGACCTTAGGTGACTTGCACAATTCGGGCTGAAACTAGTGCCAAATGAGAGGGTTGGGATAAACATTCAATTGACCATATGTGCCAAAAATTCTCGTTCTTTAGTTTTCGAGTTATAGCCCCTGGAAGTCGAAAACTGCACGACTTTGCCCTCGAATATCTCGACAACGGAGAAAGGAGAATTTCAGGGCACTTTCTCCCAAGAAATATATGGGAATTATCTGTAATTTAGCACAGTTTCAGAACGATTCGTGAAAGTCACCTTTTAAGAATAACTTCCACTGCAGGCCCATATATAAAAGTTTGCTCCTTTATTACTCTGCACATGGACAATTATTTGCGCTGTTATTTGCCCCAGGCATGTACCTATGTAATTACCGTTTACAGTGTAAAGATGGATGTTATCGGTCGCTGAACGTCGGAGCAGTAGGCGTTTAATGCATTTTCCCATAGGGTCCAATGCAAAATTGACACCTCATTTTCTCCATTCTCAAGAGCTTTGAGTCTCTGCAAAACATATACATGTGTAGACACAAATAAGTGAAATAGAATGAAGGCTATTTCAGCTTTAGCTTTTATTCCGTTTGGGAGCTAAAGTCGCACAAACTTTTGTTTACAAAAATTTCGATGGCCTATAGTTCGCAAGTTATGCAATCAGTTGACATAAGATTGTGCATGCATGTAGACATGTTAATGACCTTTATATATGCCAAGTTTCAGATGGCTACCTACTCAAACAAGCAAGCAGTAGCGGTTTGAAATTTTCACAATATGGGCTACACGTTCGGGACGATTCGTGACCTTAGGTGACTTGCACAATTCGGGCTGAAACTAGTGCCAAATGAGAGGGTTGGGATAAACATTCAATTGACCATATGTGCCAAAAATTCTCGTTCTTTAGTTTTCGAGTTATAGCCCCTGGAAGTCGAAAACTGCACGACTTTGCCCTCGAATATCTCGACAACGGAGAAAGGAGAATTTCAGGGCACTTTCTCCCAAGAAATATATGGGAATTATCTGTAATTTAGCACAGTTTCAGAACGATTCGTGAAAGTCACCTTTTAAGAATAACTTCCACTGCAGGCCCATATATAAAAGTTTGCTCCTTTATTACTCTGCACATGGACAATTATTTGCGCTGTTATTTGCCCCAGGCATGTACCTATGTAATTACCGTTTACAGTGTAAAGATGGATGTTATCGGTCGCTGAACGTCGGAGCAGTAGGCGTTTAATGCATTTTCCCATAGGGTACAATGCAAAATTGACACCTCATTTTCTCCATTCTCAAGAGCTTTGAGTCTCTGCAAAACATATACATGTGTAGACACAAATAAGTGAAATAGAATGAAGGCTATTTCAGCTTTAGCTTTTATTCCGTTTGGGAGCTAAAGTCGCACAAACTTTTGTTTACAAAAATTTTGATGGCCTATAGTTCGCAAGTTATGCAATCAGTTGACATAAGATTGTACATGCATGTAGACATGTTAATGACCTTTATATATGCCAAGTTTCAGATGGCTACCTACTCAAACAAGCAAGCAGTAGCGGTTTGAAATTTTCACAATTTGGGCTACACGTTCGGGACGATTCGTGACCTTAGGTGACTTGCACAATTCGGGCTGAAACTAGTGCCAAATGAGAGGGTTGGGATAAACATTCAATTGACCATATGTGCCAAAAATTCTCGTTCTTTAGTTTTCGAGTTATAGCCCCTGGAAGTCGAAAACTGCACGACTTTGCCCTCGAATATCTCGACAACGGAGAAAGGAGAATTTCAGGGCACTTTCTCCCAAGAAATATATGGGAATTATCTGTAATTTAGCACAGTTTCAGAACGATTCGTGAAAGTCACCTTTTAAGAATAACTTCCACTGCAGGCCCATATATAAAAGTTTGCTCCTTTATTACTCTGCACATGGACAATTATTTGCGCTGTTATTTGCCCCAGGCATGTACCTATGTAATTACCGTTTACAGTGTAAAGATGGATGTTATCGGTCGCTGAACGTCGGAGCAGTAGGCGTTTAATGCATTTTCCCATAGGGTCCAATGCAAAATTGACACCTCATTTTCTCCATTCTCAAGAGCTTTGAGTCTCTGCAAAACATATACATGTGTAGACACAAATAAGTGAAATAGAATGAAGGCTATTTCAGCTTTAGCTTTTATTCCGTTTGGGAGCTAAAGTCGCACAAACTTTTGTTTACAAAAATTTCGATGGCCTATAGTTCGCAAGTTATGCAATCAGTTGACATAAGATTGTGCATGCATGTAGACATGTTAATGACCTTTATATATGCCAAGTTTCAGATGGCTACCTACTCAAACAAGCAAGCAGTAGCGGTTTGAAATTTTCACAATTTGGGCTACACGTTCGGGACGATTCGTGACCTTAGGTGACTTGCACAATTCGGGCTGAAACTAGTGCCAAATGAGAGGGTTGGGATAAACATTCAATTGACCATATGTGCCAAAAATTCTCGTTCTTTAGTTTTCGAGTTATAGCCCCTGGAAGTCGAAAACTGCACGACTTTGCCCTCGAATATCTCGACAACGGAGAAAGGAGAATTTCAGGGCACTTTCTCCCAAGAAATATATGGGAATTATCTGTAATTTAGCACAGTTTCAGAACGATTCGTGAAAGTCACCTTTTAAGAATAACTTCCACTGCAGGCCCATATATAAAAGTTTGCTCCTTTATTACTCTGCACATGGACAATTATTTGCGCTGTTATTTGCCCCAGGCATGTACCTATGTAATTACCGTTTACAGTGTAAAGATGGATGTTATCGGTCGCTGAACGTCGGAGCAGTAGGCGTTTAATGCATTTTCCCATAGGGTCCAATGCAAAATTGACACCTCATTTTCTCCATTCTCAAGAGCTTTGAGTCTCTGCAAAACATATACATGTGTAGACACAAATAAGTGAAATAGAATGAAGGCTATTTCAGCTTTAGCTTTTATTCCGTTTGGGAGCTAAAGTCGCACAAACTTTTGTTTACAAAAATTTCGATGGCCTATAGTTCGCAAGTTATGCAATCAGTTGACATAAGATTGTGCATGCATGTAGACATGTTAATGACCTTTATATATGCCAAGTTTCAGATGGCTACCTACTCAAACAAGCAAGCAGTAGCGGTTTGAAATTTTCACAATTTGGGCTACACGTTCGGGACGATTCGTGACCTTAGGTGACTTGCACAATTCGGGCTGAAACTAGTGCCAAATGAGAGGGTTGGGATAAACATTCAATTGACCATATGTGCCAAAAATTCTCGTTCTTTAGTTTTCGAGTTATAGCCCCTGGAAGTCGAAAACTGCACGACTTTGCCCTCGAATATCTCGACAACGGAGAAAGGAGAATTTCAGGGCACTTTCTCCCAAGAAATATATGGGAATTATCTGTAATTTAGCACAGTTTCAGAACGATTCGTGAAAGTCACCTTTTAAGAATAACTTCCACTGCAGGCCCATATATAAAAGTTTGCTCCTTTATTACTCTGCACATGGACAATTATTTGCGCTGTTATTTGCCCCAGGCATGTACCTATGTAATTACCGTTTACAGTGTAAAGATGGATGTTATCGGTCGCTGAACGTCGGAGCAGTAGGCGTTTAATGCATTTTCCCATAGGGTCCAATGCAAAATTGACACCTCATTTTCTCCATTCTCAAGAGCTTTGAGTCTCTGCAAAACATATACATGTGTAGACACAAATAAGTGAAATAGAATGAAGGCTATTTCAGCTTTAGTTTTTATTCCGTTTGGGAGCTAAAGTCGCACAAACTTTTGTTTACAAAAATTTCGATGGCCTATAGTTCGCAAGTTATGCAATCAGTTGACATAAGATTGTGCATGCATGTAGACATGTTAATGACCCTTATATATGCCAAGTTTCAGATGGCTACCTACTCAAACAAGCAAGCAGTAGCGGTTTGAAATTTTCACAATTTGGGCTACACGTTCGGGACGATTCGTGACCTTAGGTGACTTGCACAATTCGGGCTGAAACTAGTGCCAAATGAGAGGGTTGGGATAAACATTCAATTGACCATATGTGCCAAAAATTCTCGTTCTTTAGTTTTCGAGTTATAGCCCCTGGAAGTCGAAAACTGCACGACTTTGCCCTCGAATATCTCGACAACGGAGAAAGGAGAATTTCAGGGCACTTTCTCCCAAGAAATATATGGGAATTATCTGTAATTTAGCACAGTTTCAGAACGATTCGTGAAAGTCACCTTTTAAGAATAACTTCCACTGCAGGCCCATATATAAAAGTTTGCTCCTTTATTACTCTGCACATGGACAATTATTTGCGCTGTTATTTGCCCCAGGCATGTACCTATGTAATTACCGTTTACAGTGTAAAGATGGATGTTATCGGTCGCTGAACGTCGGAGCAGTAGGCGTTTAATGCATTTTCCCATAGGGTCCAATGCAACATTGACACCTCATTTTCTCCATTCTCAAGAGCTTTGAGTCTCTGCAAAACATATACATGTGTAGACACAAATAAGTGAAATAGAATGAAGGCTATTTCAGCTTTAGCTTTTATTCCGTTTGGGAGCTAAAGTCGCACAAACTTTTGTTTACAAAAATTTCGATGGCCTATAGTTCGCAAGTTATGCAATCAGTTGACATAAGATTGTGCATGCATGTAGACATGTTAATGACCTTTATATATGCCAAGTTTCAGATGGCTACCTACTCAAACAAGCAAGCAGTAGCGGTTTGAAATTTTCACAATATGGGCTACACGTTCGGGACGATTCGTGACCTTAGGTGACTTGCACAATTCGGGCTGAAACTAGTGCCAAATGAGAGGGTTGGGATAAACATTCAATTGACCATATGTGCCAAAAATTCTCGTTCTTTAGTTTTCGAGTTATAGCCCCTGGAAGTCGAAAACTGCACGACTTTGCCCTCGAATATCTCGACAACGGAGAAAGGAGAATTTCAGGGCACTTTCTCCCAAGAAATATATGGGAATTATCTGTAATTTAGCACAGTTTCAGAACGATTCGTGAAAGTCACCTTTTAAGAATAACTTCCACTGCAGGCCCATATATAAAAGTTTGCTCCTTTATTACTCTGCACATGGACAATTATTTGCGCTGTTATTTGCCCCAGGCATGTACCTATGTAATTACCGTTTACAGTGTAAAGATGGATGTTATCGGTCGCTGAACGTCGGAGCAGTAGGCGTTTAATGCATTTTCCCATAGGGTCCAATGCAACATTGACACCTCATTTTCTCCATTCTCAAGAGCTTTGAGTCTCTGCAAAACATATACATGTGTAGACACAAATAAGTGAAATAGAATGAAGGCTATTTCAGCTTTAGCTTTTATTCCGTTTGGGAGCTAAAGTCGCACAAACTTTTGTTTACAAAAATTTCGATGGCCTATAGTTCGCAAGTTATGCAATCAGTTGACATAAGATTGTGCATGCATGTAGACATGTTAATGACCTTTATATATGCCAAGTTTCAGATGGCTACCTACTCAAACAAGCAAGCAGTAGCGGTTTGAAATTTTCACAATTTGGGCTACACGTTCGGGACGATTCGTGACCTTAGGTGACTTGCACAATTCGGGCTGAAACTAGTGCCAAATGAGAGGGTTGGGATAAACATTCAATTGACCATATGTGCCAAAAATTCTCGTTCTTTAGTTTTCGAGTTATAGCCCCTGGAAGTCGAAAACTGCACGACTTTGCCCTCGAATATCTCGACAACGGAGAAAGGAGAATTTCAGGGCACTTTCTCCCAAGAAATATATGGGAATTATCTGTAATTTAGCACAGTTTCAGAACGATTCGTGAAAGTCACCTTTTAAGAATAACTTCCACTGCAGGCCCATATATAAAAGTTTGCTCCTTTATTACTCTGCACATGGACAATTATTTGCGCTGTTATTTGCCCCAGGCATGTACCTATGTAATTACCGTTTACAGTGTAAAGATGGATGTTATCGGTCGCTGAACGTCGGAGCAGTAGGCGTTTAATGCATTTTCCCATAGGGTCCAATGCAAAATTGACACCTCATTTTCTCCATTCTCAAGAGCTTTGAGTCTCTGCAAAACATATACATGTGTAGACACAAATAAGTGAAATAGAATGAAGGCTATTTCAGCTTTAGCTTTTATTCCGTTTGGGAGCTAAAGTCGCACAAACTTTTGTTTACAAAAATTTCGATGGCCTATAGTTCGCAAGTTATGCAATCAGTTGACATAAGATTGTGCATGCATGTAGACATGTTAATGACCTTTATATATGCCAAGTTTCAGATGGCTACCTACTCAAACAAGCAAGCAGTAGCGGTTTGAAATTTTCACAATTTGGGCTACACGTTCGGGACGATTCGTGACCTTAGGTGACTTGCACAATTCGGGCTGAAACTAGTGCCAAATGAGAGGGTTGGGATAAACATTCAATTGACCATATGTGCCAAAAATTCTCGTTCTTTAGTTTTCGAGTTATAGCCCCTGGAAGTCGAAAACTGCACGACTTTGCCCTCGAATATCTCGACAACGGAGAAAGGAGAATTTCAGGGCACTTTCTCCCAAGAAATATATGGGAATTATCTGTAATTTAGCACAGTTTCAGAACGATTCGTGAAAGTCACCTTTTAAGAATAACTTCCACTGCAGGCCCATATATAAAAGTTTGCTCCTTTATTACTCTGCACATGGACAATTATTTGCGCTGTTATTTGCCCCAGGCATGTACCTATGTAATTACCGTTTACAGTGTAAAGATGGATGTTATCGGTCGCTGAACGTCGGAGCAGTAGGCGTTTAATGCATTTTCCCATAGGGTCCAATGCAACATTGACACCTCATTTTCTCCATTCTCAAGAGCTTTGAGTCTCTGCAAAACATATACATGTGTAGACACAAATAAGTGAAATAGAATGAAGGCTATTTCAGCTTTAGCTTTTATTCCGTTTGGGAGCTAAAGTCGCACAAACTTTTGTTTACAAAAATTTCGATGGCCTATAGTTCGCAAGTTATGCAATCAGTTGACATAAGATTGTGCATGCATGTAGACATGTTAATGACCTTTATATATGCCAAGTTTCAGATGGCTACCTACTCAAACAAGCAAGCAGTAGCGGTTTGAAATTTTCACAATATGGGCTACACGTTCGGGACGATTCGTGACCTTAGGTGACTTGCACAATTCGGGCTGAAACTAGTGCCAAATGAGAGGGTTGGGATAAACATTCAATTGACCATATGTGCCAAAAATTCTCGTTCTTTAGTTTTCGAGTTATAGCCCCTGGAAGTCGAAAACTGCACGACTTTGCCCTCGAATATCTCGACAACGGAGAAAGGAGAATTTCAGGGCACTTTCTCCCAAGAAATATATGGGAATTATCTGTAATTTAGCACAGTTTCAGAACGATTCGTGAAAGTCACCTTTTAAGAATAACTTCCACTGCAGGCCCATATATAAAAGTTTGCTCCTTTATTACTCTGCACATGGACAATTATTTGCGCTGTTATTTGCCCCAGGCATGTACCTATGTAATTACCGTTTACAGTGTAAAGATGGATGTTATCGGTCGCTGAACGTCGGAGCAGTAGGCGTTTAATGCATTTTCCCATAGGGTACAATGCAAAATTGACACCTCATTTTCTCCATTCTCAAGAGCTTTGAGTCTCTGCAAAACATATACATGTGTAGACACAAATAAGTGAAATAGAATGAAGGCTATTTCAGCTTTAGCTTTTATTCCGTTTGGGAGCTAAAGTCGCACAAACTTTTGTTTACAAAAATTTTGATGGCCTATAGTTCGCAAGTTATGCAATCAGTTGACATAAGATTGTGCATGCATGTAGACATGTTAATGACCTTTATATATGCCAAGTTTCAGATGGCTACCTACTCAAACAAGCAAGCAGTAGCGGTTTGAAATTTTCACAATTTGGGCTACACGTTCGGGACGATTCGTGACCTTAGGTGACTTGCACAATTCGGGCTGAAACTAGTGCCAAATGAGAGGGTTGGGATAAACATTCAATTGACCATATGTGCCAAAAATTCTCGTTCTTTAGTTTTCGAGTTATAGCCCCTGGAAGTCGAAAACTGCACGACTTTGCCCTCGAATATCTCGACAACGGAGAAAGGAGAATTTCAGGGCACTTTCTCCCAAGAAATATATGGGAATTATCTGTAATTTAGCACAGTTTCAGAACGATTCGTGAAAGTCACCTTTTAAGAATAACTTCCACTGCAGGCCCATATATAAAAGTTTGCTCCTTTATTACTCTGCACAT
Organism: Ctena decussata; assembly: GCA_963989385.1. Taxonomy (NCBI): domain Eukaryota; kingdom Metazoa; phylum Mollusca; class Bivalvia; order Lucinida; family Lucinidae; genus Ctena; species Ctena decussata. Next base: position 249,899 of record CAXDIV010000239.1, on the reverse strand, counting down.
GGACAATTATTTGCGCTGTTATTTGCCCCAGGCATGTACCTATGTAATTACCGTTTACAGTGTAAAGATGGATGTTATCGGTCGCTGAACGTCGGAGCAGTAGGCGTTTAATGCATTTTCCCATAGGGTCCAATGCAAAATTGACACCTCATTTTCTCCATTCTCAAGAGCTTTGAGTCTCTGCAAAACATATACATGTGTAGACACAAATAAGTGAAATAGAATGAAGGCTATTTCAGCTTTAGCTTTTATTCCGTTTGGGAGCTAAAGTCGCACAAACTTTTGTTTACAAAAATTTCGATGGCCTATAGTTCGCAAGTTATGCAATCAGTTGACATAAGATTGTGCATGCATGTAGACATGTTAATGACCTTTATATATGCCAAGTTTCAGATGGCTACCTACTCAAACAAGCAAGCAGTAGCGGTTTGAAATTTTCACAATTTGGGCTACACGTTCGGGACGATTCGTGACCTTAGGTGACTTGCACAATTCGGGCTGAAACTAGTGCCAAATGAGAGGGTTGGGATAAACATTCAATTGACCATATGTGCCAAAAATTCTCGTTCTTTAGTTTTCGAGTTATAGCCCCTGGAAGTCGAAAACTGCACGACTTTGCCCTCGAATATCTCGACAACGGAGAAAGGAGAATTTCAGGGCACTTTCTCCCAAGAAATATATGGGAATTATCTGTAATTTAGCACAGTTTCAGAACGATTCGTGAAAGTCACCTTTTAAGAATAACTTCCACTGCAGGCCCATATATAAAAGTTTGCTCCTTTATTACTCTGCACATGGACAATTATTTGCGCTGTTATTTGCCCCAGGCATGTACCTATGTAATTACCGTTTACAGTGTAAAGATGGATGTTATCGGTCGCTGAACGTCGGAGCAGTAGGCGTTTAATGCATTTTCCCATAGGGTCCAATGCAAAATTGACACCTCATTTTCTCCATTCTCAAGAGCTTTGAGTCTCTGCAAAACATATACATGTGTAGACACAAATAAGTGAAATAGAATGAAGGCTATTTCAGCTTTAGCTTTTATTCCGTTTGGGAGCTAAAGTCGCACAAACTTTTGTTTACAAAAATTTCGATGGCCTATAGTTCGCAAGTTATGCAATCAGTTGACATAAAATTGTGCATGCATGTAGACATGTTAATGACCTTTATATATGCCAAGTTTCAGATGGCTACCTACTCAAACAAGCAAGCAGTAGCGGTTTGAAATTTTCACAATTTGGGCTACACGTTCGGGACGATTCGTGACCTTAGGTGACTTGCACAATTCGGGCTGAAACTAGTGCCAAATGAGAGGGTTGGGATAAACATTCAATTGACCATATGTGCCAAAAATTCTCGTTCTTTAGTTTTCGAGTTATAGCCCCTGGAAGTCGAAAACTGCACGACTTTGCCCTCGAATATCTCGACAACGGAGAAAGGAGAATTTCAGGGCACTTTCTCCCAAGAAATATATGGGAATTATCTGTAATTTAGCACAGTTTCAGAACGATTCGTGAAAGTCACCTTTTAAGAATAACTTCCACTGCAGGCCCATATATAAAAGTTTGCTCCTTTATTACTCTGCACATGGACAATTATTTGCGCTGTTATTTGCCCCAGGCATGTACCTATGTAATTACCGTTTACAGTGTAAAGATGGATGTTATCGGTCGCTGAACGTCGGAGCAGTAGGCGTTTAATGCATTTTCCCATAGGGTCCAATGCAAAATTGACACCTCATTTTCTCCATTCTCAAGAGCTTTGAGTCTCTGCAAAACATATACATGTGTAGACACAAATAAGTGAAATAGAATGAAGGCTATTTCAGCTTTAGTTTTTATTCCGTTTGGGAGCTAAAGTCGCACAAACTTTTGTTTACAAAAATTTCGATGGCCTATAGTTCGCAAGTTATGCAATCAGTTGACATAAGATTGTGCATGCATGTAGACATGTTAATGACCTTTATATATGCCAAGTTTCAGATGGCTACCTACTCAAACAAGCAAGCAGTAGCGGTTTGAAATTTTCACAATTTGGGCTACACGTTCGGGACGATTCGTGACCTTAGGTGACTTGCACAATTCGGGCTGAAACTAGTGCCAAATGAGAGGGTTGGGATAAACATTCAATTGACCATATGTGCCAAAAATTCTCGTTCTTTAGTTTTCGAGTTATAGCCCCTGGAAGTCGAAAACTGCACGACTTTGCCCTCGAATATCTCGACAACGGAGAAAGGAGAATTTCAGGGCACTTTCTCCCAAGAAATATATGGGAATTATCTGTAATTTAGCACAGTTTCAGAACGATTCGTGAAAGTCACCTTTTAAGAATAACTTCCACTGCAGGCCCATATATAAAAGTTTGCTCCTTTATTACTCTGCACATGGACAATTATTTGCGCTGTTATTTGCCCCAGGCATGTACCTATGTAATTACCGTTTACAGTGTAAAGATGGATGTTATCGGTCGCTGAACGTCGGAGCAGTAGGCGTTTAATGCATTTTCCCATAGGGTCCAATGCAAAATTGACACCTCATTTTCTCCATTCTCAAGAGCTTTGAGTCTCTGCAAAACATATACATGTGTAGACACAAATAAGTGAAATAGAATGAAGGCTATTTCAGCTTTAGCTTTTATTCCGTTTGGGAGCTAAAGTCGCACAAACTTTTGTTTACAAAAATTTCGATGGCCTATAGTTCGCAAGTTATGCAATCAGTTGACATAAGATTGTGCATGCATGTAGACATGTTAATGACCTTTATATATGCCAAGTTTCAGATGGCTACCTACTCAAACAAGCAAGCAGTAGCGGTTTGAAATTTTCACAATTTGGGCTACACGTTCGGGACGATTCGTGACCTTAGGTGACTTGCACAATTCGGGCTGAAACTAGTGCCAAATGAGAGGGTTGGGATAAACATTCAATTGACCATATGTGCCAAAAATTCTCGTTCTTTAGTTTTCGAGTTATAGCCCCTGGAAGTCGAAAACTGCACGACTTTGCCCTCGAATATCTCGACAACGGAGAAAGGAGAATTTCAGGGCACTTTCTCCCAAGAAATATATGGGAATTATCTGTAATTTAGCACAGTTTCAGAACGATTCGTGAAAGTCACCTTTTAAGAATAACTTCCACTGCAGGCCCATATATAAAAGTTTGCTCCTTTATTACTCTGCACATGGACAATTATTTGCGCTGTTATTTGCCCCAGGCATGTACCTATGTAATTACCGTTTACAGTGTAAAGATGGATGTTATCGGTCGCTGAACGTCGGAGCAGTAGGCGTTTAATGCGTTTTCCCATAGGGTCCAATGCAACATTGACACCTCATTTTCTCCATTCTCAAGAGCTTTGAGTCTCTGCAAAACATATACATGTGTAGACACAAATAAGTGAAATAGAATGAAGGCTATTTCAGCTTTAGCTTTTATTCCGTTTGGGAGCTAAAGTCGCACAAACTTTTGTTTACAAAAATTTCGATGGCCTATAGTTCGCAAGTTATGCAATCAGTTGACATAAGATTGTGCATGCATGTAGACATGTTAATGACCTTTATATATGCCAAGTTTCAGATGGCTACCTACTCAAACAAGCAAGCAGTAGCGGTTTGAAATTTTCACAATTTGGGCTACACGTTCGGGACGATTCGTGACCTTAGGTGACTTGCACAATTCGGGCTGAAACTAGTGCCAAATGAGAGGGTTGGGATAAACATTCAATTGACCATATGTGCCAAAAATTCTCGTTCTTTAGTTTTCGAGTTATAGCCCCTGGAAGTCGAAAACTGCACGACTTTGCCCTCGAATATCTCGACAACGGAGAAAGGAGAATTTCAGGGCACTTTCTCCCAAGAAATATATGGGAATTATCTGTAATTTAGCACAGTTTCAGAACGATTCGTGAAAGTCACCTTTTAAGAATAACTTCCACTGCAGGCCCATATATAAAAGTTTGCTCCTTTATTACTCTGCACATGGACAATTATTTGCGCTGTTATTTGCCCCAGGCATGTACCTATGTAATTACCGTTTACAGTGTAAAGGTGGATGTTATCGGTCGCTGAACGTCGGAGCAGTAGGCGTTTAATGCATTTTCCCATAGGGTCCAATGCAAAATTGACACCTCATTTTCTCCATTCTCAAGAGCTTTGAGTCTCTGCAAAACATATACATGTGTAGACACAAATAAGTGAAATAGAATGAAGGCTATTTCAGCTTTAGCTTTTATTCCGTTTGGGAGCTAAAGTCGCACAAACTTTTGTTTACAAAAATTTCGATGGCCTATAGTTCGCAAGTTATGCAATCAGTTGACATAAGATTGTGCATGCATGTAGACATGTTAATGACCTTTATATATGCCAAGTTTCAGATGGCTACCTACTCAAACAAGCAAGCAGTAGCGGTTTGAAATTTTCACAATTTGGGCTACACGTTCGGGACGATTCGTGACCTTAGGTGACTTGCACAATTCGGGCTGAAACTAGTGCCAAATGAGAGGGTTGGGATGAACATTCAATTGACCATATGTGCCAAAAATTCTCGTTCTTTAGTTTTCGAGTTATAGCCCCTGGAAGTCGAAAACTGCACGACTTTGCCCTCGAATATCTCGACAACGGAGAAAGGAGAATTTCAGGGCACTTTCTCCCAAGAAATATATGGGAATTATCTGTAATTTAGCACAGTTTCAGAACGATTCGTGAAAGTCACCTTTTAAGAATAACTTCCACTGCAGGCCCATATATAAAAGTTTGCTCCTTTATTACTCTGCACATGGACAATTATTTGCGCTGTTATTTGCCCCAGGCATGTACCTATGTAATTACCGTTTACAGTGTAAAGATGGATGTTATCGGTCGCTGAACGTCGGAGCAGTAGGCGTTTAATGCATTTTCCCATAGGGTCCAATGCAAAATTGACACCTCATTTTCTCCATTCTCAAGAGCTTTGAGTCTCTGCAAAACATATACATGTGTAGACACAAATAAGTGAAATAGAATGAAGGCTATTTCAGCTTTAGCTTTTATTCCGTTTGGGAGCTAAAGTCGCACAAACTTTTGTTTACAAAAATTTCGATGGCCTATAGTTCGCAAGTTATGCAATCAGTTGCCATAAGATTGTGCATGCATGTAGACATGTTAATGACCTTTATATATGCCAAGTTTCAGATGGCTACCTACTCAAACAAGCAAGCAGTAGCGGTTTGAAATTTTCACAATTTGGGCTACACGTTCGGGACGATTCGTGACCTTAGGTGACTTGCACAATTCGGGCTGAAACTAGTGCCAAATGAGAGGGTTGGGATAAACATTCAATTGACCATATGTGCCAAAAATTCTCGTTCTTTAGTTTTCGAGTTATAGCCCCTGGAAGTCGAAAACTGCACGACTTTGCCCTCGAATATCTCGACAACGGAGAAAGGAGAATTTCAGGGCACTTTCTCCCAAGAAATATATGGGAATTATCTGTAATTTAGCACAGTTTCAGAACGATTCGTGAAAGTCACCTTTTAAGAATAACTTCCACTGCAGGCCCATATATAAAAGTTTGCTCCTTTATTACTCTGCACATGGACAATTATTTGCGCTGTTATTTGCCCCAGGCATGTACCTATGTAATTACCGTTTACAGTGTAAAGATGGATGTTATCGGTCGCTGAACGTCGGAGCAGTAGGCGTTTAATGCATTTTCCCATAGGGTCCAATGCAAAATTGACACCTCATTTTCTCCATTCTCAAGAGCTTTGAGTCTCTGCAAAACATATACATGTGTAGACACAAATAAGTGAAATAGAATGAAGGCTATTTCAGCTTTAGCTTTTATTCCGTTTGGGAGCTAAAGTCGCACAAACTTTTGTTTACAAAAATTTCGATGGCCTATAGTTCGCAAGTTATGCAATCAGTTGACATAAGATTGTGCATGCATGTAGACATGTTAATGACCTTTGTATATGCCAAGTTTCAGATGGCTACCTACTCAAACAAGCAAGCAGTAGCGGTTTGAAATTTTCACAATTTGGGCTACACGTTCGGGACGATTCGTGACCTTAGGTGACTTGCACAATTCGGGCTGAAACTAGTGCCAAATGAGAGGGTTGGGATAAACATTCAATTGACCATATGTGCCAAAAATTCTCGTTCTTTAGTTTTCGAGTTATAGCCCCTGGAAGTCGAAAACTGCACGACTTTGCCCTCGAATATCTCGACAACGGAGAAAGGAGAATTTCAGGGCACTTTCTCCCAAGAAATATATGGGAATTATCTGTAATTTAGCACAGTTTCAGAACGATTCGTGAAAGTCACCTTTTAAGAATAACTTCCACTGCAGGCCCATATATAAAAGTTTGCTCCTTTATTACTCTGCACATGGACAATTATTTGCGCTGTTATTTGCCCCAGGCATGTACCTATGTAATTACCGTTTACAGTGTAAAGGTGGATGTTATCGGTCGCTGAACGTCGGAGCAGTAGGCGTTTAATGCATTTTCCCATAGGGTCCAATGCAAAATTGACACCTCATTTTCTCCATTCTCAAGAGCTTTGAGTCTCTGCAAAACATATACATGTGTAGACACAAATAAGTGAAATAGAATGAAGGCTATTTCAGCTTTAGCTTTTATTCCGTTTGGGAGCTAAAGTCGCACAAACTTTTGTTTACAAAAATTTCGATGGCCTATAGTTCGCAAGTTATGCAATCAGTTGACATAAGATTGTGCATGCATGTAGACATGTTAATGACCTTTATATATGCCAAGTTTCAGATGGCTACCTACTCAAACAAGCAAGCAGTAGCGGTTTGAAATTTTCACAATTTGGGCTACACGTTCGGGACGATTCGTGACCTTAGGTGACTTGCACAATTCGGGCTGAAACTAGTGCCAAATGAGAGGGTTGGGATAAACATTCAATTGACCATATGTGCCAAAAATTCTCGTTCTTTAGTTTTCGAGTTATAGCCCCTGGAAGTCGAAAACTGCACGACTTTGCCCTCGAATATCTCGACAACGGAGAAAGGAGAATTTCAGGGCACTTTCTCCCAAGAAATATATGGGAATTATCTGTAATTTAGCACAGTTTCAGAACGATTCGTGAAAGTCACCTTTTAAGAATAACTTCCACTGCAGGCCCATATATAAAAGTTTGCTCCTTTATTACTCTGCACATGGACAATTATTTGCGCTGTTATTTGCCCCAGGCATGTACCTATGTAATTACCGTTTACAGTGTAAAGATGGATGTTATCGGTCGCTGAACGTCGGAGCAGTAGGCGTTTAATGCATTTTCCCATAGGGTCCAATGCAAAATTGACACCTCATTTTCTCCATTCTCAAGAGCTTTGAGTCTCTGCAAAACATATACATGTGTAGACACAAATAAGTGAAATAGAATGAAGGCTATTTAAGCTTTAGCTTTTATTCCGTTTGGGAGCTAAAGTCGCACAAACTTTTGTTTACAAAAATTTCGATGGCCTATAGTTCGCAAGTTATGCAATCAGTTGACATAAGATTGTGCATGCATGTAGACATGTTAATGACCTTTATATATGCCAAGTTTCAGATGGCTACCTACTCAAACAAGCAAGCAGTAGCGGTTTGAAATTTTCACAATTTGGGCTACACGTTCGGGACGATTCGTGACCTTAGGTGACTTGCACAATTCGGGCTGAAACTAGTGCCAAATGAGAGGGTTGGGATAAACATTCAATTGACCATATGTGCCAAAAATTCTCGTTCTTTAGTTTTCGAGTTATAGCCCCTGGTAGTCGAAAACTGCACGACTTTGCCCTCGAATATCTCGACAACGGAGAAAGGAGAATTTCAGGGCACTTTCTCCCAAGAAATATATGGGAATTATCTGTAATTTAGCACAGTTTCAGAACGATTCGTGAAAGTCACCTTTTAAGAATAACTTCCACTGCAGGCCCATATATAAAAGTTTGCTCCTTTATTACTCTGCACATGGACAATTATTTGCGCTGTTATTTCCCCCAGGCATGTACCTATGTAATTACCGTTTACAGTGTAAAGATGGATGTTATCGGTCGCTGAACGTCGGAGCAGTAGGCGTTTAATGCATTTTCCCATAGGGTCCAATGCAAAATTGACACCTCATTTTCTCCATTCTCAAGAGCTTTGAGTCTCTGCAAAACATATACATGTGTAGACACAAATAAGTGAAATAGAATGAAGGCTATTTCAGCTTTAGCTTTTATTCCGTTTGGGAGCTAAAGTCGCACAAACTTTTGTTTACAAAAATTTCGATGGCCTATAGTTCGCAAGTTATGCAATCAGTTGACATAAGATTGTGCATGCATGTAGACATGTTAATGACCTTTATATATGCCAAGTTTCAGATGGCTACCTACTCAAACAAGCAAGCAGTAGCGGTTTGAAATTTTCACAATTTGGGCTACACGTTCGGGACGATTCGTGACCTTAGGTGACTTGCACAATTCGGGCTGAAACTAGTGCCAAATGAGAGGGTTGGGATAAACATTCAATTGACCATATGTGCCAAAAATTCTCGTTCTTTAGTTTTCGAGTTATAGCCCCTGGAAGTCGAAAACTGCACGACTTTGCCCTCGAATATCTCGACAACGGAGAAAGGAGAATTTCAGGGCACTTTCTCCCAAGAAATATATGGGAATTATCTGTAATTTAGCACAGTTTCAGAACGATTCGTGAAAGTCACCTTTTAAGAATAACTTCCACTGCAGGCCCATATATAAAAGTTTGCTCCTTTATTACTCTGCACATGGACAATTATTTGCGCTGTTATTTGCCCCAGGCATGTACCTATGTAATTACCGTTTACAGTGTAAAGATGGATGTTATCGGTCGCTGAACGTCGGAGCAGTAGGCGTTTAATGCATTTTCCCATAGGGTCCAATGCAAAATTGACACCTCATTTTCTCCATTCTCAAGAGCTTTGAGTCTCTGCAAAACATATACATGTGTAGACACAAATAAGTGAAATAGAATGAAGGCTATTTCAGCTTTAGCTTTTATTCCGTTTGGGAGCTAAAGTCGCACAAACTTTTGTTTACAAAAATTTCGATGGCCTATAGTTCGCAAGTTATGCAATCAGTTGACATAAGATTGTGCATGCATGTGGACATGTTAATGACCTTTTGTTTGCCAAGTTTCAGATGGCTACCTACTCAAACAAGCAAGCAGTAGCGGTTTGAAATTTTCACAATTTGGGCTACACGTTCGGGACGATTCGTGACCTTAGGTGACTTGCACAATTCGGGCTGAAACTAGTGCCAAATGAGAGGGTTGGGATAAACATTCAATTGACCATATGTGCCAAAAATTCTCGTTCTTTAGTTTTCGAGTTATAGCCCCTGGTAGTCGAAAACTGCACGACTTTGCCCTCGAATATCTCGACAACGGAGAAAGGAGAATTTCAGGGCACTTTCTCCCAAGAAATATATGGGAATTATCTGTAATTTAGCACAGTTTCAGAACGATTCGTGAAAGTCACCTTTTAAGAATAACTTCCACTGCAGGCCCATATATAAAAGTTTGCTCCTTTATTACTCTGCACATGGACAATTATTTGCGCTGTTATTTGCCCCAGGCATGTACCTATGTAATTACCGTTTACAGTGTAAAGATGGATGTTATCGGTCGCTGAACGTCGGAGCAGTAGGCGTTTAATGCATTTTCCCATAGGGTCCAATGCAAAATTGACACCTCATTTTCTCCATTCTCAAGAGCTTTGAGTCTCTGCAAAACATATACATGTGTAGACACAAATAAGTGAAATAGAATGAAGGCTATTTCAGCTTTAGCTTTTATTCCGTTTGGGAGCTAAAGTCGCACAAACTTTTATTTACAAAAATTTCGATGGCCTATAGTTCGCAAGTTATGCAATCAGTTGACATAAGATTGTGCATGCATGTAGACATGTTAATGACCTTTATATATGCCAAGTTTCAGATGGCTACCTACTCAAACAAGCAAGCAGTAGCGGTTTGAAATTTTCACAATTTGGGCTACACGTTCGGGACGATTCGTGACCTTAGGTGACTTGCACAATTCGGGCTGAAACTAGTGCCAAATGAGAGGGTTGGGATAAACATTCAATTGACCATATGTGCCAAAAATTCTCGTTCTTTAGTTTTCGAGTTATAGCCCCTGGAAGTCGAAAACTGCACGACTTTGTCCTCGAATATCTCGACAACGGAGAAAGGAGAATTTCAGGGCACTTTCTCCCAAGAAATATATGGGAATTATCTGTAATTTAGCACAGTTTCAGAACGATTCGTGAAAGTCACCTTTTAAGAATAACTTCCACTGCAGGCCCATATATAAAAGTTTGCTCCTTTATTACTCTGCACATGGACAATTATTTGCGCTGTTATTTGCCCCAGGCATGTACCTATGTAATTACCGTTTACAGTGTAAAGATGGATGTTATCGGTCGCTGAACGTCGGAGCAGTAGGCGTTTAATGCATTTTCCCATAGGGTCCAATGCAAAATTGACACCTCATTTTCTCCATTCTCAAGAGCTTTGAGTCTCTGCAAAACATATACATGTGTAGACACAAATAAGTGAAATAGAATGAAGGCTATTTCAGCTTTAGCTTTTACTCCGTTTGGGAGCTAAAGTCGCACAAACTTTTGTTTACAAAAATTTCGATGGCCTATAGTTCGCAAGTTATGCAATCAGTTGACATAAGATTGTGCATGCATGTAGACATGTTAATGACCTTTATATATGCCAAGTTTCAGATGGCTACCTACTCAAACAAGCAAGCAGTAGCGGTTTGAAATTTTCACAATTTGGGCTACACGTTCGGGACGATTCGTGACCTTAGGTGACTTGCACAATTCGGGCTGAAACTAGTGCCAAATGAGAGGGTTGGGATAAACATTCAATTGACCATATGTGCCAAAAATTCTCGTTCTTTAGTTTTCGAGTTATAGCCCCTGGAAGTCGAAAACTGCACGACTTTGCCCTCGAATATCTCGACAACGGAGAAAGGAGAATTTCAGGGCACTTTCTCCCAAGAAATATATGGGAATTATCTGTAATTTAGCACAGTTTCAGAACGATTCGTGAAAGTCACCTTTTAAGAATAACTTCCACTGCAGGCCCATATATAAAAGTTTGCTCCTTTATTACTCTGCACATGGACAATTATTTGCGCTGTTATTTGCCCCAGGCATGTACCTATGTAATTACCGTTTACATTGTAAAGATGGATGTTATCGGTCGCTGAACGTCGGAGCAGTAGGCGTTTAATGCATTTTCCCATAGGGTCCAATGCAAAATTGACACCTCATTTTCTCCATTCTCAAGAGCTTTGAGTCTCTGCAAAACATATACATGTGTAGACACAAATAAGTGAAATAGAATGAAGGCTATTTCAGCTTTAGCTTTTATTCCGTTTGGGAGCTAAAGTCGCACAAACTTTTGTTTACAAAAATGTCGATGGCCTATAGTTCGCAAGTTATGCAATCAGTTGACATAAGATTGTGCATGCATGTAGACATGTTAATGACCTTTATATATGCCAAGTTTCAGATGGCTACCTACTCAAACAAGCAAGCAGTAGCGGTTTGAAATTTTCACAATTTGGGCTACACGTTCGGGACGATTCGTGACCTTAGGTGACTTGCACAATTCGGGCTGAAACTAGTGCCAAATGAGAGGGTTGGGATAAACATTCAATTGACCATATGTGCCAAAAATTCTCGTTCTTTAGTTTTCGAGTTATAGCCCCTGGAAGTCGAAAACTGCACGACTTTGCCCTCGAATATCTCGACAACGGAGAAAGGAGAATTTCAGGGCACTTTCTCCCAAGAAATATATGGGAATTATCTGTAATTTAGCACAGTTTCAGAACGATTCGTGAAAGTCACCTTTTAAGAATAACTTCCACTGCAGGCCCATATATAAAAGTTTGCTCCTTTATTACTCTGCACATGGACAATTATTTGCGCTGTTATTTGCCCCAGGCATGTACCTATGTAATTACCGTTTACAGTGTAAAGATGGATGTTATCGGTCGCTGAACGTCGGAGCAGTAGGCGTTTAATGCATTTTCCCATAGGGTCCAATGCAAAATTGACACCTCATTTTCTCCATTCTCAAGAGCTTTGAGTCTCTGCAAAACATATACATGTGTAGACACAAATAAGTGAAATAGAATGAAGGCTATTTCAGCTTAGCTTTTATTCCGTTTGGGAGCTAAAGTCGCACAAACTTTTGTTTACAAAAATTTCGATGGCCTATAGTTCGCAAGTTATGCAATCAGTTGACATAAGATTGTGCATGCATGTAGACATGTTAATGACCTTTATATATGCCAAGTTTCAGATGGCTACCTACTCAAACAAGCAAGCAGTAGCGGTTTGAAATTTTCACAATTTGGGCTACACGTTCGGGACGATTCGTGACCTTAGGTGACTTGCACAATTCGGGCTGAAACTAGTGCCAAATGAGAGGGTTGGGATAAACATTAGATTGACCATATGTGACAAAAATTCTCGTTCTTTAGTTTTCGAGTTATAGCCCCTGGAAGTCGAAAACTGCACGACTTTGCCCTCGAATATCTCGACAACGGAGAAAGGAGAATTTCAGGGCACTTTCTCCCAAGAAATATATGGGAATTATCTGTAATTTAGCACAGTTTCAGAACGATTCGTGAAAGTCACCTTTTAAGAATAACTTCCACTGCAGGCCCATATATAAAAGTTTGCTCCTTTATTACTCTGCACATGGACAATTATTTGCGCTATTATTTGCCCCAGGCATGTACCTATGTAATTACCGTTTACAGTGTAAAGATGGATGTTATCGGTCGCTGAACGTCGGAGCAGTAGGCGTTTAATGCATTTTCCCATAGGGTCCAATGCAAAATTGACACCTCATTTTCTCCATTCTCAAGAGCTTTGAGTCTCTGCAAAACATATACATGTGTAGACACAAATAAGTGAAATAGAATGAAGGCTATTTCAGCTTTAGCTTTTATTCCGTTTGGGAGCTAAAGTCGCACAAACTTTTGTTTACAAAAATTTCGATGGCCTATAGTTCGCAAGTTATGCAATCAGTTGACATAAGATTGTGCATGCATGTAGACATGTTAATGACCTTTATATATGCCAAGTTTCAGATGGCTACCTACTCAAACAAGCAAGCAGTAGCGGTTTGAAATTTTCACAATTTGGGCTACACGTTCGGGACGATTCGTGACCTTAGGTGACTTGCACAATTCGGGCTGAAACTAGTGCCAAATGAGAGGGTTGGGATAAACATTAGATTGACCATATGTGACAAAAATTCTCGTTCTTTAGTTTTCGAGTTATAGCCCCTGGAAGTCGAAAACTGCACGACTTTGCCCTCGAATATCTCGACAACGGAGAAAGGAGAATTTCAGGGCACTTTCTCCCAAGAAATATATGGGAATTATCTGTAATTTAGCACAGTTTCAGAACGATTCGTGAAAGTCACCTTTTAAGAATAACTTCCACTGCAGGCCCATATATAAAAGTTTGCTCCTTTATTACTCTGCACATGGACAATTATTTGCGCTGTTATTTGCCCCAGGCATGTACCTATGTAATTACCGTTTACAGTGTAAAGATGGATGTTATCGGTCGCTGAACGTCGGAGCAGTAGGCGTTTAATGCATTTTCCCATAGGGTCCAATGCAAAATTGACACCTCATTTTCTGCATTCTCAAGAGCTTTGAGTTTCTGCAAAACATATACATGTGTAGACACAAATAAGTGAAATAGAATGAAGGCTATTTCAGCTTTAGCTTTTATTCCGTTTGGGAGCTAAAGTCGCACAAACTTTTGTTTACAAAAATTTCGATGGCCTATAGTTCGCAAGTTATGCAATCAGTTGACATAAGATTGTGCATGCATGTAGACATGTTAATGACCTTTATATATGCCAAGTTTCAAATGGCTACCTACTCAAACAAGCAAGCAGAAGCGGTTTGAAATTTTCACAATTTGGGCTACACGTTCGGGACGATTCGTGACCTTAGGTGACTTGCACAATTCGGGCTGAAACTAGTGCCAAATGAGAGGGTTGGGATAAACATTCAATTGACCATATGTGCCAAAAATTCTCGTTCTTTAGTTTTCGAGTTATAGCCCCTGGAAGTCGAAAACTGCACGACTTTGCCCTCGAATATCTCGACAACGGAGAAAGGAGAATTTCAGGGCACTTTCTCCCAAGAAATATATGGGAATTATCTGTAATTTAGCACAGTTTCAGAACGATTCGTGAAAGTCACCTTTTAAGAATAACTTCCACTGCAGGCCCATATATAAAAGTTTGCTCCTTTATTACTCTGCACATGGACAATTATTTGCGCTGTTATTTGCCCCAGGCATGTACCTATGTAATTACCGTTTACAGTGTAAAGATGGATGTTATCGGTCGCTGAACGTCGGAGCAGTAGGCGTTTAATGCATTTTCCCATAGGGTCCAATGCAAAATTGACACCTCATTTTCTCCATTCTCAAGAGCTTTGAGTCTCTGCAAAACATATACATGTGTAGACACAAATAAGTGAAATAGAATGAAGGCTATTTCAGCTTTAGCTTTTATTCCGTTTGGGAGCTAAAGTCGCACAAACTTTTGTTTACAAAAATTTCGATGGCCTATAGTTCGCAAGTTATGCAATCAGTTGACATAAGATTGTGCATGCATGTAGACATGTTAATGACCTTTATATATGCCAAGTTTCAGATGGCTACCTACTCAATCAAGCAAGCAGTAGCGGTTTGAAATTTTCACAATTTGGGCTACACGTTCGGGACGATTCGTGACCTTAGGTGACTTGCACAATTCGGGCTGAAACTAGTGCCAAATGAGAGGGTTGGGATAAACATTCAATTGACCATATGTGCCAAAAATTCTCGTTCTTTAGTTTTCGAGTTATAGCCCCTGGAAGTCGAAAACTGCACGACTTTGCCCTCGAATATCTCGACAACGGAGAAAGGAGAATTTCAGGGCACTTTCTCCCAAGAAACATATGGGAATTATCTGTAATTTAGCACAGTTTCAGAACGATTCGTGAAAGTCACCTTTTAAGAATAACTTCCACTGCAGGCCCATATATAAAAGTTTGCTCCTTTATTACTCTGCACATGGACAATTATTTGCGCTGTTATTTGCCCCAGGCATGTACCTATGTAATTACCGTTTACAGTGTAAAGATGGATGTTATCGGTCGCTGAACGTCGGAGCAGTAGGCGTTTAATGCATTTTCCCATAGGGTCCCATGCAAAATTGACACCTCATTTTCTCCATTCTCAAGAGCTTTGAGTCTCTGCAAAACATATACATGTGTAGACACAAATAAGTGAAATAGAATGAAGGCTATTTCAGCTTTAGCTTTTATTCCGTTTGGGAGCTAAAGTCGCACAAACTTTTGTTTACAAAAATTTCGATGGCCTATAGTTCGCAAGTTATGCAATCAGTTGACATAAGATTGTGCATGCATGTAGACATGTTAATGACCTTTATATATGCCAAGTTTCAGATGGCTACCTACTCAAACAAGCAAGCAGTAGCGGTTTGAAATTTTCACAATTTGGGCTACACGTTCGGGACGATTCGTGACCTTAGGTGACTTGCACAATTCGGGCTGAAACTAGTGCCAAATGAGAGGGTTGGGATAAACATTCAATTGACCATATGTGCCAAAAATTCTCGTTCTTTAGTTTTCGAGTTATAGCCCCTGGAAGTCGAAAACTGCACGACTTTGCCCTCGAATATCTCGACAACGGAGAAAGGAGAATTTCAGGGCACTTTCTCCCAAGAAATATATGGGAATTATCTGTAATTTAGCACGGTTTCAGAACGATTCGTGAAAGTCACCTTTTAAGAATAACTTCCACTGCAGGCCCATATATAAAAGTTTGCTCCTTTATTACTCTGCACATGGACAATTATTTGCGCTGTTATTTGCCCCAGGCATGTACCTATGTAATTACCGTTTACAGTGTAAAGATGGATGTTATCGGTCGCTGAACGTCGGAGCAGTAGGCGTTTAATGCATTTTCCCATAGGGTCCAATGCAAAATTGACACCTCATTTTCTCCATTCTCAAGAGCTTTGAGTCTCTGCAAAACATATACATGTGTAGACACAAATAAGTGAAATAGAATGAAGGCTATTTCAGCTTTAGCTTTTATTCCGTTTGGGAGCTAAAGTCGCACAAACTTTTGTTTACAAAAATTTCGATGGCCTATAGTTCGCAAGTTATGCAATCAGTTGACATAAGATTGTGCATGCATGTAGACATGTTAATGACCTTTATATATGCCAAGTTTCAGATGGCTACCTACTCAAACAAGCAAGCAGTAGCGGTTTGAAATTTTCACAATTTGGGCTACACGTTCGGGACGAATCGTGACCTTAGGTGACTTGCACAATTCGGGCTGAAACTAGTGCCAAATGAGAGGGTTGGGATAAACATTCAATTGACCATATGTGCCAAAAATTCTCGTTCTTTAGTTTTCGAGTTATAGCCCCTGGAAGTCGAAAACTGCACGACTTTGCCCTCGAATATCTCGACAACGGAGAAAGGAGAATTTCAGGGCACTTTCTCCCAAGAAATATATGGGAATTATCTGTAATTTAGCACAGTTTCAGAACGATTCGTGAAAGTCACCTTTTAAGAATAACTTCCACTGCAGGCCCATATATAAAAGTTTGCTCCTTTATTACTCTGCACATGGACAATTATTTGCGCTGTTATTTGCCCCAGGCATGTACCTATGTAATTACCGTTTACAGTGTAAAGATGGATGTTATCGGTCGCTGAACGTCGGAGCAGTAGGCGTTTAATGCATTTTCCCATAGGGTCCAATGCAAAATTGACACCTCATTTTCTGCATTCTCAAGAGCTTTGAGTTTCTGCAAAACATATACATGTGTAGACACAAATAAGTGAAATAGAATGAAGGCTATTTCAGCTTTAGCTTTTATTCCGTTTGGGAGCTAAAGTCGCACAAACTTTTGTTTACAAAAATTTCGATGGCCTATAGTTCGCAAGTTATGCAATCAGTTGACATAAGATTGTGCATGCATGTAGACATGATAATGACCTTTATATATGCCAAGTTTCAGATGGCTACCTACTCAAACAAGCAAGCAGTAGCGGTTTGAAATTTTCACAATTTGGGCTACACGTTCGGGACGATTCGTGACCTTAGGTGACTTGCACAATTCGGGCTGAAACTAGTGCCAAATGAGAGGGTTGGGATAAACATTCAATTGACCATATGTGCCAAAAATTCTCGTTCTTTAGTTTTCGAGTTATAGCCCCTGGAAGTCGAAAACTGCACGACTTTGCCCTCGAATATCTCGACAACGGAGAAAGGAGAATTTCAGGGCACTTTCTCCCAAGAAATATATGGGAATTATCTGTAATTTAGCACAGTTTCAGAACGATTCGTGAAAGTCACCTTTTAAGAATAACTTCCACTGCAGGCCCATATATAAAAGTTTGCTCCTTTATTACTCTGCACATGGACAATTATTTGCGCTATTATTTGCCCCAGGCATGTACCTATGTAATTACCGTTTACAGTGTAAAGATGGATGTTATCGGTCGCTGAACGTCGGAGCAGTAGGCGTTTAATGCATTTTCCCATAGGGTCCAATGCAAAATTGACACCTCATTTTCTCCATTCTCAAGAGCTTTGAGTCTCTGCAAAACATATACATGTGTAGACACAAATAAGTGAAATAGAATGAAGGCTATTTCAGCTTTAGCTTTTATTCCGTTTGGGAGCTAAAGTCGCACAAACTTTTGTTTACAAAAATTTCGATGGCCTATAGTTCGCAAGTTATGCAATCAGTTGACATAAGATTGTGCATGCATGTAGACATGTTAATGACCTTTATATATGCCAAGTTTCAGATGGCTACCTACTCAAACAAGCAAGCAGTAGCGGTTTGAAATTTTCACAATTTGGGCTACACGTTCGGGACGATTCGTGACCTTAGGTGACTTGCACAATTCGGGCTGAAACTAGTGCCAAATGAGAGGGTTGGGATAAACATTCAATTGACCATATGTGCCAAAAATTCTCGTTCTTTAGTTTTCGAGTTATAGCCCCTGGAAGTCGAAAACTGCACGACTTTGCCCTCGAATATCTCGACAACGGAGAAAGGAGAATTTCAGGGCACTTTCTCCCAAGAAATATATGGGAATTATCTGTAATTTAGCACAGTTTCAGAACGATTCGTGAAAGTCACCTTTTAAGAATAACTTCCACTGCAGGCCCATATATAAAAGTTTGCTCCTTTATTACTCTGCACATGGACAATTATTTGCGCTGTTATTTGCCCCAGGCATGTACCTATGTAATTACCGTTTACAGTGTAAAGATGGATGTTATCGGTCGCTGAACGTCGGAGCAGTAGGCGTTTAATGCATTTTCCCATAGGGTCCAATGCAAAATTGACACCTCATTTTCTCCATTCTCAAGAGCTTTGAGTCTCTGCAAAACATATACATGTGTAGACACAAATAAGTGAAATAGAATGAAGGCTATTTCAGCTTTAGCTTTTATTCCGTTTGGGAGCTAAAGTCGCACAAACTTTTGTTTACAAAAATTTCGATGGCCTATAGTTCGCAAGTTATGCAATCAGTTGACATAAGATTGTGCATGCATGTAGACATGATAATGACCTTTATATATGCCAAGTTTCAGATGGCTACCTACTCAAACAAGCAAGCAGTAGCGGTTTGAAATTTTCACAATTTGGGCTACACGTTCGGGACGATTCGTGACCTTAGGTGACTTGCACAATTCGGGCTGAAACTAGTGCCAAATGAGAGGGTTGGGATAAACATTCAATTGACCATATGTGCCAAAAATTCTCGTTCTTTAGTTTTCGAGTTATAGCCCCTGGAAGTCGAAAACTGCACGACTTTGCCCTCGAATATCTCGACAACGGAGAAAGGAGAATTTCAGGGCACTTTCTCCCAAGAAATATATAGGAATTATCTGTAATTTAGCACAGTTTCAGAACGATTCGTGAAAGTCACCTTTTAAGAATAACTTCCACTGCAGGCCCATATATAAAAGTTTGCTCCTTTATTACTCTGCACATGGACAATTATTTGCGCTGTTATTTGCCCCAGGCATGTACCTATGTAATTACCGTTTACAGTGTAAAGATGGATGTTATCGGTCGCTGAACGTCGGAGCAGTAGGCGTTTAATGCATTTTCCCATAGGGTCCAATGCAAAATTGACACCTCATTTTCTCCATTCTCAAGAGCTTTGAGTCTCTGCAAAACATATACATGTGTAGACACAAATAAGTGAAATAGAATGAAGGCTATTTCAGCTTTAGCTTTTATTCCGTTTGGGAGCTAAAGTCGCACAAACTTTTGTTTACAAAAATTTCGATGGCCTATAGTTCGCAAGTTATGCAATCAGTTGACATAAGATTGTGCATGCATGTAGACATGTTAATGACCTTTATATATGCCAAGTTTCAGATGGCTACCTACTCAAACAAGCAAGCAGTAGCGGTTTGAAATTTTCACAATTTGGGCTACACGTTCGGGACGATTCGTGACCTTAGGTGACTTGCACAATTCGGGCTGAAACTAGTGCCAAATGAGAGGGTTGGGATAAACATTCAATTGACCATATGTGCCAAAAATTCTCGTTCTTTAGTTTTCGAGTTATAGCCCCTGGAAGTCGAAAACTGCACGACTTTGCCCTCGAATATCTCGACAACGGAGAAAGGAGAATTTCAGGGCACTTTCTCCCAAGAAATATATGGGAATTATCTGTAATTTAGCACAGTTTCAGAACGATTCGTGAAAGTCACCTTTTAAGAATAACTTCCACTGCAGGCCCATATATAAAAGTTTGCTCCTTTATTACTCTGCACATGGACAATTATTTGCGCTGTTATTTGCCCCAGGCATGTACCTATGTAATTACCGTTTACAGTGTAAAGATGGATGTTATCGGTCGCTGAACGTCGGAGCAGTAGGCGTTTAATGCATTTTCCCATAGGGTCCAATGCAAAATTGACACCTCATTTTCTCCATTCTCAAGAGCTTTGAGTCTCTGCAAAACATATACATGTGTAGACACAAATAAGTGAAATAGAATGAAGGCTATTTAAGCTTTAGCTTTTATTCCGTTTGGGAGCTAAAGTCGCACAAACTTTTGTTTACAAAAATTTCGATGGCCTATAGTTCGCAAGTTATGCAATCAGTTGACATAAGATTGTGCATGCATGTAGACATGTTAATGACCTTTATATATGCCAAGTTTCAGATGGCTACCTACTCAAACAAGCAAGCAGTAGCGGTTTGAAATTTTCACAATTTGGGCTACACGTTCGGGACGATTCGTGACCTTAGGTGACTTGCACAATTCGGGCTGAAACTAGTGCCAAATGAGAGGGTTGGGATAAACATTCAATTGACCATATGTGCCAAAAATTCTCGTTCTTTAGTTTTCGAGTTATAGCCCCTGGAAGTCGAAAACTGCACGACTTTGCCCTCGAATATCTCGACAACGGAGAAAGGAGAATTTCAGGGCACTTTCTCCCAAGAAATATATGGGAATTATCTGTAATTTAGCACAGTTTCAGAACGATTCGTGAAAGTCACCTTTTAAGAATAACTTCCACTGCAGGCCCATATATAAAAGTTTGCTCCTTTATTACTCTGCACATGGACAATTATTTGCGCTGTTATTTGCCCCAGGCATGTACCTATGTAATTACCGTTTACAGTGTAAAGATGGATGTTATCGGTCGCTGAACGTCGGAGCAGTAGGCGTTTAATGCATTTTCCCATAGGGTCCAATGCAAAATTGACACCTCATTTTCTCCATTCTCAAGAGCTTTGAGTCTCTGCAAAACATATACATGTGTAGACACAAATAAGTGAAATAGAATGAAGGCTATTTAAGCTTTAGCTTTTATTCCGTTTGGGAGCTAAAGTCGCACAAACTTTTGTTTACAAAAATTTCGATGGCCTATAGTTCGCAAGTTATGCAATCAGTTGACATAAGATTGTGCATGCATGTAGACATGTTAATGACCTTTATATATGCCAAGTTTCAGATGGCTACCTACTCAAACAAGCAAGCAGTAGCGGTTTGAAATTTTCACAATTTGGGCTACACGTTCGGGACGATTCGTGACCTTAGGTGACTTGCACAATTCGGGCTGAAACTAGTGCCAAATGAGAGGGTTGGGATAAACATTCAATTGACCATATGTGCCAAAAATTCTCGTTCTTTAGTTTTCGAGTTATAGCCCCTGGAAGTCGAAAACTGCACGACTTTGCCCTCGAATATCTCGACAACGGAGAAAGGAGAATTTCAGGGCACTTTCTCCCAAGAAATATATGGGAATTATCTGTAATTTAGCACAGTTTCAGAACGATTCGTGAAAGTCACCTTTTAAGAATAACTTCCACTGCAGGCCCATATATAAAAGTTTGCTCCTTTATTACTCTGCACATGGACAATTATTTGCGCTGTTATTTGCCCCAGGCATGTACCTATGTAATTACCGTTTACAGTGTAAAGATGGATGTTATCGGTCGCTGAACGTCGGAGCAGTAGGCGTTTAATGCATTTTCCCATAGGGTCCAATGCAAAATTGACACCTCATTTTCTCCATTCTCAAGAGCTTTGAGTCTCTGCAAAACATATACATGTGTAGACACAAATAAGTGAAATAGAATGAAGGCTATTTCAGCTTTAGCTTTTATTCCGTTTGGGAGCTAAAGTCGCACAAACTTTTGTTTACAAAAATTTCGATGGCCTATAGTTCGCAAGTTATGCAATCAGTTGACATAAGATTGTGCATGCATGTAGACATGTTAATGACCTTTATATATGCCAAGTTTCAGATGGCTACCTACTCAAACAAGCAAGCAGTAGCGGTTTGAAATTTTCACAATTTGGGCTACACGTTCGGGACGATTCGTGACCTTAGGTGACTTGCACAATTCGGGCTGAAACTAGTGCCAAATGAGAGGGTTGGGATAAACATTCAATTGACCATATGTGCCAAAAATTCTCGTTCTTTAGTTTTCGAGTTATAGCCCCTGGAAGTCGAAAACTGCACGACTTTGCCCTCGAATATCTCGACAACGGAGAAAGGAGAATTTCAGGGCACTTTCTCCCAAGAAATATATGGGAATTATCTGTAATTTAGCACAGTTTCAGAACGATTCGTGAAAGTCACCTTTTAAGAATAACTTCCACTGCAGGCCCATATATAAAAGTTTGCTCCTTTATTACTCTGCACATGGACAATTATTTGCGCTGTTATTTGCCCCAGGCATGTACCTATGTAATTACCGTTTACAGTGTAAAGATGGATGTTATCGGTCGCTGAACGTCGGAGCAGTAGGCGTTTAATGCATTTTCCCATAGGGTCCAATGCAAAATTGACACCTCATTTTCTCCATTCTCAAGAGCTTTGAGTCTCTGCAAAACATATACATGTGTAGACACAAATAAGTGAAATAGAATGAAGGCTATTTAAGCTTTAGCTTTTATTCCGTTTGGGAGCTAAAGTCGCACAAACTTTTGTTTACAAAAATTTCGATGGCCTATAGTTCGCAAGTTATGCAATCAGTTGACATAAGATTGTGCATGCATGTAGACATGTTAATGACCTTTATATATGCCAAGTTTCAGATGGCTACCTACTCAAACAAGCAAGCAGTAGCGGTTTGAAATTTTCACAATTTGGGCTACACGTTCGGGACGATTCGTGACCTTAGGTGACTTGCACAATTCGGGCTGAAACTAGTGCCAAATGAGAGGGTTGGGATAAACATTCAATTGACCATATGTGCCAAAAATGCTCGTTCTTTAGTTTTCGAGTTATAGCCCCTGGAAGTCGAAAACTGCACGACTTTGCCCTCGAATATCTCGACAACGGAGAAAGGAAAATTTCAGGGCACTTTCTCCCAAGAAATATATGGGAATTATCTGTAATTTAGCACAGTTTCAGAACGATTCGTGAAAGTCACCTTTTAAGAATAACTTCCACTGCAGGCCCATATATAAAAGTTTGCTCCTTTATTACTCTGCACATGGACAATTATTTGCGCTGTTATTTGCCCCAGGCATGTACCTATGTAATTACCGTTTACAGTGTAAAGATGGATGTTATCGGTCGCTGAACGTCGGAGCAGTAGGCGTTTAATGCATTTTCCCATAGGGTCCAATGCAAAATTGACACCTCATTTTCTCCATTCTCAAGAGCTTTGAGTCTCTGCAAAACATATACATGTGTAGACACAAATAAGTGAAATAGAATGAAGGCTATTTCAGCTTTAGCTTTTATTCCGTTTGGGAGCTAAAGTCGCACAAACTTTTGTTTACAAAAATTTCGATGGCCTATAGTTCGCAAGTTATGCAATCAGTTGACATAAGATTGTGCATGCATGTAGACATGTTAATGACCTTTATATATGCCAAGTTTCAGATGGCTACCTACTCAAACAAGCAAGCAGTAGCGGTTTGAAATTTTCACAATTTGGGCTACACGTTCGGGACGATTCGTGACCTTAGGTGACTTGCACAATTCGGGCTGAAACTAGTGCCAAATGAGAGGGTTGGGATAAACATTCAATTGACCATATGTGCCAAAAATTCTCGTTCTTTAGTTTTCGAGTTATAGCCCCTGGAAGTCGAAAACTGCACGACTTTGCCCTCGAATATCTCGACAACGGAGAAAGGAGAATTTCAGGGCACTTTCTCCCAAGAAATATATGGGAATTATCTGTAATTTAGCACAGTTTCAGAACGATTCGTGAAAGTCACCTTTTAAGAATAACTTCCACTGCAGGCCCATATATAAAAGTTTGCTCCTTTATTACTCTGCACATGGACAATTATTTGCGCTGTTATTTGCCCCAGGCATGTACCTATGTAATTACCGTTTACAGTGTAAAGATGGATGTTATCGGTCGCTGAACGTCGGAGCAGTAGGCGTTTAATGCATTTTCCCATAGGGTCCAATGCAAAATTGACACCTCATTTTCTCCATTCTCAAGAGCTTTGAGTCTCTGCAAAACATATACATGTGTAGACACAAATAAGTGAAATAGAATGAAGGCTATTTAAGCTTTAGCTTTTATTCCGTTTGGGAGCTAAAGTCGCACAAACTTTTGTTTACAAAAATTTCGATGGCCTATAGTTCGCAAGTTATGCAATCAGTTGACATAAGATTGTGCATGCATGTAGACATGTTAATGACCTTTATATATGCCAAGTTTCAGATGGCTACCTACTCAAACAAGCAAGCAGTAGCGGTTTGAAATTTTCACAATTTGGGCTACACGTTCGGGACGATTCGTGACCTTAGGTGACTTGCACAATTCGGGCTGAAACTAGTGCCAAATGAGAGGGTTGGGATAAACATTCAATTGACCATATGTGCCAAAAATTCTCGTTCTTTAGTTTTCGAGTTATAGCCCCTGGAAGTCGAAAACTGCACGACTTTGCCCTCGAATATCTCGACAACGGAGAAAGGAGAATTTCAGGGCACTTTCTCCCAAGAAATATATGGGAATTATCTGTAATTTAGCACAGTTTCAGAACGATTCGTGAAAGTCACCTTTTAAGAATAACTTCCACTGCAGGCCCATATATAAAAGTTTGCTCCTTTATTACTCTGCACATGGACAATTATTTGCGCTGTTATTTGCCCCAGGCATGTACCTATGTAATTACCGTTTACAGTGTAAAGATGGATGTTATCGGTCGCTGAACGTCGGAGCAGTAGGCGTTTAATGCATTTTCCCATAGGGTCCAATGCAAAATTGACACCTCATTTTCTCCATTCTCAAGAGCTTTGAGTCTCTGCAAAACATATACATGTGTAGACACAAATAAGTGAAATAGAATGAAGGCTATTTCAGCTTTAGCTTTTATTCCGTTTGGGAGCTAAAGTCGCACAAACTTTTGTTTACAAAAATTTCGATGGCCTATAGTTCGCAAGTTATGCAATCAGTTGACATAAGATTGTGCATGCATGTAGACATGTTAATGACCTTTATATATGCCAAGTTTCAGATGGCTACCTACTCAAACAAGCAAGCAGTAGCGGTTTGAAATTTTCACAATTTGGGCTACACGTTCGGGACGATTCGTGACCTTAGGTGACTTGCACAATTCGGGCTGAAACTAGTGCCAAATGAGAGGGTTGGGATAAACATTCAATTGACCATATGTGCCAAAAATTCTCGTTCTTTAGTTTTCGAGTTATAGCCCCTGGAAGTCGAAAACTGCACGACTTTGCCCTCGAATATCTCGACAACGGAGAAAGGAGAATTTCAGGGCACTTTCTCCCAAGAAATATATGGGAATTATCTGTAATTTAGCACAGTTTCAGAACGATTCGTGAAAGTCACCTTTTAAGAATAACTTCCACTGCAGGCCCATATATAAAAGTTTGCTCCTTTATTACTCTGCACATGGACAATTATTTGCGCTGTTATTTGCCCCAGGCATGTACCTATGTAATTACCGTTTACAGTGTAAAGATGGATGTTATCGGTCGCTGAACGTCGGAGCAGTAGGCGTTTAATGCATTTTCCCATAGGGTCCAATGCAAAATTGACACCTCATTTTCTCCATTCTCAAGAGCTTTGAGTCTCTGCAAAACATATACATGTGTAGACACAAATAAGTGAAATAGAATGAAGGCTATTTAAGCTTTAGCTTTTATTCCGTTTGGGAGCTAAAGTCGCACAAACTTTTGTTTACAAAAATTTCGATGGCCTATAGTTCGCAAGTTATGCAATCAGTTGACATAAGATTGTGCATGCATGTAGACATGTTAATGACCTTTATATATGCCAAGTTTCAGATGGCTACCTACTCAAACAAGCAAGCAGTAGCGGTTTGAAATTTTCACAATTTGGGCTACACGTTCGGGACGATTCGTGACCTTAGGTGACTTGCACAATTCGGGCTGAAACTAGTGCCAAATGAGAGGGTTGGGATAAACATTCAATTGACCATATGTGCCAAAAATGCTCGTTCTTTAGTTTTCGAGTTATAGCCCCTGGAAGTCGAAAACTGCACGACTTTGCCCTCGAATATCTCGACAACGGAGAAAGGAAAATTTCAGGGCACTTTCTCCCAAGAAATATATGGGAATTATCTGTAATTTAGCACAGTTTCAGAACGATTCGTGAAAGTCACCTTTTAAGAATAACTTCCACTGCAGGCCCATATATAAAAGTTTGCTCCTTTATTACTCTGCACATGGACAATTATTTGCGCTGTTATTTGCCCCAGGCATGTACCTATGTAATTACCGTTTACAGTGTAAAGATGGATGTTATCGGTCGCTGAACGTCGGAGCAGTAGGCGTTTAATGCATTTTCCCATAGGGTCCAATGCAAAATTGACACCTCATTTTCTCCATTCTCAAGAGCTTTGAGTCTCTGCAAAACATATACATGTGTAGACACAAATAAGTGAAATAGAATGAAGGCTATTTCAGCTTTAGCTTTTATTCCGTTTGGGAGCTAAAGTCGCACAAACTTTTGTTTACAAAAATTTCGATGGCCTATAGTTCGCAAGTTATGCAATCAGTTGACATAAGATTGTGCATGCATGTAGACATGTTAATGACCTTTATATATGCCAAGTTTCAGATGGCTACCTACTCAAACAAGCAAGCAGTAGCGGTTTGAAATTTTCACAATTTGGGCTACACGTTCGGGACGATTCGTGACCTTAGGTGACTTGCACAATTCGGGCTGAAACTAGTGCCAAATGAGAGGGTTGGGATAAACATTCAATTGACCATATGTGCCAAAAATTCTCGTTCTTTAGTTTTCGAGTTATAGCCCCTGGAAGTCGAAAACTGCACGACTTTGCCCTCGAATATCTCGACAACGGAGAAAGGAGAATTTCAGGGCACTTTCTCCCAAGAAATATATGGGAATTATCTGTAATTTAGCACAGTTTCAGAACGATTCGTGAAAGTCACCTTTTAAGAATAACTTCCACTGCAGGCCCATATATAAAAGTTTGCTCCTTTATTACTCTGCACATGGACAATTATTTGCGCTGTTATTTGCCCCAGGCATGTACCTATGTAATTACCGTTTACAGTGTAAAGATGGATGTTATCGGTCGCTGAACGTCGGAGCAGTAGGCGTTTAATGCATTTTCCCATAGGGTCCAATGCAAAATTGACACCTCATTTTCTCCATTCTCAAGAGCTTTGAGTCTCTGCAAAACATATACATGTGTAGACACAAATAAGTGAAATAGAATGAAGGCTATTTAAGCTTTAGCTTTTATTCCGTTTGGGAGCTAAAGTCGCACAAACTTTTGTTTACAAAAATTTCGATGGCCTATAGTTCGCAAGTTATGCAATCAGTTGACATAAGATTGTGCATGCATGTAGACATGTTAATGACCTTTATATATGCCAAGTTTCAGATGGCTACCTACTCAAACAAGCAAGCAGTAGCGGTTTGAAATTTTCACAATTTGGGCTACACGTTCGGGGCGATTCGTGACCTTAGGTGACTTGCACAATTCGGGCTGAAACTAGTGCCAAATGAGAGGGTTGGGATAAACATTCAATTGACCATATGTGCCAAAAATGCTCGTTCTTTAGTTTTCGAGTTATAGCCCCTGGAAGTCGAAAACTGCACGACTTTGCCCTCGAATATCTCGACAACGGAGAAAGGAAAATTTCAGGGCACTTTCTCCCAAGAAATATATGGGAATTATCTGTAATTTAGCACAGTTTCAGAACGATTCGTGAAAGTCACCTTTTAAGAATAACTTCCACTGCAGGCCCATATATAAAAGTTTGCTCCTTTATTACTCTGCACATGGACAATTATTTGCGCTGTTATTTGCCCCAGGCATGTACCTATGTAATTACCGTTTACAGTGTAAAGATGGATGTTATCGGTCGCTGAACGTCGGAGCAGTAGGCGTTTAATGCATTTTCCCATAGGGTCCAATGCAAAATTGACACCTCATTTTCTCCATTCTCAAGAGCTTTGAGTCTCTGCAAAACATATACATGTGTAGACACAAATAAGTGAAATAGAATGAAGGCTATTTAAGCTTTAGCTTTTATTCCGTTTGGGAGCTAAAGTCGCACAAACTTTTGTTTACAAAAATTTCGATGGCCTATAGTTCGCAAGTTATGCAATCAGTTGACATAAGATTGTGCATGCATGTAGACATGTTAATGACCTTTATATATGCCAAGTTTCAGATGGCTACCTACTCAAACAAGCAAGCAGTAGCGGTTTGAAATTTTCACAATTTGGGCTACACGTTCGGGACGATTCGTGACCTTAGGTGACTTGCACAATTCGGGCTGAAACTAGTGCCAAATGAGAGGGTTGGGATAAACATTCAATTGACCATATGTGCCAAAAATGCTCGTTCTTTAGTTTTCGAGTTATAGCCCCTGGAAGTCGAAAACTGCACGACTTTGCCCTCGAATATCTCGACAACGGAGAAAGGAAAATTTCAGGGCACTTTCTCCCAAGAAATATATGGGAATTATCTGTAATTTAGCACAGTTTCAGAACGATTCGTGAAAGTCACCTTTTAAGAATAACTTCCACTGCAGGCCCATATATAAAAGTTTGCTCCTTTATTACTCTGCACATGGACAATTATTTGCGCTGTTATTTGCCCCAGGCATGTACCTATGTAATTACCGTTTACAGTGTAAAGATGGATGTTATCGGTCGCTGAACGTCGGAGCAGTAGGCGTTTAATGCATTTTCCCATAGGGTCCAATGCAAAATTGACACCTCATTTTCTCCATTCTCAAGAGCTTTGAGTCTCTGCAAAACATATACATGTGTAGACACAAATAAGTGAAATAGAATGAAGGCTATTTCAGCTTTAGCTTTTATTCCGTTTGGGAGCTAAAGTCGCACAAACTTTTGTTTACAAAAATTTCGATGGCCTATAGTTCGCAAGTTATGCAATCAGTTGACATAAGATTGTGCATGCATGTAGACATGTTAATGACCTTTATATATGCCAAGTTTCAGATGGCTACCTACTCAAACAAGCAAGCAGTAGCAGTTTGAAATTTTCACAATTTGGGCTACACGTTCGGGACGATTCGTGACCTTAGGTGACTTGCACAATTCGGGCTGAAACTAGTGCCAAATGAGAGGGTTGGGATAAACATTCAATTGACCATATGTGCCAAAAATTCTCGTTCTTTAGTTTTCGAGTTATAGCCCCTGGAAGTCGAAAGCTGCACGACTTTGCCCTCGAATATCTCGACAACGGAGAAAGGAGAATTTCAGGGCACTTTCTCCCAAGAAATATATGGGAATTATCTGTAATTTAGCACAGTTTCAGAACGATTCGTGAAAGTCACCTTTTAAGAATAACTTCCACTGCAGGCCCATATATAAAAGTTTGCTCCTTTATTACTCTGCACATGGACAATTATTTGCGCTGTTATTTGCCCCAGGCATGTACCTATGTAATTACCGTTTACAGTGTAAAGATGGATGTTATCGGTCGCTGAACGTCGGAGCAGTAGGCGTTTAATGCATTTTCCCATAGGGTCCAATGCAAAATTGACACCTCATTTTCTCCATTCTCAAGAGCTTTGAGTCTCTGCAAAACATATACATGTGTAGACACAAATAAGTGAAATAGAATGAAGGCTATTTCAGCTTTAGCTTTTATTCCGTTTGGGAGCTAAAGTCGCACAAACTTTTGTTTACAAAAATTTCGATGGCCTATAGTTCGCAAGTTATGCAATCAGTTGACATAAGATTGTGCATGCATGTAGACATGTTAATGACCTTTATATATGCCAAGTTTCAGATGGCTACCTACTCAAACAAGCAAGCAGTAGCGGTTTGAAATTTTCACAATTTGGGCTACACGTTCGGGACGATTCGTGACCTTAGGTGACTTGCACAATTCGGGCTGAAACTAGTGCCAAATGAGAGGGTTGGGATAAACATTCAATTGACCATATGTGCCAAAAATTCTCGTTCTTTAGTTTTCGAGTTATAGCCCCTGGAAGTCGAAAACTGCACGACTTTGCCCTCGAATATCTCGACAACGGAGAAAGGAGAATTTCAGGGCACTTTCTCCCAAGAAATATATGGGAATTATCTGTAATTTAGCACAGTTTCAGAACGATTCGTGAAAGTCACCTTTTAAGAATAACTTCCACTGCAGGCCCATATATAAAAGTTTGCTCCTTTATTACTCTGCACATGGACAATTATTTGCGCTGTTATTTGCCCCAGGCATGTACCTATGTAATTACCGTTTACAGTGTAAAGATGGATGTTATCGGTCGCTGAACGTCGGAGCAGTAGGCGTTTAATGCATTTTCCCATAGGGTCCAATGCAAAATTGACACCTCATTTTCTCCATTCTCAAGAGCTTTGAGTCTCTGCAAAACATATACATGTGTAGACACAAATAAGTGAAATAGAATGAAGGCTATTTAAGCTTTAGCTTTTATTCCGTTTGGGAGCTAAAGTCGCACAAACTTTTGTTTACAAAAATTTCGATGGCCTATAGTTCGCAAGTTATGCAATCAGTTGACATAAGATTGTGCATGCATGTAGACATGTTAATGACCTTTATATATGCCAAGTTTCAGATGGCTACCTACTCAAACAAGCAAGCAGTAGCGGTTTGAAATTTTCACAATTTGGGCTACACGTTCGGGGCGATTCGTGACCTTAGGTGACTTGCACAATTCGGGCTGAAACTAGTGCCAAATGAGAGGGTTGGGATAAACATTCAATTGACCATATGTGCCAAAAATGCTCGTTCTTTAGTTTTCGAGTTATAGCCCCTGGAAGTCGAAAACTGCACGACTTTGCCCTCGAATATCTCGACAACGGAGAAAGGAAAATTTCAGGGCACTTTCTCCCAAGAAATATATGGGAATTATCTGTAATTTAGCACAGTTTCAGAACGATTCGTGAAAGTCACCTTTTAAGAATAACTTCCACTGCAGGCCCATATATAAAAGTTTGCTCCTTTATTACTCTGCACATGGACAATTATTTGCGCTGTTATTTGCCCCAGGCATGTACCTATGTAATTACCGTTTACAGTGTAAAGATGGATGTTATCGGTCGCTGAACGTCGGAGCAGTAGGCGTTTAATGCATTTTCCCATAGGGTCCAATGCAAAATTGACACCTCATTTTCTCCATTCTCAAGAGCTTTGAGTCTCTGCAAAACATATACATGTGTAGACACAAATAAGTGAAATAGAATGAAGGCTATTTAAGCTTTAGCTTTTATTCCGTTTGGGAGCTAAAGTCGCACAAACTTTTGTTTACAAAAATTTCGATGGCCTATAGTTCGCAAGTTATGCAATCAGTTGACATAAGATTGTGCATGCATGTAGACATGTTAATGACCTTTATATATGCCAAGTTTCAGATGGCTACCTACTCAAACAAGCAAGCAGTAGCGGTTTGAAATTTTCACAATTTGGGCTACACGTTCGGGACGATTCGTGACCTTAGGTGACTTGCACAATTCGGGCTGAAACTAGTGCCAAATGAGAGGGTTGGGATAAACATTCAATTGACCATATGTGCCAAAAATGCTCGTTCTTTAGTTTTCGAGTTATAGCCCCTGGAAGTCGAAAACTGCACGACTTTGCCCTCGAATATCTCGACAACGGAGAAAGGAAAATTTCAGGGCACTTTCTCCCAAGAAATATATGGGAATTATCTGTAATTTAGCACAGTTTCAGAACGATTCGTGAAAGTCACCTTTTAAGAATAACTTCCACTGCAGGCCCATATATAAAAGTTTGCTCCTTTATTACTCTGCACATGGACAATTATTTGCGCTGTTATTTGCCCCAGGCATGTACCTATGTAATTACCGTTTACAGTGTAAAGATGGATGTTATCGGTCGCTGAACGTCGGAGCAGTAGGCGTTTAATGCATTTTCCCATAGGGTCCAATGCAAAATTGACACCTCATTTTCTCCATTCTCAAGAGCTTTGAGTCTCTGCAAAACATATACATGTGTAGACACAAATAAGTGAAATAGAATGAAGGCTATTTCAGCTTTAGCTTTTATTCCGTTTGGGAGCTAAAGTCGCACAAACTTTTGTTTACAAAAATTTCGATGGCCTATAGTTCGCAAGTTATGCAATCAGTTGACATAAGATTGTGCATGCATGTAGACATGTTAATGACCTTTATATATGCCAAGTTTCAGATGGCTACCTACTCAAACAAGCAAGCAGTAGCAGTTTGAAATTTTCACAATTTGGGCTACACGTTCGGGACGATTCGTGACCTTAGGTGACTTGCACAATTCGGGCTGAAACTAGTGCCAAATGAGAGGGTTGGGATAAACATTCAATTGACCATATGTGCCAAAAATTCTCGTTCTTTAGTTTTCGAGTTATAGCCCCTGGAAGTCGAAAGCTGCACGACTTTGCCCTCGAATATCTCGACAACGGAGAAAGGAGAATTTCAGGGCACTTTCTCCCAAGAAATATATGGGAATTATCTGTAATTTAGCACAGTTTCAGAACGATTCGTGAAAGTCACCTTTTAAGAATAACTTCCACTGCAGGCCCATATATAAAAGTTTGCTCCTTTATTACTCTGCACATGGACAATTATTTGCGCTGTTATTTGCCCCAGGCATGTACCTATGTAATTACCGTTTACAGTGTAAAGATGGATGTTATCGGTCGCTGAACGTCGGAGCAGTAGGCGTTTAATGCATTTTCCCATAGGGTCCAATGCAAAATTGACACCTCATTTTCTCCATTCTCAAGAGCTTTGAGTCTCTGCAAAACATATACATGTGTAGACACAAATAAGTGAAATAGAATGAAGGCTATTTCAGCTTTAGCTTTTATTCCGTTTGGGAGCTAAAGTCGCACAAACTTTTGTTTACAAAAATTTCGATGGCCTATAGTTCGCAAGTTATGCAATCAGTTGACATAAGATTGTGCATGCATGTAGACATGTTAATGACCTTTATATATGCCAAGTTTCAGATGGCTACCTACTCAAACAAGCAAGCAGTAGCGGTTTGAAATTTTCACAATTTGGGCTACGCGTTCGGGACGATTCGTGACCTTAGGTGACTTGCACAATTCGGGCTGAAACTAGTGCCAAATGAGAGGGTTGGGATAAACATTCAATTGACCATATGTGCCAAAAATTCTCGTTCTTTAGTTTTCGAGTTATAGCCCCTGGAAGTCGAAAACTGCACGACTTTGCCCTCGAATATCTCGACAACGGAGAAAGGAGAATTTCAGGGCACTTTCTCCCAAGAAATATATGGGAATTATCTGTAATTTAGCACAGTTTCAGAACGATTCGTGAAAGTCACCTTTTAAGAATAACTTCCACTGCAGGCCCATATATAAAAGTTTGCTCCTTTATTACTCTGCACATGGACAATTATTTGCGCTGTTATTTGCCCCAGGCATGTACCTATGTAATTACCGTTTACAGTGTAAAGATGGATGTTATCGGTCGCTGAACGTCGGAGCAGTAGGCGTTTAATGCATTTTCCCATAGGGTCCAATGCAAAATTGACACCTCATTTTCTCCATTCTCAAGAGCTTTGAGTCTCTGCAAAACATATACATGTGTAGACACAAATAAGTGAAATAGAATGAAGGCTATTTAAGCTTTAGCTTTTATTCCGTTTGGGAGCTAAAGTCGCACAAACTTTTGTTTACAAAAATTTCGATGGCCTATAGTTCGCAAGTTATGCAATCAGTTGACATAAGATTGTGCATGCATGTAGACATGTTAATGACCTTTATATATGCCAAGTTTCAGATGGCTACCTACTCAAACAAGCAAGCAGTAGCGGTTTGAAATTTTCACAATTTGGGCTACACGTTCGGGACGATTCGTGACCTTAGGTGACTTGCACAATTCGGGCTGAAACTAGTGCCAAATGAGAGGGTTGGGATAAACATTCAATTGACCATATGTGCCAAAAATGCTCGTTCTTTAGTTTTCGAGTTATAGCCCCTGGAAGTCGAAAACTGCACGACTTTGCCCTCGAATATCTCGACAACGGAGAAAGGAAAATTTCAGGGCACTTTCTCCCAAGAAATATATGGGAATTATCTGTAATTTAGCACAGTTTCAGAACGATTCGTGAAAGTCACCTTTTAAGAATAACTTCCACTGCAGGCCCATATATAAAAGTTTGCTCCTTTATTACTCTGCACATGGACAATTATTTGCGCTGTTATTTGCCCCAGGCATGTACCTATGTAATTACCGTTTACAGTGTAAAGATGGATGTTATCGGTCGCTGAACGTCGGAGCAGTAGGCGTTTAATGCATTTTCCCATAGGGTCCAATGCAAAATTGACACCTCATTTTCTCCATTCTCAAGAGCTTTGAGTCTCTGCAAAACATATACATGTGTAGACACAAATAAGTGAAATAGAATGAAGGCTATTTCAGCTTTAGCTTTTATTCCGTTTGGGAGCTAAAGTCGCACAAACTTTTGTTTACAAAAATTTCGATGGCCTATAGTTCGCAAGTTATGCAATCAGTTGACATAAGATTGTGCATGCATGTAGACATGTTAATGACCTTTATATATGCCAAGTTTCAGATGGCTACCTACTCAAACAAGCAAGCAGTAGCGGTTTGAAATTTTCACAATTTGGGCTACACGTTCGGGACGATTCGTGACCTTAGGTGACTTGCACAATTCGGGCTGAAACTAGTGCCAAATGAGAGGGTTGGGATAAACATTCAATTGACCATATGTGCCAAAAATTCTCGTTCTTTAGTTTTCGAGTTATAGCCCCTGGAAGTCGAAAACTGCACGACTTTGCCCTCGAATATCTCGACAACGGAGAAAGGAGAATTTCAGGGCACTTTCTCCCAAGAAATATATGGGAATTATCTGTAATTTAGCACAGTTTCAGAACGATTCGTGAAAGTCACCTTTTAAGAATAACTTCCACTGCAGGCCCATATATAAAAGTTTGCTCCTTTATTACTCTGCACATGGACAATTATTTGCGCTGTTATTTGCCCCAGGCATGTACCTATGTAATTACCGTTTACAGTGTAAAGATGGATGTTATCGGTCGCTGAACGTCGGAGCAGTAGGCGTTTAATGCATTTTCCCATAGGGTCCAATGCAAAATTGACACCTCATTTTCTCCATTCTCAAGAGCTTTGAGTCTCTGCAAAACATATACATGTGTAGACACAAATAAGTGAAATAGAATGAAGGCTATTTCAGCTTTAGCTTTTATTCCGTTTGGGAGCTAAAGTCGCACAAACTTTTGTTTACAAAAATTTCGATGGCCTATAGT
Organism: Ctena decussata; assembly: GCA_963989385.1. Lineage (NCBI taxonomy): Eukaryota > Metazoa > Mollusca > Bivalvia > Lucinida > Lucinidae > Ctena > Ctena decussata. Next base: position 214,565 of record CAXDIV010000239.1, on the reverse strand, counting down.
TCGCAAGTTATGCAATCAGTTGACATAAGATTGTGCATGCATGTAGACATGTTAATGACCTTTATATATGCCAAGTTTCAGATGGCTACCTACTCAAACAAGCAAGCAGTAGCGGTTTGAAATTTTCACAATTTGGGCTACACGTTCGGGACGATTCGTGACCTTAGGTGACTTGCACAATTCGGGCTGAAACTAGTGCCAAATGAGAGGGTTGGGATAAACATTCAATTGACCATATGTGCCAAAAATTCTCGTTCTTTAGTTTTCGAGTTATAGCCCCTGGAAGTCGAAAACTGCACGACTTTGCCCTCGAATATCTCGACAACGGAGAAAGGAGAATTTCAGGGCACTTTCTCCCAAGAAATATATGGGAATTATCTGTAATTTTGCACAGTTTCAGAACGATTCGTGAAAGTCACCTTTTAAGAATAACTTCCACTGCAGGCCCATATATAAAAGTTTGCTCCTTTATTACTCTGCACATGGACAATTATTTGCGCTGTTATTTGCCCCAGGCATGTACCTATGTAATTACCGTTTACAGTGTAAAGATGGATGTTATCGGTCGCTGAACGTCGGAGCAGTAGGCGTTTAATGCATTTTCCCATAGGGTCCAATGCAAAATTGACACCTCATTTTCTCCATTCTCAAGAGCTTTGAGTCTCTGCAAAACATATACATGTGTAGACACAAATAAGTGAAATAGAATGAAGGCTATTTAAGCTTTAGCTTTTATTCCGTTTGGGAGCTAAAGTCGCACAAACTTTTGTTTACAAAAATTTCGATGGCCTATAGTTCGCAAGTTATGCAATCAGTTGACATAAGATTGTGCATGCATGTAGACATGTTAATGACCTTTATATATGCCAAGTTTCAGATGGCTACCTACTCAAACAAGCAAGCAGTAGCGGTTTGAAATTTTCACAATTTGGGCTACACGTTCGGGACGATTCGTGACCTTAGGTGACTTGCACAATTCGGGCTGAAACTAGTGCCAAATGAGAGGGTTGGGATAAACATTCAATTGACCATATGTGCCAAAAATGCTCGTTCTTTAGTTTTCGAGTTATAGCCCCTGGAAGTCGAAAACTGCACGACTTTGCCCTCGAATATCTCGACAACGGAGAAAGGAAAATTTCAGGGCACTTTCTCCCAAGAAATATATGGGAATTATCTGTAATTTAGCACAGTTTCAGAACGATTCGTGAAAGTCACCTTTTAAGAATAACTTCCACTGCAGGCCCATATATAAAAGTTTGCTCCTTTATTACTCTGCACATGGACAATTATTTGCGCTGTTATTTGCCCCAGGCATGTACCTATGTAATTACCGTTTACAGTGTAAAGATGGATGTTATCGGTCGCTGAACGTCGGAGCAGTAGGCGTTTAATGCATTTTCCCATAGGGTCCAATGCAAAATTGACACCTCATTTTCTCCATTCTCAAGAGCTTTGAGTCTCTGCAAAACATATACATGTGTAGACACAAATAAGTGAAATAGAATGAAGGCTATTTCAGCTTTAGCTTTTATTCCGTTTGGGAGCTAAAGTCGCACAAACTTTTGTTTACAAAAATTTCGATGGCCTATAGTTCGCAAGTTATGCAATCAGTTGACATAAGATTGTGCATGCATGTAGACATGTTAATGACCTTTATATATGCCAAGTTTCAGATGGCTACCTACTCAAACAAGCAAGCAGTAGCGGTTTGAAATTTTCACAATTTGGGCTACACGTTCGGGACGATTCGTGACCTTAGGTGACTTGCACAATTCGGGCTGAAACTAGTGCCAAATGAGAGGGTTGGGATAAACATTCAATTGACCATATGTGCCAAAAATTCTCGTTCTTTAGTTTTCGAGTTATAGCCCCTGGAAGTCGAAAACTGCACGACTTTGCCCTCGAATATCTCGACAACGGAGAAAGGAGAATTTCAGGGCACTTTCTCCCAAGAAATATATGGGAATTATCTGTAATTTAGCACAGTTTCAGAACGATTCGTGAAAGTCACCTTTTAAGAATAACTTCCACTGCAGGCCCATATATAAAAGTTTGCTCCTTTATTACTCTGCACATGGACAATTATTTGCGCTGTTATTTGCCCCAGGCATGTACCTATGTAATTACCGTTTACAGTGTAAAGATGGATGTTATCGGTCGCTGAACGTCGGAGCAGTAGGCGTTTAATGCATTTTCCCATAGGGTCCAATGCAAAATTGACACCTCATTTTCTCCATTCTCAAGAGCTTTGAGTCTCTGCAAAACATATACATGTGTAGACACAAATAAGTGAAATAGAATGAAGGCTATTTCAGCTTTAGCTTTTATTCCGTTTGGGAGCTAAAGTCGCACAAACTTTTGTTTACAAAAATTTCGATGGCCTATAGTTCGCAAGTTATGCAATCAGTTGACATAAGATTGTGCATGCATGTAGACATGTTAATGACCTTTATATATGCCAAGTTTCAGATGGCTACCTACTCAAACAAGCAAGCAGTAGCGGTTTGAAATTTTCACAATTTGGGCTACACGTTCGGGACGATTCGTGACCTTAGGTGACTTGCACAATTCGGGCTGAAACTAGTGCCAAATGAGAGGGTTGGGATAAACATTCAATTGACCATATGTGCCAAAAATTCTCGTTCTTTAGTTTTCGAGTTATAGCCCCTGGAAGTCGAAAACTGCACGACTTTGCCCTCGAATATCTCGACAACGGAGAAAGGAGAATTTCAGGGCACTTTCTCCCAAGAAATATATGGGAATTATCTGTAATTTAGCACAGTTTCAGAACGATTCGTGAAAGTCACCTTTTAAGAATAACTTCCACTGCAGGCCCATATATAAAAGTTTGCTCCTTTATTACTCTGCACATGGACAATTATTTGCGCTGTTATTTGCCCCAGGCATGTACCTATGTAATTACCGTTTACAGTGTAAAGATGGATGTTATCGGTCGCTGAACGTCGGAGCAGTAGGCGTTTAATGCATTTTCCCATAGGGTCCAATGCAAAATTGACACCTCATTTTCTCCATTCTCAAGAGCTTTGAGTCTCTGCAAAACATATACATGTGTAGACACAAATAAGTGAAATAGAATGAAGGCTATTTAAGCTTTAGCTTTTATTCCGTTTGGGAGCTAAAGTCGCACAAACTTTTGTTTACAAAAATTTCGATGGCCTATAGTTCGCAAGTTATGCAATCAGTTGACATAAGATTGTGCATGCATGTAGACATGTTAATGACCTTTATATATGCCAAGTTTCAGATGGCTACCTACTCAAACAAGCAAGCAGTAGCGGTTTGAAATTTTCACAATTTGGGCTACACGTTCGGGACGATTCGTGACCTTAGGTGACTTGCACAATTCGGGCTGAAACTAGTGCCAAATGAGAGGGTTGGGATAAACATTCAATTGACCATATGTGCCAAAAATGCTCGTTCTTTAGTTTTCGAGTTATAGCCCCTGGAAGTCGAAAACTGCACGACTTTGCCCTCGAATATCTCGACAACGGAGAAAGGAAAATTTCAGGGCACTTTCTCCCAAGAAATATATGGGAATTATCTGTAATTTAGCACAGTTTCAGAACGATTCGTGAAAGTCACCTTTTAAGAATAACTTCCACTGCAGGCCCATATATAAAAGTTTGCTCCTTTATTACTCTGCACATGGACAATTATTTGCGCTGTTATTTGCCCCAGGCATGTACCTATGTAATTACCGTTTACAGTGTAAAGATGGATGTTATCGGTCGCTGAACGTCGGAGCAGTAGGCGTTTAATGCATTTTCCCATAGGGTCCAATGCAAAATTGACACCTCATTTTCTCCATTCTCAAGAGCTTTGAGTCTCTGCAAAACATATACATGTGTAGACACAAATAAGTGAAATAGAATGAAGGCTATTTCAGCTTTAGCTTTTATTCCGTTTGGGAGCTAAAGTCGCACAAACTTTTGTTTACAAATATTTCGATGGCCTATAGTTCGCAAGTTATGCAATCAGTTGACATAAGATTGTGCATGCATGTAGACATGTTAATGACCTTTATATATGCCAAGTTTCAGATGGCTACCTACTCAAACAAGCAAGCAGTAGCGGTTTGAAATTTTCACAATTTGGGCTACACGTTCGGGACGATTCGTGACCTTAGGTGACTTGCACAATTCGGGCTGAAACTAGTGCCAAATGAGAGGGTTGGGATAAACATTCAATTGACCATATGTGCCAAAAATTCTCGTTCTTTAGTTTTCGAGTTATAGCCCCTGGAAGTCGAAAACTGCACGACTTTGCCCTCGAATATCTCGACAACTGAGAAAGGAGAATTTCAGGGCACTTTCTCCCAAGAAATATATGGGAACTATCTGTAATTTAGCACAGTTTCAGAACGATTCGTGAAAGTCACCTTTTAAGAATAACTTCCACTGCAGGCCCATATATAAAAGTTTGCTCCTTTATTACTCTGCACATGGACAATTATTTGCGCTGTTATTTGCCCCAGGCATGTACCTATGTAATTACCGTTTACAGTGTAAAGATGGATGTTATCGGTCGCTGAACGTCGGAGCAGTAGGCGTTTAATGCATTTTCCCATAGGGTCCAATGCAAAATTGACACCTCATTTTCTCCATTCTCAAGAGCTTTGAGTCTCTGCAAAACATATACATGTGTAGACACAAATAAGTGAAATAGAATGAAGGCTATTTCAGCTTTAGCTTTTATTCCGTTTGGGAGCTAAAGTCGCACAAACTTTTGTTTACAAAAATTTCGATGGCCTATAGTTCGCAAGTTATGCAATCAGTTGACATAAGATTGTGCATGCATGTAGACATGTTAATGACCTTTATATATGCCAAGTTTCAGATGGCTACCTACTCAAACAAGCAAGCAGTAGCGGTTTGAAATTTTCACAATTTGGGCTACACGTTCGGGACGATTCGTGACCTTAGGTGACTTGCACAATTCGGGCTGAAACTAGTGCCAAATGAGAGGGTTGGGATAAACATTCAATTGACCATATGTGCCAAAAATTCTCGTTCTTTAGTTTTCGAGTTATAGCCCCTGGAAGTCGAAAACTGCACGACTTTGCCCTCGAATATCTCGACAACGGAGAAAGGAGAATTTCAGGGCACTTTCTCCCAAGAAATATATGGGAATTATCTGTAATTTAGCACAGTTTCAGAACGATTCGTGAAAGTCACCTTTTAAGAATAACTTCCACTGCAGGCCCATATATAAAAGTTTGCTCCTTTATTACTCTGCACATGGACAATTATTTGCGCTGTTATTTGCCCCAGGCATGTACCTATGTAATTACCGTTTACAGTGTAAAGATGGATGTTATCGGTCGCTGAACGTCGGAGCAGTAGGCGTTTAATGCATTTTCCCATAGGGTCCAATGCAAAATTGACACCTCATTTTCTCCATTCTCAAGAGCTTTGAGTCTCTGCAAAACATATACATGTGTAGACACAAATAAGTGAAATAGAATGAAGGCTATTTAAGCTTTAGCTTTTATTCCGTTTGGGAGCTAAAGTCGCACAAACTTTTGTTTACAAAAATTTCGATGGCCTATAGTTCGCAAGTTATGCAATCAGTTGACATAAGATTGTGCATGCATGTAGACATGTTAATGACCTTTATATATGCCAAGTTTCAGATGGCTACCTACTCAAACAAGCAAGCAGTAGCGGTTTGAAATTTTCACAATTTGGGCTACACGTTCGGGACGATTCGTGACCTTAGGTGACTTGCACAATTCGGGCTGAAACTAGTGCCAAATGAGAGGGTTGGGATAAACATTCAATTGACCATATGTGCCAAAAATGCTCGTTCTTTAGTTTTCGAGTTATAGCCCCTGGAAGTCGAAAACTGCACGACTTTGCCCTCGAATATCTCGACAACGGAGAAAGGAAAATTTCAGGGCACTTTCTCCCAAGAAATATATGGGAATTATCTGTAATTTAGCACAGTTTCAGAACGATTCGTGAAAGTCACCTTTTAAGAATAACTTCCACTGCAGGCCCATATATAAAAGTTTGCTCCTTTATTACTCTGCACATGGACAATTATTTGCGCTGTTATTTGCCCCAGGCATGTACCTATGTAATTACCGTTTACAGTGTAAAGATGGATGTTATCGGTCGCTGAACGTCGGAGCAGTAGGCGTTTAATGCATTTTCCCATAGGGTCCAATGCAAAATTGACACCTCATTTTCTCCATTCTCAAGAGCTTTGAGTCTCTGCAAAACATATACATGTGTAGACACAAATAAGTGAAATAGAATGAAGGCTATTTAAGCTTTAGCTTTTATTCCGTTTGGGAGCTAAAGTCGCACAAACTTTTGTTTACAAAAATTTCGATGGCCTATAGTTCGCAAGTTATGCAATCAGTTGACATAAGATTGTGCATGCATGTAGACATGTTAATGACCTTTATATATGCCAAGTTTCAGATGGCTACCTACTCAAACAAGCAAGCAGTAGCGGTTTGAAATTTTCACAATTTGGGCTACACGTTCGGGACGATTCGTGACCTTAGGTGACTTGCACAATTCGGGCTGAAACTAGTGCCAAATGAGAGGGTTGGGATAAACATTCAATTGACCATATGTGCCAAAAATTCTCGTTCTTTAGTTTTCGAGTTATAGCCCCTGGAAGTCGAAAACTGCACGACTTTGCCCTCGAATATCTCGACAACGGAGAAAGGAGAATTTCAGGGCACTTTCTCCCAAGAAATATATGGGAATTATCTGTAATTTAGCACAGTTTCAGAACGATTCGTGAAAGTCACCTTTTAAGAATAACTTCCACTGCAGGCCCATATATAAAAGTTTGCTCCTTTATTACTCTGCACATGGACAATTATTTGCGCTGTTATTTGCCCCAGGCATGTACCTATGTAATTACCGTTTACAGTGTAAAGGTGGATGTTATCGGTCGCTGAACGTCGGAGCAGTAGGCGTTCAATGCATTTTCCCATAGGGTCCAATGCAAAATTGACACCTCATTTTCTCCATTCTCAAGAGCTTTGAGTCTCTGCAAAACATATACATGTGTAGACACAAATAAGTGAAATAGAATGAAGGCTATTTCAGCTTTAGCTTTTATTCCGTTTGGGAGCTAAAGTCGCACAAACTTTTGTTTACAAAAATTTCGATGGCCTATAGTTCGCAAGTTATGCAATCAGTTGACATAAGATTGTGCATGCATGTAGACATGTTAATGACCTTTATATATGCCAAGTTTCAGATGGCTACCTACTCAAACAAGCAAGCAGTAGCGGTTTGAAATTTTCACAATTTGGGCTACACGTTCGGGACGATTCGTGACCTTAGGTGACTTGCACAATTCGGGCTGAAACTAGTGCCAAACGAGAGGGTTGGGATAAACATTCAATTGACCATATGTGCCAAAAATTCTCGTTCTTTAGTTTTCGAGTTATAGCCCCTGGAAGTCGAAAACTGCACGACTTTGCCCTCGAATATCTCGACAACGGAGAAAGGAGAATTTCAGGGCACTTTCTCCCAAGAAATATATGGGAATTATCTGTAATTTAGCACAGTTTCAGAACGATTCGTGAAAGTCACCTTTTAAGAATAACTTCCACTGCAGGCCCATATATAAAAGTTTGCTCCTTTATTACTCTGCACATGGACAATTATTTGCGCTGTTATTTGCCCCAGGCATGTACCTATGTAATTACCGTTTACAGTGTAAAGATGGATGTTATCGGTCGCTGAACGTCGGAGCAGTAGGCGTTTAATGCATTTTCCCATAGGGTCCAATGCAAAATTGACACCTCATTTTCTCCATTCTCAAGAGCTTTGAGTCTCTGCAAAACATATACATGTGTAGACACAAATAAGTGAAATAGAATGAAGGCTATTTAAGCTTTAGCTTTTATTCCGTTTGGGAGCTAAAGTCGCACAAACTTTTGTTTACAAAAATTTCGATGGCCTATAGTTCGCAAGTTATGCAATCAGTTGACATAAGATTGTGCATGCATGTAGACATGTTAATGACCTTTATATATGCCAAGTTTCAGATGGCTACCTACTCAAACAAGCAAGCAGTAGCGGTTTGAAATTTTCACAATTTGGGCTACACGTTCGGGACGATTCGTGACCTTAGGTGACTTGCACAATTCGGGCTGAAACTAGTGCCAAATGAGAGGGTTGGGATAAACATTCAATTGACCATATGTGCCAAAAATGCTCGTTCTTTAGTTTTCGAGTTATAGCCCCTGGAAGTCGAAAACTGCACGACTTTGCCCTCGAATATCTCGACAACGGAGAAAGGAAAATTTCAGGGCACTTTCTCCCAAGAAATATATGGGAATTATCTGTAATTTAGCACAGTTTCAGAACGATTCGTGAAAGTCACCTTTTAAGAATAACTTCCACTGCAGGCCCATATATAAAAGTTTGCTCCTTTATTACTCTGCACATGGACAATTATTTGCGCTGTTATTTGCCCCAGGCATGTACCTATGTAATTACCGTTTACAGTGTAAAGATGGATGTTATCGGTCGCTGAACGTCGGAGCAGTAGGCGTTTAATGCATTTTCCCATAGGGTCCAATGCAAAATTGACACCTCATTTTCTCCATTCTCAAGAGCTTTGAGTCTCTGCAAAACATATACATGTGTAGACACAAATAAGTGAAATAGAATGAAGGCTATTTCAGCTTTAGCTTTTATTCCGTTTGGGAGCTAAAGTCGCACAAACTTTTGTTTACAAAAATTTCGATGGCCTATAGTTCGCAAGTTATGCAATCAGTTGACATAAGATTGTGCATGCATGTAGACATGTTAATGACCTTTATATATGCCAAGTTTCAGATGGCTACCTACTCAAACAAGCAAGCAGTAGCGGTTTGAAATTTTCACAATTTGGGCTACACGTTCGGGACGATTCGTGACCTTAGGTGACTTGCACAATTCGGGCTGAAACTAGTGCCAAATGAGAGGGTTGGGATAAACATTCAATTGACCATATGTGCCAAAAATTCTCGTTCTTTAGTTTTCGAGTTATAGCCCCTGGAAGTCGAAAACTGCACGACTTTGCCCTTGAATATCTCGACAACGGAGAAAGGAGAATTTCAGGGCACTTTCTCCCAAGAAATATATGGGAATTATCTGTAATTTAGCACAGTTTCAGAACGATTCGTGAAAGTCACCTTTTAAGAATAACTTCCACTGCAGGCCCATATATAAAAGTTTGCTCCTTTATTACTCTGCACATGGACAATTATTTGCGCTGTTATTTGCCCCAGGCATGTACCTATGTAATTACCGTTTACAGTGTAAAGATGGATGTTATCGGTCGCTGAACGTCGGAGCAGTAGGCGTTTAATGCATTTTCCCATAGGGTCCAATGCAAAATTGACACCTCATTTTCTCCATTCTCAAGAGCTTTGAGTCTCTGCAAAACATATACATGTGTAGACACAAATAAGTGAAATAGAATGAAGGCTATTTAAGCTTTAGCTTTTATTCCGTTTGGGAGCTAAAGTCGCACAAACTTTTGTTTACAAAAATTTCGATGGCCTATAGTTCGCAAGTTATGCAATCAGTTGACATAAGATTGTGCATGCATGTAGACATGTTAATGACCTTTATATATGCCAAGTTTCAGATGGCTACCTACTCAAACAAGCAAGCAGTAGCGGTTTGAAATTTTCACAATTTGGGCTACACGTTCGGGACGATTCGTGACCTTAGGTGACTTGCACAATTCGGGCTGAAACTAGTGCCAAATGAGAGGGTTGGGATAAACATTCAATTGACCATATGTGCCAAAAATGCTCGTTCTTTAGTTTTCGAGTTATAGCCCCTGGAAGTCGAAAACTGCACGACTTTGCCCTCGAATATCTCGACAACGGAGAAAGGAAAATTTCAGGGCACTTTCTCCCAAGAAATATATGGGAATTATCTGTAATTTAGCACAGTTTCAGAACGATTCGTGAAAGTCACCTTTTAAGAATAACTTCCACTGCAGGCCCATATATAAAAGTTTGCTCCTTTATTACTCTGCACATGGACAATTATTTGCGCTGTTATTTGCCCCAGGCATGTACCTATGTAATTACCGTTTACAGTGTAAAGATGGATGTTATCGGTCGCTGAACGTCGGAGCAGTAGGCGTTTAATGCATTTTCCCATAGGGTCCAATGCAAAATTGACACCTCATTTTCTCCATTCTCAAGAGCTTTGAGTCTCTGCAAAACATATACATGTGTAGACACAAATAAGTGAAATAGAATGAAGGCTATTTCAGCTTTAGCTTTTATTCCGTTTGGGAGCTAAAGTCGCACAAACTTTTGTTTACAAAAATTTCGATGGCCTATAGTTCGCAAGTTATGCAATCAGTTGACATAAGATTGTGCATGCATGTAGACATGTTAATGACCTTTATATATGCCAAGTTTCAGATGGCTACCTACTCAAACAAGCAAGCAGTAGCGGTTTGAAATTTTCACAATTTGGGCTACACGTTCGGGACGATTCGTGACCTTAGGTGACTTGCACAATTCGGGCTGAAACTAGTGCCAAATGAGAGGGTTGGGATAAACATTCAATTGACCATATGTGCCAAAAATTCTCGTTCTTTAGTTTTCGAGTTATAGCCCCTGGAAGTCGAAAACTGCACGACTTTGCCCTCGAATATCTCGACAACGGAGAAAGGAGAATTTCAGGGCACTTTCTCCCAAGAAATATATGGGAATTATCTGTAATTTAGCACAGTTTCAGAACGATTCGTGAAAGTCACCTTTTAAGAATAACTTCCACTGCAGGCCCATATATAAAAGTTTGCTCCTTTATTACTCTGCACATGGACAATTATTTGCGCTGTTATTTGCCCCAGGCATGTACCTATGTAATTACCGTTTACAGTGTAAAGATGGATGTTATCGGTCGCTGAACGTCGGAGCAGTAGGCGTTTAATGCATTTTCCCATAGGGTCCAATGCAAAATTGACACCTCATTTTCTCCATTCTCAAGAGCTTTGAGTCTCTGCAAAACATATACATGTGTAGACACAAATAAGTGAAATAGAATGAAGGCTATTTCAGCTTTAGCTTTTATTCCGTTTGGGAGCTAAAGTCGCACAAACTTTTGTTTACAAAAATTTCGATGGCCTATAGTTCGCAAGTTATGCAATCAGTTGACATAAGATTGTGCATGCATGTAGACATGTTAATGACCTTTATATATGCCAAGTTTCAGATGGCTACCTACTCAAACAAGCAAGCAGTAGCGGTTTGAAATTTTCACAATTTGGGCTACACGTTCGGGACGATTCGTGACCTTAGGTGACTTGCACAATTCGGGCTGAAACTAGTGCCAAATGAGAGGGTTGGGATAAACATTCAATTGACCATATGTGCCAAAAATTCTCGTTCTTTAGTTTTCGAGTTATAGCCCCTGGAAGTCGAAAACTGCACGACTTTGCCCTCGAATATCTCGACAACGGAGAAAGGAGAATTTCAGGGCACTTTCTCCCAAGAAATATATGGGAATTATCTGTAATTTAGCACAGTTTCAGAACGATTCGTGAAAGTCACCTTTTAAGAATAACTTCCACTGCAGGCCCATATATAAAAGTTTGCTCCTTTATTACTCTGCACATGGACAATTATTTGCGCTGTTATTTGCCCCAGGCATGTACCTATGTAATTACCGTTTACAGTGTAAAGATGGATGTTATCGGTCGCTGAACGTCGGAGCAGTAGGCGTTTAATGCATTTTCCCATAGGGTCCAATGCAAAATTGACACCTCATTTTCTCCATTCTCAAGAGCTTTGAGTCTCTGCAAAACATATACATGTGTAGACACAAATAAGTGAAATAGAATGAAGGCTATTTAAGCTTTAGCTTTTATTCCGTTTGGGAGCTAAAGTCGCACAAACTTTTGTTTACAAAAATTTCGATGGCCTATAGTTCGCAAGTTATGCAATCAGTTGACATAAGATTGTGCATGCATGTAGACATGTTAATGACCTTTATATATGCCAAGTTTCAGATGGCTACCTACTCAAACAAGCAAGCAGTAGCGGTTTGAAATTTTCACAATTTGGGCTACACGTTCGGGACGATTCGTGACCTTAGGTGACTTGCACAATTCGGGCTGAAACTAGTGCCAAATGAGAGGGTTGGGATAAACATTCAATTGACCATATGTGCCAAAAATGCTCGTTCTTTAGTTTTCGAGTTATAGCCCCTGGAAGTCGAAAACTGCACGACTTTGCCCTCGAATATCTCGACAACGGAGAAAGGAAAATTTCAGGGCACTTTCTCCCAAGAAATATATGGGGAATTATCTGTAATTTAGCACAGTTTCAGAACGATTCGTGAAAGTCACCTTTTAAGAATAACTTCCACTGCAGGCCCATATATAAAAGTTTGCTCCTTTATTACTCTGCACATGGACAATTATTTGCGCTGTTATTTGCCCCAGGCATGTACCTATGTAATTACCGTTTACAGTGTAAAGATGGATGTTATCGGTCGCTGAACGTCGGAGCAGTAGGCGTTTAATGCATTTTCCCATAGGGTCCAATGCAAAATTGACACCTCATTTTCTCCATTCTCAAGAGCTTTGAGTCTCTGCAAAACATATACATGTGTAGACACAAATAAGTGAAATAGAATGAAGGCTATTTCAGCTTTAGCTTTTATTCCGTTTGGGAGCTAAAGTCGCACAAACTTTTGTTTACAAAAATTTCGATGGCCTATAGTTCGCAAGTTATGCAATCAGTTGACATAAGATTGTGCATGCATGTAGACATGTTAATGACCTTTATATATGCCAAGTTTCAGATGGCTACCTACTCAAACAAGCAAGCAGTAGCGGTTTGAAATTTTCACAATTTGGGCTACACGTTCGGGACGATTCGTGACCTTAGGTGACTTGCACAATTCGGGCTGAAACTAGTGCCAAATGAGAGGGTTGGGATAAACATTCAATTGACCATATGTGCCAAAAATTCTCGTTCTTTAGTTTTCGAGTTATAGCCCCTGGAAGTCGAAAACTGCACGACTTTGCCCTCGAATATCTCGACAACGGAGAAAGGAGAATTTCAGGGCACTTTCTCCCAAGAAATATATGGGAATTATCTGTAATTTAGCACAGTTTCAGAACGATTCGTGAAAGTCACCTTTTAAGAATAACTTCCACTGCAGGCCCATATATAAAAGTTTGCTCCTTTATTACTCTGCACATGGACAATTATTTGCGCTGTTATTTGCCCCAGGCATGTACCTATGTAATTACCGTTTACAGTGTAAAGATGGATGTTATCGGTCGCTGAACGTCGGAGCAGTAGGCGTTTAATGCATTTTCCCATAGGGTCCAATGCAAAATTGACACCTCATTTTCTCCATTCTCAAGAGCTTTGAGTCTCTGCAAAACATATACATGTGTAGACACAAATAAGTGAAATAGAATGAAGGCTATTTCAGCTTTAGCTTTTATTCCGTTTGGGAGCTAAAGTCGCACAAACTTTTGTTTACAAAAATTTCGATGGCCTATAGTTCGCAAGTTATGCAATCAGTTGACATAAGATTGTGCATGCATGTAGACATGTTAATGACCTTTATATATGCCAAGTTTCAGATGGCTACCTACTCAAACAAGCAAGCAGTAGCGGTTTGAAATTTTCACAATTTGGGCTACACGTTCGGGACGATTCGTGACCTTAGGTGACTTGCACAATTCGGGCTGAAACTAGTGCCAAATGAGAGGGTTGGGATAAAAATTCTCGTTCTTTAGTTTTCGAGTTATAGCCCCTGGAAGTCGAAAACTGCACGACTTTGCCCTCGAATATCTCGACAACGGAGAAAGGAGAATTTCAGGGCACTTTCTCCCAAGAAATATATGGGAATTATCTGTAATTTAGCACAGTTTCAGAACGATTCGTGAAAGTCACCTTTTAAGAATAACTTCCACTGCAGGCCCATATATAAAAGTTTGCTCCTTTATTACTCTGCACATGGACAATTATTTGCGCTGTTATTTGCCCCAGGCATGTACCTATGTAATTACCGTTTACAGTGTAAAGATGGATGTTATCGGTCGCTGAACGTCGGAGCAGTAGGCGTTTAATGCATTTTCCCATAGGGTCCAATGCAAAATTGACACCTCATTTTCTCCATTCTCAAGAGCTTTGAGTCTCTGCAAAACATATACATGTGTAGACACAAATAAGTGAAATAGAATGAAGGCTATTTAAGCTTTAGCTTTTATTCCGTTTGGGAGCTAAAGTCGCACAAACTTTTGTTTACAAAAATTTCGATGGCCTATAGTTCGCAAGTTATGCAATCAGTTGACATAAGATTGTGCATGCATGTAGACATGTTAATGACCTTTATATATGCCAAGTTTCAGATGGCTACCTACTCAAACAAGCAAGCAGTAGCGGTTTGAAATTTTCACAATTTGGGCTACACGTTCGGGACGATTCGTGACCTTAGGTGACTTGCACAATTCGGGCTGAAACTAGTGCCAAATGAGAGGGTTGGGATAAACATTCAATTGACCATATGTGCCAAAAATGCTCGTTCTTTAGTTTTCGAGTTATAGCCCCTGGAAGTCGAAAACTGCACGACTTTGCCCTCGAATATCTCGACAACGGAGAAAGGAAAATTTCAGGGCACTTTCTCCCAAGAAATATATGGGAATTATCTGTAATTTAGCACAGTTTCAGAACGATTCGTGAAAGTCACCTTTTAAGAATAACTTCCACTGCAGGCCCATATATAAAAGTTTGCTCCTTTATTACTCTGCACATGGACAATTATTTGCGCTGTTATTTGCCCCAGGCATGTACCTATGTAATTACCGTTTACAGTGTAAAGATGGATGTTATCGGTCGCTGAACGTCGGAGCAGTAGGCGTTTAATGCATTTTCCCATAGGGTCCAATGCAAAATTGACACCTCATTTTCTCCATTCTCAAGAGCTTTGAGTCTCTGCAAAACATATACATGTGTAGACACAAATAAGTGAAATAGAATGAAGGCTATTTCAGCTTTAGCTTTTATTCCGTTTGGGAGCTAAAGTCGCACAAACTTTTGTTTACAAAAATTTCGATGGCCTATAGTTCGCAAGTTATGCAATCAGTTGACATAAGATTGTGCATGCATGTAGACATGTTAATGACCTTTATATATGCCAAGTTTCAGATGGCTACCTACTCAAACAAGCAAGCAGTAGCGGTTTGAAATTTTCACAATTTGGGCTACACGTTCGGGACGATTCGTGACCTTAGGTGACTTGCACAATTCGGGCTGAAACTAGTGCCAAATGAGAGGGTTGGGATAAACATTCAATTGACCATATGTGCCAAAAATTCTCGTTCTTTAGTTTTCGAGTTATAGCCCCTGGAAGTCGAAAACTGCACGACTTTGCCCTCGAATATCTCGACAACGGAGAAAGGAGAATTTCAGGGCACTTTCTCCCAAGAAATATATGGGAATTATCTGTAATTTAGCACAGTTTCAGAACGATTCGTGAAAGTCACCTTTTAAGAATAACTTCCACTGCAGGCCCATATATAAAAGTTTGCTCCTTTATTACTCTGCACATGGACAATTATTTGCGCTGTTATTTGCCCCAGGCATGTACCTATGTAATTACCGTTTACAGTGTAAAGATGGATGTTATCGGTCGCTGAACGTCGGAGCAGTAGGCGTTTAATGCATTTTCCCATAGGGTCCAATGCAAAATTGACACCTCATTTTCTCCATTCTCAAGAGCTTTGAGTCTCTGCAAAACATATACATGTGTAGACACAAATAAGTGAAATAGAATGAAGGCTATTTCAGCTTTAGCTTTTATTCCGTTTGGGAGCTAAAGTCGCACAAACTTTTGTTTACAAAAATTTCGATGGCCTATAGTTCGCAAGTTATGCAATCAGTTGACATAAGATTGTGCATGCATGTAGACATGTTAATGACCTTTATATATGCCAAGTTTCAGATGGCTACCTACTCAAACAAGCAAGCAGTAGCGGTTTGAAATTTTCACAATTTGGGCTACACGTTCGGGACGATTCGTGACCTTAGGTGACTTGCACAATTCGGGCTGAAACTAGTGCCAAATGAGAGGGTTGGGATAAACATTCAATTGACCATATGTGCCAAAAATTCTCGTTCTTTAGTTTTCGAGTTATAGCCCCTGGAAGTCGAAAACTGCACGACTTTGCCCTCGAATATCTCGACAACGGAGAAAGGAGAATTTCAGGGCACTTTCTCCCAAGAAATATATGGGAATTATCTGTAATTTAGCACAGTTTCAGAACGATTCGTGAAAGTCACCTTTTAAGAATAACTTCCACTGCAGGCCCATATATAAAAGTTTGCTCCTTTATTACTCTGCACATGGACAATTATTTGCGCTGTTATTTGCCCCAGGCATGTACCTATGTAATTACCGTTTACAGTGTAAAGATGGATGTTATCGGTCGCTGAACGTCGGAGCAGTAGGCGTTTAATGCATTTTCCCATAGGGTCCAATGCAAAATTGACACCTCATTTTCTCCATTCTCAAGAGCTTTGAGTCTCTGCAAAACATATACATGTGTAGACACAAATAAGTGAAATAGAATGAAGGCTATTTCAGCTTTAGCTTTTATTCCGTTTGGGAGCTAAAGTCGCACAAACTTTTGTTTACAAAAATTTCGATGGCCTATAGTTCGCAAGTTATGCAATCAGTTGACATAAGATTGTGCATGCATGTAGACATGTTAATGACCTTTATATATGCCAAGTTTCAGATGGCTACCTACTCAAACAAGCAAGCAGTAGCGGTTTGAAATTTTCACAATTTGGGCTACACGTTCGGGACGATTCGTGACCTTAGGTGACTTGCACAATTCGGGCTGAAACTAGTGCCAAATGAGAGGGTTGGGATAAAAATTCTCGTTCTTTAGTTTTCGAGTTATAGCCCCTGGAAGTCGAAAACTGCACGACTTTGCCCTCGAATATCTCGACAACGGAGAAAGGAGAATTTCAGGGCACTTTCTCCCAAGAAATATATGGGAATTATCTGTAATTTAGCACAGTTTCAGAACGATTCGTGAAAGTCACCTTTTAAGAATAACTTCCACTGCAGGCCCATATATAAAAGTTTGCTCCTTTATTACTCTGCACATGGACAATTATTTGCGCTGTTATTTGCCCCAGGCATGTACCTATGTAATTACCGTTTACAGTGTAAAGATGGATGTTATCGGTCGCTGAACGTCGGAGCAGTAGGCGTTTAATGCATTTTCCCATAGGGTCCAATGCAAAATTGACACCTCATTTTCTCCATTCTCAAGAGCTTTGAGTCTCTGCAAAACATATACATGTGTAGACACAAATAAGTGAAATAGAATGAAGGCTATTTAAGCTTTAGCTTTTATTCCGTTTGGGAGCTAAAGTCGCACAAACTTTTGTTTACAAAAATTTCGATGGCCTATAGTTCGCAAGTTATGCAATCAGTTGACATAAGATTGTGCATGCATGTAGACATGTTAATGACCTTTATATATGCCAAGTTTCAGATGGCTACCTACTCAAACAAGCAAGCAGTAGCGGTTTGAAATTTTCACAATTTGGGCTACACGTTCGGGACGATTCGTGACCTTAGGTGACTTGCACAATTCGGGCTGAAACTAGTGCCAAATGAGAGGGTTGGGATAAACATTCAATTGACCATATGTGCCAAAAATGCTCGTTCTTTAGTTTTCGAGTTATAGCCCCTGGAAGTCGAAAACTGCACGACTTTGCCCTCGAATATCTCGACAACGGAGAAAGGAAAATTTCAGGGCACTTTCTCCCAAGAAATATATGGGAATTATCTGTAATTTAGCACAGTTTCAGAACGATTCGTGAAAGTCACCTTTTAAGAATAACTTCCACTGCAGGCCCATATATAAAAGTTTGCTCCTTTATTACTCTGCACATGGACAATTATTTGCGCTGTTATTTGCCCCAGGCATGTACCTATGTAATTACCGTTTACAGTGTAAAGATGGATGTTATCGGTCGCTGAACGTCGGAGCAGTAGGCGTTTAATGCATTTTCCCATAGGGTCCAATGCAAAATTGACACCTCATTTTCTCCATTCTCAAGAGCTTTGAGTCTCTGCAAAACATATACATGTGTAGACACAAATAAGTGAAATAGAATGAAGGCTATTTCAGCTTTAGCTTTTATTCCGTTTGGGAGCTAAAGTCGCACAAACTTTTGTTTACAAAAATTTCGATGGCCTATAGTTCGCAAGTTATGCAATCAGTTGACATAAGATTGTGCATGCATGTAGACATGTTAATGACCTTTATATATGCCAAGTTTCAGATGGCTACCTACTCAAACAAGCAAGCAGTAGCGGTTTGAAATTTTCACAATTTGGGCTACACGTTCGGGACGATTCGTGACCTTAGGTGACTTGCACAATTCGGGCTGAAACTAGTGCCAAATGAGAGGGTTGGGATAAACATTCAATTGACCATATGTGCCAAAAATTCTCGTTCTTTAGTTTTCGAGTTATAGCCCCTGGAAGTCGAAAACTGCACGACTTTGCCCTCGAATATCTCGACAACGGAGAAAGGAGAATTTCAGGGCACTTTCTCCCAAGAAATATATGGGAATTATCTGTAATTTAGCACAGTTTCAGAACGATTCGTGAAAGTCACCTTTTAAGAATAACTTCCACTGCAGGCCCATATATAAAAGTTTGCTCCTTTATTACTCTGCACATGGACAATTATTTGCGCTGTTATTTGCCCCAGGCATGTACCTATGTAATTACCGTTTACAGTGTAAAGATGGATGTTATCGGTCGCTGAACGTCGGAGCAGTAGGCGTTTAATGCATTTTCCCATAGGGTCCAATGCAAAATTGACACCTCATTTTCTCCATTCTCAAGAGCTTTGAGTCTCTGCAAAACATATACATGTGTAGACACAAATAAGTGAAATAGAATGAAGGCTATTTCAGCTTTAGCTTTTATTCCGTTTGGGAGCTAAAGTCGCACAAACTTTTGTTTACAAAAATTTCGATGGCCTATAGTTCGCAAGTTATGCAATCAGTTGACATAAGATTGTGCATGCATGTAGACATGTTAATGACCTTTATATATGCCAAGTTTCAGATGGCTACCTACTCAAACAAGCAAGCAGTAGCGGTTTGAAATTTTCACAATTTGGGCTACACGTTCGGGACGATTCGTGACCTTAGGTGACTTGCACAATTCGGGCTGAAACTAGTGCCAAATGAGAGGGTTGGGATAAACATTCAATTGACCATATGTGCCAAAAATTCTCGTTCTTTAGTTTTCGAGTTATAGCCCCTGGAAGTCGAAAACTGCACGACTTTGCCCTCGAATATCTCGACAACGGAGAAAGGAGAATTTCAGGGCACTTTCTCCCAAGAAATATATGGGAATTATCTGTAATTTAGCACAGTTTCAGAACGATTCGTGAAAGTCACCTTTTAAGAATAACTTCCACTGCAGGCCCATATATAAAAGTTTGCTCCTTTATTACTCTGCACATGGACAATTATTTGCGCTGTTATTTGCCCCAGGCATGTACCTATGTAATTACCGTTTACAGTGTAAAGATGGATGTTATCGGTCGCTGAACGTCGGAGCAGTAGGCGTTTAATGCATTTTCCCATAGGGTCCAATGCAAAATTGACACCTCATTTTCTCCATTCTCAAGAGCGTTGAGTCTCTGCAAAACATATACATGTGTAGACACAAATAAGTGAAATAGAATGAAGGCTATTTCAGCTTTAGCTTTTATTCCGTTTGGGAGCTAAAGTCGCACAAACTTTTGTTTACAAAAATTTCGATGGCCTATAGTTCGCAAGTTATGCAATCAGTTGACATAAGATTGTGCATGCATGTAGACATGTTAATGACCTTTATATATGCCAAGTTTCAGATGGCTACCTACTCAAACAAGCAAGCAGTAGCGGTTTGAAATTTTCACAATTTGGGCTACACGTTCGGGACGATTCGTGACCTTAGGTGACTTGCACAATTCGGGCTGAAACTAGTGCCAAATGAGAGGGTTGGGATAAACATTCAATTGACCATATGTGCCAAAAATTCTCGTTCTTTAGTTTTCGAGTTATAGCCCCTGGAAGTCGAAAACTGCACGACTTTGCCCTCGAATATCTCGACAACGGAGAAAGGAGAATTTCAGGGCACTTTCTCCCAAGAAATATATGGGAATTATCTGTAATTTAGCACAGTTTCAGAACGATTCGTGAAAGTCACCTTTTAAGAATAACTTCCACTGCAGGCCCATATATAAAAGTTTGCTCCTTTATTACTCTGCACATGGACAATTATTTGCGCTGTTATTTGCCCCAGGCATGTACCTATGTAATTACCGTTTACAGTGTAAAGATGGATGTTATCGGTCGCTGAACGTCGGAGCAGTAGGCGTTTAATGCATTTTCCCATAGGGTCCAATGCAAAATTGACACCTCATTTTCTCCATTCTCAAGAGCTTTGAGTCTCTGCAAAACATATACATGTGTAGACACAAATAAGTGAAATAGAATGAAGGCTATTTCAGCTTTAGCTTTTATTCCGTTTGGGAGCTAAAGTCGCACAAACTTTTGTTTACAAAAATTTCGATGGCCTATAGTTCGCAAGTTATGCAATCAGTTGACATAAGATTGTGCATGCATGTAGACATGTTAATGACCTTTATATATGCCAAGTTTCAGATGGCTACCTACTCAAACAAGCAAGCAGAAGCGGTTTGAAATTTTCACAATTTGGGCTACACGTACGGGACGATTCGTGACCTTAGGTGACTTGCACAATTCGGGCTGAAACTAGTGCCAAATGAGAGGGTTGGGATAAACATTCAATTGACCATATGTGCCAAAAATTCTCGTTCTTTAGTTTTCGAGTTATAGCCCCTGGAAGTCGAAAACTGCACGACTTTGCTCTCGAATATCTCGACAACGGAGAAAGGAGAATTTCAGGGCACTTTCTCCAAGGAAATATAGGGGAATTATCTGTAATTTAGCACAGTTTCAGAACGATTCGTGAAAGTCACCTTTTAAGAATAACTTCCACTGCAGGCCCATATATAAAAGTTTGCTCCTTTATTACTCTGCACATGGACAATTATTTGCGCTGTTATTTGCCCCAGGCATGTACCTATGTAATTACCGTTTACAGTGTAAAGATGGATGTTATCGGTCGCTGAACGTCGGAGCAGTAGGCGTTTAATGCATTTTCCCATAGGGTCCAATGCAAAATTGACACCTCATTTTCTCCATTCTCAAGAGCTTTGAGTCTCTGCAAAACATATACATGTGTAGACACAAATAAGTGAAATAGAATGAAGGCTATTTCAGCTTTAGCTTTTATTCCGTTTGGGAGCTAAAGTCGCACAAACTTTTGTTTACAAAAATTTCGATGGCCTATAGTTCGCAAGTTATGCAATCAGTTGACATAAGATTGTGCATGCATGTAGACATGTTAATGACCTTTATATATGCCAAGTTTCAGATGGCTACCTACTCAAACAAGCAAGCAGTAGCGGTTTGAAATTTTCACAATTTGGGCTACACGTTCGGGACGATTCGTGACCTTAGGTGACTTGCACAATTCGGGCTGAAACTAGTGCCAAATGAGAGGGTTGGGATAAACATTCAATTGACCATATGTGCCAAAAATTCTCGTTCTTTAGTTTTCGAGTTATAGCCCCTGGAAGTCGAAAACTGCACGACTTTGCCCTCGAATATCTCGACAACGGAGAAAGGAGAATTTCAGGGCACTTTCTCCCAAGAAATATATGGGAATTATCTGTAATTTAGCACAGTTTCAGAACGATTCGTGAAAGTCACCTTTTAAGAATAACTTCCACTGCAGGCCCATATATAAAAGTTTGCTCCTTTATTACTCTGCACATGGACAATTATTTGCGCTGTTATTTGCCCCAGGCATGTACCTATGTAATTACCGTTTACAGTGTAAAGATGGATGTTATCGGTCGCTGAACGTCGGAGCAGTAGGCGTTTAATGCATTTTCCCATAGGGTCCAATGCAAAATTGACACCTCATTTTCTCCATTCTCAAGAGCTTTGAGTCTCTGCAAAACATATACATGTGTAGACACAAATAAGTGAAATAGAATGAAGGCTATTTCAGCTTTAGCTTTTATTCCGTTTGGGAGCTAAAGTCGCACAAACTTTTGTTTACAAAAATTTCGATGGCCTATAGTTCGCAAGTTATGCAATCAGTTGACATAAGATTGTGCATGCATGTAGACATGTTAATGACCTTTATATATGCCAAGTTTCAGATGGCTACCTACTCAAACAAGCAAGCAGTAGCGGTTTGAAATTTTCACAATTTGGGCTACACGTTCGGGACGATTCGTGACCTTAGGTGACTTGCACAATTCGGGCTGAAACTAGTGCCAAATGAGAGGGTTGGGATAAACATTCAATTGACCATATGTGCCAAAAATTCTCGTTCTTTAGTTTTCGAGTTATAGCCCCTGGAAGTCGAAAACTGCACGACTTTGCCCTCGAATATCTCGACAACGGAGAAAGGAGAATTTCAGGGCACTTTCTCCCAAGAAATATATGGGAATTATCTGTAATTTAGCACAGTTTCAGAACGATTCGTGAAAGTCACCTTTTAAGAATAACTTCCACTGCAGGCCCATATATAAAAGTTTGCTCCTTTATTACTCTGCACATGGACAATTATTTGCGCTGTTATTTGCCCCAGGCATGTACCTATGTAATTACCGTTTACAGTGTAAAGATGGATGTTATCGGTCGCTGAACGTCGGAGCAGTAGGCGTTTAATGCATTTTCCCATAGGGTCCAATGCAAAATTGACACCTCATTTTCTCCATTCTCAAGAGCTTTGAGTCTCTGCAAAACATATACATGTGTAGACACAAATAAGTGAAATAGAATGAAGGCTATTTCAGCTTTAGCTTTTATTCCGTTTGGGAGCTAAAGTCGCACAAACTTTTGTTTACAAAAATTTCGATGGCCTATAGTTCGCAAGTTATGCAATCAGTTGACATAAGATTGTGCATGCATGTAGACATGTTAATGACCTTTATATATGCCAAGTTTCAGATGGCTACCTACTCAAACAAGCAAGCAGTAGCGGTTTGAAATTTTCACAATTTGGGCTACACGTTCGGGACGATTCGTGACCTTAGGTGACTTGCACAATTCGGGCTGAAACTAGTGCCAAATGAGAGGGTTGGTATAAACATTCAATTGACCATATGTGCCAAAAATTCTCGTTCTTTAGTTTTCGAGTTATAGCCCCTGGAAGTCGAAAACTGCACGACTTTGCCCTCGAATATCTCGACAACGGAGAAAGGAGAATTTCAGGGCACTTTCTCCCAAGAAATATATGGGAATTATCTGTAATTTAGCACAGTTTCAGAACGATTCGTGAAAGTCACCTTTTAAGAATAACTTCCACTGCAGGCCCATATAAAAAAGTTTGCTGCTTTATTACTCTGCACATGGACAATTATTTGCGCTGTTATTTGCCCCAGGCATGTACCTATGTAATTACCGTTTACAGTGTAAAGATGGATGTTATCGGTCGCTGAACGTCGGAGCAGTAGGCGTTTAATGCATTTTCCCATAGGGTCCAATGCAAAATTGACACCTCATTTTCTCCATTCTCAAGAGCTTTGAGTCTCTGCAAAACATATACATGTGTAGACACAAATAAGTGAAATAGAATGAAGGCTATTTCAGCTTTAGCTTTTATTCCGTTTGGGAGCTAAAGTCGCACAAACTTTTGTTTACAAAAATTTCGATGGCCTATAGTTCGCAAGTTATGCAATCAGTTGACATAAGATTGTGCATGCATGTAGACATGTTAATGACCTTTATATATGCCAAGTTTCAGATGGCTACCTACTCAAACAAGCAAGCAGTAGCGGTTTGAAATTTTCACAATTTGGGCTACACGTTCGGGACGATTCGTGACCTTAGGTGACTTGCACAATTCGGGCTGAAACTAGTGCCAAATGAGAGGGTTGGGATAAACATTCAATTGACCATATGTGCCAAAAATTCTCGTTCTTTAGTTTTCGAGTTATAGCCCCTGGAAGTCGAAAACTGCACGACTTTGCCCTCGAATATCTCGACAACGGAGAAAGGAGAATTTCAGGGCACTTTCTCCCAAGAAATATATGGGAATTATCTGTAATTTAGCACAGTTTCAGAACGATTCGTGAAAGTCACCTTTTAAGAATAACTTCCACTGCAGGCCCATATAAAAAAGTTTGCTCCTTTATTACTCTGCACATGGACAATTATTTGCGCTGTTATTTGCCCCAGGCATGTACCTATGTAATTACCGTTTACAG
Source organism: Ctena decussata (assembly GCA_963989385.1). NCBI lineage: Eukaryota > Metazoa > Mollusca > Bivalvia > Lucinida > Lucinidae > Ctena > Ctena decussata. Next base: position 190,190 of record CAXDIV010000239.1, on the reverse strand, counting down.
TGTAAAGATGGATGTTATCGGTCGCTGAACGTCGGAGCAGTAGGCGTTTAATGCATTTTCCCATAGGGTCCAATGCAAAATTGACACCTCATTTTCTCCATTCTCAAGAGCTTTGAGTCTCTGCAAAACATATACATGTGTAGACACAAATAAGTGAAATAGAATGAAGGCTATTTCAGCTTTAGCTTTTATTCCGTTTGGGAGCTAAAGTCGCACAAACTTTTGTTTACAAAAATTTCGATGGCCTATAGTTCGCAAGTTATGCAATCAGTTGACATAAGATTGTGCATGCATGTAGACATGTTAATGACCTTTATATATGCCAAGTTTCAGATGGCTACCTACTCAAACAAGCAAGCAGTAGCGGTTTGAAATTTTCACAATTTGGGCTACACGTTCGGGACGATTCGTGACCTTAGGTGACTTGCACAATTCGGGCTGAAACTAGTGCCAAATGAGAGGGTTGGGATAAACATTCAATTGACCATATGTGCCAAAAATTCTCGTTCTTTAGTTTTCGAGTTATAGCCCCTGGAAGTCGAAAACTGCACGACTTTGCCCTCGAATATCTCGACAACGGAGAAAGGAGAATTTCAGGGCACTTTCTCCCAAGAAATATATGGGAATTATCTGTAATTTAGCACAGTTTCAGAACGATTCGTGAAAGTCACCTTTTAAGAATAACTTCCACTGCAGGCCCATATATAAAAGTTTGCTCCTTTATTACTCTGCACATGGACAATTATTTGCGCTGTTATTTGCCCCAGGCATGTACCTATGTAATTACCGTTTACAGTGTAAAGATGGATGTTATCGGTCGCTGAACGTCGGAGCAGTAGGCGTTTAATGCATTTTCCCATAGGGTCCAATGCAAAATTGACACCTCATTTTCTCCATTCTCAAGAGCTTTGAGTCTCTGCAAAACATATACATGTGTAGACACAAATAAGTGAAATAGAATGAAGGCTATTTCAGCTTTAGCTTTTATTCCGTTTGGGAGCTAAAGTCGCACAAACTTTTGTTTACAAAACTTTCGATGGCCTATAGTTCGCAAGTTATGCAATCAGTTGACATAAGATTGTGCATGCATGTAGACATGTTAATGACCTTTATATATGCCAAGTTTCAGATGGCTACCTACTCAAACAAGCAAGCAGTAGCGGTTTGAAATTTTCACAATTTGGGCTACACGTTCGGGACGATTCGTGACCTTAGGTGACTTGCACAATTCGGGCTGAAACTAGTGCCAAATGAGAGGGTTGGTATAAACATTCAATTGACTATATGTGCCAAAAATTCTCGTTCTTTAGTTTTCGAGTTATAGCCCCTGGAAGTCGAAAACTGCACGACTTTGCCCTCGAATATCTCGACAACGGAGAAAGGAAAATTTCAGGGCACTTTCTCCCAAGAAATATATGGGAATTATCTGTAATTTAGCACAGTTTCAGAACGATTCGTGAAAGTCACCTTTTAAGAATAACTTCCACTGCAGGCCCATATAAAAAAGTTTGCTCCTTTATTACTCTGCACATGGACAATTATTTGCGCTGTTATTTGCCCCAGGCATGTACCTATGTAATTACCGTTTACAGTGTAAAGATGGATGTTATCGGTCGCTGAACGTCGGAGCAGTAGGCGTTTAATGCATTTTCCCATAGGGTCCAATGCAAAATTGACACCTCATTTTCTCCATTCTCAAGAGCTTTGAGTCTCTGCAAAACATATACATGTGTAGACACAAATAAGTGAAATAGAATGAAGGCTATTTCAGCTTTAGCTTTTATTCCGTTTGGGAGCTAAAGTCGCACAAACTTTTGTTTACAAAAATTTCGATGGCCTATAGTTCGCAAGTTATGCAATCAGTTGACATAAGATTGTGCATGCATGTAGACATGTTAATGACCTTTATATATGCCAAGATTCAGATGGCTACCTACTCAAACAAGCAAGCAGTAGCGGTTTGAAATTTTCACAATTTGGGCTACACGTTCGGGACGATTCGTGACCTTAGGTGACTTGCACAATTCGGGCTGAAACTAGTGCCAAATGAGAGGGTTGGGATAAACATTCAATTGACCATATGTGCCAAAAATTCTCGTTCTTTAGTTTTCGAGTTATAGCCCCTGGAAGTCGAAAACTGCACGACTTTGCCCTCGAATATCTCGACAACGGAGAAAGGAGAATTTCAGGGCACTTTCTCCCAAGAAATATATGGGAATTATCTGTAATTTAGCACAGTTTCAGAACGATTCGTGAAAGTCACCTTTTAAGAATAACTTCCACTGCAGGCCCATATAAAAAAGTTTGCTCCTTTATTACTCTGCACATGGACAATTATTTGCGCTGTTATTTGCCCCAGGCATGTACCTATGTAATTACCGTTTACAGTGTAAAGATGGATGTTATCGGTCGCTGAACGTCGGAGCAGTAGGCGTTTAATGCATTTTCCCATAGGGTCCAATGCAAAATTGACACCTCATTTTCTCCATTCTCAAGAGCTTTGAGTCTCTGCAAAACATATACATGTGTAGACACAAATAAGTGAAATAGAATGAAGGCTATTTCAGCTTTAGCTTTTATTCCGTTTGGGAGCTAAAGTCGCACAAACTTTTGTTTACAAAACTTTCGATGGCCTATAGTTCGCAAGTTATGCAATCAGTTGACATAAGATTGTGCATGCATGTAGACATGTTAATGACCTTTATATATGCCAAGTTTCAGATGGCTACCTACTCAAACAAGCAAGCAGTAGCGGTTTGAAATTTTCACAATTTGGGCTACACGTTCGGGACGATTCGTGACCTTAGGTGACTTGCACAATTCGGGCTGAAACTAGTGCCAAATGAGAGGGTTGGGATAAACATTCAATTGACCATATGTGCCAAAAATTCTCGTTCTTTAGTTTTCGAGTTATAGCCCCTGGAAGTCGAAAACTGCACGACTTTGCCCTCGAATATCTCGACAACGGAGAAAGGAGAATTTCAGGGCACTTTCTCCCAAGAAATATATGGGAATTATCTGTAATTTAGCACAGTTTCAGAACGATTCGTGAAAGTCACCTTTTAAGAATAACTTCCACTGCAGGCCCATATATAAAAGTTTGCTCCTTTATTACTCTGCACATGGACAATTATTTGCGCTGTTATTTGCCCCAGGCATGTACCTATGTAATTACCGTTTACAGTGTAAAGATGGATGTTATCGGTCGCTGAACGTCGGAGCAGTAGGCGTTTAATGCATTTTCCCATAGGGTCCAATGCAAAATTGACACCTCATTTTCTCCATTCTCAAGAGCTTTGAGTCTCTGCAAAACATATACATGTGTAGACACAAATAAGTGAAATAGAATGAAGGCTATTTCAGCTTTAGCTTTTATTCCGTTTGGGAGCTAAAGTCGCACAAACTTTTGTTTACAAAAATTTCGATGGCCTATAGTTCGCAAGTTATGCAATCAGTTGACATAAGATTGTGCATGCATGTAGACATGTTAATGACCTTTATATATGCCAAGTTTCAGATGGCTACCTACTCAAACAAGCAAGCAGTAGCGGTTTGAAATTTTCACAATTTGGGCTACACGTTCGGGACGATTCGTGACCTTAGGTGACTTGCACAATTCGGGCTGAAACTAGTGCCAAATGAGAGGGTTGGGATAAACATTCAATTGACCATATGTGCCAAAAATTCTCGTTCTTTAGTTTTCGAGTTATAGCCCCTGGAAGTCGAAAACTGCACGACTTTGCCCTCGAATATCTCGACAACGGAGAAAGGAGAATTTCAGGGCACTTTCTCCCAAGAAATATATGGGAATTATCTGTAATTTAGCACAGTTTCAGAACGATTCGTGAAAGTCACCTTTTAAGAATAACTTCCACTGCAGGCCCATATATAAAAGTTTGCTCCTTTATTACTCTGCACATGGACAATTATTTGCGCTGTTATTTGCCCCAGGCATGTACCTATGTAATTACCGTTTACAGTGTAAAGATGGATGTTATCGGTCGCTGAACGTCGGAGCAGTAGGCGTTTAATGCATTTTCCCATAGGGTCCAATGCAAAATTGACACCTCATTTTCTCCATTCTCAAGAGCTTTGAGTCTCTGCAAAACATATACATGTGTAGACACAAATAAGTGAAATAGAATGAAGGCTATTTCAGCTTTAGCTTTTATTCCGTTTGGGAGCTAAAGTCGCACAAACTTTTGTTTACAAAAATTTCGATGGCCTATAGTTCGCAAGTTATGCAATCAGTTGACATAAGATTGTGCATGCATGTAGACATGTTAATGACCTTTATATATGCCAAGTTTCAGATGGCTACCTACTCAAACAAGCAAGCAGTAGCGGTTTGAAATTTTCACAATTTGGGCTACACGTTCGGGACGATTCGTGACCTTAGGTGACTTGCACAATTCGGGCTGAAACTAGTGCCAAATGAGAGGGTTGGGATAAACATTCAATTGACCATATGTGCCAAAAATTCTCGTTCTTTAGTTTTCGAGTTATAGCCCCTGGAAGTCGAAAACTGCACGACTTTGCCCTCGAATATCTCGACAACGGAGAAAGGAGAATTTCAGGGCACTTTCTCCCAAGAAATATATGGGAATTATCTGTAATTTAGCACAGTTTCAGAACGATTCGTGAAAGTCACCTTTTAAGAATAACTTCCACTGCAGGCCCATATATAAAAGTTTGCTCCTTTATTACTCTGCACATGGACAATTATTTGCGCTGTTATTTGCCCCAGGCATGTACCTATGTAATTACCGTTTACAGTGTAAAGATGGATGTTATCGGTCGCTGAACGTCGGAGCAGTAGGCGTTTAATGCATTTTCCCATAGGGTCCAATGCAAAATTGACACCTCATTTTCTCCATTCTCAAGAGCTTTGAGTCTCTGCAAAACATATACATGTGTAGACACAAATAAGTGAAATAGAATGAAGGCTATTTCAGCTTTAGTTTTTATTCCGTTTGGGAGCTAAAGTCGCACAAACTTTTGTTTACAAAAATTTCGATGGCCTATAGTTCGCAAGTTATGCAATCAGTTGACATAAGATTGTGCATGCATGTAGACATGTTAATGACCTTTATATATGCCAAGTTTCAGATGGCTACCTACTCAAACAAGCAAGCAGTAGCGGTTTGAAATTTTCACAATTTGGGCTACACGTTCGGGACGATTCGTGACCTTAGGTGACTTGCACAATTCGGGCTGAAACTAGTGCCAAATGAGAGGGTTGGGATAAACATTCAATTGACCATATGTGCCAAAAATTCTCGTTCTTTAGTTTTCGAGTTATAGCCCCTGGAAGTCGAAAACTGCACGACTTTGCCCTCGAATATCTCGACAACGGAGAAAGGAGAATTTCAGGGCACTTTCTCCCAAGAAATATATGGGAATTATCTGTAATTTAGCACAGTTTCAGAACGATTCGTGAAAGTCACCTTTTAAGAATAACTTCCACTGCAGGCCCATATATAAAAGTTTGCTCCTTTATTACTCTGCACATGGACAATTATTTGCGCTGTTATTTGCCCCAGGCATGTACCTATGTAATTACCGTTTACAGTGTAAAGATGGATGTTATCGGTCGCTGAACGTCGGAGCAGTAGGCGTTTAATGCATTTTCCCATAGGGTCCAATGCAAAATTGACACCTCATTTTCTCCATTCTCAAGAGCTTTGAGTCTCTGCAAAACATATACATGTGTAGACACAAATAAGTGAAATAGAATGAAGGCTATTTCAGCTTTAGCTTTTATTCCGTTTGGGAGCTAAAGTCGCACAAACTTTTGTTTACAAAAATTTCGATGGCCTATAGTTCGCAAGTTATGCAATCAGTTGACATAAGATTGTGCATGCATGTAGACATGTTAATGACCTTTATATATGCCAAGTTTCAGATGGCTACCTACTCAAACAAGCAAGCAGAAGCGGTTTGAAATTTTCACAATTTGGGCTACACGTACGGGACGATTCGTGACCTTAGGTGACTTGCACAATTCGGGCTGAAACTAGTGCCAAATGAGAGGGTTGGGATAAACATTCAATTGACCATATGTGCCAAAAATTCTCGTTCTTTAGTTTTCGAGTTATAGCCCCTGGAAGTCGAAAACTGCACGACTTTGCTCTCGAATATCTCGACAACGGAGAAAGGAGAATTTCAGGGCACTTTCTCCCAAGAAATATATGGGAATTATCTGTAATTTAGCACAGTTTCAGAACGATTCGTGAAAGTCACCTTTTAAGAATAACTTCCACTGCAGGCCCATATATAAAAGTTTGCTCCTTTATTACTCTGCACATGGACAATTATTTGCGCTGTTATTTGCCCCAGGCATGTACCTATGTAATTACCGTTTACAGTGTAAAGATGGATGTTATCGGTCGCTGAACGTCGGAGCAGTAGGCGTTTAATGCATTTTCCCATAGGGTCCAATGCAAAATTGACACCTCATTTTCTCCATTCTCAAGAGCTTTGAGTCTCTGCAAAACATATACATGTGTAGACACAAATAAGTGAAATAGAATGAAGGCTATTTCAGCTTTAGCTTTTATTCCGTTTGGGAGCTAAAGTCGCACAAACTTTTGTTTACAAAAATTTCGATGGCCTATAGTTCGCAAGTTATGCAATCAGTTGACATAAGATTGTGCATGCATGTAGACATGTTAATGACCTTTATATATGCCAAGTTTCAGATGGCTACCTACTCAAACAAGCAAGCAGTAGCGGTTTGAAATTTTCACAATTTGGGCTACACGTTCGGGACGATTCGTGACCTTAGGTGACTTGCACAATTCGGGCTGAAACTAGTGCCAAATGAGAGGGTTGGGATAAACATTCAATTGACCATATGTGCCAAAAATTCTCGTTCTTTAGTTTTCGAGTTATAGCCCCTGGAAGTCGAAAACTGCACGACTTTGCCCTCGAATATCTCGACAACGGAGAAAGGAGAATTTCAGGGCACTTTCTCCCAAGAAATATATGGGAATTATCTGTAATTTAGCACAGTTTCAGAACGATTCGTGAAAGTCACCTTTTAAGAATAACTTCCACTGCAGGCCCATATATAAAAGTTTGCTCCTTTATTACTCTGCACATGGACAATTATTTGCGCTGTTATTTGCCCCAGGCATGTACCTATGTAATTACCGTTTACAGTGTAAAGATGGATGTTATCGGTCGCTGAACGTCGGAGCAGTAGGCGTTTAATGCATTTTCCCATAGGGTCCAATGCAAAATTGACACCTCATTTTCTCCATTCTCAAGAGCTTTGAGTCTCTGCAAAACATATACATGTGTAGACACAAATAAGTGAAATAGAATGAAGGCTATTTCAGCTTTAGCTTTTATTCCGTTTGGGAGCTAAAGTCGCACAAACTTTTGTTTACAAAAATTTCGATGGCCTATAGTTCGCAAGTTATGCAATCAGTTGACATAAGATTGTGCATGCATGTAGACATGTTAATGACCTTTATATATGCCAAGTTTCAGATGGCTACCTACTCAAACAAGCAAGCAGTAGCGGTTTGAAATTTTCACAATTTGGGCTACACGTTCGGGACGATTCGTGACCTTAGGTGACTTGCACAATTCGGGCTGAAACTAGTGCCAAATGAGAGGGTTGGGATAAACATTCAATTGACCATATGTGCCAAAAATTCTCGTTCTTTAGTTTTCGAGTTATAGCCCCTGGAAGTCGAAAACTGCACGACTTTGCCCTCGAATATCTCGACAACGGAGAAAGGAGAATTTCAGGGCACTTTCTCCCAAGAAATATATGGGAATTATCTGTAATTTAGCACAGTTTCAGAACGATTCGTGAAAGTCACCTTTTAAGAATAACTTCCACTGCAGGCCCATATATAAAAGTTTGCTCCTTTATTACTCTGCACATGGACAATTATTTGCGCTGTTATTTGCCCCAGGCATGTACCTATGTAATTACCGTTTACAGTGTAAAGATGGATGTTATCGGTCGCTGAACGTCGGAGCAGTAGGCGTTTAATGCATTTTCCCATAGGGTCCAATGCAAAATTGACACCTCATTTTCTCCATTCTCAAGAGCTTTGAGTCTCTGCAAAACATATACATGTGTAGACACAAATAAGTGAAATAGAATGAAGGCTATTTCAGCTTTAGCTTTTATTCCGTTTGGGAGCTAAAGTCGCACAAACTTTTGTTTACAAAAATTTCGATGGCCTATAGTTCGCAAGTTATGCAATCAGTTGACATAAGATTGTGCATGCATGTAGACATGTTAATGACCTTTATATATGCCAAGTTTCAGATGGCTACCTACTCAAACAAGCAAGCAGTAGCGGTTTGAAATTTTCACAATTTGGGCTACACGTTCGGGACGATTCGTGACCTTAGGTGACTTGCACAATTCGGGCTGAAACTAGTGCCAAATGAGAGGATTGGGATAAACATTCAATTGACCATATGTGCCAAAAATTCTCGTTCTTTAGTTTTCGAGTTATAGCCCCTGGAAGTCGAAAACTGCACGACTTTGCCCTCGAATATCTCGACAACGGAGAAAGGAGAATTTCAGGGCACTTTCTCCCAAGAAATATATGGGAATTATCTGTAATTTAGCACAGTTTCAGAACGATTCGTGAAAGTCACCTTTTAAGAATAACTTCCACTGCAGGCCCATATAAAAAAGTTTGCTCCTTTATTACTCTGCACATGGACAATTATTTGCGCTGTTATTTGCCCCAGGCATGTACCTATGTAATTACCGTTTACAGTGTAAAGATGGATGTTATCGGTCGCTGAACGTCGGAGCAGTAGGCGTTTAATGCATTTTCCCATAGGGTCCAATGCAAAATTGACACCTCATTTTCTCCATTCTCAAGAGCTTTGAGTCTCTGCAAAACATATACATGTGTAGACACAAATAAGTGAAATAGAATGAAGGCTATTTCAGCTTTAGCTTTTATTCCGTTTGGGAGCTAAAGTCGCACAAACTTTTGTTTACAAAAATTTCGATGGCCTATAGTTCGCAAGTTATGCAATCAGTTGACATAAGATTGTGCATGCATGTAGACATGTTAATGACCTTTATATATGCCAAGTTTCAGATGGCTACCTACTCAAACAAGCAAGCAGTAGCGGTTTGAAATTTTCACAATTTGGGCTACACGTTCGGGACGATTCGTGACCTTAGGTGACTTGCACAATTCGGGCTGAAACTAGTGCCAAATGAGAGGGTTGGGATAAACATTCAATTGACCATATGTGCCAAAAATTTTCGTTCTTTAGTTTTCGAGTTATAGCCCCTGGAAGTCGAAAACTGCACGACTTTGCCCTCGAATATCTCGACAACGGAGAAAGGAGAATTTCAGGGCACTTTCTCCCAAGAAATATATGGGAATTATCTGTAATTTAGCACAGTTTCAGAACGATTCGTGAAAGTCACCTTTTAAGAATAACTTCCACTGCAGGCCCATATATAAAAGTTTGCTCCTTTATTACTCTGCACATGGACAATTATTTGCGCTGTTATTTGCCCCAGGCATGTACCTATGTAATTACCGTTTACAGTGTAAAGATGGATGTTATCGGTCGCTGAACGTCGGAGCAGTAGGCGTTTAATGCATTTTCCCATAGGGTCCAATGCAAAATTGACACCTCATTTTCTCCATTCTCAAGAGCTTTGAGTCTCTGCAAAACATATACATGTGTAGACACAAATAAGTGAAATAGAATGAAGGCTATTTCAGCTTTAGCTTTTATTCCGTTTGGGAGCTAAAGTCGCACAAACTTTTGTTTACAAAAATTTCGATGGCCTATAGTTCGCAAGTTATGCAATCAGTTGACATAAGATTGTGCATGCATGTAGACATGTTAATGACCTTTATATATGCCAAGTTTCAGATGGCTACCTACTCAAACAAGCAAGCAGTAGCGGTTTGAAATTTTCACAATTTGGGCTACACGTTCGGGACGATTCGTGACCTTAGGTGACTTGCACAATTCGGGCTGAAACTAGTGCCAAATGAGAGGGTTGGTATAAACATTCAATTGACTATATGTGCCAAAAATTCTCGTTCTTTAGTTTTCGAGTTATAGCCCCTGGAAGTCGAAAACTGCACGACTTTGCCCTCGAATATCTCGACAACGGAGAAAGGAAAATTTCAGGGCACTTTCTCCCAAGAAATATATGGGAATTATCTGTAATTTAGCACAGTTTCAGAACGATTCGTGAAAGTCACCTTTTAAGAATAACTTCCACTGCAGGCCCATATAAAAAAGTTTGCTCCTTTATTACTCTGCACATGGACAATTATTTGCGCTGTTATTTGCCCCAGGCATGTACCTATGTAATTACCGTTTACAGTGTAAAGATGGATGTTATCGGTCGCTGAACGTCGGAGCAGTAGGCGTTTAATGCATTTTCCCATAGGGTCCAATGCAAAATTGACACCTCATTTTCTCCATTCTCAAGAGCTTTGAGTCTCTGCAAAACATATACATGTGTAGACACAAATAAGTGAAATAGAATGAAGGCTATTTCAGCTTTAGCTTTTATTCCGTTTGGGAGCTAAAGTCGCACAAACTTTTGTTTACAAAAATTTCGATGGCCTATAGTTCGCAAGTTATGCAATCAGTTGACATAAGATTGTGCATGCATGTAGACATGTTAATGACCTTTATATATGCCAAGTTTCAGATGGCTACCTACTCAAACAAGCAAGCAGTAGCGGTTTGAAATTTTCACAATTTGGGCTACACGTTCGGGACGATTCGTGACCTTAGGTGACTTGCACAATTCGGGCTGAAACTAGTGCCAAATGAGAGGGTTGGGATAAACATTCAATTGACCATATGTGCCAAAAATTCTCGTTCTTTAGTTTTCGAGTTATAGCCCCTGGAAGTCGAAAACTGCACGACTTTGCCCTCGAATATCTCGACAACGGAGAAAGGAGAATTTCAGGGCACTTTCTCCCAAGAAATATATGGGAATTATCTGTAATTTAGCACAGTTTCAGAACGATTCGTGAAAGTCACCTTTTAAGAATAACTTCCACTGCAGGCCCATATAAAAAAGTTTGCTCCTTTATTACTCTGCACATGGACAATTATTTGCGCTGTTATTTGCCCCAGGCATGTACCTATGTAATTACCGTTTACAGTGTAAAGATGGATGTTATCGGTCGCTGAACGTCGGAGCAGTAGGCGTTTAATGCATTTTCCCATAGGGTCCAATGCAAAATTGACACCTCATTTTCTCCATTCTCAAGAGCTTTGAGTCTCTGCAAAACATATACATGTGTAGACACAAATAAGTGAAATAGAATGAAGGCTATTTCAGCTTTAGCTTTTATTCCGTTTGGGAGCTAAAGTCGCACAAACTTTTGTTTACAAAAATTTCGATGGCCTATAGTTCGCAAGTTATGCAATCAGTTGACATAAGATTGTGCATGCATGTAGACATGTTAATGACCTTTATATATGCCAAGTTTCAGATGGCTACCTACTCAAACAAGCAAGCAGTAGCGGTTTGAAATTTTCACAATTTGGGCTACACGTTCGGGACGATTCGTGACCTTAGGTGACTTGCACAATTCGGGCTGAAACTAGTGCCAAATGAGAGGGTTGGGATAAACATTCAATTGACCATATGTGCCAAAAATTCTCGTTCTTTAGTTTTCGAGTTATAGCCCCTGGAAGTCGAAAACTGCACGACTTTGCCCTCGAATATCTCGACAACGGAGAAAGGAGAATTTCAGGGCACTTTCTCCCAAGAAATATATGGGAATTATCTGTAATTTAGCACAGTTTCAGAACGATTCGTGAAAGTCACCTTTTAAGAATAACTTCCACTGCAGGCCCATATATAAAAGTTTGCTCCTTTATTACTCTGCACATGGACAATTATTTGCGCTGTTATTTGCCCCAGGCATGTACCTATGTAATTACCGTTTACAGTGTAAAGATGGATGTTATCGGTCGCTGAACGTCGGAGCAGTAGGCGTTTAATGCATTTTCCCATAGGGTCCAATGCAAAATTGACACCTCATTTTCTCCATTCTCAAGAGCTTTGAGTCTCTGCAAAACATATACATGTGTAGACACAAATAAGTGAAATAGAATGAAGGCTATTTCAGCTTTAGCTTTTATTCCGTTTGGGAGCTAAAGTCGCACAAACTTTTGTTTACAAAAATTTCGATGGCCTATAGTTCGCAAGTTATGCAATCAGTTGACATAAGATTGTGCATGCATGTAGACATGTTAATGACCTTTATATATGCCAAGTTTCAGATGGCTACCTACTCAAACAAGCAAGCAGTAGCGGTTTGAAATTTTCACAATTTGGGCTACACGTTCGGGACGATTCGTGACCTTAGGTGACTTGCACAATTCGGGCTGAAACTAGTGCCAAATGAGAGGGTTGGGATAAACATTCAATTGACCATATGTGCCAAAAATTCTCGTTCTTTAGTTTTCGAGTTATAGCCCCTGGAAGTCGAAAACTGCACGACTTTGCCCTCGAATATCTCGACAACGGAGAAAGGAGAATTTCAGGGCACTTTCTCCCAAGAAATATATGGGAATTATCTGTAATTTAGCACAGTTTCAGAACGATTCGTGAAAGTCACCTTTTAAGAATAACTTCCACTGCAGGCCCATATATAAAAGTTTGCTCCTTTATTACTCTGCACATGGACAATTATTTGCGCTGTTATTTGCCCCAGGCATGTACCTATGTAATTACCGTTTACAGTGTAAAGATGGATGTTATCGGTCGCTGAACGTCGGAGCAGTAGGCGTTTAATGCATTTTCCCATAGGGTCCAATGCAAAATTGACACCTCATTTTCTCCATTCTCAAGAGCTTTGAGTCTCTGCAAAACATATACATGTGTAGACACAAATAAGTGAAATAGAATGAAGGCTATTTCAGCTTTAGCTTTTATTCCGTTTGGGAGCTAAAGTCGCACAAACTTTTGTTTACAAAAATTTCGATGGCCTATAGTTCGCAAGTTATGCAATCAGTTGACATAAGATTGTGCATGCATGTAGACATGTTAATGACCTTTATATATGCCAAGTTTCAGATGGCTACCTACTCAAACAAGCAAGCAGTAGCGGTTTGAAATTTTCACAATTTGGGCTACACGTTCGGGACGATTCGTGACCTTAGGTGACTTGCACAATTCGGGCTGAAACTAGTGCCAAATGAGAGGGTTGGGATAAACATTCAATTGACCATATGTGCCAAAAATTCTCGTTCTTTAGTTTTCGAGTTATAGCCCCTGGAAGTCGAAAACTGCACGACTTTGCCCTCGAATATCTCGACAACGGAGAAAGGAGAATTTCAGGGCACTTTCTCCCAAGAAATATATGGGAATTATCTGTAATTTAGCACAGTTTCAGAACGATTCGTGAAAGTCACCTTTTAAGAATAACTTCCACTGCAGGCCCATATATAAAAGTTTGCTCCTTTATTACTCTGCACATGGACAATTATTTGCGCTGTTATTTGCCCCAGGCATGTACCTATGTAATTACCGTTTACAGTGTAAAGATGGATGTTATCGGTCGCTGAACGTCGGAGCAGTAGGCGTTTAATGCATTTTCCCATAGGGTCCAATGCAAAATTGACACCTCATTTTCTCCATTCTCAAGAGCTTTGAGTCTCTGCAAAACATATACATGTGTAGACACAAATAAGTGAAATAGAATGAAGGCTATTTCAGCTTTAGCTTTTATTCCGTTTGGGAGCTAAAGTCGCACAAACTTTTGTTTACAAAAATTTCGATGGCCTATAGTTCGCAAGTTATGCAATCAGTTGACATAAGATTGTGCATGCATGTAGACATGTTAATGACCTTTATATATGCCAAGTTTCAGATGGCTACCTACTCAAACAAGCAAGCAGTAGCGGTTTGAAATTTTCACAATTTGGGCTACACGTTCGGGACGATTCGTGACCTTAGGTGACTTGCACAATTCGGGCTGAAACTAGTGCCAAATGAGAGGGTTGGGATAAACATTCAATTGACCATATGTGCCAAAAATTCTCGTTCTTTAGTTTTCGAGTTATAGCCCCTGGAAGTCGAAAACTGCACGACTTTGCCCTCGAATATCTCGACAACGGAGAAAGGAGAATTTCAGGGCACTTTCTCCCAAGAAATATATGGGAATTATCTGTAATTTAGCACAGTTTCAGAACGATTCGTGAAAGTCACCTTTTAAGAATAACTTCCACTGCAGGCCCATATATAAAAGTTTGCTCCTTTATTACTCTGCACATGGACAATTATTTGCGCTGTTATTTGCCCCAGGCATGTACCTATGTAATTACCGTTTACAGTGTAAAGATGGATGTTATCGGTCGCTGAACGTCGGAGCAGTAGGCGTTTAATGCATTTTCCCATAGGGTCCAATGCAAAATTGACACCTCATTTTCTCCATTCTCAAGAGCTTTGAGTCTCTGCAAAACATATACATGTGTAGACACAAATAAGTGAAATAGAATGAAGGCTATTTCAGCTTTAGCTTTTATTCCGTTTGGGAGCTAAAGTCGCACAAACTTTTGTTTACAAAAATTTCGATGGCCTATAGTTCGCAAGTTATGCAATCAGTTGACATAAGATTGTGCATGCATGTAGACATGTTAATGACCTTTATATATGCCAAGTTTCAGATGGCTACCTACTCAAACAAGCAAGCAGTAGCGGTTTGAAATTTTCACAATTTGGGCTACACGTTCGGGACGATTCGTGACCTTAGGTGACTTGCACAATTCGGGCTGAAACTAGTGCCAAATGAGAGGGTTGGGATAAACATTCAATTGACCATATGTGCCAAAAATTCTCGTTCTTTAGTTTTCGAGTTATAGCCCCTGGAAGTCGAAAACTGCACGACTTTGCCCTCGAATATCTCGACAACGGAGAAAGGAGAATTTCAGGGCACTTTCTCCCAAGAAATATATGGGAATTATCTGTAATTTAGCACAGTTTCAGAACGATTCGTGAAAGTCACCTTTTAAGAATAACTTCCACTGCAGGCCCATATATAAAAGTTTGCTCCTTTATTACTCTGCACATGGACAATTATTTGCGCTGTTATTTGCCCCAGGCATGTACCTATGTAATTACCGTTTACAGTGTAAAGATGGATGTTATCGGTCGCTGAACGTCGGAGCAGTAGGCGTTTAATGCATTTTCCCATAGGGTCCAATGCAAAATTGACACCTCATTTTCTCCATTCTCAAGAGCTTTGAGTCTCTGCAAAACATATACATGTGTAGACACAAATAAGTGAAATAGAATGAAGGCTATTTCAGCTTTAGCTTTTATTCCGTTTGGGAGCTAAAGTCGCACAAACTTTTGTTTACAAAAATTTCGATGGCCTATAGTTCGCAAGTTATGCAATCAGTTGACATAAGATTGTGCATGCATGTAGACATGTTAATGACCTTTATATATGCCAAGTTTCAGATGGCTACCTACTCAAACAAGCAAGCAGTAGCGGTTTGAAATTTTCACAATTTGGCCTACACGTTCGGGACGATTCGTGACCTTAGGTGACTTGCACAATTCGGGCTGAAACTAGTGCCAAATGAGAGGGTTGGGATAAACATTCAATTGACCATATGTGCCAAAAATTCTCGTTCTTTAGTTTTCGAGTTATAGCCCCTGGAAGTCGAAAACTGCACGACTTTGCCCTCGAATATCTCGACAACGGAGAAAGGAGAATTTCAGGGCACTTTCTCCCAAGAAATATATGGGAATTATCTGTAATTTAGCACAGTTTCAGAACGATTCGTGAAAGTCACCTTTTAAGAATAACTTCCACTGCAGGCCCATATATAAAAGTTTGCTCCTTTATTACTCTGCACATGGACAATTATTTGCGCTGTTATTTGCCCCAGGCATGTACCTATGTAATTACCGTTTACAGTGTAAAGATGGATGTTATCGGTCGCTGAACGTCGGAGCAGTAGGCGTTTAATGCATTTTCCCATAGGGTCCAATGCAAAATTGACACCTCATTTTCTCCATTCTCAAGAGCTTTGAGTCTCTGCAAAACATATACATGTGTAGACACAAATAAGTGAAATAGAATGAAGGCTATTTCAGCTTTAGCTTTTATTCCGTTTGGGAGCTAAAGTCGCACAAACTTTTGTTTACAAAAATTTCGATGGCCTATAGTTCGCAAGTTATGCAATCAGTTGACATAAGATTGTGCATGCATGTAGACATGTTAATGACCTTTATATATGCCAAGTTTCAGATGGCTACCTACTCAAACAAGCAAGCAGTAGCGGATTGAAATTTTCACAATTTGGGCTACACGTTCAGGACGATTCGTGACCTTAGGTGACTTGCACAATTCGGGCTGAAACTAGTGCCAAATGAGAGGGTTGGGATAAACATTCAATTGACCATATGTGCCAAAAATTCTCGTTCTTTAGTTTTCGAGTTATAGCCCCTGGAAGTCGAAAACTGAACGACTTTGCCCTCGAATATCTCGACAACGGAGAAAGGAGAATTTCAGGGCACTTTCTCCCAAGAAATATATGGGAATTATCTGTAATTTAGCACAGTTTCAGAACGATTCGTGAAAGTCACCTTTTAAGAATAACTTCCACTGCAGGCCCATCTATAAAAGTTTGCTCCTTTATTACTCTGCACATGGACAATTATTTGCGCTGTTATTTGCCCCAGGCATGTACCTATGTAATTACCGTTTACAGTGTAAAGATGGATGTTATCGGTCGCTGAACGTCGGAGCAGTAGGCGTTTAATGCATTTTCCCATAGGGTCCAATGCAAAATTGACACCTCATTTTCTCCATTCTCAAGAGCTTTGAGTCTCTGCAAAACATATACATGTGTAGACACAAATAAGTGAAATAGAATGAAGGCTATTTCAGCTTTAGCTTTTATTCCGTTTGGGAGCTAAAGTCGTACAAACTTTTGTTTACAAAAATTTCGATGGCCTATAGTTCGCAAGTTATGCAATCAGTTGACATAAGATTGTGCATGCATGTAGACATGTTAATGACCTTTATATATGCCAAGTTTCAGATGGCTACCTACTCAAACAAGCAAGCAGTAGCGGTTTGAAATTTTCACAATTTGGGCTACACGTTCGGGACGATTCGTGACCTTAGGTGACTTGCACAATTCGGGCTGAAACTAGTGCCAAATGAGAGGGTTGGGATAAACATTCAATTGACCATATGTGCCAAAAATTCCCGTTCTTTAGTTTTCGAGTTATAGCCCCTGGAAGTCGAAAACTGCACGACTTTGCCCTCGAATATCTCGACAACGGAGAAAGGAGAATTTCAGGGCACTTTCTCCCAAGAAATATATGGGAATTATCTGTAATTTAGCACAGTTTCAGAACGATTCGTGAAAGTCACCTTTTAAGAATAACTTCAACTGCAGGCCCATATATAAAAGTTTGCTCCTTTATTACTCTGCACATGGACAATTATTTGCGCTGTTATTTGCCCCAGGCATGTACCTATGTAATTACCGTTTACAGTGTAAAGATGGATGTTATCGGTCGCTGAACGTCGGAGCAGTAGGCGTTTAATGCATTTTCCCATAGGGTCCAATGCAAAATTGACACCTCATTTTCTCCATTCTCAAGAGCTTTGAGTCTCTGCAAAACATATACATGTGTAGACACAAATAAGTGAAATAGAATGAAGGCTATTTCAGCTTTAGCTTTTATTCCGTTTGGGAGCTAAAGTCGCACAAACTTTTGTTTACTATAATTTCGATGACCTATAGTTCGCAAGTTATGCAATCAGTTGACATAAGATTGTGCATGCATGTAGACATGTTAATGACCTTTATATATGCCAAGTTTCAGATGGCTACCTACTCAAACAAGCAAGCAGTAGCGGTTTGAAATTTTCACAATTTGGGCTACACGTTCGGGACGATTCGTGACCTTAGGTGACTTGCACAATTCGGGCTGAAACTAGTGCCAAATGAGAGGGTTGGGATAAACATTCAATTGACCATATGTGCCAAAAATTCTCGTTCTTTAGTTTTCGAGTTATAGCCCCTGGAAGTCGAAAACTGCACGACTTTGCCCTCGAATATCTCGACAACGGAGAAAGGAGAATTTCAGGGCACTTTCTCCCAAGAAATATATGGGAATTATCTGTAATTTAGCACAGTTTCAGAACGATTCGTGAAAGTCACCTTTTAAGAATAACTTCCACTGCAGGCCCATACATAAAAGTTTGCTCCTTTATTACTCTGCACATGGACAATTATTTGCGCTGTTATTTGCCCCAGGCATGTACCTATGTAATTACCGTTTACAGTGTAAAGATGGATGTTATCGGTCGCTGAACGTCGGAGCAGTTGGCGTTTAATGCATTTTCCCATAGGGTCCAATGCAAAATTGACACCTCATTTTCTCCATTCTCAAGAGCTTTGAGTCTCTGCAAAACATATACATGTGTAGACACAAATAAGTGAAATAGAATGAAGGCTATTTCAGCTTTAGCTTTTATTCCGTTTGGGAGCTAAAGTTGCACAAACTTTTGTTTACAAAAATTTCGATGGCCTATAGTTCGCAAGTTATGCAATCAGTTGACATAAGATTGTGCATGCATGTAGACATGTTAATGACCTTTATATATGCCAAGTTTCAGATGGCTACCTACTCAAACAAGCAAGCAGTAGCGGTTTGAAATTTTCACAATTTGGGCTACACGTTCGGGACGATTCGTGACCTTAGGTGACTTGCACAATTCGGGCTGAAACTAGTGCCAAATGAGAGGGTTGGGATAAACATTCAATTGACCATATGTGCCAAAAATTCTCGTTCTTTAGTTTTCGAGTTATAGCCCCTGGAAGTCGAAAACTGCACGACTTTGCCCTCGAATATCTCGACAACGGAGAAAGGAGAATTTCAGGGCACTTTCTCCCAAGAAATATATGGGAATTATCTGTAATTTAGCACAGTTTCAGCACGACTCGTGAAAGTCACCTTTTAAGAATAACTTCCACTGCAGGCCCATACATAAAAGTTTGCTCCTTTATTACTCTGCACATGGACAATTATTTGCGCTGTTATTTGCCCCAGGCATGTACCTATGTAATTACCGTTTACAGTGTAAAGATGGATGTTATCGGTCGCTGAACGTCGGAGCAGTAGGCGTTTAATGCATTTTCCCATAGGGTCCAATGCAAAATTGACACCTCATTTTCTCCATTCTCAAGAGCTTTGAGTCTCTGCAAAACATATACATGTGTAGACACAAATAAGTGAAATAGAATGAAGGCTATTTCAGCTTTAGCTTTTATTCCGTTTGGGAGCTAAAGTCGCACAAACTTTTGTTTACAAAAATTTCGATGGCCTATAGTTCGCAAGTTATGCAATCAGTTGACATAAGATTGTGCATGCATGTAGACATGTTAATGACCTTTATATATGCCAAGTTTCAGATGGCTACCTACTCAAACAAGCAAGCAGTAGCGGTTTGAAATTTTCACAATTTGGGCTACACGTTCGGGACGATTCGTGACCTTAGGTGACTTGCACAATTCGGGCTGAAACTAGTGCCAAATGAGAGGGTTGGGATAAACATTCAATTGACCATATGTGCCAAAAATTCTCGTTCTTTAGTTTTCGAGTTATAGCCCCTGGAAGTCGAAAACTGCACGACTTTGCCCTCGAATATCTCGACAACGGAGAAAGGAGAATTTCAGGGCACTTTCTCCCAAGAAATATATGGGAATTATCTGTAATTTAGCACAGTTTCAGAACGATTCGTGAAAGTCACCTTTTAAGAATAACTTCCACTGCAGGCCCATATATAAAAGTTTGCTCCTTTATTACTCTGCACATGGACAATTATTTGCGCTGTTATTTGCCCCAGGCATGTACCTATGTAATTACCGTTTACAGTGTAAAGATGGATGTTATCGGTCGCTGAACGTCGGAGCAGTAGGCGTTTAATGCATTTTCCCATAGGGTCCAATGCAAAATTGACACCTCATTTTCTCCATTCTCAAGAGCTTTGAGTCTCTGCAAAACATATACATGTGTAGACACAAATAAGTGAAATAGAATGAAGGCTATTTCAGCTTTAGCTTTTATTCCGTTTGGGAGCTAAAGTCGCACAAACTTTTGTTTACAAAAATTTCGATGGCCTATAGTTCGCAAGTTATGCAATCAGTTGACATAAGATTGTGCATGCATGTAGACATGTTAATGACCTTTATATATGCCAAGTTTCAGATGGCTACCTACTCAAACAAGCAAGCAGTAGCGGTTTGAAATTTTCACAATTTGGGCTACACGTTCGGGACGATTCGTGACCTTAGGTGACTTGCACAATTCGGGCTGAAACTAGTGCCAAATGAGAGGGTTAGGATAAACATTCAATTGACCATATGTGCCAAAATTTCTCGTTTTTTAGTTTTCGAGTTATAGACCCTGGAAGTCGAAAACTGCACGACTTTGCCCTCGAATATCTCGACAACGGAGAAAGGAGAATTTCAGGGCACTTTCTCCCAAGAAATATATGGGAATTATCTGTAATTTAGCACAGTTTCAGAACGATTCGTGAAAGTCACCTTTTAAGAATAACTTCCACTGCAGGCCCATATATAAAAGTTTGCTCCTTTATTACTCTGCACATGGACAATTATTTGCGCTGTTATTTGCCCCAGGCATGTACCTATGTAATTACCGTTTACAGTGTAAAGATGGATGTTATCGGTCGCTGAACGTCGGAGCAGTAGGCGTTTAATGCATTTTCCCATAGGGTCCAATGCAAAATTGACACCTCATTTTCTCCATTCTCAAGAGCTTTGAGTCTCTGCAAAACATATACATGTGTAGACACAAATAAGTGAAATAGAATGAAGGCTATTTCAGCTTTAGCTTTTATTCCGTTTGGGAGCTAAAGTCGCACAAACTTTTGTTTACAAAAATTTCGATGGCCTATAGTTCGCAAGTTATGCAATCAGTTGACATAAGATTGTGCATGCATGTAGACATGTTAATGACCTTTATATATGCCAAGTTTCAGATGGCTACCTACTCAAACAAGCAAGCAGTAGCGGTTTGAAATTTTCACAATTTGGGCTACACGTTCGGGACGATTCGTGACCTTAGGTGACTTGCACAATTCGGGCTGAAACTAGTGCCAAATGAGAGGGTTGGGATAAACATTCAATTGACCATATGTGCCAAAAATTCTCGTTCTTTAGTTTTCGAGTTATAGCCCCTGGAAGTCGAAAACTGCACGACTTTGCCCTCGAATATCTCGACAACGGAGAAAGGAGAATTTCAGGGCACTTTCTCCCAAGAAATATATGGGAATTATCTGTAATTTAGCACAGTTTCAGAACGATTCGTGAAAGTCACCTTTTAAGAATAACTTCCACTGCAGGCCCATATATAAAAGTTTGCTCCTTTATTACTCTGCACATGGACAATTATTTGCGCTTTTATTTGCCCCAGGCATGTACCTATGTAATTACCGTTTACAGTGTAAAGATGGATGTTATCGGTCGCTGAACGTCGGAGCAGTAGGCGTTTAATGCATTTTCCCATAGGGTCCAATGCAAAATTGACACCTCATTTTCTCCATTCTCAAGAGCTTTGAGTCTCTGCAAAACATATACATGTGTAGACACAAATAAGTGAAATAGAATGAAGGCTATTTCAGCTTTAGCTTTTATTCCGTTTGGGAGCTAAAGTCGCACAAACTTTTGTTTACAAAAATTTCGATGGCCTATAGTTCGCAAGTTATGCAATCAGTTGACATAAGATTGTGCATGCATGTAGACATGTTAATGACCTTTATATATGCCAAGTTTCAGATGGCTACCTACTCAAACAAGCAAGCAGTAGCGGTTTGAAATTTTCACAATTTGGGCTACACGTTCGGGACGATTCGTGACCTTAGGTGACTTGCACAATTCGGGCTGAAACTAGTGCCAAATGAGAGGGTTGGGATAAACATTCAATTGACCATATGTGCCAAAAATACTCGTTCTTTAGTTTTCGAGTTATAGCCCCTGGAAGTCGAAAACTGCACGACTTTGCCCTCGAATATCTCGACAACGGAGAAAGGAGAATTTCAGGGCACTTTCTCCCAAGAAATATATGGGAATTATCTGTAATTTAGCACAGTTTCAGAACGATTCGTGAAAGTCACCTTTTAAGAATAACTTCCACTGCAGGCCCATATATAAAAGTTTGCTCCTTTATTACTCTGCACATGGACAATTATTTGCGCTGTTATTTGCCCCAGGCATGTACCTATGTAATTACCGTTTACAGTGTAAAGATGGATGTTATCGGTCGCTGAACGTCGGAGCAGTAGGCGTTTAATGCATTTTCCCATAGGGTCCAATGCAAAATTGACACCTCATTTTCTCCATTCTCAAGAGCTTTGAGTCTCTGCAAAACATATACATGTGTAGACACAAATAAGTGAAATAGAATGAAGGCTATTTCAGCTTTAGCTTTTATTCCGTTTGGGAGCTAAAGTCGCACAAACTTTTGTTTACAAAAATTTCGATGGCCTATAGTTCGCAAGTTATGCAATCAGTTGACATAAGATTGTGCATGCATGTAGACATGTTAATGACCTTTATATATGCCAAGTTTCAGATGGCTACCTACTCAAACAAGCAAGCAGTAGCGGTTTGAAATTTTCACAATTTGGGCTACACGTTCGGGACGATTCGTGACCTTAGGTGACTTGCACAATTCGGGCTGAAACTAGTGCCAAATGAGAGGGTTGGGATAAACATTCAATTGACCATATGTGCCAAAAATACTCGTTCTTTAGTTTTCGAGTTATAGCCCCTGGAAGTCGAAAACTGCACGACTTTGCCCTCGAATATCTCGACAACGGAGAAAGGAGAATTTCAGGGCACTTTCTCCCAAGAAATATATAGGAATTATCTGTAATTTAGCACAGTTTCAGAACGATTCGTGAAAGTCACCTTTTAAGAATAACTTCCACTGCAGGCCCATATATAAAAGTTTGCTCCTTTATTACTCTGCACATGGACAATTATTTGCGCTGTTATTTGCCCCAGGCATGTACCTATGTAATTACCGTTTACAGTGTAAAGATGGATGTTATCGGTCGCTGAACGTCGGAGCAGTAGGCGTTTAATGCATTTTCCCATAGGGTCCAATGCAAAATTGACACCTCATTTTCTCCATTCTCAAGAGCTTTGAGTCTCTGCAAAACATATACATGTGTAGACACAAATAAGTGAAATAGAATGAAGGCTATTTCAGCTTTAGCTTTTATTCCGTTTGGGAGCTAAAGTCGCACAAACTTTTGTTTACAAAAATTTCGATGGCCTATAGTTCGCAAGTTATGCAATCAGTTGACATAAGATTGTGCATGCATGTAGACATGTTAGTGACCTTTATATATGCCAAGTTTCAGATGGCTACCTACTCAAACAAGCAAGCAGTAGCGGTTTGAAATTTTCAAAATTTGGGCTACACGTTCGGGACGATTCGTGACCTTAGGTGACTTGCACAATTCGGGCTGAAACTATTGCCAAATGAGAGGGTTGGGATAAACATTCAATTGACCATATGTGCCAAAAATTCTCGTTCTTTAGTTTTCGAGTTATAGCCCCTGGAAGTCAAAAACTGCACGACTTTGCCCTCGAATATCTCGAAAACGGAGAAAGGAGAATTTCAGGGCACTTTCTCCCAAGAAATATATGGGAATTATCTGTAATTTAGCACAGTTTCAGAACGATTCGTGAAAGTCACCTTTTAAGAATAACTTCCACTGCAGGCCCATATATAAAAGTTTGCTCCTTTATTACTCTGCACATGGACAATTATTTGCGCTGTTATTTGCCCCAGGCATGTACCTATGTAATTACCGTTTACAGTGTAAAGATGGATGTTATCGGTCGCTGAACGTCGGAGCAGTAGGCGTTTAATGCATTTTCCCATAGGGTCCAATGCAAAATTGACACGTCATTTTCTCCATTCTCAAGAGCTTTGAGTCTCTGCAAAACATATACATGTGTAGACACAAATAAGTGAAATAGAATGAAGGCTATTTCAGCTTTAGCTTTTATTCCGTTTGGGAGCTAAAGTCGCACAAACTTTTGTTTACAAAAATTTCGATGGCCTATAGTTCGCAAGTTATGCAATCAGTTGACATAAGATTGTGCATGCATGTAGACATGTTAATGACCTTTATATATGCCAAGTTTCAGATGGCTACCTACTCAAACAAGCAAGCAGTAGCGGTTTGAAATTTTCACTTTTTGGGCTACACGTTCAGGACGATTCGTGACCTTAGGTGACTTGCACAATTCGGGCTGAAACTAGTGCCAAATGAGAGGTTTGGGATAAACATTCAATTGACCATATGTGCCAAAAATTCTCGTTCTTTAGTTTTCGAGTTATAGCCCCTGGAAGTCGAAAACTGCACGACTTTGCCCTCGAATATCTCGACAACGGAGAAAGGAGAATTTCAGGGCACTTTCTCCCAAGAAATATATGGGAATTATCTGTAATTTAGCACAGTTTCAGAACGATTCGTGAAAGTCACCTTTTAAGAATAACTTCCACTGCAGGCCCATATATAAAAGTTTGCTCCTTTATTACTCTGCACATGGACAATTATTTGCGCTGTTATTTGCCCCAGGCATGTACCTATGTAATTACCGTTTACAGTGTAAAGATGGATGTTATCGGTCGCTGAACGTCGGAGCAGTAGGCGTTTAATGCATTTTCCCATAGGGTCCAATGCAAAATTGACACCTCATTTTCTCCATTCTCAAGAGCTTTGAGTCTCTGCAAAACATATACATGTGTAGACACAAATAAGTGAAATAGAATGAAGGCTATTTCAGCTTTAGCTTTTATTCCGTTTGGGAGCTAAAGTCGCACAAACTTTAGTTTACAAAAATTTCGATGGCCTATAGTTCGCAAGTTATGCAATCAGTTGACATAAGATTGTGCATGCATGTAGACATGTTAATGACCTTTATATATGCCAAGTTTCAGATGGCTACCTACTCAAACAAGCAAGCAGTAGCGGTTTGAAATTTTCACAATTTGGGCTACACGTTCGGGACGATTCGTGACCTTAGGTGACTTGCACAATTCGGGCTGAAACTAGTGCCAAATGAGAGGGTTGGGATAAACATTCAATTGACCATATGTGCCAAAAATTCTCGTTCTTTAGTTTTCGAGTTATAGCCCCTGGAAGTCGAAAACTGCACGACTTTGCCCTCGAATATCTCGACAACGGAGAAAGGAGAATTTCAGGGCACTTTCTCCCAAGAAATATATGGGAATTATCTGTAATTTAGCACAGTTTCAGAACGATTCGTGAAAGTCACCTTTTAAGAATAACTTCCACTGCAGGCCCATATATAAAAGTTTGCTCCTTTATTACTCTGCACATGGACAATTATTTGCGCTGTTATTTGCCCCAGGCATGTACCTATGTAATTACCGTTTACAGTGTAAAGATGGATGTTATCGGTCGCTGAACGTCGGAGCAGTAGGCGTTTGATGCATTTTCCCATAGGGTCCAATGCAAAATTGACACCTCATTTTCTCCATTCTCAAGAGCTTTGAGTCTCTGCAAAACATATACATGTGTAGACACAAATAAGTGAAATAGAATGAAGGCTATTTCAGCTTTAGCTTTTATTCCGTTTGGGAGCTAAAGTCGCACAAACTTTTGTTTACAAAAATTTCGATGGCCTATAGTTCGCAAGTTATGCAATCAGTTGACATAAGATTGTGCATGCATGTAGACATGTTAATGACCTTTATATATGCCAAGTTTCAGATGGCTACCTACTCAAACAAGCAAGCAGTAGCGGTTTGAAATTTTCACAATTTGGGCTACACGTTCGGGACGATTCGTGACCTTAGGTGACTTGCACAATTCGGGCTGAAACTAGTGTCAAATGAGAGGGTTGGGATAAACATTCAATTGACCATATGTGCCAAAAATTCCCGTTCTTTAGTTTTCGAGTTATAGCCCCTGGAAGTCGAAAACTGCACGACTTTGCCCTCGAATATCTCGACAACGGAGAAAGGAGAATTTCAGGGCACTTTCTCCCAAGAAATATATGGGAATTATCTGTAATTTAGCACAGTTTCAGAACGATTCGTGAAAGTCACCTTTTAAGAATAACTTCCACTGCAGGCCCATATATAAAAGTTTGCTCCTTTATTACTCTGCACATGGACAATTATTTGCGCTGTTATTTGCCCCAGGCATGTACCTATGTAATTACCGTTTACAGTGTAAAGATGGATGTTATCGGTCGCTGAACGTCGGAGCAGTAGGCGTTTAATGCATTTTCCCATAGGGTCCAATGCAAAATTGACACCTCATTTTCTCCATTCTCAAGAGCTTTGAGTCTCTGCAAAACATATACATGTGTAGACACAAATAAGTGAAATAGAATGAAGGCTATTTCAGCTTTAGCTTTTATTCCGTTTGGGAGCTAAAGTCGCACAAACTTTTGTTTACAAAAATTTCGATGGCCTATAGTTCGCAAGTTATGCAATCAGTTGACATAAGATTGTGCATGCATGTAGGCATGTTAATGACCTTTATATATGCCAAGTTTCAGATGGCTACCTACTCAAACAAGCAAGCAGTAGCGGTTTGAAATTTTCACAATTTGGCCTACACGTTCGGGACGATTCGTGACCTTAGGTGACTTGCACAATTCGGGCTGAAGCTAGTGCCAAATGAGAGGGTTGGGATAAACATTCAATTGACCATATGTGCCAAAAATTCTCGTTCTTTAGTTTTCGAGTTATAGCCCCTGGAAGTCGAAAACTGCACGACTTTGCCCTCGAATATCTCGACAACGGAGAAAGGAGAATTTCAGGGCACTTTCTCCCAAGAAATATATGGGAATTATCTGTAATTTAGCACAGTTTCAGAACGATTCGTGAAAGTCACCTTTTAAGAATAACTTCCACTGCAGGCCCATATATAAAAGTTTGCTCCTTTATTACTCTGCACATGGACAATTATTTGCGCTGTTATTTGCCCCAGGCATGTACCTATGTAATTACCGTTTACAGTGTAAAGATGGATGTTATCGGTCGCTGAACGTCGGAGCAGTAGGCGTTTAATGCATTTTCCCATAGGGTCCAATGCAAAATTGACACCTCATTTTCTCCATTCTCAAGAGCTTTGAGTCTCTGCAAAACATATACATGTGTAGACACAAATAAGTGAAATAGAATGAAGGCTATTTCAGCTTTAGCTTTTATTCCGTTTGGGAGCTAAAGTCGCACAAACTTTTGTTTACAAAAATTTCGATGGCCTATAGTTCGCAAGTTATGCAATCAGTTGACATAAGATTGTGCATGCATGTAGACATGTTAATGACCTTTATATATGCCAAGTTTCAGATGGCTACCTACTCAAACAAGCAAGCAGTAGCGGTTTGAAATTTTCACAATTTGGGCTACACGTTCGGGACGATTCGTGACCTTAGGTGACTTGCACAATTCGGGCTGAAACTAGTGCCAAATGAGAGGGTTGGGATAAACATTCAATTGACCATATGTGCCAAAAATTCTCGTTCTTTAGTTTTCGAGTTATAGCCCCTGGAAGTCGAAAACTGCACGACTTTGCCCTCGAATATCTCGACAACGGAGAAAGGAGAATTTCAGGGCACTTTCTCCCAAGAAATATATGGGAATTATCTGTAATTTAGCACAGTTTCAGAACGATTCGTGAAAGTCACCTTTTAAGAATAACTTCCACTGCAGGCCCATATATAAAAGTTTGCTCCTTTATTACTCTGCACATGGACAATTATTTGCGCTGTTATTTGCCCCAGGCATGTACCTATGTAATTACCGTTTACAGTGTAAAGATGGATGTTATCGGTCGCTGAACGTCGGAGCAGTAGGCGTTTAATGCATTTTCCCATAGGGTCCAATGCAAAATTGACACCTCATTTTCTCCATTCTCAAGAGCTTTGAGTCTCTGCAAAACATATACATGTGTAGACACAAATAAGTGAAATAGAATGAAGGCTATTTCAGCTTTAGTTTTTATTCCGTTTGGGAGCTAAAGTCGCACAAACTTTTGTTTACAAAAATTTCGATGGCCTATAGTTCGCAAGTTATGCAATCAGTTGACATAAGATTGTGCATGCATGTAGACATGTTAATGACCTTTATATATGCCAAGTTTCAGATGGCTACCTACTCAAACAAGCAAGCAGTAGCGGTTTGAAATTTTCACAATTTGGGCTACACGTTCGAAACGATTCGTGAACTTAGGTGACTTGCACAATTCGGGCTGAAACTAGTGCCAAATGAGAGGGTTGGGATAAACATTCAATTGACCATATGTGCCAAAAATTCTCGTTCTTTAGTTTTCGAGTTATAGCCCCTGGAAGTCGAAAACTGCACGACTTTGCCCTCGAATATCTCGACAACGGAGAAAGGAGAATTTCAGGGCACTTTCTCCCAAGAAATATATGGGTATTATCTGTAATTTAGCACAGTTTCAGAACGATTCGTGAAAGTCACCTTTTAAGAATAACTTCCACTGCAGGCCCATATATAAAAGTTTGCTCCTTTATTACTCTGCACATGGACAATTATTTGCGCTGTTATTTGCCCCAGGCATGTACCTATAAGGAAGTACAAAATAAAAAAGGATTATACACAATAATCCCTTTTTTGTAGGGAAAATCGGCATTTTCGGTACCATAAAATAAGCTTTGAACGAAGGTATTTTTCTCATTATCTCTTTCATGTTTGATAAAAACATAAAAATATCGGTGGTATAAAACAAGATTACTAAAAAAATTGCTGGAATATTCCTACAATTTGAAACCTTGAAAGCAGCTAGAATGTTGGGCAAATAAGTGAATCGAAAGCCAAATCGTTGGTATATTCGCAGTATTCTGAGCAGGTTGTCCTGTTGAATGCTGGAATATTCCATTGATTTTCCCATCAAATTCAAGCTGAATGAAATAATAATACAAAAACAACCTGTCAATACAATTTATTCATTCATCATTTATAAACTGTTTGACTAATAGAAACTTACCATGTATATAGAATGCTTGTCTCAGGAAATATAGCATCGTAAATTGCAGGAATATTCCCATGATTTCAAATATTTTCACTTGAATGTTTATGAGTAAAAATAGTTGGGTTAAAACTTTAAATTCTGCAATCCTTCTCAATACATGAGTGGGACTAAATCATAGGAATATTCCTGCAATTTCAAACTCCTTGTGAAAAGCAGAACGTTCCAGTTAAACAAAGCCAAACAAATTTTATGAATATATATTTAAGGGGCAAAATTATTAGTAATTTCTATCATTCTCTAAAATTGCTGGAATATTCCAATGATTTCAATTATCTCTCAAATCATCAGATATAAACACTGATTTCTGTACTTAAATCTAACAATTAGACGGTACTAAATCCTTGGAATATTCCTACAATTTCACATGAGTTGCCATTATTTGAAAGTTCAGGTAAAGTAAGATGGCTCAGCTAAATTAAATGAGCATATTTAAAGACTGAAGCAAACAAATGGTAGTTTTTCTGAATGTTAAAATTGCAGGAATATTCCAATGATTTCAGTTTATGATCAGACTGATGATAGGAACAACGGAAATATATGATCCAAACCTACTGAGCTTAAAGTGCTTAAATCCTAGGAATATTCCAGTGATGTTATACTCAGAATTTGAAAAGTTTAGTCAATCAAAGTTTAAACATACTCAAATATAAGTTGTGCCATTTTAAAATTGCAGGAATATTCCAACAATTTCAGTTTATTATCAGACTGTATGATAGAGATAGATGATCTTAACCTAATATTTAGAAGGTGCTTAAATCCTAGGAATATTCCAGCAATTTCAAACACGCAATTGTTGAAGTTTAATCAGTCCAAGTTCAAACAAAATCAAATAGAATTTGTGCCACTTTAAAAATGCAGGAATATTCCCACAATTTCAGTTCATTGTCAGACTATGATAGAGATATATGATCGTAACCTAATATTTAGAAAGTGCTTAAATCCTAGGAATATTCCAGCAATTTCAAACTCGGAATTGTTGAAAAGTTTAATCAGTCCCAGTTCAAACAAAATCAAATAGAATTTGTGCCTTTTTAAAATTGCAGGAATATTCCAACAATTTCAGTTCATTGTCCGACTATGATAGAGATATATGATCTAAACTTAATATTTAGAAGGTGCTTAAATCCTAGGAATATTCCAGCAATTTCAAACTCGAAATTTTTGAAAAGTTTTATCAATCCCAGTTCAAACAATATTAAATAGAATTTGTGCCTTTTTAAAATTGCAGGAATAATCCAACAAATTCAGTTTATTATCAGACTATGATAGAGATATATGATCTTAACCTAATATTTAGAAGGTGCTTAAATCCTAGGAATATTCCAGCACTTTCAAACTCGGAACTGTTGAAAAGTTTAATCAGTCTTAGTTCAAACAAAATCAATGATTTTTTTTTTCCCCCAGTTGGAAAAAAATAGCAGGAATATTCCAACAATTTCAGATTATCATTTTATCAGTCTGTATGATAGACAAATATGATCTTAACCTATTATCTAGAAGGCGCTTAAAACCTAGGAATATTCCAGCAATTTCAAACTCGGAATTGTTGAAAAGTTTAATCAGTCCTAATTCAAACAAAATCAATGATAACTTTAGACACTTTAAAATTGCTGGAATATTCCAGCAATTTCGGTAAATTATCAGACTGTTTGATAGTGATACATGTATATGATCTAAACATAATACTTAAAAGGTGCTTAAATCCTAGGAATATTCCATCAATTTTAGACTCTGATTTGTTAAAAAGTTCAATCAGTCCAAGTTTTAACAAATTTCATGATAATTTGTACCACTTCAATTCATTTGCAGGAATATTCTAACAAATTCAGTTTATTATCAGACAGTTTGATAGTAATACATGATCTAAACCAAATACTATGAAGGTGCTTAAATCCTAAGAATATTCCTGCAATTTCATACTCGGGATTATGGAAAATTCTAACACAGTGCGCCTATAGAAGCAAAGGAAAGTTACCGTATTTTATTCTGCAACAATTCACTGTCTCGAGGTGCGTGAATCTACTTGCATTACTGACGTAATTTTGTGACGTTTCGAGACGTTAGACGGTGTAAAGTCTCTTTTTCATTTTAAAATCGCCATAATAACGTACATTTACGTTAGATACAGTTAAGAATATTGGCGGGAGCATGAACGCGCTGGCATGAAGGATGGGAGAGTTTGAATGTAAAGAATAATTTTTCAGCGTTTTTGAGCGTTAGAATCGAAATAGTTCAGCTCTAGCATTGAATTGTTGAGTAATAATTCACTCTTTGTCGGTCAGTTGTAAGTAGATATATCACTCGCGCTCCGCGCTCGTGATATGATCTACTTTACAACTGACCTCCAAACAGTGAATTATTACTCAACAATTCACTGCTAGGGCTGATCTATTTCTTAAGTTTAATGAGTCCAAGGTTAAACAAAATCAATGATAATTTGTGCCACTCAAAAATTTCTGGAACATTCCAATAATTTCAGATTATTATCAGACTGTACGGTAGAAACATTGATATTTATCTAAACCTAATATATAGAAGGTACTAAAATCCTAGGAATATTCCTGCAATTTCAAACTCAGTGTAATTGTTGAAGGTCAGGGTATTATGACATATATGAAAAACATTCGAAAAGCAAAATTAATATACACTTGAACCATTCTTTAATTGCTGGAATAATCCAATGATTTTAATCCTTTTAGAAGCGAAGATTTTATTCATGTACATAAATCTAAATATGTGAAGGCATTTAAATGCTACCTTATTTCAATGTATGCATACAAGAAGAAGATAAATGAATTTTAATTTGTGTATTTCAAACGTTGCAGGCATATCCCAACGATGTAAGTTTAATTTTTCAATATTTGATGGACACAATGAGTAATGTTCTTATATCTGCAGGTGAAAGGTGTTTAAATCCTAGGAATTTTCCTGCAATTTCAAACTCGTTGTCATTGTTGGAAATTCTGATGAAACCAAGCTCCCCTCTTAATATAATGAACACATTTAATAAGCAAAATTAATTTACATGTCAACCATTTCAAATTTGCTGGAATATTCCAATGATTTTAATCTGTTTTGTAACAAATTTTTGATTCATGTACATAAATCTAGGTAAAATAAAGTTATCAGATGTTTGGAGCTAACAATGACAGAAATGATTTATTTCCTATGATCTACAAAGTTTGAAGGTGTTTAATCAATCTAAGTTTAAACAAAATCAATTTTGTGCCACTCAAACATTGTTGGAATATTTCAACAATTCCAGTTTATTATCAGACTGCATAAAAAAAAAAACAATATAAAAAACAATGATATATAATCTAAATCTTATATGTAGAAGGTGATAAAATCCTAGGAAACTTCCTGCAATTACAAACTATGTCTGAAAGTAGCATTTTATGTTACACTTAAAAAATAAATCCTAGGAATGTTATGCTATTTGTCGATCAAGAGGTCCCGGGCTCGATACCCAGTCCTGCCACTTACTTTCGTTTTTCCTTCAAGAGTTATTGGCGAAAGTATGTGCACTTAGTTCTGGTTAACCGCTTAGGAGGTCTAAGCCTGCCCAGGCATAGTGTTGTTAGGTCAACTGTCTGTCCCGACATAACCGGAGCTGTTTACCATGGACGTAAAGCAACAACACAACAACAACAAAGTCCGTTTCATGTGATGCGAAACGGCGCACATCTAAATGAAATGAGAGGTAATCCGATGCCAAGCTTGTATGATAGCCCACTTGGTGATAACACCCAAACCAACCCTCTCACCCCCGCCCCTCCCCCCTCTTCGAAATTGGGTTGATCCACTCGGGCGATGGTGCTGCGTGGCTTTCGTTGCCTATGCGTCCTAAAGGTCCGGCTGAGCTTGCAGCAGGTGCGGGATGTGGGTTACTTAAAGGTTCTACTGCTCTATCAGTGATATAGATTTATAAAATATTTTTATCATTGAGGTATCGCTGCAAGCTTCTCGCTACAGTTTAGTTATTGTAAATGACCGTGGTTAGCCAAACTTAAACAAACCACAGAAAAAGTCGTTTTTTTTTTTTCAATGACTTCGGTCATTTAACTGGCAATGAAATGACCTTCTTTCGATATCATAACTTACATCAAATGATAAAAATACAACGCACAGGTATGATCCAATTCATTGACGCGCTGTCATTTATATTGCATCGACCAACGGGAAACCAGAGTGGAATTGTCTTTTTGAGAAATTTGGTCTTTTCCAACAAAATGTTTCCCATGTTTTAGCCTGTTATATGACTCACACAATGCACATTTTACCCCAAATGTGAAGATTGAACCGCTTTCATAATGTAATAATGCTTTCTGTTTAGACGTTTTTTGTTGTTGTTTATTTTTTTGTTTATAACAGGTAAGACTGTTTTACTCTGATATATTCTGAATTTCTTTTCTTTCTCAGTCCCTCTTTGAGACGGCACGGTACATACTAAAAAATACTGTCTCACGGAACTGCTAAACCCCAAACAAACAGTTGTGAATCAGTGACCCTTTCCGTAGTCGCTTCCTGGTTTATGGTCGGCAAAAAACATATATACACTGAGAGACCATATTTCTGCGTACCCAAATCGACCGTAGCTCACTCTGCTTATTAAGATGGCCGCTCAAAATGGCCGCCGGACTAATATGATGTCGGTGTTCCGCTTGTATTGTGCCGCCACATGCAATAACGGCATTTGTTGCATATGCAGTCCTCAAATGCTCAGTGCAGCCTTTGCATTTGCGATATGCAAGCTTTGTTTGCCGAAAATTTGAGCATCGTGTGCTGTTTGAATACACAATGATTGGATCCTGAGGAATCTATCTGCACAAACCAGAGCTCTCGCAGAATCACACCGTCTCGCAGACTCCTTTGAGTTGTATTAATCTTTTCTAATGGCTAGGCACAAGCTGATCTCTCAGTGCTTCTTGAGTGTGCCTGCAATAAGGAACATTTGCACGCAACACCATCAAATCTTAATATCTTAAATCGTATTTATCAAATCATCTAAATTGACAAATTGACTTTATTATTTCATTTTATAATTTTTTTTCGCCTTTTCCAGTCGTATAAGTTAAGATAATTACTGTTTGTAATAACGTCTCGCATAGACGGGGTCACAATATACTTTTTCTAAGAAATACCAGGACAAGATAAGAAGAGAAAACAGGGCCAGTTTAGAGATAATTTCCCTTACTTTTTCCATAAAACATATGTTGAGTTCCTCGTTAGCGCCTTCTCGCATAGACGGGGTCACGTAGACTTTTCTGCAGTGAGAATTATCAGGCACATATATGGGAAAACAGGGCTAATTCAGGGATAAGTTTTCTCTTATTTTGTTACATAAAACATATGTTAATATCCCTCATTTAAGCAGACTCGCAGAGTCGGTTACAAATAGGGGTCACGACATTTTTTTCAGTCAGAAATAAGAGGTTTGGATAAAAAGAGGTAACAGGGATCATTTAGGGATATTTCCCTCCTTTTTTTTAAAAACAAAAAGAAAAAGAAAACCATTGTAACCCCACATTAGAACCGTCTCGCATAAACAGTTCTAATGATGAGAGAATGAGAGGCCACAATGTACCGCGAAACGAGAAAACCAACAAAGTGGTTAGGCGCTCAGCGCAGACTCAGATCAGCCTGGGCATGTCTGATCAGACTCTTTGCTAAGCGCTTAAACGGTAGCTAAGGGTCTAAGCAGACAGCGAAGTCTCTGATCAGTCTGGGCGGATGCCCAGGCTGATCTGATGCTGCTCTGGGCGCACAACCACTTTGTTGGTTTTCTCGCGTCGCGGCTCATATGTTTTAGTGAAAAATAATAGGCCCTGATAAGAAGGGATAACAGACGTCATTTTTGTATTATTGTTTTTTTTTTTTTTTCCTTCATAAAAACATACGTTGTAACTCCACATTACAACCGTCTCGCATAGACGGTTAAAATAGAGATGATCCGCATAAGCCTTTCGTATAACCTTAATCACGCTATTGACGATAAAAAGAAACTACTGAAGCACAGAAATGATAAACCAGTAGATAACAGCGATGGGTGGTTGACTTGCGATTTTACGTCCATTTTAACAGTATTTTAGTTATATCAGGACGATGGGTGGGTGATAATGAAAGGCTGTGTGCAATGGAACTCCGTTAATGTTTGAAAAAAATTCGCGCTTATACGGGGGCTCGAACCCGGGACCGCTAAATCCTCAAGCCAGAGGTAAGAGCGTTTCATGTGATTTATGAATTTAATATTAATTTGTGAAGAATAAACTTAAGGGTGAAGTGTCATCTGTGAGTATGAAGTATGATTTGTGAACTCTGAAGTGTGAAGTACGAAGTATGAAGTGTGAAGTATTAACAGGAAAATTTCATGTCATTTTACATGGTAAAACACAAGGTACAAGAGGTAGAAATACAAGGTACAGGCGCTTAAACAGGTGATAAAAATACAATGTACAAATATGTAAGGCAAGGATCCCATTGACTGTGCCGCTGTTGCATTATTTCATTGCCTACCCGGGAACCAGAGACGAAACCCGTATTTTTATGGAGAGACTTTTCTCCCACCTTTGCACATATAAGGTAGGCTTTCAGCTCATATAAGAATATACATGTCAGTATCTTTCATGGGCATGAGGTGTGGATAGAAAAATCCGTCACGAGTGCCACTGTTCGGCGTCACGAGGCTTGCCGAGTGATGCCGAACAGTGATCCCGAGTGAAGGATTTTTCTATCCGCACCTCACACCCATGATAGAGACTTTTTCTTGCACACCACGTTTTGTATTATCTTTAAAACTTGTTAAAATGCGTAATTTAGTGCCTCAGAGCTTTCTATTTGACTTTAAAACAAGGCGCCGCTTTCAACGATCGCCATTCGGTTCTTTCCGTCAACGTCTGGCATGCATAAACTGACGTCATTTTGCCGTCTTCGTGACGTAATCATCTAAAACGCCAACGTCACTTGACGACGCAGATACGTGACCTCCATTACAACCACTGCATTGGATGCTCGTGATTTTTATCCGGTCCTGGGTGAGATAACATGGGTGAGATAACATTTGTAGGTACAGGGGAAGCACGCGGATATCATTATCCTGTGTGCAAGAATATAAGTATCTATCATGGGTGTGAGGTGTGGATAGAAAAATCCGTCACGAGGGTCACTGTTCGGCATCACGAGGCTTGCCGTGTGATGCCGAAAAGTGATCCCGAGTGACGGATTTTTCTATCCACACCTCACACCCATGGTAGATACTTTTTCTTGCACACCACGTTTTGTTTTAACTTCAGACCTTGTTAAAATGCGTAATTCTAGTGCTTGAGAGGTTTCAATTTGATTTTAAAAGAAGGCGCCGCTTTCAACATGTTCAACGACCGCCACTCGTTTTTTAGCTCGCCTGAACGAAAGTTCAGGAAGAGCTATTGTTGTCACCACGGCGTCGGCGTCCGCGTCCGCGTCCGCGTCCGCGTCAGCGTCAGCGTCAGCGTCCGCGTCGGCGTTCGAATTGGATGTTTTGGTTAAAGTTTTTTAAAGACCTATATCTCCTTAACCCAGGGATGGATTCTTTTGATACTTGCACTGTAGTTAGATATTGGTCGAAAGTTTATCAGGGTACCACCCCCACCCCACTCAGTGACCTTGATGTCAAGGTCATGGACTTAGAAAATTGGGAGTTTTTTTGGACTGGATGTTTTGGTTAAAGTTTTATAAAGCCCAATATCTCCTTAACCCATGGATGGATTCCTTTGATATTTGCACTGAAGTTAGATATTGGTCTAAAGTTTTTGAAGGTACTACCCCCACCCCCCTCAGTGACCTTGATGTCAAGGTCATGGACTTAGAAAATTGTCTTTTTATTGATTGGATGTTTTGGTTAAAGTCTTTTAAAGACACATATCTCCTGAACCCATTGATGAATTCTTTTTATATTTGCCCTGTAGCTAGAGCTACAGAATACTACCCCAACCCCGCTCGGTGACCTTGATGTCAAGGTCAGGGACTTAGGAAATTTTGGTCTTTATTAAAGTTTTGTAATTGCATACTGATTCATAATGCTTTGCAGAGATTTAGTTTATACTTGAACTGATGTTAGACACTTTTTTGAAGTTTTACAAAACACCTTATACTTACCCCACTGGATGACCTTGAAGTCAAGGTCATCGACTTAGAATTTTGTCTTAAAGATTTTGGTTAAAGTTTTATATTTATGAAGACATAATTCACAGTGCCATGATGATGGACTCAGTTGATACTAATACTTGGACTGATGTTAGATAATGGTTGCTGGTACAGCTTAGCCTCCCCCTTCCTCCCCCAACCCCCCTCCCCCCCCCCTCAGTTTTTTTTTACCTCAAGCTCATGGACTTGGAATTTTTTTTTTCATTATTTTTCAATTTTATTTTAAGACTTATTTCTGAGATAGCTTTTGTTTATAAATGTGTTTTAATTTTGTACATGCTTGCCTGAAGTTTTATGCATAACAGTCCACACCACCATAGCGGCTATGTGATGGGCAAGCACCAATTCAGGCGAGCTATGCTGTCGGGCGACAGCTCTTGTTACGTCAACGTCTGGCGTGCATAAACTGACGTCATTTTTGCCTTCTTCGTGACGTCATCATCTAAAAATCCAACGTCACTTGACGACGCAGGTACGTGACCTCCAATACAACCAATAATGCATTGAAATCGCGTGATTTTATCCGGTCCTGGGTAAGAACACTAGGGTAAGACGAGATTTTCTATCCCAGGTGAAAAGAATGGCATTGTCTATCCGGTGTGCAACAAACTTCTATCTTACACCTAGCAACGTCTTTCTTATATTAGCAACCAGTCTTTTTCAATTTTTGACTTATATTTTAATTTTGAATAAACAAAATGGACACGCATGCATCTCGGATGACGTTGGATAGCAGATCATAGGTTTGTGGCGTCATTCAATTTTAATGACGTCACTAAACCGGTTATAAAACGTCGCTGGCAAACTTGATGCACGTGACGTGAGAGTCTAAGTTGCATTTTGTTTTTGCCCTCTGGAAGATAAAATAGTTCACATATCGTGTTTTCCGTCTATTTTTAAGGTGCAAACTGTGTTTAAATCCATTTTAGGACCCGTTAAACACTCTGGACTGCTCAAAATTTACTTCAGATCACTGGTTAAAAAGTTAAATTTTTCCTGTTCTGTAGCCTAATCCGACTTTAGGTCTATAATCCGCTAACAGTGGGAGAAAAATAATCCATCTTGAGCCAGTCCATGTAGGATAGAAAATCTCACCCTATCCTACATGGACACTCATGATGGATTGTTATAATCTTTTCTTCCTTTTTTTTTTTTTTTTTTTTTTTTTTTTTTAAATATACCTTTTATACACATATTCTTGGGGCAGAGGAGAGAAGTTTATAAGTAGGAATGAAGGATTGTTTAGCTATGCACACAGGCAGACAGGCAGATAGGGAGGACAAATTGACTAATTTCACGAAATCCAGTGGTTCTCTAGGTAAATCGGTCGTTCCGCATGAAAAAAAATCAAACGTAGGTCTGATAATCGACAAACACATGTACAGTCATACGAGTTAAACGACAGATTTTTTTTATCTGTAAACAACTATCCTCCCCGGCACCCCACCTCTCCCCCGCCCGCTCCGTCCACCCAATCCCATACTCTAGGGTCACGACCAAATTACTCTCGTACATCAAACCTGTTTCATTTTACACATCAAAACATAAAAATACAATCAAAACTAAACATGCTGTCGGGGATATTGGCTGCTGTTTTTCTGGATTTTTTTTTTTTTTTTTATTTTTTATTTTTTTTTTTTTTATTTTCTTTTTTTCGTAAGATATTTTCGCGCTTAAGCTGCCTAAAATGTTTCCGACTGGTTAAACTCGCGCTCCAGACTGGTTTGACAATCAATTAGTGCGTAAAACTGATATTTCGTGCAAGTGCAGAGGTCTGCGCCTAAATAATACATTTACATCACTTTGAAGCCTCCGTAGTATTCGTGTAGGATATACGTTAAGCTTATGCGGAACATCTCTAATGACAAGTCACAATATATCTTTTTCCCTCTTAAGAAATAAGAGTTCCAGATAAGAAGGAGTAACAACGATCATTTAGGGATATTTCCCTTCTTTCTTTTCATAAAATACATACGTGACCCAAAGTAGAATTGTCTCGCATAGACGATTCTAACCAGAGGACACAACATATGTTTTTATTTAGAAATAAGAGGCCCAGGTAAGAAAGGATAACAGATTATCATTTACGGATATTTCGCTTTTTCTTTCATGAAAACATACATTGTAACACCACATTAGAACCGTCTATTCAAATGAGAGGACCCAACATATGTTTTCTTTTCTTTCGGGGCGGAAAATTAAAAAAAAATCTCCAATTATATCTATTTCCCCTTCTTATCAAAAGCTCTGAAGATGGTTCAAAATAACAGCATAAAAATAAGATAAAACAAGAAAAAGGAACAAATATCCTTGTTCATTGGGTGCCTTAGCCCTATTGACAAATGCACGTTTCTCACCATGTCATATAACTTTCCCAGTGCGAATGCGTGTGCAAAATTAAACATTAAATCTGTACTGCGCCGAGGAAAGTAGGTCTAACGGATAAACGCTAACTCGACATGCTAAGTCTAGACTCTGCATATGCGCAGTCTGTTCAGAGACTTTATGGCAGCAAACATATTATGGCAGCAAAAACACTAAATAGTTTTATAAGTAGACTATGGTAAAAGGGTCGATAGCACCGATACGGGTCGACCCGTACTTTTGAAATATTTCAGATACGGGTCGACCCGTAAATTTCTGGTCGACCCGTAAATATACGGGTCGATCCGTAAAAATACGGGTCGATCCTTATATTTACGGGTTGACCCCTATTTTATGGGACCCGTATTATACGGGTCCACCGGTGATTTATCTACCCGTCCCCGCCCCCCCCCCCCAAATAAACTGACCAATCAGAAGATGGTTTCTATCGGTTCTTCGGCACCCCAGATATAGTGCTTCAATTCATGCTGTGGAGTCGCACTAGTAATACCTGTTATGATAACTGCATATGGCAAACGATTTCTTGGGTTTGCTTTAACTAATGCTCAGTATGTCACGATCTGCTAATACATTTTAAGTTAAACTTAAAATAATATCGACCCTTAAAAGTATATTTTTTTAATTATCATCCAAAACTGTTACCAAAAGAGGGAAATATCCAATACGGAACGTTGCCTATTTTACCTATAAAATGTGTGTAACCGGCCAATCCAAACTGGTTATCCGCGTGAGATCATTTGTTTATTGCTGCTGTGTATATATTCAGAAGCTTATTCGTCATGTTCGTATGTGTAGTAAATCCATCACTACTGTTTGTTATATGTTGTCAGTAAAAGGAAAAGTCATATTCAATCCTTTAATCTGGACGTTCTTTCGAATTCTGAGATTTTTTCTGAATTCTTATTATTTCATTTTATGCTGCAATTAAAAGGAAAAAAATAACAGCGTCAGAAATGATTTTATAATAAAAATAAAAACAGTAAAAATGGTAATAAAATATTAATGAAAATAATAAAAATATTTTTAAGCATTCTCTGACAATATCAAATAAAAGAAAAGAAAAGAAACGGTCAGATTTTTTTTCTAAACTATTTTTCTCTCTTTTATTATTATTATTATTATTATCTTGTGCTGTTCGCTGTTTTAAATTACGTCAGATTAAACAATCGTTATCATGAGCTACACATGTTCTGATCCGACTTTGCTTGTGCGTTTTCCTATCCAAGCATGCAGGGTGACCTACTTCATCATCGCCAAAATCTGTACAATAGCTGTTTTATCCAAAAATTATATGACACCGGCCTTTTAAAGCAGACATCTGTGTGTCTGTAAGTTACCATTTGTTTACATACGCATATTTCATATTGTACACTGTAAAAAGTCCGTAGATTTTACGGTAGTATACATGGCAACCAACTGCCAGTTTATTTCCTGTTATTTTTACGGGTGTCTGCCTGTAGAACATTTTTTAGATCACAATGTGGTAGAGTTATGTTAACTGACCCCACTCGAAAATATTTTTACACTGTTGAAGGGCTGTGTGACCAAAACAATACCTATCGTATTCTACCCTACTCTGCGTGGTGATTCCTGCAAATGTTTACGGGCGCTCGTAAAAATAACGGGACATGGACTGGTAGTTGGTTGCCAGGTATTCTACCGTAAAGTCTACGAAATGTTTTTTCATTGTATACAACAGCTGCTGTTTGTTATCTCTACTCATTAAACATTGTCTCACTCGTTTATTTCATGTTTTCAGAGACAAATATTTTAATTAACAAAATCTCGTTAGACAATATGGAATATTCTCATAATTAACCGTACAAGTTTTGAGAAACTGCATGTTTTTTTGTGTTTTTTTTTCGATAAATGCGGAATGAAAAATAATCTTCAAATAAAAATGCAAATACCTAACGGCATGTAAGAATATCGATTTTGACCACGCGTGTCATGTGATCATGTACAGGTATTTTTCTTATTCGTGCACGTGACAGTGACGCATGAATATTTTTTTTTGTCCAATCATGCGATTTCCAGCGCGGTCCGCGATAGTTTAAATTTATCTTGATTTTTGTTTAAAGCTAGTTTTATTAAACATTATCATCTAAACTCTATTTCAAATGTATAGTTAGAGGTATTGCATGAAATATTTCATCAAATCATTTTTTGTAATTATTATCAAGGGAGTAAATCTTTAAATCGAAAAGATGAAATACTATCTTTACTTTCGGCGTCATGCGTTATTACAAAGAATTTCTTTCTTTTTGGCCCTTCTTTCCTCTATTTTTTTTTATTTATTATCTATTTATGTCTGAGAACCTTTGGCATAACTAAACAAAACGAACAGCTTCATCGACTGTTTATGATAATGATAATAATAATGATAATATAGTAAAACAGAACGTCTTATTTTTATTTGTTATGCCAGGGAATGTTTCGCTGTTATTATCATCATTATTATAATAATTATTATTATAAAGGATTTTATTATTGTTATCATTATAAATGTTAATATTTCTGAATTATGCAAAATCGAACACTCGTTATCGTAACTACACGCAGGTTCTGATACTACTTTCATATGCGCTTGCCGATCCGAGCATTCACGGGTTGCAGACGTGATCATCACCAAAATCCTTTCATTAAGAAATACAGAACGATGCTTCTCATACGTATAAAGTGCCTTATCGGTCCTTTAAGGCAGTATCTGTTTATCTGAGAGAAATCATTTGTTTTAATGCTACTGTATATTAAAGACAGGACTTCTCTGCCGTGAGGTGGTGGTGGTGGTGGTGGTGGTGGTCTGCTTCCCACCAATACCAAATCTTACCTGTACAGATAAATGTGTGAAAAATTATTCAACCAACCATCGGACCAGAATTACTCGTTATAATAATTTCATTGGCTGAATGGAGGTGTTGACACTATGTGATCAAGAGACAGAATGACACTGTGACAACCAGTGTTTTAAACGTGATATGGCCGAATGACACTATGACACTATGGCGGTTAATTCTCCTTATATAGTATCACTACTGTCTTTAAGGCCCCATTGCTCTATCAGCATGAAATATTTTTATCATGAGGTATCGCTGCAAGCTTCTCACTATAGTTTCGCCATTGTAAATGACCGTGATCAGCCAGCTTTAAACAAATAAAACATCCTCGAGTTTCACATAAAAAGTGATTGAAAACTTATTTAAGTCATTTTAGTTGGCAACTAAAATGACCTACTTTCGATTTCAATAAGTTGAATATAATGGTAAAAATACAATGTACAAGCAAGAAGCCCCAGTCATTATCCCGCCTATGTTTATATAGCATTGCTGGACGGGAACCAGACCAGGAAACTGTATTTTGTGGAGTGATTTTTTTTTTCAAAAACTTGTTTTCTCTCCTTTTTGCCAGTTATATGACTCAGTATATGCACGTCAATCCACATTTTATTACCAATCGCGAAGGTTGAACGCTAGGAGTGTTCAATATGACGTGTTTTTCTCTTGACATTTTCTGTAGTTAAAGGCCAAGATACAACAGGAGCAGTTTATAGTTGGCTAATAGGTGTTAATAATGTAGCATAATAGGAATAAGTTCATTAATTGGGACCTAATGTGGCAAAATTAAACAGACAATCTTGGTTGCAGGTATATGCATAAATTATCTTCATTTTAGACAAAGGAACAAGACAACATATGAACAGCTAATTAGATCCAGAGCTAACATCATAAGAACTTACTGATGAAGCTAATACAGTACTAATGGAATGTTCAAAGAGTGAATGAAGACGTACATAGCTGATTTTAAAAAGTTTATTTATTGCCCTAAAATAATAAAGGTGTATGTATGATTTCCCAGACCTGAAATTATGGTTAAAATTTAATTCTTTTTTTTTTCTCTTATTTTGAATATTGAAAATTTTTAATCGAAACTTTACTCCAAGACGTGTGAGGGCACCCTGCAGGCACCCACTGTTGAATCAGCATTGAATCCACGTTGAATCAACGTCATAAAGTTAATCAACGTGAATTCAGTGTTGATTTACCGTTTTTTCCCGATGGGAAGAATGTTTGAGAAAGATACATGTATACTTTTGTTCGTCCACTTGTATGGAAAGGTATTCCACGGGCTTTAGAGAATGAATTGTCGGCTGGATGGATGGCTTGCGATTTTACGTTCCTTTTAACAATATTTCAGTCATATCAGTACGATGGGTGGGTGATAATGAAAAGCTGTGTGCAATGGAACCCCGTTTACGATTGAAAAGGTTTCCGCCACCTGTGGAGTCTCGAACCCGATACCACTATATCAGTAGGCCAGAGCTTAACCAACTGCTTTCGGGGCACCTAATTATCGACTCTGTGTGTGTGTGTGTGTGTGTGTGTGTGTGTGTGTATGTGTGTGTGTGTGTGAGAGAGAGAGAGAATTAATGAGATTTGATAAGGCTACTCAGTCGCGCTATTTAACCACCTGTAATTCGCAAAAAGTTTGAACTTGTTGACATCGGACGCCACTGTAAATGTAGAGCAGACTGCTGAAATCTTGATCTACACTATTTATGAAAGTCTTTCAAAATTCTTGGGATCATTAACCCCCCCCCCCCCACCCCCCCCACTAATCACACGACGTTGACTAAACATTGAATCAACGTTGATGCAACGTTATAGCGTTGAATCAACGTTGATTCAGTGTTGAGTCAATGTTGTGTGCCTTCGGTGTAATTTAACGAATACAGTCATTCAGACGAAATTGTAAGCATGATGACGGAGATCTCAAGACCGTTTTCTGATGCTATGTTTAGCGTTCTTGGCCGAAATATGTCAGTATATCCGCCTATTGCAGCTATGCACGGCCCGTACAGTCTGTTTTCAGTCTGGTTGTTGTTGTTGTTGTTATGCTCCGCCATGAAATGGCGGAAGGGCATATAGATTTTACCCTGTATGTATGTATGTATGTATGTTACCGAAATCGTGTCCGATCCATAACTTTGGATTGCATGGTGGGATTCAAAAATTATTTGGCAAAAGTGATTATTATGACAAGACGGTGTGTCGCGTGCAAGAACCATGTCGCTATCTCAGAGGTCAAGGTCACAGTCAGCACTTAAACTTTGTACATAAGCTATTTTGAAATATGTTCCTGTCCAACCCATAACTTTAGACTGCATGGTGGGATTTAAAAAGAATGATCATCATGACAGGACAATGTGTCGTGTGCAAGAACAATGTGGCTATCTTAGAGGTCAAGGTCACAGTCCACAGTTAAACTTTATACATAGGCTATAATGAAATATGTTCGTGTCCGACCCATAACTTTG
This sequence comes from Ctena decussata, assembly GCA_963989385.1. Lineage (NCBI taxonomy): Eukaryota > Metazoa > Mollusca > Bivalvia > Lucinida > Lucinidae > Ctena > Ctena decussata. Next base: position 145,208 of record CAXDIV010000239.1, on the reverse strand, counting down.
GACTGCATGGTGGGGTTTAACAATTATGTGGCACAAATGATCATCATGACAAGACGATGTGTCGCGTGCAAGAACCATGCCACTACTTTAAAGGTCAAGGTCACAGTCGGCACTTTAACTTTGTGCATAAGCTATAATAAATTTGTTTATGTCTGGTCCATAACTGTCCTGCATGGTGGGGTAACAAAATTATTTAGCATAAATAATTGTCATGATAAGACAGTGTGTCGTGTGCAAAAACCACGCTGCTAGTTTGAAGGTCAAGGTCACAGTCAGCACTTGAACTTTGTGCATAAGCTGTGGTGAAATTTTTCCCTGCATGATGGGATTTCAAAATTATCTGGCATAAATAATTAGCATAACAAGTTAATGTGTCACATGCAACAATCGTATCGTTAGCTCAAAGGTCAAGGTCATTGTCTGCACTTAAACTTTATGCATAGGCTTCAGTGAAACATGTTTATGTCCTGTCCATAACTTTATCCTGCATGTTGGGATTCAAATTATAAATTCCCATAAATGATCATCATGACAAACGCCTAGCTTGAAGACCAAGGTCACACTGCGCATGTAAACTTTATGTATAGGCTATAGTGAAAGCATTTTTGTGTCCGGCCTATAACTTAGTCCTGCATAGGTTGTTTTGATATTTCGTGTCTCTTGATTTGCCATTTATATTGTACAAGTCTGCCTCTATGAACCTAGTTATCCTACAAGTGCCAGTAGCTTAATCGAGGTGCCATCTTACTCATGGCATTAGGTGGGGGCATCCGTGTCCTATGGACATATTTCTAGATGTTTTATTGCTTTACGTCCACAGTAAACATATGTGGCCATGTCGGGACGGTCAGTTATCCTAACCACACTATTCCTGGGCAGGCTTAGACCGCCTAAGTGGTTAACCAGTACTAAGTAAACATACTTTCGCCGGTAACTGACAACTGCCCTTCTCAGCGGAAGAAGAAACGAATTCAAAGCATGTGGCCGGACCAGGTATCAAACCTGGGACCTCTGACTGTTGAGTCAGACGCGCTACCGATTGCGTCAGAGTAAAAACACTTTCATTATTTATCCATATGTTGTGTTTTTGTAATGATTCAAAATTATTTGGCTCAAGTTGAGAAAAAGTGGATAGGGTTGAAATTATTTGACTAGTAAAATGCGAAATGTACCTTAAAAAGTGACTTTAAGATCATTGGCGTGGGCGGGGGTATTACTGAAAGAAACTTTGGACCTATATCTATATGAACCAAATCCATCATATGGTTGAGAAAATATGAGCTCTTAAAAAAACTTTAACGTAAATGTGGACTCCAACTCAGACGACTTCCTGGACATCGTCGAGGGGAGCTAAAAAAGCTAGAATTGCTTCCTCTGAAACTGTACCCATCTGTCATAAAAGAAAGTTCCGCGTATGAATACATACCTACAAAGCAGATCACTCTGATAGACAAATATTATCTCCTTTCTTCTCCAGCTAATTCTAAAGAGGATTATTAGAGTGGGTCTAAGGATGATTCTGATATAATATTTCTTATTTCTCAATGAAAACATTCGTTGTGACCCCTCGTTAAATGAAAACATATATTGTGACCCCTCATTAGAACCATCTCTATGAGATAGTTCTAACGAGGGGTCAAATCGTATTTTTATGAAGACTTACGGGAAATTATCCCTTTCACCCCTTCTTATCTGTAACACTTGTTATAACATATATATTCCATGCAATATGAAGAGAAATTGTCATCAAAACTCATCCTTATCTGGACCTTTGAGACATACAAAGAGTCTATGACCATGTTTATCCAAAGCCTGGACAATAATTGCAAAAATAACCCTTCTATGGGTTTCGCCTAATGATAAAATTGTGTAAACAACCGAAATCTATTTTGAGGCTAACGAGCAACAGACAAAATGCAGTCGCCGCTGAAGACGGGCCAAGATATTCAACAACCCTGATTTCTTTCACAGCCGCATATTTCGATCGAATTCGTCACCCTGCACTTTGTCATTGGTCTTACTTGATGACTGTAATATAATGGTAAAATATTTGCTTCATTTGTGAGAAAAATGGGTGATAACGTATAAGTGATACGATATTGTCGACGATCCGATACTAACGAGTCCACTGTAAGACCGTGCCACTTAGACTTTAATCCGTTGCTTTAGGGGTAACAAAAACTTAAATAGCAGCGGTGCTCCCGAAAATGTACCCATTCATCCTCAAACATTTTTTTCAGCCACGCCGATCTTGCGGCCAATGTGGGACTTCCTCCAAATATCAGCAACTGCTGTTTGGATATTAAAGTACATTATTTTGATCAAACTGCTTGGTTTTTGTTTCGGATTTAACAGTTCTTTACCAATTTCAGCTTACATCGAGCCGTCACCATAAAGAGGGAGAAAGAAAAGGAAAAGAAAAAATAGTACGAGGATAGAGGAGACCATGGAAAAAACAAAAAAAGACAAACAGCCCCCATTCTGCACCTGCTGCAAGCAGAGCCAGTCCTTGCCCTTGTTATTCCGGTTCTACCATAAAGTGATGCCTATAAAATGCACATATGGAATGACATTTGTATAGATCCTGATCAGACTAGTTCCTAAGGAGCAGTCTGATCTCGGTTTCCACTGTTTGTACATACATACCTGCCCGAAAATTTAGGATCTTTACGGTAGAGTTTGTGCGTGTATGTTATATACCTGTACAACTCCACTGTTGACCGATTTCATTATGAACAATAACTCTGCTTTGTTTTTTACAAATAAAAAGAAAACAGAGTTATTCACAATCCTTCTGCCTTAATTTTAGATTGGCGCTGGATTTTACTGGACGTTTCCATATGCATTACGAATTTGTAATTGAAGGAGCATTCCTAAAATCTAAACAATTTCAAACTTGTAGATTTACGGACATAAATCATCATATTTTTCAATATAGTGATCAAACATGATTTTTCATGCATTAACGTTTGCCAGATTCCGAGGAAAATGTGGACAACCGTGGCCGAAGGCCGAGGTTTTCAAACCCTCCCGAGGGACCTAGCAAACGTTAATGCAATGCAAAAATGTTTGATCACTGTTTTGCATAAATTCAACGAAATATTCGTTAAAATTTGCAAAACAATATGGCACTATATTTTGTCACCGTTTGACAGCCAACGCGCTAGTGCATATTTTTTATTAATATCCGCCTTCCTGGCCCGTGAGCATCAAGCTATTAAAATGGTTGCCATCATCCTGTTCAATCTCAGTATTTCTGAAAAGTGTCCGAGATGGTCGCTCGTTGCAAATTCATCAATAAAAAGCAGATACTTTGGTCAAAGCAATAATTGATGTAAACGATTGATGTGGCTCTGCTCACGATTGATGTGCATCTGCTCACCGAGGGCTGCCCTAAGGACACCAATTTGTGAGAGCTCTTTCTCTTATTCTACTTATTTCTCTTTTGCTAATATTCTTCTTATTTTGTTCTATTTTCAGCTTTCTTTTCCAGCTTAGCCAGGTCCTATATACCTTATTTCATATGCATTATATAGGTATTACTTACTTAAATTTATATTTGCATATCATCCTTCAAATTGGTAATATGTTAATATTGGTAGAGCCGGTTACTATATGATAGTGACCTTGATCATAAGTCGTTTATTCTCCACAATGACTGTTAAGAGGAGACGAATTCATATAAGCTTTTTTGCTTTTTTCGAATCCGATTTGTATACATGTATTGATACATTAACTACTGTGTATTTTTCTTGTATTGTTAGACATATTATACAAATAAACCAGTTTAAACCAAAGCAATAATTTCCATGCAGAACAAGCCTGGTCAATTCATGTACCATCCTGCAGTTCTTGATTGCCACTGAAAGCTTGGGACACATCTTTTTTTAACACTTATTTACTCTCCATTTGGCATCGTAAGAATGAAAACAACATGGCTTTGAAACCTGTGTCAGTACTTGATGACGTAATAAGAGTACAAAGCTTGATGACGTCATAAGAATACATAGGTAGCACACCACCATTGTTTGTAAATTAACCGAAAGGGGAGAGGCAAGGGTATTTTAATGGCCCAGGTACGAGCCTATTGAAAGTTGCGTACCCGTGCATCAACAGCGCGTGATACATGACTTTTCGCCGGTTGATGCACGGCTGTTAATACCATACGGTACTGCTTTTTACGCAATAACATCTGATAACAAATGAAATAATCAGAATATTCTAGCAACTTTAGAATGGTCATAATTAATATACGTTTTGCATACATATTGTGTTAATTTAATTAAGATGAGATGCCTTTTTATTGGTATGTACACTGAAAACGTTGGACCATTCCTGCAATTTTAAAGTGGCAAAAGTAATCATTGATGCAGTTTGAACTTGGATTGATAAAACTTTTCAACTATTTCGAGTTTGAAATTGCTGGAATATTCCTAGGTTTTAAGCACCTTCTAAATATTAGGTTAAGATCATATTTATCTATCATATAGTCTGATAATAAACTGAATTTGTTGGAAAATTCATGCATTTTTTTCAACTGGCAAAAAGTATCATTGTTTTTGTTTGAACTTGGACTGATTAAACTTTTCACTAGTTCCGAGTTTGAAATTGCTGGAATATTCCTAGGATTTAAGCACCTTCTAAATATTAGGTTAAGATCATATATCTCTATCATAGTCGGACAATAAAGTGAAATTGTTGGAATATTCCTGCAATTTTAAAGTGGCACAAATTCTATTTGATATTTATTGAACTTGGACTGATTAAACTTTTCAACAGTTCCGAGTTTGAAATTGCTGGAATATTCCTAGGATTTAAGCACCTTCTAAATATTAGGTTAAGATCATATCTCTCTATCATAGTCTGATAATAAACTGAAATTGTTGGAATATTCCTGCAATCTTAAAGTGGCACAAATTCTATTTGATTTTTTTGAACTTGGACTGATTAAACTTTTCAACAATTTCGAGTTTGAAATTGCTGGAATATTCCTAGGATTTAAGCATCTTCTAAATATAATGTTAAGATCATATATCTCCATCATAGTCTGATTATAAACTGAAATTGTTGGAATATTCCTGCAATTTTAAAGTGGCACAAAATCTATTTGATTTTATTTGAACTTGGACTGATTAAACTTTTCAACAATTTTGAGTTTCAAATTGCTGGAATATTCCTAGGATTTAAGCACCTTTTAAATATTAGGTTAAGATCATATATCTCTATCATAGTCTGATAATAAACTGAAATTGTTGGAATATTCCTGCATTTTTAAAGTGGCACAAATTCTATTTGGTATTGTTTGAACTGGGACTGATTAAACTTTTCAACAGTTCCGAGTTTGAAATTGCTGGAATATTCCTAGGATTTAAGCATCTACTAAATATTAGGTTAAGATCATATATCTCTATCATAGTCTGAAAATAAAATGACATTGTTGGAATATTCCTGCAATTTTAAAGTGGCACAGATTCTATTTGATTTTATTTGAACTTGGACTGATTAAACTTTTCAACAATTTCGAGTTTGAAATTGCTGGAATATTCCTAGGATTTAAGCACCTTCTAAATATTAGGTTAAGATCATATATCTCTGTCACACTCGGACAATAAAGTGAAATTGTTGGAATATTCCTGCAATTTTAAAGTGGCACAGATTCTATTTGGTATTGTTTGAACTGGGACTGATTAAATTTTTCAACAGTTCCGAGTTTGAAATTGCTGGAATATTCCTAGGATTTAAGCATCTACTAAATATTAGGCTAAGATCATATATCTCTATCATAGTCTGAAAATAAAATGACATTGTTGGAATATTCCTGCAATTTTAAAGTGGCACATATTCTATCTGATTTTATTTGAACTTGGACTGATTAAACTTTTCAACAATTTCGAGTTTGAAATTGCTGGAATATTCCTTCTAAATTTTAGGTTAAGATCATATATCTCTATCATACAGTTCAATAACAATAATGAAATTGTTGGAATATTCCTGCAATTTTAAAGTGACACAAATTATATTTGATTATGTTTAAACCTTGATTGACTAAGCTCTTCAAAATCCGAGTATGAAATCACTGGAATATTCCTAGGATTTAAGCACCTTATGCTCAGTAGATTTGGATCATATATTTCCGCTGTTTCTATCATAAGTCAGATCATAAACTGAAATCATTGGAATATTCCTGCAATTTTAATATTTAGAAAAAAGGTATCATTGGTGTGCTGCAGTCTTTAAATGTGCTCATTGAAGTTAGATGGCCCATCTTACTTTACCTGAAGTTTCAAATAATGGCAACTCATGTGAAATTGTAGGAATATTCCAAGGAATTATTACCGCTTAATTGTTAGATTTAAGTACAGAAATCAGTGATTATGTCTGATGATTTGAGAGATGATTGAAATCATTGGAATATTCCAGCAATTTTAGAGAATGATAGAAATTACTAATAATTATGCCCCTTAAATATATATTCATAAAATTAGTTTCCCTTTGTTTAACTAGAACGTTCTGTTTTTCACAAAAGTTTAAAATTGCAGGAATATTCCTATGATTAAGCCCCACTCATGTACTGAAAAAGATTTCAGAATTTAAAGTTTTTACTCAACTAATTTTACTCTTAAACATTCAAGTGAAAATATTTAAAATCATGGGAATATTCCTGCAATTTAAGATGCTATATTTCCTAAAACACGCATTGTATATACCGGGTAAGTTTCTATTAGTCAAACAGTTTATAAATGTTGAATGAATAAATTGTATTGACAGGTTGTTTTTGTATTATTATTTCATTCAGCTTGAATTCGATGGGAAAATCAATGGAATATTCCAGCATTCAACAGGACAATCTGTTCAGAATATTGCGAATATACCAACGATCTGGCTTTAGATTCACTTATTTGCCCAACATTCTCGCTGCTTTCAAGGTTTCAAATTGTAGGAATATTCCAGCAATGTTTTAGTAATCTTGTTTTATACCACCGATTTTTTTATGTTTTTATCAAACATGAAAGAGATAATGAGAAAAATACCTTCGTTCAAAGCTTATTTTATGGTACCGAAAATGCCGATTTTCCCTACAAAAAAGGGATTATTGTGTATATTCCTTTTTTATTTTGTACTTCCTTCTATGTAATTACCGTTTACAGTGTAAAGATGGATGTTATCGGTCGCTGAACGTCGGAGCAGTAGGCGTTTAATGCATTTTCCCATAGGGTCCAATGCAAAATTGACACCTCATTTTCTCCATTCTCAAGAGCTTTGAGTCTCTGCAAAACATATACATGTGTAGACACAAATAAGTGAAATAGAATGAAGGCTATTTCAGCTTTAGCTTTTATTCCGTTTGGGAGCTAAAGTCGCACAAACTTTTGTTTACAAAAATTTCGATGGCCTATAGTTCGCAAGTTATGCAATCAGTTGACATAAGATTGTGCATGCATGTAGACATGTTAATGACCTTTATATATGCCAAGTTTCAGATGGCTACCTACTCCAACAAGCAAGCAGTAGCGGTTTGAAATTTTCACAATTTGGGCTACACGTTCGGGACGATTCGTGACCTTAGGTGACTTGCACAATTCGGGCTGAAACTAGTGCCAAATGAGAGGGTTGGGATAAACATTCAATTGACCATATGTGCCAAAAATTCTCGTTCTTTAGTTTTCGAGTTATAGCCCCTGGAAGTCGAAAACTGCACGACTTTGCCCTCGAATATCTCGACAACGGAGAAAGGAGAATTTCAGGGCACTTTCTCCCAAGAAATATATGGGAATTATCTGTAATTTAGCACAGTTTCAGAACGATTCGTGAAAGTCACCTTTTAAGAATAACTTCCACTGCAGGCCCATATATAAAAGTTTGCTCCTTTATTACTCTGCACATGGACAATTATTTGCGCTGTTATTTGCCCCAGGCATGTACCTATGTAATTACCGTTTACAGTGTAAAGATGGATGTTATCGGTCGCTGAACGTCGGAGCAGTAGGCGTTTAATGCATTTTCCCATAGGGTCCAATGCAAAATTGACACCTCATTTTCTCCATTCTCAAGAGCTTTGAGTCTCTGCAAAACATATACATGTGTAGACACAAATAAGTGAAATAGAATGAAGGCTATTTCAGCTTTAGTTTTTATTCCGTTTGGGAGCTAAAGTCGCACAAACTTTTGTTTACAAAAATTTCGATGGCCTATAGTTCGCAAGTTATGCAATCAGTTGACATAAGATTGTGCATGCATGTAGACATGTTAATGACCTTTATATATGCCAAGTTTCAGATGGCTACCTACTCAAACAAGCAAGCAGTAGCGGTTTGAAATTTTCACAATTTGGGCTACACGTTCGGGACGATTCGTGACCTTAGGTGACTTGCACAATTCGGGCTGAAACTAGTGTCAAATGAGAGGGTTGGGATAAACATTCAATTGACCATATGTGCCAAAAATTCTCGTTCTTTAGTTTTCGAGTTATAACCCCTGGAAGTCGAAAACTGCACGACTTTGCCCTCGAATATCTCGACAACGGAGAAAGGAGAATTTCAGGGCACTTTCTCCCAAGAAATATATGGGAATTATCTGTAATTTAGCACAGTTTCAGAACGATTCGTGAAAGTCACCTTTTAAGAATAACTTCCACTGCAGGCCCATATATAAAAGTTTGCTCCTTTATTACTCTGCACATGGACAATTATTTGCGCTGTTATTTGCCCCAGGCATGTACCTATGTAATTACCGTTTACAGTGTAAAGATGGATGTTATCGGTCGCTGAACGTCGGAGCAGTAGGCGTTTAATGCATTTTCCCATAGGGTCCAATGCAAAATTGACACCTCATTTTCTCCATTCTCAAGAGCTTTGAGTCTCTGCAAAACATATACATGTGTAGACACAAATAAGTGAAATAGAATGAAGGCTATTTCAGCTTTAGCTTTTATTCCGTTTGGGAGCTAAAGTCGCACAAACTTTTGTTTACAAAAATTTCGATGGCCTATAGTTCGCAAGTTATGCAATCAGTTGACATAAGATTGTGCATGCATGTAGACATGTTAATGACCTTTATATATGCCAAGTTTCAGATGGCTACCTACTCAAACAAGCAAGCAGTAGCGGTTTGAAATTTTCACAATTTGGGCTACACGTTCGGGACGATTCGTGACCTTAGGTGACTTGCACAATTCGGGCTGAAACTAGTGCCAAATGAGAGGGTTGGGATAAACATTCAATTGACCATATGTGCCAAAAATTCTCGTTCTTTAGTTTTCGAGTTATAGCCCCTGGAAGTCGAAAACTGCACGACTTTGCCCTCGAATATCTCGACAACGGAGAAAGGAGAATTTCAGGGCACTTTCTCCCAAGAAATATATGGGAATTATCTGTAATTTAGCACAGTTTCAGAACGATTCGTGAAAGTCACCTTTTAAGAATAACTTCCACTGCAGGCCCATATATAAAAGTTTGCTCCTTTATTACTCTGCACATGGACAATTATTTGCGCTGTTATTTGCCCCAGGAATGTACCTATGTAATTACCGTTTACAGTGTAAAGATGGATGTTATCGGTCGCTGAACGTCGGAGCAGTAGGCGTTTAATGCATTTTCCCATAGGGTCCAATGCAAAATTGACACCTCATTTTCTCCATTCTCAAGAGCTTTGAGTCTCTGCAAAACATATACATGTGTAGACACAAATAAGTGAAATAGAATGAAGGCTATTTCAGCTTTAGCTTTTATTCCGTTTGGGAGCTAAAGTCGCACAAACTTTTGTTTACAAAAATTTCGATGGCCTATAGTTCGCAAGTTATGCAATCAGTTGACATAAGATTGTGCATGCATGTAGACATGTTAATGACCTTTATATATGCCAAGTTTCAGATGGCTACCTACTCAAACAAGCAAGCAGTAGCGGTTTGAAATTTTCACAATTTGGGCTACACGTTCGGGACGATTCGTGACCTTAGGTGACTTGCACAATTCGGGCTGAAACTAGTGCCAAATGAGAGGGTTGGGATAAACATTCAATTGACCATATGTGCCAAAAATTCTCGTTCTTTAGTTTTCGAGTTATAGCCCCTGGAAGTCGAAAACTGCACGACTTTGCCCTCGAATATCTCGACAACGGAGAAAGGAGAATTTCAGGGCACTTTCTCCCAAGAAATATATGGGAATTATCTGTAATTTAGCACAGTTTCAGAACGATTCGTGAAAGTCACCTTTTAAGAATAACTTCCACTGCAGGCCCATACATAAAAGTTTGCTCCTTTATTACTCTGCACATGGACAATTATTTGCGCTGTTATTTGCCCCAGGCATGTACCTATGTAATTACCGTTTACAGTGTAAAGATGGATGTTATCGGTCGCTGAACGTCGGAGCAGTAGGCGTTTAATGCATTTTCCCATAGGGTCCAATGCAAAATTGACACCTCATTTTCTCCATTCTCAAGAGCTTTGAGTCTCTGCAAAACATATACATGTGTAGACACAAATAAGTGAAATAGAATGAAGGCTATTTCAGCTTTAGCTTTTATTCCGTTTGGGAGCTAAAGTCGCACAAACTTTTGTTTACAAAAATTTCGATGGCCTATAGTTCGCAAGTTATGCAATCAGTTGACATAAGATTGTGCATGCATGTAGACATGTTAATGACCTTTATATATGCCAAGTTTCAGATGGCTACCTACTCAAACAAGCAAGCAGTAGCGGTTTGAAATTTTCACAATTTGGGCTACACGTTCGGGACGATTCGTGACCTTAGGTGACTTGCACAATTCGGGCTGAAACTAGTGCCAAATGAGAGGGTTGGGATAAACATTCAATTGACCATATGTGCCAAAAATTCTCGTTCTTTAGTTTTCGAGTTATAGCCCCTGGAAGTCGAAAACTGCACGACTTTGCCCTCGAATATCTCGACAACGGAGAAAGGAGAATTTCAGGGCACTTTCTCCCAAGAAATATATGGGAATTATCTGTAATTTAGCACAGTTTCAGAACGATTCGTGAAAGTCACCTTTTAAGAATAACTTCCACTGCAGGCCCATACATAAAAGTTTGCTCCTTTATTACTCTGCACATGGACAATTATTTGCGCTGTTATTTGCCCCAGGCATGTACCTATGTAATTACCGTTTACAGTGTAAAGATGGATGTTATCGGTCGCTGAACGTCGGAGCAGTAGGCGTTTAATGCATTTTCCCATAGGGTCCAATGCAAAATTGACACCTCATTTTCTCCATTCTCAAGAGCTTTGAGTCTCTGCAAAACATATACATGTGTAGACACAAATAAGTGAAATAGAATGAAGGCTATTTCAGCTTTAGCTTTTATTCCGTTTGGGAGCTAAAGTCGCACAAACTTTTGTTTACAAAAATTTCGATGGCCTATAGTTCGCAAGTTATGCAATCAGTTGACATAAGATTGTGCATGCATGTAGACATGTTAATGACCTTTATATATGCCAAGTTTCAGATGGCTACCTACTCAAACAAGCAAGCAGTAGCGGTTTGAAATTTTCACAATTTGGGCTACACGTTCGGGACGATTCGTGACCTTAGGTGACTTGCACAATTCGGGCTGCTACTCGTGCCAAATGAGAGGGTTGGGATAAACATTCAATTGACCATATGTGCCAAAAATTCTCGTTCTTTAGTTTTCGAGTTATAGCCCCTGGAAGTCGAAAACTGCACGACTTTGCCCTCGAATATCTCGACAACGGAGAAAGGAGAATTTCAGGGCACTTTCTCCCAAGAAATATATGGGAATTATCTGTAATTTAGCACAGTTTCAGAACGATTCGTGAAAGTCACCTTTTAAGAATAACTTCCACTGCAGGCCCATATATAAAAGTTTGCTCCTTTATTACTCTGCACATGGACAATTATTTGCGCTGTTATTTGCCCCAGGCATGTACCTATGTAATTACCGTTTACAGTGTAAAGATGGATGTTATCGGTCGCTGAACGTCGGAGCAGTAGGCGTTTAATGCATTTTCCCATAGGGTCCAATGCAAAATTGACACCTCATTTTCTCCATTCTCAAGAGCTTTGAGTCTCTGCAAAACATATACATGTGTAGACACAAATAAGTGAAATAGAATGAAGGCTATTTCAGCTTTAGCTTTTATTCCGTTTGGGAGCTAAAGTCGCACAAACTTTTGTTTACAAAAATTTCGATGGCCTATAGTTCGCAAGTTATGCAATCAGTTGACATAAGATTGTGCATGCATGTAGACATGTTAATGACCTTTATATATGCCAAGTTTCAGATGGCTACCTACTCAAACAAGCAAGCAGTAGCGGTTTGAAATTTTCACAATTTGGGCTACACGTTCGGGACGATTCGTGACCTTAGGTGACTTGCACAATTCGGGCTGAAACTAGTGCCAAATGAGAGGGTTGGGATAAACATTCAATTGACCATATGTGCCAAAAATTCTCGTTCTTTAGTTTTCGAGTTATAGCCCCTGGAAGTCGAAAACTGCACGACTTTGCCCTCGAATATCTCGACAACGGAGAAAGGAGAATTTCAGGGCACTTTCTCCCAAGAAATATATGGGAATTATCTGTAATTTAGCACAGTTTCAGAACGATTCGTGAAAGTCACCTTTTAAGAATAACTTCCACTGCAGGCCCATATATAAAAGTTTGCTCCTTTATTACTCTGCACATGGACAATTATTTGCGCTGTTATTTGCCCCAGGCATGTACCTATGTAATTACCGTTTACAGTGTAAAGATGGATGTTATCGGTCGCTGAACGTCGGAGCAGTAGGCGTTTAATGCATTTTCCCATAGGGTCCAATGCAAAATTGACACCTCATTTTCTCCATTCTCAAGAGCTTTGAGTCTCTGCAAAACATATGCATGTGTAGACACAAATAAGTGAAATAGAATGAAGGCTATTTCAGCTTTAGCTTTTATTCCGTTTGGGAGCTAAAGTCGCACAAACTTTTGTTTACAAAAATTTCGATGGCCTATAGTTCGCAAGTTATGCAATCAGTTGACATAAGATTGTGCATGCATGTAGACATGTTAATGACCTTTATATATGCCAAGTTTCAGATGGCTACCTACTCAAACAAGCAAGCAGTAGCGGTTTGAAATTTTCACAATTTGGGCTACACGTTCGGGACGATTCGTGACCTTAGGTGACTTGCACAATTCGGGCTGAAACTAGTGCCAAATGAGAGGGTTGGGATAAACATTCAATTGACCATATGTGCCAAAAATTCTCGTTCTTTAGTTTTCGAGTTATAGCCCCTGGAAGTCGAAAACTGCACGACTTTGCCCTCGAATATCTCGACAACGGAGAAAGGAGAATTTCAGGGCACTTTCTCCCAAGAAATATATGGGAATTATCTGTAATTTAGCACAGTTTCAGAACGATTCGTGAAAGTCACCTTTTAAGAATAACTTCCACTGCAGGCCCATATATAAAAGTTTGCTCCTTTATTACTCTGCACATGGACAATTATTTGCGCTGTTATTTGCCCCAGGCATGTACCTATGTAATTACCGTTTACAGTGTAAAGATGGATGTTATCGGTCGCTGAACGTCGGAGCAGTAGGCGTTTAATGCATTTTCCCATAGGGTCCAATGCAAAATTGACACCTCATTTTCTCCATTCTCAAGAGCTTTGAGTCTCTGCAAAACATATACATGTGTAGACACAAATAAGTGAAATAGAATGAAGGCTATTTCAGCTTTAGCTTTTATTCCGTTTGGGAGCTAAAGTCGCACAAACTTTTGTTTACAAAAATTTCGATGGCCTATAGTTCGCAAGTTATGCAATCAGTTGACATAAGATTGTGCATGCATGTAGACATGTTAATGACCTTTATATATGCCAAGTTTCAGATGGCTACCTACTCAAACAAGCAAGCAGTAGCGGTTTGAAATTTTCACAATTTGGGCTACACGTTCGGGACGATTCGTGACCTTAGGTGACTTGCACAATTCGGGCTGAAACTAGTGCCAAATGAGAGGGTTGGGATAAACATTCAATTGACCATATGTGCCAAAAATTCTCGTTCTTTAGTTTTCGAGTTATAGCCCCTGGAAGTCGAAAACTGCACGACTTTGCCCTCGAATATCTCGACAACGGAGAAAGGAGAATTTCAGGGCACTTTCTCCCAAGAAATATATGGGAATTATCTGTAATTTAGCACAGTTTCAGAACGATTCGTGAAAGTCACCTTTTAAGAATAACTTCCACTGCAGGCCCATATATAAAAGTTTGCTCCTTTATTACTCTGCACATGGACAATTATTTGCGCTGTTATTTGCCCCAGGCATGTACCTATGTAATTACCGTTTACAGTGTAAAGATGGATGTTATCGGTCGCTGAACGTCGGAGCAGTAGGCGTTTAATGCATTTTCCCATAGGGTCCAATGCAAAATTGACACCTCATTTTCTCCATTCTCAAGAGCTTTGAGTCTCTGCAAAACATATACATGTGTAGACACAAATAAGTGAAATAGAATGAAGGCTATTTCAGCTTTAGCTTTTATTCCGTTTGGGAGCTAAAGTCGCACAAACTTTTGTTTACAAAAATTTCGATGGCCTATAGTTCGCAAGTTATGCAATCAGTTGACATAAGATTGTGCATGCATGTAGACATGTTAATGACCTTTATATATGCCAAGTTTCAGATGGCTACCTACTCAAACAAGCAAGCAGTAGCGGTTTGAAATTTTCACAATTTGGGCTACACGTTCGGGACGATTCGTGACCTTAGGTGACTTGCACAATTCGGGCTGAAACTAGTGCCAAATGAGAGGGTTGGGATAAACATTCAATTGACCATATGTGCCAAAAATTCTCGTTCTTTAGTTTTCGAGTTATAGCCCCTGGAAGTCGAAAACTGCACGACTTTGCCCTCGAATATCTCGACAACGGAGAAAGGAGAATTTCAGGGCACTTTCTCCCAAGAAATATATGGGAATTATCTGTAATTTAGCACAGTTTCAGAACGATTCGTGAAAGTCACCTTTTAAGAATAACTTCCACTGCAGGCCCATATATAAAAGTTTGCTCCTTTATTACTCTGCACATGGACAATTATTTGCGCTGTTATTTGCCCCAGGCATGTACCTATGTAATTACCGTTTACAGTGTAAAGATGGATGTTATCGGTCGCTGAACGTCGGAGCAGTAGGCGTTTAATGCATTTTCCCATAGGGTCCAATGCAAAATTGACACCTCATTTTCTCCATTCTCAAGAGCTTTGAGTCTCTGCAAAACATATACATGTGTAGACACAAATAAGTGAAATAGAATGAAGGCTATTTCAGCTTTAGCTTTTATTCCGTTTGGGAGCTAAAGTCGCACAAACTTTTGTTTACAAAAATTTCGATGGCCTATAGTTCGCAAGTTATGCAATCAGTTGACATAAGATTGTGCATGCATGTAGACATGTTAATGACCTTTATATATGCCAAGTTTCAGATGGCTACCTACTCAAACAAGCAAGCAGTAGCGGTTTGAAATTTTCACAATTTGGGCTACACGTTCGGGACGATTCGTGACCTTAGGTGACTTGCACAATTCGGGCTGAAACTAGTGCCAAATGAGAGGGTTGGGATAAACATTCAATTGACCATATGTGCCAAAAATTCTCGTTCTTTAGTTTTCGAGTTATAGCCCCTGGAAGTCGAAAACTGCACGACTTTGCCCTCGAATATCTCGACAACGGAGAAAGGAGAATTTCAGGGCACTTTCTCCCAAGAAATATATGGGAATTATCTGTAATTTAGCACAGTTTCAGAACGATTCGTGAAAGTCACCTTTTAAGAATAACTTCCACTGCAGGCCCATACATAAAAGTTTGCTCCTTTATTACTCTGCACATGGACAATTATTTGCGCTGTTATTTGCCCCAGGCATGTACCTATGTAATTACCGTTTACAGTGTAAAGATGGATGTTATCGGTCGCTGAACGTCGGAGCAGTAGGCGTTTAATGCATTTTCCCATAGGGTCCAATGCAAAATTGACACCTCATTTTCTCCATTCTCAAGAGCTTTGAGTCTCTGCAAAACATATACATGTGTAGACACAAATAAGTGAAATAGAATGAAGGCTATTTCAGCTTTAGCTTTTATTCCGTTTGGGAGCTAAAGTCGCACAAACTTTTGTTTACAAAAATTTCGATGGCCTATAGTTCGCAAGTTATGCAATCAGTTGACATAAGATTGTGCATGCATGTAGACATGTTAATGACCTTTATATATGCCAAGTTTCAGATGGCTACCTACTCAAACAAGCAAGCAGTAGCGGTTTGAAATTTTCACAATTTGGGCTACACGTTCGGGACGATTCGTGACCTTAGGTGACTTGCACAATTCGGGCTGAAACTAGTGCCAAATGAGAGGGTTAGGATAAACATTCAATTGACCATATGTGCCAAAAATTCTCGTTCTTTAGTTTTCGAGTTATAGCCCCTGGAAGTCGAAAACTGCACGACTTTGCCCTCGAATATCTCGACAACGGAGAAAGGAGAATTTTAGGGCACTTTCTCCCAAGAAATATATGGGAATTATCTGTAATTTAGCACAGTTTCAGAACGATTCGTGAAAGTCACCTTTTAAGAATAACTTCCACTGCAGGCCCATATATAAAAGTTTGCTCCTTTATTACTCTGCACATGGACAATTATTTGCGCTGTTATTTGCCCCAGGCATGTACCTATGTAATTACCGTTTACAGTGTAAAGATGGATGTTATCGGTCGCTGAACGTCGGAGCAGTAGGCGTTTAATGCATTTTCCCATAGGGTCCAATGCAAAATTGACACCTCATTTTCTCCATTCTCAAGAGCTTTGAGTCTCTGCAAAACATATACATGTGTAGACACAAATAAGTGAAATAGAATGAAGGCTATTTCAGCTTTAGCTTTTATTCCGTTTGGGAGCTAAAGTCGCACAAACTTTTGTTTACAAAAATTTCGATGGCCTATAGTTCGCAAGTTATGCAATCAGTTGACATAAGATTGTGCATGCATGTAGACATGTTAATGACCTTTATATATGCCAAGTTTCAGATGGCTACCTACTCAAACAAGCAAGCAGTAGCGGTTTGAAATTTTCACAATTTGGGCTACACGTTCGGGACGATTCGTGACCTTAGGTGACTTGCACAATTCGGGCTGAAACTAGTGCCAAATGAGAGGGTTAGGATAAACATTCAATTGACCATATGTGCCAAAATTTCTCGTTTTTTAGTTTTCGAGTTATAGACCCTGGAAGTCGAAAACTGCACGACTTTGCCCTCGAATATCTCGACAACGGAGAAAGGAGAATTTCAGGGCACTTTCTCCCAAGAAATATATGGGAATTATCTGTAATTTAGCACAGTTTCAGAACGATTCGTGAAAGTCACCTTTTAAGAATAACTTCCACTGCAGGCCCATATATAAAAGTTTGCTCCTTTATTACTCTGCACATGGACAATTATTTGCGCTGTTATTTGCCCCAGGCATGTACCTATGTAATTACCGTTTACAGTGTAAAGATGGATGTTATCGGTCGCTGAACGTCGGAGCAGTAGGCGTTTAATGCATTTTCCCATAGGGTCCAATGCAAAATTGACACCTCATTTTCTCCATTCTCAAGAGCTTTGAGTCTCTGCAAAACATATACATGTGTAGACACAAATAAGTGAAATAGAATGAAGGCTATTTCAGCTTTAGCTTTTATTCCGTTTGGGAGCTAAAGTCGCACAAACTTTTGTTTACAAAAATTTCGATGGCCTATAGTTCGCAAGTTATGCAATCAGTTGACATAAGATTGTGCATGCATGTAGACATGTTAATGACCTTTATATATGCCAAGTTTCAGATGGCTACCTACTCAAACAAGCAAGCAGTAGCGGTTTGAAATTTTCACAATTTGGGCTACACGTTCGGGACGATTCGTGACCTTAGGTGACTTGCACAATTCGGGCTGAAACTAGTGCCAAATGAGAGGGTTGGGATAAACATTCAATTGACCATATGTGCCAAAAATTCTCGTTCTTTAGTTTTCGAGTTATAGCCCCTGGAAGTCGAAAACTGCACGACTTTGCCCTCGAATATCTCGACAACGGAGAAAGGAGAATTTCAGGGCACTTTCTCCCAAGAAATATATGGGAATTATCTGTAATTTAGCACAGTTTCAGAACGATTCGTGAAAGTCACCTTTTAAGAATAACTTCCACTGCAGGCCCATATATAAAAGTTTGCTCCTTTATTACTCTGCACATGGACAATTATTTGCGCTGTTATTTGCCCCAGGCATGTACCTATGTAATTACCGTTTACAGTGTAAAGATGGATGTTATCGGTCGCTGAACGTCGGAGCAGTAGGCGTTTAATGCATTTTCCCATAGGGTCCAATGCAAAATTGACACCTCATTTTCTCCATTCTCAAGAGCTTTGAGTCTCTGCAAAACATATACATGTGTAGACACAAATAAGTGAAATAGAATGAAGGCTATTTCAGCTTTAGCTTTTATTCCGTTTGGGAGCTAAAGTCGCACAAACTTTTGTTTACAAAAATTTCGATGGCCTATAGTTCGCAAGTTATGCAATCAGTTGACATAAGATTGTGCATGCATGTAGACATGTTAATGACCTTTATATATGCCAAGTTTCAGATGGCTACCTACTCAAACAAGCAAGCAGTAGCGGTTTGAAATTTTCACAATTTGGGCTACACGTTCGGGACGATTCGTGACCTTAGGTGACTTGCACAATTCGGGCTGAAACTAGTGCCAAATGAGAGGGTTGGGATAAACATTCAATTGACCATATGTGCCAAAAATTCTCGTTCTTTAGTTTTCGAGTTATAGCCCCTGGAAGTCGAAAACTGCACGACTTTGCCCTCGAATATCTCGACAACGGAGAAAGGAGAATTTCAGGGCACTTTCTCCCAAGAAATATATGGAATTATCTGTAATTTAGCACAGTTTCAGAACGATTCGTGAAAGTCACCTTTTAAGAATAACTTCCACTGCAGGCCCATATATAAAAGTTTGCTCCTTTATTACTCTGCACATGGACAATTATTTGCGCTGTTATTTGCCCCAGGCATGTACCTATGTAATTACCGTTTACAGTGTAAAGATGGATGTTATCGGTCGCTGAACGTCGGAGCAGTAGGCGTTTAATGCATTTTCCCATAGGGTCCAATGCAAAATTGACACCTCATTTTCTCCATTCTCAAGAGCTTTGAGTCTCTGCAAAACATATACATGTGTAGACACAAATAAGTGAAATAGAATGAAGGCTATTTCAGCTTTAGCTTTTATTCCGTTTGGGAGCTAAAGTCGCACAAACTTTTGTTTACAAAAATTTCGATGGCCTATAGTTCGCAAGTTATGCAATCAGTTGACATAAGATTGTGCATGCATGTAGACATGTTAATGACCTTTATATATGCCAAGTTTCAGATGGCTACCTACTCAAACAAGCAAGCAGTAGCGGTTTGAAATTTTCACAATTTGGGCTACACGTTCGGGACGATTCGTGACCTTAGGTGACTTGCACAATTCGGGCTGAAACTAGTGCCAAATGAGAGGGTTAGGATAAACATTCAATTGACCATATGTGCCAAAATTTCTCGTTTTTTAGTTTTCGAGTTATAGACCCTGGAAGTCGAAAACTGCACGACTTTGCCCTCGAATATCTCGACAACGGAGAAAGGAGAATTTCAGGGCACTTTCTCCCAAGAAATATATGGGAATTATCTGTAATTTAGCACAGTTTCAGAACGATTCGTGAAAGTCACCTTTTAAGAATAACTTCCACTGCAGGCCCATATATAAAAGTTTGCTCCTTTATTACTCTGCACATGGACAATTATTTGCGCTGTTATTTGCCCCAGGCATGTACCTATGTAATTACCGTTTACAGTGTAAAGATGGATGTTATCGGTCGCTGAACGTCGGAGCAGTAGGCGTTTAATGCATTTTCCCATAGGGTCCAATGCAAAATTGACACCTCATTTTCTCCATTCTCAAGAGCTTTGAGTCTCTGCAAAACATATACATGTGTAGACACAAATAAGTGAAATAGAATGAAGGCTATTTCAGCTTTAGCTTTTATTCCGTTTGGGAGCTAAAGTCGCACAAACTTTTGTTTACAAAAATTTCGATGGCCTATAGTTCGCAAGTTATGCAATCAGTTGACATAAGATTGTGCATGCATGTAGACATGTTAATGACCTTTATATATGCCAAGTTTCAGATGGCTACCTACTCAAACAAGCAAGCAGTAGCGGTTTGAAATTTTCACAATTTGGGCTACACGTTCGGGACGATTCGTGACCTTAGGTGACTTGCACAATTCGGGCTGAAACTAGTGCCAAATGAGAGGGTTGGGATAAACATTCAATTGACCATATGTGCCAAAAATTCTCGTTCTTTAGTTTTCGAGTTATAGCCCCTGGAAGTCGAAAACTGCACGACTTTGCCCTCGAATATCTCGACAACGGAGAAAGGAGAATTTCAGGGCACTTTCTCCCAAGAAATATATGGGAATTATCTGTAATTTAGCACAGTTTCAGAACGATTCGTGAAAGTCACCTTTTAAGAATAACTTCCACTGCAGGCCCATATATAAAAGTTTGCTCCTTTATTACTCTGCACATGGACAATTATTTGCGCTGTTATTTGCCCCAGGCATGTACCTATGTAATTACCGTTTACAGTGTAAAGATGGATGTTATCGGTCGCTGAACGTCGGAGCAGTAGGCGTTTAATGCATTTTCCCATAGGGTCCAATGCAAAATTGACACCTCATTTTCTCCATTCTCAAGAGCTTTGAGTCTCTGCAAAACATATACATGTGTAGACACAAATAAGTGAAATAGAATGAAGGCTATTTCAGCTTTAGCTTTTATTCCGTTTGGGAGCTAAAGTCGCACAAACTTTTGTTTACAAAAATTTCGATGGCCTATAGTTCGCAAGTTATGCAATCAGTTGACATAAGATTGTGCATGCATGTAGACATGTTAATGACCTTTATATATGCCAAGTTTCAGATGGCTACCTACTCAAACAAGCAAGCAGTAGCGGTTTGAAATTTTCACAATTTGGGCTACACGTTCGGGACGATTCGTGACCTTAGGTGACTTGCACAATTCGGGCTGAAACTAGTGCCAAATGAGAGGGTTGGGATAAACATTCAATTGACCATATGTGCCAAAAATTCTCGTTCTTTAGTTTTCGAGTTATAGCCCCTGGAAGTCGAAAACTGCACGACTTTGCCCTCGAATATCTCGACAACGGAGAAAGGAGAATTTCAGGGCACTTTCTCCCAAGAAATATATGGAATTATCTGTAATTTAGCACAGTTTCAGAACGATTCGTGAAAGTCACCTTTTAAGAATAACTTCCACTGCAGGCCCATATATAAAAGTTTGCTCCTTTATTACTCTGCACATGGACAATTATTTGCGCTGTTATTTGCCCCAGGCATGTACCTATGTAATTACCGTTTACAGTGTAAAGATGGATGTTATCGGTCGCTGAACGTCGGAGCAGTAGGCGTTTAATGCATTTTCCCATAGGGTCCAATGCAAAATTGACACCTCATTTTCTCCATTCTCAAGAGCTTTGAGTCTCTGCAAAACATATACATGTGTAGACACAAATAAGTGAAATAGAATGAAGGCTATTTCAGCTTTAGCTTTTATTCCGTTTGGGAGCTAAAGTCGCACAAACTTTTGTTTACAAAAATTTCGATGGCCTATAGTTCGCAAGTTATGCAATCAGTTGACATAAGATTGTGCATGCATGTAGACATGTTAATGACCTTTATATATGCCAAGTTTCAGATGGCTACCTACTCAAACAAGCAAGCAGTAGCGGTTTGAAATTTTCACAATTTGGGCTACACGTTCGGGACGATTCGTGACCTTAGGTGACTTGCACAATTCGGGCTGAAACTAGTGCCAAATGAGAGGGTTGGGATAAACATTCAATTGACCATATGTGCCAAAAATTCTCGTTCTTTAGTTTTCGAGTTATAGCCCCTGGAAGTCGAAAACTGCACGACTTTGCCCTCGAATATCTCGACAACGGAGAAAGGAGAATTTCAGGGCACTTTCTCCCAAGAAATATATGGGAATTATCTGTAATTTAGCACAGTTTCAGAACGATTCGTGAAAGTCACCTTTTAAGAATAACTTCCACTGCAGGCCCATATATAAAAGTTTGCTCCTTTATTACTCTGCACATGGACAATTATTTGCGCTGTTATTTGCCCCAGGCATGTACCTATGTAATTACCGTTTACAGTGTAAAGATGGATGTTATCGGTCGCTGAACGTCGGAGCAGTAGGCGTTTAATGCATTTTCCCATAGGGTCCAATGCAAAATTGACACCTCATTTTCTCCATTCTCAAGAGCTTTGAGTCTCTGCAAAACATATACATGTGTAGACACAAATAAGTGAAATAGAATGAAGGCTATTTCAGCTTTAGCTTTTATTCCGTTTGGGAGCTAAAGTCGCACAAACTTTTGTTTACAAAAATTTCGATGGCCTATAGTTCGCAAGTTATGCAATCAGTTGACATAAGATTGTGCATGCATGTAGACATGTTAATGACCTTTATATATGCCAAGTTTCAGATGGCTACCTACTCAAACAAGCAAGCAGTAGCGGTTTGAAATTTTCACAATTTGGGCTACACGTTCGGGACGATTCGTGACCTTAGGTGACTTGCACAATTCGGGCTGAAACTAGTGCCAAATGAGAGGGTTGGGATAAACATTCAATTGACCATATGTGCCAAAAATTCTCGTTCTTTAGTTTTCGAGTTATAGCCCCTGGAAGTCGAAAACTGCACGACTTTGCCCTCGAATATCTCGACAACGGAGAAAGGAGAATTTCAGGGCACTTTCTCCCAAGAAATATATGGAATTATCTGTAATTTAGCACAGTTTCAGAACGATTCGTGAAAGTCACCTTTTAAGAATAACTTCCACTGCAGGCCCATATATAAAAGTTTGCTCCTTTATTACTCTGCACATGGACAATTATTTGCGCTGTTATTTGCCCCAGGCATGTACCTATGTAATTACCGTTTACAGTGTAAAGATGGATGTTATCGGTCGCTGAACGTCGGAGCAGTAGGCGTTTAATGCATTTTCCCATAGGGTCCAATGCAAAATTGACACCTCATTTTCTCCATTCTCAAGAGCTTTGAGTCTCTGCAAAACATATACATGTGTAGACACAAATAAGTGAAATAGAATGAAGGCTATTTCAGCTTTAGCTTTTATTCCGTTTGGGAGCTAAAGTCGCACAAACTTTTGTTTACAAAAATTTCGATGGCCTATAGTTCGCAAGTTATGCAATCAGTTGACATAAGATTGTGCATGCATGTAGACATGTTAATGACCTTTATATATGCCAAGTTTCAGATGGCTACCTACTCAAACAAGCAAGCAGTAGCGGTTTGAAATTTTCACAATTTGGGCTACACGTTCGGGACGATTCGTGACCTTAGGTGACTTGCACAATTCGGGCTGAAACTAGTGCCAAATGAGAGGGTTGGGATAAACATTCAATTGACCATATGTGCCAAAAATACTCGTTCTTTAGTTTTCGAGTTATAGCCCCTGGAAGTCGAAAACTGCACGACTTTGCCCTCGAATATCTCGACAACGGAGAAAGGAGAATTTCAGGGCACTTTCTCCCAAGAAATATATGGGAATTATCTGTAATTTAGCACAGTTTCAGAACGATTCGTGAAAGTCACCTTTTAAGAATAACTTCCACTGCAGGCCCATATATAAAAGTTTGCTCCTTTATTACTCTGCACATGGACAATTATTTGCGCTGTTATTTGCCCCAGGCATGTACCTATGTAATTACCGTTTACAGTGTAAAGATGGATGTTATCGGTCGCTGAACGTCGGAGCAGTAGGCGTTTAATGCATTTTCCCATAGGGTCCAATGCAAAATTGACACCTCATTTTCTCCATTCTCAAGAGCTTTGAGTCTCTGCAAAACATATACATGTGTAGACACAAATAAGTGAAATAGAATGAAGGCTATTTCAGCTTTAGCTTTTATTCCGTTTGGGAGCTAAAGTCGCACAAACTTTTGTTTACAAAACTTTCGATGGCCTATAGTTCGCAAGTTATGCAATCAGTTGACATAAGATTGTGCATGCATGTAGACATGTTAGTGACCTTTATATATGCCAAGTTTCAGATGGCTACCTACTCAAACAAGCAAGCAGTAGCGGTTTGAAATTTTCACAATTTGGGCTACACGTTCGGGACGATTCGTGACCTTAGGTGACTTGCACAATTCGGGCTGAAACTATTGCCAAATGAGAGGGTTGGGATAAACATTCAATTGACCATATGTGCCAAAAATTCTCGTTCTTTAGTTTTCGAGTTATAGCCCCTGGAAGTCAAAAACTGCACGACTTTGCCCTCGAATATCTCGAAAACGGAGAAAGGAGAATTTCAGGGCACTTTCTCCCAAGAAATATATGGGAATTATCTGTAATTTAGCACAGTTTCAGAACGATTCGTGAAAGTCACCTTTTAAGAATAACTTCCACTGCAGGCCCATATATAAAAGTTTGCTCCTTTATTACTCTGCACATGGACAATTATTTGCGCTGTTATTTGCCCCAGGCATGTACCTATGTAATTACCGTTTACAGTGTAAAAATGGATGTTATCGGTCGCTGAACGTCGGAGCAGTAGGCGTTTAATGCATTTTCCCATAGGGTCCAATGCAAAATTGACACGTCATTTTCTCCATTCTCAAGAGCTTTGAGTCTCTGCAAAACATATACATGTGTAGACACAAATAAGTGAAATAGAATGAAGGCTATTTCAGCTTTAGCTTTTATTCCGTTTGGGAGCTAAAGTCGCACAAACTTTTGTTTACAAAAATTTCGATGGCCTATAGTTCGCAAGTTATGCAATCAGTTGACATAAGATTGTGCATGCATGTAGACATGTTAATGACCTTTATATATGCCAAGTTTCAGATGGCTACCTACTCAAACAAGCAAGCAGTAGCGGTTTGAAATTTTCACAATTTGGGCTACACGTTCAGGACGATTCGTGACCTTAGGTGACTTGCACAATTCGGGCTGAAACTAGTGCCAAATGAGAGGTTTGGGATAAACATTCAATTGACCATATGTGCCAAAAATTCTCGTTCTTTAGTTTTCGAGTTATAGCCCCTGGAAGTCGAAAACTGCACGACTTTGCCCTCGAATATCTCGACAACGGAGAAAGGAGAATTTCAGGGCACTTTCTCCCAAGAAATATATGGGAATTATCTGTAATTTAGCACAGTTTCAGAACGATTCGTGAAAGTCACCTTTTAAGAATAACTTCCACTGCAGGCCCATATATAAAAGTTTGCTCCTTTATTACTCTGCACATGGACAATTATTTGCGCTGTTATTTGCCCCAGGCATGTACCTATGTAATTACCGTTTACAGTGTAAAGATGGATGTTATCGGTCGCTGAACGTCGGAGCAGTAGGCGTTTAATGCATTTTCCCATAGGGTCCAATGCAAAATTGACACCTCATTTTCTCCATTCTCAAGAGCTTTGAGTCTCTGCAAAACATATACATGTGTAGACACAAATAAGTGAAATAGAATGAAGGCTATTTCAGCTTTAGCTTTTATTCCGTTTGGGAGCTAAAGTCGCACAAACTTTTGTTTACAAAAATTTCGATGGCCTATAGTTCGCAAGTTATGCAATCAGTTGACATAAGATTGTGCATGCATGTAGACATGTTAATGACCTTTATATATGCCAAGTTTCAGATGGCTACCTACTCAAACAAGCAAGCAGTAGCGGTTTGAAATTTTCACAATTTGGGCTACACGTTCGGGACGATTCGTGACCTTAGGTGACTTGCACAATTCGGGCTGAAACTAGTGCCAAATGAGAGGGTTGGGATAAACATTCAATTGACCATATGTGCCAAAAATTCTCGTTCTTTAGTTTTCGAGTTATAGCCCCTGGAAGTCGAAAACTGCACGACTTTGCCCTCGAATATCTCGACAACGGAGAAAGGAGAATTTCAGGGCACTTTCTCCCAAGAAATATATGGGAATTATCTGTAATTTAGCACAGTTTCAGAACGATTCGTGAAAGTCACCTTTTAAGAATAACTTCCACTGCAGGCCCATATATAAAAGTTTGCTCCTTTATTACTCTGCACATGGACAATTATTTGCGCTGTTATTTGCCCCAGGCATGTACCTATGTAATTACCGTTTACAGTGTAAAGATGGATGTTATCGGTCGCTGAACGTCGGAGCAGTAGGCGTTTGATGCATTTTCCCATAGGGTCCAATGCAAAATTGACACCTCATTTTCTCCATTCTCAAGAGCTTTGAGTCTCTGCAAAACATATACATGTGTAGACACAAATAAGTGAAATAGAATGAAGGCTATTTCAGCTTTAGCTTTTATTCCGTTTGGGAGCTAAAGTCGCACAAACTTTTGTTTACAAAAATTTCGATGGCCTATAGTTCGCAAGTTATGCAATCAGTTGACATAAGATTGTGCATGCATGTAGACATGTTAATGACCTTTATATATGCCAAGTTTCAGATGGCTACCTACTCAAACAAGCAAGCAGTAGCGGTTTGAAATTTTCACAATTTGGGCTACACGTTCGGGACGATTCGTGACCTTAGGTGACTTGCACAATTCGGGCTGAAACTAGTGTCAAATGAGAGGGTTGGGATAAACATTCAATTGACCATATGTGCCAAAAATTCCCGTTCTTTAGTTTTCGAGTTATAGCCCCTGGAAGTCGAAAACTGCACGACTTTGCCCTCGAATATCTCGACAACGGAGAAAGGAGAATTTCAGGGCACTTTCTCCCAAGAAATATATGGGAATTATCTGTAATTTAGCACAGTTTCAGAACGATTCGTGAAAGTCACCTTTTAAGAATAACTTCCACTGCAGGCCCATATATAAAAGTTTGCTCCTTTATTACTCTGCACATGGACAATTATTTGCGCTGTTATTTGCCCCAGGCATGTACCTATGTAATTACCGTTTACAGTGTAAAGATGGATGTTATCGGTCGCTGAACGTCGGAGCAGTAGGCGTTTAATGCATTTTCCCATAGGGTCCAATGCAAAATTGACACCTCATTTTCTCCATTCTCAAGAGCTTTGAGTCTCTGCAAAACATATACATGTGTAGACACAAATAAGTGAAATAGAATGAAGGCTATTTCAGCTTTAGCTTTTATTCCGTTTGGGAGCTAAAGTCGCACAAACTTTTGTTTACAAAAATTTCGATGGCCTATAGTTCGCAAGTTATGCAATCAGTTGACATAAGATTGTGCATGCATGTAGGCATGTTAATGACCTTTATATATGCCAAGTTTCAGATGGCTACCTACTCAAACAAGCAAGCAGTAGCGGTTTGAAATTTTCACAATTTGGCCTACACGTTCGGGACGATTCGTGACCTTAGGTGACTTGCACAATTCGGGCTGAAACTAGTGCCAAATGAGAGGGTTGGGATAAACATTCAATTGACCATATGTGCCAAAAATTCTCGTTCTTTAGTTTTCGAGTTATAGCCCCTGGAAGTCGAAAACTGCACGACTTTGCCCTCGAATATCTCGACAACGGAGAAAGGAGAATTTCAGGGCACTTTCTCCCAAGAAATATATGGGAATTATCTGTAATTTAGCACAGTTTCAGAACGATTCGTGAAAGTCACCTTTTAAGAATAACTTCCACTGCAGGCCCATATATAAAAGTTTGCTCCTTTATTACTCTGCACATGGACAATTATTTGCGCTGTTATTTGCCCCAGGCATGTACCTATGTAATTACCGTTTACAGTGTAAAGATGGATGTTATCGGTCGCTGAAGGTCGGAGCAGTAGGCGTTTAATGCATTTTCCCATAGGGTCCAATGCAAAATTGACACCTCATTTTCTCCATTCTCAAGAGCTTTGAGTCTCTGCAAAACATATACATGTGTAGACACAAATAAGTGAAATAGAATGAAGGCTATTTCAGCTTTAGCTTTTATTCCGTTTGGGAGCTAAAGTCGCACAAACTTTTGTTTACAAAAATATCGATGGCCTATAGTTCGCAAGTTATGCAATCAGTTGACATAAGATTGTGCATGCATGTAGACATGTTAATGACCTTTATATATGCCAAGTTTCAGATGGCTACCTACTCAAACAAGCAAGCAGTAGCGGTTTGAAATTTTCACAATTTGGGCTACACGTTCGGGACGATTCGTGACCTTAGGTGACTTGCACAATTCGGGCTGAAACTAGTGCCAAATGAGAGGGTTGGGATAAACATTCAATTGACCATATGTGCCAAAAATTCTCGTTCTTTAGTTTTCGAGTTATAGCCCCTGGAAGTCGAAAACTGCACGACTTTGCCCTCGAATATCTCGACAACGGAGAAAGGAGAATTTCAGGGCACTTTCTCCCAAGAAATATATGGGAATTATCTGTAATTTAGCACAGTTTCAGAACGATTCGTGAAAGTCACCTTTTAAGAATAACTTCCACTGCAGGCCCATATATAAAAGTTTGCTCCTTTATTACTCTGCACATGGACAATTATTTGCGCTGTTATTTGCCCCAGGCATGTACCTATGTAATTACCGTTTACAGTGTAAAGATGGATGTTATCGGTCGCTGAACGTCGGAGCAGTAGGCGTTTAATGCATTTTCCCATAGGGTCCAATGCAAAATTGACACCTCATTTTCTCCATTCTCAAGAGCTTTGAGTCTCTGCAAAACATATACATGTGTAGACACAAATAAGTGAAATAGAATGAAGGCTATTTCAGCTTTAGCTTTTATTCCGTTTGGGAGCTAAAGTCGCACAAACTTTTGTTTACAAAAATTTCGATGGCCTATAGTTCGCAAGTTATGCAATCAGTTGACATAAGATTGTGCATGCATGTAGACATGTTAATGACCTTTATATATGCCAAGTTTCAGATGGCTACCTACTCAAACAAGCAAGCAGTAGCGGTTTGAAATTTTCACAATTTGGGCTACACGTTCGAAACGATTCGTGAACTTAGGTGACTTGCACAATTCGGGCTGAAACTAGTGCCAAATGAGAGGGTTGGGATAAACATTCAATTGACCATATGTGCCAAAAATTCTCGTTCTTTAGTTTTCGAGTTATAGCCCCTGGAAGTCGAAAACTGCACGACTTTGCCCTCGAATATCTCGACAACGGAGAAAGGAGAATTTCAGGGCACTTTCTCCCAAGAAATATATGGGTATTATCTGTAATTTAGCACAGTTTCAGAACGATTCGTGAAAGTCACCTTTTAAGAATAACTTCCACTGCAGGCCCATATATAAAAGTTTGCTCCTTTATTACTCTGCACATGGACAATTATTTGCGCTGTTATTTGCCCCAGGCATGTACCTATGTAATTACCGTTTACAGTGTAAAGATGGATGTTATCGGTCGCTGAACGTCGGAGCAGTAGGCGTTTAATGCATTTTCCCATAGGGTCCAATGCAAAATTGACACCTCATTTTCTCCATTCTCAAGAGCTTTGAGTCTCTGCAAAACATATACATGTGTAGACACAAATAAGTGAAATAGAATGAAGGCTATTTCAGCTTTAGCTTTTATTCCGTTTGGGAGCTAAAGTCGCACAAACTTTTGTTTACAAAAATTTCGATGGCCTATAGTTCGCAAGTTATGCAATCAGTTGACATAAGATTGTGCATGCATGTAGACATGTTAATGACCTTTATATATGCCAAGTTTCAGATGGCTACCTACTCAAACAAGCAAGCAGTAGCGGTTTGAAATTTTCACAATTTGGGCTACACGTTCGGGACGATTCGTGACCTTAGGTGACTTGCACAATTCGGGCTGAAACTAGTGTCAAATGAGAGGGTTGGGATAAACATTCAATTGACCATATGTGCCAAAAATTCTCGTTCTTTAGTTTTCGAGTTATAACCCCTGGAAGTCGAAAACTGCACGACTTTGCCCTCGAATATCTCGACAACGGAGAAAGGAGAATTTCAGGGCACTTTCTCCCAAGAAATATATGGGAATTATCTGTAATTTAGCACAGTTTCAGAACGATTCGTGAAAGTCACCTTTTAAGAATAACTTCCACTGCAGGCCCATATATAAAAGTTTGCTCCTTTATTACTCTGCACATGGACAATTATTTGCGCTGTTATTTGCCCCAGGCATGTACCTATGTAATTACCGTTTACAGTGTAAAGATGGATGTTATCGGTCGCTGAACGTCGGAGCAGTAGGCGTTTAATGCATTTTCCCATAGGGTCCAATGCAAAATTGACACCTCATTTTCTCCATTCTCAAGAGCTTTGAGTCTCTGCAAAACATATACATGTGTAGACACAAATAAGTGAAATAGAATGAAGGCTATTTCAGCTTTAGCTTTTATTCCGTTTGGGAGCTAAAGTCGCACAAACTTTTGTTTACAAAAATTTCGATGGCCTATAGTTCGCAAGTTATGCAATCAGTTGACATAAGATTGTGCATGCATGTAGACATGTTAATGACCTTTATATATGCCAAGTTTCAGATGGCTACCTACTCAAACAAGCAAGCAGTAGCGGTTTGAAATTTTCACAATTTGGGCTACACGTTCGGGACGATTCGTGACCTTAGGTGACTTGCACAATTCGGGCTGAAACTAGTGCCAAATGAGAGGGTTGGGATAAACATTCAATTGACCATATGTGCCAAAAATTCTCGTTCTTTAGTTTTCGAGTTATAGCCCCTGGAAGTCGAAAACTGCACGACTTTGCCCTCGAATATCTCGACAACGGAGAAAGGAGAATTTCAGGGCACTTTCTCCCAAGAAATATATGGGAATTATCTGTAATTTAGCACAGTTTCAGAACGATTCGTGAAAGTCACCTTTTAAGAATAACTTCCACTGCAGGCCCATATATAAAAGTTTGCTCCTTTATTACTCTGCACATGGACAATTATTTGCGCTGTTATTTGCCCCAGGCATGTACCTATGTAATTACCGTTTACAGTGTAAAGATGGATGTTATCGGTCGCTGAACGTCGGAGCAGTAGGCGTTTAATGCATTTTCCCATAGGGTCCAATGCAAAATTGACACCTCATTTTCTCCATTCTCAAGAGCTTTGAGTCTCTGCAAAACATATACATGTGTAGACACAAATAAGTGAAATAGAATGAAGGCTATTTCAGCTTTAGCTTTTATTCCGTTTGGGAGCTAAAGTCGCACAAACTTTTGTTTACAAAAATTTCGATGGCCTATAGTTCGCAAGTTATGCAATCAGTTGACATAAGATTGTGCATGCATGTAGACATGTTAATGACCTTTATATATGCCAAGTTTCAGATGGCTACCTACTCAAACAAGCAAGCAGTAGCGGTTTGAAATTTTCACAATTTGGGCTACACGTTCGGGACGATTCGTGACCTTAGGTGACTTGCACAATTCGGGCTGAAACTAGTGCCAAATGAGAGGGTTGGGATAAACATTCAATTGACCATATGTGCCAAAAATTCTCGTTCTTTAGTTTTCGAGTTATAGCCCCTGGAAGTCGAAAACTGCACGACTTTGCCCTCGAATATCTCGACAACGGAGAAAGGAGAATTTCAGGGCACT
Source organism: Ctena decussata (assembly GCA_963989385.1). Classification (NCBI taxonomy): domain Eukaryota; kingdom Metazoa; phylum Mollusca; class Bivalvia; order Lucinida; family Lucinidae; genus Ctena; species Ctena decussata. The sequence goes on along the minus strand of CAXDIV010000239.1, from coordinate 113,580 downwards.
TTCTCCTAAGAAATATATGGGAATTATCTGTAATTTAGCACAGTTTCAGAACGATTCGTGAAAGTCACCTTTTAAGAATAACTTCCACTGCAGGCCCATATATAAAAGTTTGCTCCTTTATTACTCTGCACATGGACAATTATTTGCGCTGTTATTTGCCCCAGGCATGTACCTATGTAATTACCGTTTACAGTGTAAAGATGGATGTTATCGGTCGCTGAACGTCGGAGCAGTAGGCGTTTAATGCATTTTCCCATAGGGTCCAATGCAAAATTGACACCTCATTTTCTCCATTCTCAAGAGCTTTGAGTCTCTGCAAAACATATACATGTGTAGACACAAATAAGTGAAATAGAATGAAGGCTATTTCAGCTTTAGCTTTTATTCCGTTTGGGAGCTAAAGTCGCACAAACTTTTGTTTACAAAAATTTCGATGGCCTATAGTTCGCAAGTTATGCAATCAGTTGACATAAGATTGTGCATGCATGTAGACATGTTAATGACCTTTATATATGCCAAGTTTCAGATGGCTACCTACTCAAACAAGCAAGCAGTAGCGGTTTGAAATTTTCACAATTTGGGCTACACGTTCGGGACGATTCGTGACCTTAGGTGACTTGCACAATTCGGGCTGAAACTAGTGCCAAATGAGAGGGTTGGGATAAACATTCAATTGACCATATGTGCCAAAAATTCTCGTTCTTTAGTTTTCGAGTTATAGCCCCTGGAAGTCGAAAACTGCACGACTTTGCCCTCGAATATCTCGACAACGGAGAAAGGAGAATTTCAGGGCACTTTCTCCCAAGAAATATATGGGAATTATCTGTAATTTAGCACAGTTTCAGAACGATTCGTGAAAGTCACCTTTTAAGAATAACTTCCACTGCAGGCCCATATATAAAAGTTTGCTCCTTTATTACTCTGCACATGGACAATTATTTGCGCTGTTATTTGCCCCAGGCATGTACCTATGTAATTACCGTTTACAGTGTAAAGATGGATGTTATCGGTCGCTGAACGTCGGAGCAGTAGGCGTTTAATGCATTTTCCCATAGGGTCCAATGCAAAATTGACACCTCATTTTCTCCATTCTCAAGAGCTTTGAGTCTCTGCAAAACATATACATGTGTAGACACAAATAAGTGAAATAGAATGAAGGCTATTTCAGCTTTAGCTTTTATTCCGTTTGGGAGCTAAAGTCGCACAAACTTTTGTTTACAAAAATTTCGATGGCCTATAGTTCGCAAGTTATGCAATCAGTTGACATAAGATTGTGCATGCATGTAGACATGTTAATGACCTTTATATATGCCAAGTTTCAGATGGCTACCTACTCAAACAAGCAAGCAGTAGCGGTTTGAAATTTTCACAATTTGGGCTACACGTTCGGGACGATTCGTGACCTTAGGTGACTTGCACAATTCGGGCTGAAACTAGTGCCAAATGAGAGGGTTGGGATAAACATTCAATTGACCATATGTGCCAAAAATTCTCGTTCTTTAGTTTTCGAGTTATAGCCCCTGGAAGTCGAAAACTGCACGACTTTGCCCTCGAATATCTCGACAACGGAGAAAGGAGAATTTCAGGGCACTTTCTCCCAAGAAATATATGGGAATTATCTGTAATTTAGCACAGTTTCAGAACGATTCGTGAAAGTCACCTTTTAAGAATAACTTCCACTGCAGGCCCATATATAAAAGTTTGCTCCTTTATTACTCTGCACATGGACAATTATTTGCGCTGTTATTTGCCCCAGGCATGTACCTATGTAATTACCGTTTACAGTGTAAAGATGGATGTTATCGGTCGCTGAACGTCGGAGCAGTAGGCGTTTAATGCATTTTCCCATAGGGTCCAATGCAAAATTGACACCTCATTTTCTCCATTCTCAAGAGCTTTGAGTCTCTGCAAAACATATACATGTGTAGACACAAATAAGTGAAATAGAATGAAGGCTATTTCAGCTTTAGCTTTTATTCCGTTTGGGAGCTAAAGTCGCACAAACTTTTGTTTACAAAAATTTCGATGGCCTATAGTTCGCAAGTTATGCAATCAGTTGACATAAGATTGTGCATGCATGTAGACATGTTAATGACCTTTATATATGCCAAGTTTCAGATGGCTACCTACTCAAACAAGCAAGCAGTAGCGGTTTGAAATTTTCACAATTTGGGCTACACGTTCGGGACGATTCGTGACCTTAGGTGACTTGCACAATTCGGGCTGAAACTAGTGCCAAATGAGAGGGTTGGGATAAACATTCAATTGACCATATGTGCCAAAAATTCTCGTTCTTTAGTTTTCGAGTTATAGCCCCTGGAAGTCGAAAAGTGCACGACTTTGCCCTCGAATATCTCGACAACGGAGAAAGGAGAATTTCAGGGCACTTTCTCCCAAGAAATATATGGGAATTATCTGTAATTTAGCACAGTTTCAGAACGATTCGTGAAAGTCACCTTTTAAGAATAACTTCCACTGCAGGCCCATACATAAAAGTTTGCTCCTTTATTACTCTGCACATGGACAATTATTTGCGCTGTTATTTGCCCCAGGCATGTACCTATGTAATTACCGTTTACAGTGTAAAGATGGATGTTATCGGTCGCTGAACGTCGGAGCAGTAGGCGTTTAATGCATTTTCCCATAGGGTCCAATGCAAAATTGACACCTCATTTTCTCCATTCTCAAGAGCTTTGAGTCTCTGCAAAACATATACATGTGTAGACACAAATAAGTGAAATAGAATGAAGGCTATTTCAGCTTTAGCTTTTATTCCGTTTGGGAGCTAAAGTCGCACAAACTTTTGTTTACAAAAATTTCGATGGCCTATAGTTCGCAAGTTATGCAATCAGTTGACATAAGATTGTGCATGCATGTAGACATGTTAATGACCTTTATATATGCCAAGTTTCAGATGGCTACCTACTCAAACAAGCAAGCAGTAGCGGTTTGAAATTTTCACAATTTGGGCTACACGTTCGGGACGATTCGTGACCTTAGGTGACTTGCACAATTCGGGCTGCTACTCGTGCCAAATGAGAGGGTTGGGATAAACATTCAATTGACCATATGTGCCAAAAATTCTCGTTCTTTAGTTTTCGAGTTATAGCCCCTGGAAGTCGAAAAGTGCACGACTTTGCCCTCGAATATCTCGACAACGGAGAAAGGAGAATTTCAGGGCACTTTCTCCCAAGAAATATATGGGAATTATCTGTAATTTAGCACAGTTTCAGAACGATTCGTGAAAGTCACCTTTTAAGAATAACTTCCACTGCAGGCCCATATATAAAAGTTTGCTCCTTTATTACTCTGCACATGGACAATTATTTGCGCTGTTATTTGCCCCAGGCATGTACCTATGTAATTACCGTTTACAGTGTAAAGATGGATGTTATCGGTCGCTGAACGTCGGAGCAGTAGGCGTTTAATGCATTTTCCCATAGGGTCCAATGCAAAATTGACACCTCATTTTCTCCATTCTCAAGAGCTTTGAGTCTCTGCAAAACATATACATGTGTAGACACAAATAAGTGAAATAGAATGAAGGCTATTTCAGCTTTAGCTTTTATTCCGTTTGGGAGCTAAAGTCGCACAAACTTTTGTTTACAAAAATTTCGATGGCCTATAGTTCGCAAGTTATGCAATCAGTTGACATAAGATTGTGCATGCATGTAGACATGTTAATGACCTTTATATATGCCAAGTTTCAGATGGCTACCTACTCAAACAAGCAAGCAGTAGCGGTTTGAAATTTTCACAATTTGGGCTACACGTTCGGGACGATTCGTGACCTTAGGTGACTTGCACAATTCGGGCTGAAACTAGTGCCAAATGAGAGGGTTGGGATAAACATTCAATTGACCATATGTGCCAAAAATTCTCGTTCTTTAGTTTTCGAGTTATAGCCCCTGGAAGTCGAAAAGTGCACGACTTTGCCCTCGAATATCTCGACAACGGAGAAAGGAGAATTTCAGGGCACTTTCTCCCAAGAAATATATGGGAATTATCTGTAATTTAGCACAGTTTCAGAACGATTCGTGAAAGTCACCTTTTAAGAATAACTTCCACTGCAGGCCCATATATAAAAGTTTGCTCCTTTATTACTCTGCACATGGACAATTATTTGCGCTGTTATTTGCCCCAGGCATGTACCTATGTAATTACCGTTTACAGTGTAAAGATGGATGTTATCGGTCGCTGAACGTCGGAGCAGTAGGCGTTTAATGCATTTTCCCATAGGGTCCAATGCAAAATTGACACCTCATTTTCTCCATTCTCAAGAGCTTTGAGTCTCTGCAAAACATATACATGTGTAGACACAAATAAGTGAAATAGAATGAAGGCTATTTCAGCTTTAGCTTTTATTCCGTTTGGGAGCTAAAGTCGCACAAACTTTTGTTTACAAAAATTTCGATGGCCTATAGTTCGCAAGTTATGCAATCAGTTGACATAAGATTGTGCATGCATGTAGACATGTTAATGACCTTTATATATGCCAAGTTTCAGATGGCTACCTACTCAAACAAGCAAGCAGTAGCGGTTTGAAATTTTCACAATTTGGGCTACACGTTCGGGACGATTCGTGACCTTAGGTGACTTGCACAATTCGGGCTGAAACTAGTGCCAAATGAGAGGGTTGGGATAAACATTCAATTGACCATATGTGCCAAAAATTCTCGTTCTTTAGTTTTCGAGTTATAGCCCCTGGAAGTCGAAAACTGCACGACTTTGCCCTCGAATATCTCGACAACGGAGAAAGGAGAATTTCAGGGCACTTTCTCCCAAGAAATATATGGGAATCATCTGTAATTTAGCACAGTTTCAGAACGATTCGTGAAAGTCACCTTTTAAGAATAACTTCCACTGCAGGCCCATATATAAAAGTTTGCTCCTTTATTACTCTGCACATGGACAATTATTTGCGCTGTTATTTGCCCCAGGCATGTACCTATGTAATTACCGTTTACAGTGTAAAGATGGATGTTATCGGTCGCTGAACGTCGGAGCAGTAGGCGTTTAATGCATTTTCCCATAGGGTCCAATGCAAAATTGACACCTCATTTTCTCCATTCTCAAGAGCTTTGAGTCTCTGCAAAACATATACATGTGTAGACACAAATAAGTGAAATAGAATGAAGGCTATTTCAGCTTTAGCTTTTATTCCGTTTGGGAGCTAAAGTCGCACAAACTTTTGTTTACAAAAATTTCGATGGCCTATAGTTCGCAAGTTATGCAATCAGTTGACATAAGATTGTGCATGCATGTAGACATGTTAATGACCTTTATATATGCCAAGTTTCAGATGGCTACCTACTCAAACAAGCAAGCAGTAGCGGTTTGAAATTTTCACAATTTGGGCTACACGTTCGGGACGATTCGTGACCTTAGGTGACTTGCACAATTCGGGCTGAAACTAGTGCCAAATGAGAGGGTTGGGATAAACATTCAATTGACCATATGTGCCAAAAATTCTCGTTCTTTAGTTTTCGAGTTATAGCCCCTGGAAGTCGAAAACTGCACGACTTTGCCCTCGAATATCTCGACAACGGAGAAAGGAGAATTTCAGGGCACTTTCTCCCAAGAAATATATGGGAATTATCTGTAATTTAGCACAGTTTCAGAACGATTCGTGAAAGTCACCTTTTAAGAATAACTTCCACTGCAGGCCCATATATAAAAGTTTGCTCCTTTATTACTCTGCACATGGACAATTATTTGCGCTGTTATTTGCCCCAGGCATGTACCTATGTAATTACCGTTTACAGTGTAAAGATGGATGTTATCGGTCGCTGAACGTCGGAGCAGTAGGCGTTTAATGCATTTTCCCATAGGGTCCAATGCAAAATTGACACCTCATTTTCTCCATTCTCAAGAGCTTTGAGTCTCTGCAAAACATATACATGTGTAGACACAAATAAGTGAAATAGAATGAAGGCTATTTCAGCTTTAGCTTTTATTCCGTTTGGGAGCTAAAGTCGCACAAACTTTTGTTTACAAAAATTTCGATGGCCTATAGTTCGCAAGTTATGCAATCAGTTGACATAAGATTGTGCATGCATGTAGACATGTTAATGACCTTTATATATGCCAAGTTTCAGATGGCTACCTACTCAAACAAGCAAGCAGTAGCGGTTTGAAATTTTCACAATTTGGGCTACACGTTCGGGACGATTCGTGACCTTAGGTGACTTGCACAATTCGGGCTGAAACTAGTGCCAAATGAGAGGGTTGGGATAAACATTCAATTGACCATATGTGCCAAAAATTCTCGTTCTTTAGTTTTCGAGTTATAGCCCCTGGAAGTCGAAAAGTGCACGACTTTGCCCTCGAATATCTCGACAACGGAGAAAGGAGAATTTCAGGGCACTTTCTCCCAAGAAATATATGGGAATTATCTGTAATTTAGCACAGTTTCAGAACGATTCGTGAAAGTCACCTTTTAAGAATAACTTCCACTGCAGGCCCATACATAAAAGTTGCTCCTTTATTACTCTGCACATGGACAATTATTTGCGCTGTTATTTGCCCCAGGCATGTACCTATGTAATTACCGTTTACAGTGTAAAGATGGATGTTATCGGTCGCTGAACGTCGGAGCAGTAGGCGTTTAATGCATTTTCCCATAGGGTCCAATGCAAAATTGACACCTCATTTTCTCCATTCTCAAGAGCTTTGAGTCTCTGCAAAACATATACATGTGTAGACACAAATAAGTGAAATAGAATGAAGGCTATTTCAGCTTTAGCTTTTATTCCGTTTGGGAGCTAAAGTCGCACAAACTTTTGTTTACAAAAATTTCGATGGCCTATAGTTCGCAAGTTATGCAATCAGTTGACATAAGATTGTGCATGCATGTAGACATGTTAATGACCTTTATATATGCCAAGTTTCAGATGGCTACCTACTCAAACAAGCAAGCAGTAGCGGTTTGAAATTTTCACAATTTGGGCTACACGTTCGGGACGATTCGTGACCTTAGGTGACTTGCACAATTCGGGCTGCTACTCGTGCCAAATGAGAGGGTTGGGATAAACATTCAATTGACCATATGTGCCAAAAATTCTCGTTCTTTAGTTTTCGAGTTATAGCCCCTGGAAGTCGAAAACTGCACGACTTTGCCCTCGAATATCTCGACAACGGAGAAAGGAGAATTTCAGGGCACTTTCTCCCAAGAAATATATGGGAATTATCTGTAATTTAGCACAGTTTCAGAACGATTCGTGAAAGTCACCTTTTAAGAATAACTTCCACTGCAGGCCCATATATAAAAGTTTGCTCCTTTATTACTCTGCACATGGACAATTATTTGCGCTGTTATTTGCCCCAGGCATGTACCTATGTAATTACCGTTTACAGTGTAAAGATGGATGTTATCGGTCGCTGAACGTCGGAGCAGTAGGCGTTTAATGCATTTTCCCATAGGGTCCAATGCAAAATTGACACCTCATTTTCTCCATTCTCAAGAGCTTTGAGTCTCTGCAAAACATATACATGTGTAGACACAAATAAGTGAAATAGAATGAAGGCTATTTCAGCTTTAGCTTTTATTCCGTTTGGGAGCTAAAGTCGCACAAACTTTTGTTTACAAAAATTTCGATGGCCTATAGTTCGCAAGTTATGCAATCAGTTGACATAAGATTGTGCATGCATGTAGACATGTTAATGACCTTTATATATGCCAAGTTTCAGATGGCTACCTACTCAAACAAGCAAGCAGTAGCGGTTTGAAATTTTCACAATTTGGGCTACACGTTCGGGACGATTCGTGACCTTAGGTGACTTGCACAATTCGGGCTGAAACTAGTGCCAAATGAGAGGGTTGGGATAAACATTCAATTGACCATATGTGCCAAAAATTCTCGTTCTTTAGTTTTCGAGTTATAGCCCCTGGAAGTCGAAAACTGCACGACTTTGCCCTCGAATATCTCGACAACGGAGAAAGGAGAATTTCAGGGCACTTTCTCCCAAGAAATATATGGGAATTATCTGTAATTTAGCACAGTTTCAGAACGATTCGTGAAAGTCACCTTTTAAGAATAACTTCCACTGCAGGCCCATATATAAAAGTTTGCTCCTTTATTACTCTGCACATGGACAATTATTTGCGCTGTTATTTGCCCCAGGCATGTACCTATGTAATTACCGTTTACAGTGTAAAGATGGATGTTATCGGTCGCTGAACGTCGGAGCAGTAGGCGTTTAATGCATTTTCCCATAGGGTCCAATGCAAAATTGACACCTCATTTTCTCCATTCTCAAGAGCTTTGAGTCTCTGCAAAACATATACATGTGTAGACACAAATAAGTGAAATAGAATGAAGGCTATTTCAGCTTTAGCTTTTATTCCGTTTGGGAGCTAAAGTCGCACAAACTTTTGTTTACAAAAATTTCGATGGCCTATAGTTCGCAAGTTATGCAATCAGTTGACATAAGATTGTGCATGCATGTAGACATGTTAATGACCTTTATATATGCCAAGTTTCAGATGGCTACCTACTCAAACAAGCAAGCAGTAGCGGTTTGAAATTTTCACAATTTGGGCTACACGTTCGGGACGATTCGTGACCTTAGGTGACTTGCACAATTCGGGCTGAAACTAGTGCCAAATGAGAGGGTTGGGATAAACATTCAATTGACCATATGTGCCAAAAATTCTCGTTCTTTAGTTTTCGAGTTATAGCCCCTGGAAGTCGAAAACTGCACGACTTTGCCCTCGAATATCTCGACAACGGAGAAAGGAGAATTTCAGGGCACTTTCTCCCAAGAAATATATGGGAATTATCTGTAATTTAGCACAGTTTCAGAACGATTCGTGAAAGTCACCTTTTAAGAATAACTTCCACTGCAGGCCCATATATAAAAGTTTGCTCCTTTATTACTCTGCACATGGACAATTATTTGCGCTGTTATTTGCCCCAGGCATGTACCTATGTAATTACCGTTTACAGTGTAAAGATGGATGTTATCGGTCGCTGAACGTCGGAGCAGTAGGCGTTTAATGCATTTTCCCATAGGGTCCAATGCAAAATTGACACCTCATTTTCTCCATTCTCAAGAGCTTTGAGTCTCTGCAAAACATATACATGTGTAGACACAAATAAGTGAAATAGAATGAAGGCTATTTCAGCTTTAGCTTTTATTCCGTTTGGGAGCTAAAGTCGCACAAACTTTTGTTTACAAAAATTTCGATGGCCTATAGTTCGCAAGTTATGCAATCAGTTGACATAAGATTGTGCATGCATGTAGACATGTTAATGACCTTTATATATGCCAAGTTTCAGATGGCTACCTACTCAAACAAGCAAGCAGTAGCGGTTTGAAATTTTCACAATTTGGGCTACACGTTCGGGACGATTCGTGACCTTAGGTGACTTGCACAATTCGGGCTGAAACTAGTGCCAAATGAGAGGGTTGGGATAAACATTCAATTGACCATATGTGCCAAAAATTCTCGTTCTTTAGTTTTCGAGTTATAGCCCCTGGAAGTCGAAAACTGCACGACTTTGCCCTCGAATATCTCGACAACGGAGAAAGGAGAATTTCAGGGCACTTTCTCCCAAGAAATATATGGGAATTATCTGTAATTTAGCACAGTTTCAGAACGATTCGTGAAAGTCACCTTTTAAGAATAACTTCCACTGCAGGCCCATATATAAAAGTTTGCTCCTTTATTACTCTGCACATGGACAATTATTTGCGCTGTTATTTGCCCCAGGCATGTACCTATGTAATTACCGTTTACAGTGTAAAGATGGATGTTATCGGTCGCTGAACGTCGGAGCAGTAGGCGTTTAATGCATTTTCCCATAGGGTCCAATGCAAAATTGACACCTCATTTTCTCCATTCTCAAGAGCTTTGAGTCTCTGCAAAACATATACATGTGTAGACACAAATAAGTGAAATAGAATGAAGGCTATTTCAGCTTTAGCTTTTATTCCGTTTGGGAGCTAAAGTCGCACAAACTTTTGTTTACAAAAATTTCGATGGCCTATAGTTCGCAAGTTATGCAATCAGTTGACATAAGATTGTGCATGCATGTAGACATGTTAATGACCTTTATATATGCCAAGTTTCAGATGGCTACCTACTCAAACAAGCAAGCAGTAGCGGTTTGAAATTTTCACAATTTGGGCTACACGTTCGGGACGATTCGTGACCTTAGGTGACTTGCACAATTCGGGCTGAAACTAGTGCCAAATGAGAGGGTTGGGATAAACATTCAATTGACCATATGTGCCAAAAATTCTCGTTCTTTAGTTTTCGAGTTATAGCCCCTGGAAGTCGAAAACTGCACGACTTTGCCCTCGAATATCTCGACAACGGAGAAAGGAGAATTTCAGGGCACTTTCTCCCAAGAAATATATGGGAATTATCTGTAATTTAGCACAGTTTCAGAACGATTCGTGAAAGTCACCTTTTAAGAATAACTTCCACTGCAGGCCCATATATAAAAGTTTGCTCCTTTATTACTCTGCACATGGACAATTATTTGCGCTGTTATTTGCCCCAGGCATGTACCTATGTAATTACCGTTTACAGTGTAAAGATGGATGTTATCGGTCGCTGAACGTCGGAGCAGTAGGCGTTTAATGCATTTTCCCATAGGGTCCAATGCAAAATTGACACCTCATTTTCTCCATTCTCAAGAGCTTTGAGTCTCTGCAAAACATATACATGTGTAGACACAAATAAGTGAAATAGAATGAAGGCTATTTCAGCTTTAGCTTTTATTCCGTTTGGGAGCTAAAGTCGCACAAACTTTTGTTTACAAAAATTTCGATGGCCTATAGTTCGCAAGTTATGCAATCAGTTGACATAAGATTGTGCATGCATGTAGACATGTTAATGACCTTTATATATGCCAAGTTTCAGATGGCTACCTACTCAAACAAGCAAGCAGTAGCGGTTTGAAATTTTCACAATTTGGGCTACACGTTCGGGACGATTCGTGACCTTAGGTGACTTGCACAATTCGGGCTGAAACTAGTGCCAAATGAGAGGGTTAGGATAAACATTCAATTGACCATATGTGCCAAAAATTCTCGTTCTTTAGTTTTCGAGTTATAGCCCCTGGAAGTCGAAAACTGCACGACTTTGCCCTCGAATATCTCGACAACGGAGAAAGGAGAATTTCAGGGCACTTTCTCCCAAGAAATATATGGGAATTATCTGTAATTTAGCACAGTTTCAGAACGATTCGTGAAAGTCACCTTTTAAGAATAACTTCCACTGCAGGCCCATATATAAAAGTTTGCTCCTTTATTACTCTGCACATGGACAATTATTTGCGCTGTTATTTGCCCCAGGCATGTACCTATGTAATTACCGTTTACAGTGTAAAGATGGATGTTATCGCTCGCTGAACGGTGGAGCAGTAGGCGTTTAATGCATTTTCCCATAGGGTCCAATGCAAAATTGACACCTCATTTTCTCCATTCTCAAGAGCTTTGAGTCTCTGCAAAACATATACATGTGTAGACACAAATAAGTGAAATAGAATGAAGGCTATTTCAGCTTTAGCTTTTATTCCGTTTGGGAGCTAAAGTCGCACAAACTTTTGTTTACAAAAATTTCGATGGCCTATAGTTCGCAAGTTATGCAATCAGTTGACATAAGATTGTGCATGCATGTAGACATGTTAATGACCTTTATATATGCCAAGTTTCAGATGGCTACCTACTCAAACAAGCAAGCAGTAGCGGTTTGAAATTTTCACAATTTGGGCTACACGTTCGGGACGATTCGTGACCTTAGGTGACTTGCACAATTCGGGCTGAAACTAGTGCCAAATGAGAGGGTTGGGATAAACATTCAATTGACCATATGTGCCAAAAATTCTCGTTCTTTAGTTTTCGAGTTATAGCCCCTGGAAGTCGAAAACTGCACGACTTTGCCCTCGAATATCTCGACAACGGAGAAAGGAGAATTTCAGGGCACTTTCTCCCAAGAAATATATGGGAATTATCTGTAATTTAGCACAGTTTCAGAACGATTCGTGAAAGTCACCTTTTAAGAATAACTTCCACTGCAAGCTGACTTCTGCAAGCTGACTTCCACTGCAAGCTTCCACTGACTTGCACAATTCGGGCTGAAACTAGTGCCAAGTGAGAGGGTTGGGATAAACATTCAATTGACCATATGTGCCAAAAATTCTCGTTCTTTAGTTTTCGAGTTATAGCCCCTGGAAGTCGAAAACTGCACGACTTTGCCCTCGAATATCTCGACAACGGAGAAAGGAGAATTTCAGGGCACTTTCTCCCAAGAAATATATGGGAATTATCTGTAATTTAGCACAGTTTCAGAACGATTCGTGAAAGTCACCTTTTAAGAATAACTTCCACTGCAGGCCCATATATAAAAGTTTGCTCCTTTATTACTCTGCACATGGACAATTATTTGCGCTGTTATTTGCCCCAGGCATGTACCTATGTAATTACCGTTTACAGTGTAAAGATGGATGTTATCGGTCGCTGAACGTCGGAGCAGTAGGCGTTTAATGCATTTTCCCATAGGGTCCAATGCAAAATTGACACCTCATTTTCTCCATTCTCAAGAGCTTTGAGTCTCTGCAAAACATATACATGTGTAGACACAAATAAGTGAAATAGAATGAAGGCTATTTCAGCTTTAGCGTTTATTCCGTTTGGGAGCTAAAGTCGCACAAACTTTTGTTTACAAAAATTTCGATGGCCTATAGTTCGCAAGTTATGCAATCAGTTGACATAAGATTGTGCATGCATGTAGACATGTTAATGACCTTTATATATGCCAAGTTTCAGATGGCTACCTACTCAAACAAGCAAGCAGTAGCGGTTTGAAATTTTCACAATTTGGGCTACACGTTCGGGACGATTCGTGACCTTAGGTGACTTGCACAATTCGGGCTGAAACTAGTGCCAAATGAAAGGGTTGGGATAAACATTCAATTGACCATATGTGCCAAAAATTCTCGTTCTTTAGTTTTCGAGTTATAGCCCCTGGAAGTCGAAAACTGCACGACTTTGCCCTCGAATATCTCGACAACGGAGAAAAGAGAATTTCAGGGCACTTTCTCCCAAGAAATATATGGGAATTATCTGTAATTTAGCACAGTTTCAGAACGATTCGTGAAAGTCACCTTTTAAGAATAACTTCCACTGCAGGCCCATATATAAAAGTTTGCTCCTTTATTACTCTGCACATGGACAATTATTTGCGCTGTTATTTGCCCCAGGCATGTACCTATGTAATTACCGTTTACAGTGTAAAGATGGATGTTATCGGTCGCTGAACGTCGGAGCAGTAGGCGTTTAATGCATTTTCCCATAGGGTCCAATGCAAAATTGACACCTCATTTTCTCCATTCTCAAGAGCTTTGAGTCTCTGCAAAACATATACATGTGTAGACACAAATAAGTGAAATAGAATGAAGGCTATTTCAGCTTTAGCTTTTATTCCGTTTGGGAGCTAAAGTCGCACAAACTTTTGTTTACAAAAATTTCGATGGCCTATAGTTCGCAAGTTATGCAATCAGTTGACATAAGATTGTGCATGCATGTAGACATGTTAATGACCTTTATATATTCCAAGTTTCAGATGGCTACCTACTCAAACAAGCAAGCAGTAGCGGTTTGAAATTTTCACAATTTGGGCTACACGTTCGGGACGATTCGTGACCTTAGGTGACTTGCACAATTCGGGCTGAAACTAGTGCCAAATGAGAGGGTTGGGATAAACATTCAATTGACCATATGTGCCAAAAATTCTCGTTCTTTAGTTTTCGAGTTATAGCCCCTGGAAGTCGAAAACTGCACGACTTTGCCCTCGAATATCTCGACAACGGAGAAAGGAGAATTTCAGGGCACTTTCTCCCAAGAAATATATGGGAATTATCTGTAATTTAGCACAGTTTCAGAACGATTCGTGAAAGTCACCTTTTAAGAATAACTTCCACTGCAGGCCCATATATAAAAGTTTGCTCCTTTATTACTCTGCACATGGACAATTATTTGCGCTGTTATTTGCCCCAGGCATGTACCTATGTAATTACCGTTTACAGTGTAAAGATGGATGTTATCGGTCGCTGAACGTCGGAGCAGTAGGCGTTTAATGCATTTTCCCATAGGGTCCAATGCAAAATTGACACGTCATTTTCTCCATTCTCAAGAGCTTTGAGTCTCTGCAAAACATATACATGTGTAGACACAAATAAGTGAAATAGAATGAAGGCTATTTCAGCTTTAGCTTTTATTCCGTTTGGGAGCTAAAGTCGCACAAACTTTTGTTTACAAAAATTTCGATGGCCTATAGTTCGCAAGTTATGCAATCAGTTGACATAAGATTGTGCATGCATGTAGACATGTTAATGACCTTTATATATGCCAAGTTTCAGATGGCTACCTACTCAAACAAGCAAGCAGTAGCGGTTTGAAATTTTCACAATTTGGGCTACACGTTCGGGACGATTCGTGACCTTAGGTGACTTGCACAATTCGGGCTGAAACTAGTGCCAAATGAGAGGGTTGGGATAAACATTCAATTGACCATATGTGCCAAAAATTCTCGTTCTTTAGTTTTCGAGTTATAGCCCCTGGAAGTCAAAAACTGCACGACTTTGCCCTCGAATATCTCGACAACGGAGAAAGGAGAATTTCAGGGCACTTTCTCCCAAGAAATATATGGGAATTATCTGTAATTTAGCACAGTTTCAGAACGATTCGTGAAAGTCACCTTTTAAGAATAACTTCCACTGCAGGCCCATATATAAAAGTTTGCTCCTTTATTACTCTGCACATGGACAATTATTTGCGCTGTTATTTGCCCCAGGCATGTACCTATGTAATTACCGTTTACAGTGTAAAGATGGATGTTATCGGTCGCTGAACGTCGGAGCAGTAGGCGTTTAATGCATTTTCCCATAGGGTCCAATGCAAAATTGACACGTCATTTTCTCCATTCTCAAGAGCTTTGAGTCTCTGCAAAACATATACATGTGTAGACACAAATAAGTGAAATAGAATGAAGGCTATTTCAGCTTTAGCTTTTATTCCGTTTGGGAGCTAAAGTCGCACAAACTTTTGTTTACAAAAATTTCGATGGCCTATAGTTCGCAAGTTATTCAATCAGTTGACATAAGATTGTGCATGCATGTAGACATGTTAATGACCTTTATATATGCCAAGTTTCAGATGGCTACCTACTCAAACAAGCAAGCAGTAGCGGTTTGAAATTTTCACAATTTGGGCTACACGTTCGGGACGATTCGTGACCTTAGGTGACTTGCACAATTCGGGCTGAAACTAGTGCCAAATGAGAGGGTTGGGATAAACATTCAATTGACCATATGTGCCAAAAATTCTCGTTCTTTAGTTTTCGAGTTATAGCCCCTGGAAGTCGAAAACTGCACGACTTTGCCCTCGAATATCTCGACAACGGAGAAAGGAGAATTTCAGGGCACTTTCTCCCAAGAAATATATGGGAATTATCTGTAATTTAGCACAGTTTCAGAACGATTCGTGAAAGTCACCTTTTAAGAATAACTTCCACTGCAGGCCCATATATAAAAGTTTGCTCCTTTATTACTCTGCACATGGACAATTATTTGCGCTGTTATTTGCCCCAGGCATGTACCTATGTAATTACCGTTTACAGTGTAAAGATGGATGTTATCGGTCGCTGAACGTCGGAGCAGTAGGCGTTTAATGCATTTTCCCATAGGGTCCAATGCAAAATTGACACCTCATTTTCTCCATTCTCAAGAGCTTTGAGTCTCTGCAAAACATATACATGTGTAGACACAAATAAGTGAAATAGAATGAAGGCTATTTCAGCTTTAGCTTTTATTCCGTTTGGGAGCTAAAGTCGCACAAACTTTTGTTTACAAAAATTTCGATGGCCTATAGTTCGCAAGTTATGCAATCAGTTGACATAAGATTGTGCATGCATGTAGACATGTTAATGACCTTTATATATGCCAAGTTTCAGATGGCTACCTACTCAAACAAGCAAGCAGTAGCGG
The DNA here is from genome assembly GCA_963989385.1 of Ctena decussata. Taxonomy (NCBI): domain Eukaryota; kingdom Metazoa; phylum Mollusca; class Bivalvia; order Lucinida; family Lucinidae; genus Ctena; species Ctena decussata. The sequence goes on along the minus strand of CAXDIV010000239.1, from coordinate 97,582 downwards.
TTTGAAATTTTCACAATTTGGGCTACACGTTCGGGACGATTCGTGACCTTAGGTGACTTGCACAATTCGGGCTGAAACTAGTGCCAAATGAGAGGGTTGGGATAAACATTCAATTGACCATATGTGCCAAAAATTCTCGTTCTTTAGTTTTCGAGTTATAGCCCCTGGAAGTCGAAAACTGCACGACTTTGCCCTCGAATATCTCGACAACGGAGAAAGGAGAATTTCAGGGCACTTTCTCCCAAGAAATATATGGGAATTATCTGTAATTTAGCACAGTTTCAGAACGATTCGTGAAAGTCACCTTTTAAGAATAACTTCCACTGCAAGCTGACTTCTGCAAGCTGACTTCCACTGCAAGCTTCCACTGACTTGCACAATTCGGGCTGAAACTAGTGCCAAGTGAGAGGGTTGGGATAAACATTCAATTGACCATATGTGCCAAAAATTCTCGTTCTTTAGTTTTCGAGTTATAGCCCCTGGAAGTCGAAAACTGCACGACTTTGCCCTCGAATATCTCGACAACGGAGAAAGGAGAATTTCAGGGCACTTTCTCCCAAGAAATATATGGGAATTATCTGTAATTTAGCACAGTTTCAGAACGATTCGTGAAAGTCACCTTTTAAGAATAACTTCCACTGCAGGCCCATATATAAAAGTTTGCTCCTTTATTACTCTGCACATGGACAATTATTTGCGCTGTTATTTGCCCCAGGCATGTACCTATGTAATTACCGTTTACAGTGTAAAGATGGATGTTATCGGTCGCTGAACGTCGGAGCAGTAGGCGTTTAATGCATTTTCCCATAGGGTCCAATGCAAAATTGACACCACATTTTCTCCATTCTCAAGAGCTTTGAGTCTCTGCAAAACATATACATGTGTAGACACAAATAAGTGAAATAGAATGAAGGCTATTTCAGCTTTAGCGTTTATTCCGTTTGGGAGCTAAAGTCGCACAAACTTTTGTTTACAAAAATTTCGATGGCCTATAGTTCGCAAGTTATGCAATCAGTTGACATAAGATTGTGCATGCATGTAGACATGTTAATGACCTTTATATATGCCAAGTTTCAGATGGCTACCTACTCAAACAAGCAAGCAGTAGCGGTTTGAAATTTTCACAATTTGGGCTACACGTTCGGGACGATTCGTGACCTTAGGTGACTTGCACAATTCGGGCTGAAACTAGTGCCAAATGAGAGGGTTGGGATAAACATTCAATTGACCATATGTGCCAAAAATTCTCGTTCTTTAGTTTTCGAGTTATAGCCCCTGGAAGTCGAAAACTGCACGACTTTGCCCTCGAATATCTCGACAACGGAGAAAAGAGAATTTCAGGGCACTTTCTCCCAAGAAATATATGGGAATTATCTGTAATTTAGCACAGTTTCAGAACGATTCGTGAAAGTCACCTTTTAAGAATAACTTCCACTGCAGGCCCATATATAAAAGTTTGCTCCTTTATTACTCTGCACATGGACAATTATTTGCGCTGTTATTTGCCCCAGGCATGTACCTATGTAATTACCGTTTACAGTGTAAAGATGGATGTTATCGGTCGCTGAACGTCGGAGCAGTAGGCGTTTAATGCATTTTCCCATAGGGTCCAATGCAAAATTGACACCTCATTTTCTCCATTCTCAAGAGCTTTGAGTCTCTGCAAAACATATACATGTGTAGACACAAATAAGTGAAATAGAATGAAGGCTATTTCAGCTTTAGCTTTTATTCCGTTTGGGAGCTAAAGTCGCACAAACTTTTGTTTACAAAAATTTCGATGGCCTATAGTTCGCAAGTTATGCAATCAGTTGACATAAGATTGTGCATGCATGTAGACATGTTAATGACCTTTATATATGCCAAGTTTCAGATGGCTACCTACTCAAACAAGCAAGCAGTAGCGGTTTGAAATTTTCACAATTTGGGCTACACGTTCGGGACGATTCGTGACCTTAGGTGACTTGCACAATTCGGGCTGAAACTAGTGCCAAATGAGAGGGTTGGGATAAACATTCAATTGACCATATGTGCCAAAAATTCTCGTTCTTTAGTTTTCGAGTTATAGCCCCTGGAAGTCGAAAACTGCACGACTTTGCCCTCGAATATCTCGACAACGGAGAAAGGAGAATTTCAGGGCACTTTCTCCCAAGAAATATATGGGAATTATCTGTAATTTAGCACAGTTTCAGAACGATTCGTGAAAGTCACCTTTTAAGAATAACTTCCACTGCAGGCCCATATATAAAAGTTTGCTCCTTTATTACTCTGCACATGGACAATTATTTGCGCTGTTATTTGCCCCAGGCATGTACCTATGTAATTACCGTTTACAGTGTAAAGATGGATGTTATCGGTCGCTGAACGTCGGAGCAGTAGGCGTTTAATGCATTTTCCCATAGGGTCCAATGCAAAATTGACACCTCATTTTCTCCATTCTCAAGAGCTTTGAGTCTCTGCAAAACATATACATGTGTAGACACAAATAAGTGAAATAGAATGAAGGCTATTTCAGCTTTAGCTTTTATTCCGTTTGGGAGCTAAAGTCGCACAAACTTTTGTTTACAAAAATTTCGATGGCCTATAGTTCGCAAGTTATGCAATCAGTTGACATAAGATTGTGCATGCATGTAGACATGTTAATGACCTTTATATATGCCAAGTTTCAGATGGCTACCTGCTCAAACAAGCAAGCAGTAGCGGTTTGAAATTTTCACAATTTGGGCTACACGTTCGGGACGATTCGTGACCTTAGGTGACTTGCACAATTCGGGCTGAAACTAGTGCCAAATGAGAGGGTTGGGATAAACATTCAATTGACCATATGTGCCAAAAATTCTCGTTCTTTAGTTTTCGAGTTATAGCCCCTGGAAGTCAAAAACTGCACGACTTTGCCCTCGAATATCTCGACAACGGAGAAAGGAGAATTTCAGGGCACTTTCTCCCAAGAAATATATGGGAATTATCTGTAATTTAGCACAGTTTCAGAACGATTCGTGAAAGTCACCTTTTAAGAATAACTTCCACTGCAGGCCCATATATAAAAGTTTGCTCCTTTATTACTCTGCACATGGACAATTATTTGCGCTGTTATTTGCCCCAGGCATGTACCTATGTAATTACCGTTTACAGTGTAAAGATGGATGTTATCGGTCGCTGAACGTCGGAGCAGTAGGCGTTTAATGCATTTTCCCATAGGGTCCAATGCAAAATTGACACCTCATTTTCTCCATTCTCAAGAGCTTTGAGTCTCTGCAAAACATATACATGTGTAGACACAAATAAGTGAAATAGAATGAAGGCTATTTCAGCTTTAGCTTTTATTCCGTTTGGGAGCTAAAGTCGCATAAACTTTTGTTTACAAAAATTTCGATGGCCTATAGTTCGCAAGTTATGCAATCAGTTGACATAAGATTGTGCATGCATGTAGACATGTTAATGACCTTTATATATGCCAAGTTTCAGATGGCTACCTACTCAAACAAGCAAGCAGTAGCGGTTTGAAATTTTCACAATTTGGGCTACACGTTCGGGACGATTCGTGACCTTAGGTGACTTGCACAATTCGGGCTGAAACTAGTGCCAAATGAGAGGGTTGGGATAAACATTCAATTGACCATATGTGCCAAAAATTCTCGTTCTTTAGTTTTCGAGTTATAGCCCCTGGAAGTCGAAAACTGCACGACTTTGCCCTCGAATATCTCGACAACGGAGAAAGGAGAATTTCAGGGCACTTTCTCCCAAGAAATATATGGGAATTATCTGTAATTTAGCACAGTTTCAGAACGATTCGTGAAAGTCACCTTTTAAGAATAACTTCCACTGCAGGCCCATATATAAAAGTTTGCTCCTTTATTACTCTGCACATGGACAATTATTTGCGCTGTTATTTGCCCCAGGCATGTACCTATGTAATTACCGTTTACAGTGTAAAGATGGATGTTATCGGTCGCTGAACGTCGGAGCAGTAGGCGTTTAATGCATTTTCCCATAGGGTCCAATGCAAAATTGACACCTCATTTTCTCCATTCTCAAGAGCTTTGAGTCTCTGCAAAACATATACATGTGTAGACACAAATAAGTGAAATAGAATGAAGGCTATTTCAGCTTTAGCTTTTATTCCGTTTGGGAGCTAAAGTCGCACAAACTTTTGTTTACAAAAATTTCGATGGCCTATAGTTCGCAAGTTATGCAATCAGTTGACATAAGATTGTGCATGCATGTAGACATGTTAATGACCTTTATATATGCCAAGTTTCAGATGGCTACCTACTCAAACAAGCAAGCAGTAGCGGTTTGAAATTTTCACAATTTGGGCTACACGTTCGGGACGATTCGTGACCTTAGGTGACTTGCACAATTCGGGCTGAAACTAGTGCCAAATGAGAGGGTTGGGATAAACATTCAATTGACCATATGTGCCAAAAATTCTCGTTCTTTAGTTTTCGAGTTATAGCCCCTGGAAGTCGAAAACTGCACGACTTTGCCCTCGAATATCTCGACAACGGAGAAAGGAGAATTTCAGGGCACTTTCTCCCAAGAAATATATGGGAATTATCTGTAATTTAGCACAGTTTCAGAACGATTCGTGAAAGTCACCTTTTAAGAATAACTTCCACTGCAGGCCCATATATAAAAGTTTGCTCCTTTATTACTCTGCACATGGACAATTATTTGCGCTGTTATTTGCCCCAGGCATGTACCTATGTAATTACCGTTTACAGTGTAAAGATGGATGTTATCGGTCGCTGAACGTCGGAGCAGTAGGCGTTTAATGCATTTTCCCATAGGGTCCAATGCAAAATTGACACCTCATTTTCTCCATTCTCAAGAGCTTTGAGTCTCTGCAAAACATATACATGTGTAGACACAAATAAGTGAAATAGAATGAAGGCTATTTCAGCTTTAGCTTTTATTCCGTTTGGGAGCTAAAGTCGCACAAACTTTTGTTTACAAAAATTTCGATGGCCTATAGTTCGCAAGTTATGCAATCAGTTGACATAAGATTGTGCATGCATGTAGACATGTTAATGACCTTTATATATGTTAAGTTTCAGATGGCTACCTACTCAAAAAAGCAAGCAGTAGCGGTTTGAAATTTTCACAATTTGGGCTACACGTTCGGGACGATTCGTGACCTTAGGTGACTTGCACAATTCGGGCTGAAACTAGTGCCAAATGAGAGGGTTGGGATAAACATTCAATTGACCATATGTGCCAAAAATTCTCGTTCTTTAGTTTTCGAGTTATAGCCCCTGGAAGTCGAAAACTGCACGACTTTGCCCTCGAATATCTCGACAACGGAGAAAGGAGAATTTCAGGGCACTTTCTCCCAAGAAATATATGGGAATTATCTGTAATTTAGCACAGTTTCAGAACGATTCGTGAAAGTCACCTTTTAAGAATAACTTCCACTGCAGGCCCATATATAAAAGTTTGCTCCTTTATTACTCTGCACATGGACAATTATTTGCGCTGTTATTTGCCCCAGGCATGTACCTATGTAATTACCGTTTACAGTGTAAAGATGGATGTTATCGGTCGCTGAACGTCGGAGCAGTAGGCGTTTAATGCATTTTCCCATAGGGTCCAATGCAAAATTGACACCTCATTTTCTCCATTCTCAAGAGCTTTGAGTCTCTGCAAAACATATACATGTGTAGACACAAATAAGTGAAATAGAATGAAGGCTATTTCAGCTTTAGCTTTTATTCCGTTTGGGAGCTAAAGTCGCACAAACTTTTGTTTACAAAAATTTCGATGGCCTATAGTTCGCAAGTTATGCAATCAGTTGACATAAGATTGTGCATGCATGTAGACATGTTAATGACCTTTATATATGCCAAGTTTCAGATGGCTACCTACTCAAACAAGCAAGCAGTAGCGGTTTGAAATTTTCACAATTTGGGCTACACGTTCGGGACGATTCGTGACCTTAGGTGACTTGCACAATTCGGGCTGAAACTAGTGCCAAATGAGAGGGTTGGGATAAACATTCAATTGACCATGTGTGCCAAAAATTCTCGTTCTTTAGTTTTCGAGTTATAGCCCCTGGAAGTCGAAAACTGCACGACTTTGCCCTCGAATATCTCGACAACGGAGAAAGGAGAATTTCAGGGCACTTTCTCCCAAGAAATATATGGGAATTATCTGTAATTTAGCACAGTTTCAGAACGATTCGTGAAAGTCACCTTTTAAGAATAACTTCCACTGCAGGCCCATATATAAAAGTTTGCTCCTTTATTACTCTGCACATGGACAATTATTTGCGCTGTTATTTGCCCCAGGCATGTACCTATGTAATTACCGTTTACAGTGTAAAGATGGATGTTATCGGTCGCTGAACGTCGGAGCAGTAGGCGTTTAATGCATTTTCCCATAGGGTCCAATGCAAAATTGACACCTCATTTTCTCCATTCTCAAGAGCTTTGAGTCTCTGCAAAACATATACATGTGTAGACACAAATAAGTGAAATAGAATGAAGGCTATTTCAGCTTTAGCTTTTATTCCGTTTGGGAGCTAAAGTCGCACAAACTTTTGTTTACAAAAATTTCGATGGCCTATAGTTCGCAAGTTATGCAATCAGTTGACATAAGATTGTGCATGCATGTAGACATGTTAATGACCTTTATATATGCCAAGTTTCAGATGGCTACCTACTCAAACAAGCAAGCAGTAGCGGTATGAAATTTTCACAATTTGGGCTACACGTTCGGGACGATTCGTGACCTTAGGTGACTTGCACAATTCGGGCTGAAACTAGTGCCAAATGAGAGGGTTGGGATAAACATTCAATTGACCATATGTGCCGAAAATTCTCGTTCTTTAGTTTTCGAGTTATAGCCCCTGGAAGTCGAAAACTGCACGACTTTGCCCTCGAATATCTCGACAACGGAGAAAGGAGAATTTCAGGGCACTTTCTCCCAAGAAATATATGGGAATTATCTGTAATTTAGCACAGTTTCAGAACGATTCGTGAAAGTCACCTTTTAAGAATAACTTCCACTGCAGGCCCATATATAAAAGTTTGCTCCTTTATTACTCTGCACATGGACAATTATTTGCGCTGTTATTTGCCCCAGGCATGTACCTATGTAATTACCGTTTACAGTGTAAAGATGGATGTTATCGGTCGCTGAACGTCGGAGCAGTAGGCGTTTAATGCATTTTCCCATAGGGTCCAATGCAAAATTGACACCTCATTTTCTCCATTCTCAAGAGCTTTGAGTCTCTGCAAAACATATACATGTGTAGACACAAATAAGTGAAATAGAATGAAGGCTATTTCAGCTTTAGCTTTTATTCCGTTTGGGAGCTAAAGTCGCACAAACTTTTGTTTACAAAAATTTCGATGGCCTATAGTTCGCAAGTTATGCAATCAGTTGACATAAGATTGTGCATGCATGTAGACATGTTAATGACCTTTATATATGCCAAGTTTCAGATGGCTACCTACTCAAACAAGCAAGCAGTAGCGGTTTGAAATTTTCACAATTTGGGCTACACGTTCGGGACGATTCGTGACCTTAGGTGACTTGCACAATTCGGGCTGAAACTAGTGCCAAATGAGAGGGTTGGGATAAACATTCAATTGACCATATGTGCCAAAAATTCTCGTTCTTTAGTTTTCGAGTTATAGCCCCTGGAAGTCGAAAACTGCACGACTTTGCCCTCGAATATCTCGACAACGGAGAAAGGAGAATTTCAGGGCACTTTCTCCCAAGAAATATATGGGAATTATCTGTAATTTAGCACAGTTTCAGAACGATTCGTGAAAGTCACCTTTTAAGAATAACTTCCACTGCAGGCCCATATATAAAAGTTTGCTCCTTTATTACTCTGCACATGGACAATTATTTGCGCTGTTATTTGCCCCAGGCATGTACCTATGTAATTACCGTTTACAGTGTAAAGATGGATGTTATCGGTCGCTGAACGTCGGAGCAGTAGGCGTTTAATGCATTTTCCCATAGGGTCCAATGCAAAATTGACACCTCATTTTCTCCATTCTCAAGAGTTTTGAGTCTCTGCAAAACATATACATGTGTAGACACAAATAAGTGAAATAGAATGAAGGCTATTTCAGCTTTAGCTTTTATTCCGTTTGGGAGCTAAAGTCGCACAAACTTTTGTTTACAAAAATTTCGATGGCCTATAGTTCGCAAGTTATGCAATCAGTTGACATAAGATTGTGCATGCATGTAGACATGTTAATGACCTTTATATATGCCAAGTTTCAGATGGCTACCTACTCAAACAAGCAAGCAGTAGCGGTTTGAAATTTTCACAATTTGGGCTACACGTTCGGGACGATTCGTGACCTTAGGTGACTTGCACAATTCGGGCTGAAACTAGTGCCAAATGAGAGGGTTGGGATAAACATTCAATTGACCATATGTGCCAAAAATTCTCGTTCTTTAGTTTTCGAGTTATAGCCCCTGGAAGTCGAAAACTGCACGACTTTGCCCTCGAATATCTCGACAACGGAGAAAGGAGAATTTCAGGGCACTTTCTCCCAAGAAATATATGGGAATTATCTGTAATTTAGCACAGTTTCAGAACGATTCGTGAAAGTCACCTTTTAAGAATAACTTCCACTGCAGGCCCATATATAAAAGTTTGCTCCTTTATTACTCTGCACATGGACAATTATTTGCGCTGTTATTTGCCCCAGGCATGTACCTATGTAATTACCGTTTACAGTGTAAAGATGGATGTTATCGGTCGCTGAACGTCGGAGCAGTAGGCGTTTAATGCATTTTCCCATAGGGTCCAATGCAAAATTGACACCTCATTTTCTCCATTCTCAAGAGCTTTGAGTCTCTGCAAAACATATACATGTGTAGACACAAATAAGTGAAATAGAATGAAGGCTATTTCAGCTTTAGCTTTTATTCCGTTTGGGAGCTAAAGTCGCACAAACTTTTGTTTACAAAAATTTCGATGGCCTATAGTTCGCAAGTTATGCAATCAGTTGACATAAGATTGTGCATGCATGTAGACATGTTAATGACCTTTATATATGCCAAGTTTCAGATGGCTACCTACTCAAACAAGCAAGCAGTAGCGGTTTGAAATTTTCACAATTTGGGCTACACGTTCGGGACGATTCGTGACCTTAGGTGACTTGCACAATTCGGGCTGAAACTAGTGCCAAATGAGAGGGTTGGGATAAACATTCAATTGACCATATGTGCCAAAAATTCTCGTTCTTTAGTTTTCGAGTTATAGCCCCTGGAAGTCGAAAACTGCACGACTTTGCCCTCGAATATCTCGACAACGGAGAAAGGAGAATTTCAGGGCACTTTCTCCCAAGAAATATATGGGAATTATCTGTAATTTAGCACAGTTTCAGAACGATTCGTGAAAGTCACCTTTTAAGAATAACTTCCACTGCAGGCCCATATATAAAAGTTTGCTCCTTTATTACTCTGCACATGGACAATTATTTGCGCTGTTATTTGCCCCAGGCATGTACCTATGTAATTACCGTTTACAGTGTAAAGATGGATGCTATCGGTCGCTGAACGTCGGAGCAGTAGGCGTTTAATGCATTTTCCTTAGGGTCCAATGCAAAATTGACACCTCATTTTCTCCATTCTCAAGAGCTTTGAGTCTCTGCAAAACATATACATGTGTAGACACAAATAAGTGAAATAGAATGAAGGCTATTTCAGCTTTAGCTTTTATTCCGTTTGGGAGCTAAAGTCGCACAAACTTTTGTTTACAAAAATTTCGATGGCCTATAGTTCGCAAGTTATGCAATCAGTTGACATAAGATTGTGCATGCATGTAGACATGTTATTGACCTTTATATATGCCAAGTTTCAGATGGCTACCTACTCAAACAAGCAAGCAGTAGCGGTTTGAAATTTTCACAATTTGGGCTACACGTTCGGGACGATTCGTGACCTTAGGTGACTTGCACAATTCGGGCTGAAACTAGTGCCAAATGAGAGGGTTGGGATAAACATTCAATTGACCATATGTGCCAAAAATTCTCGTTCTTTAGTTTTCGAGTTATAGCCCCTGGAAGTCGAAAACTGCACGACTTTGCCCTCGAATATCTCGACAACGGAGAAAGGAGAATTTCAGGGCACTTTCTCCCAAGAAATATATGGGAATTATCTGTAATTTAGCACAGTTTCAGAACGATTCGTGAAAGTCACCTTTTAAGAATAACTTCCACTGCAGGCCCATATATAAAAGTTTGCTCCTTTATTACTCTGCACATGGACAATTATTTGCGCTGTTATTTGCCCCAGGCATGTACCTATGTAATTACCGTTTACAGTGTAAAGATGGATGTTATCGGTCGCTGAACGTCGGAGCAGTAGGCGTTTAATGCATTTTCCCATAGGGTCCAATGCAAAATTGACACCTCATTTTCTCCATTCTCAAGAGCTTTGAGTCTCTGCAAAACATATACATGTGTAGACACAAATAAGTGAAATAGAATGAAGGCTATTTCAGCTTTAGCTTTTATTCCGTTTGGGAGCTAAAGTCGCACAAACTTTTGTTTACAAAAATTTCGATGGCCTATAGTTCGCAAGTTATGCAATCAGTTGACATAAGATTGTGCATGCATGTAGACATGTTAATGACCTTTATATATGCCAAGTTTCAGATGGCTACCTACTCAAACAAGCAAGCAGTAGCGGTTTGAAATTTTCACAATTTGGGCTACACGTTCGGGACGATTCGTGACCTTAGGTGACTTGCACAATTCGGGCTGAAACTAGTGCCAAATGAGAGGGTTGGGATAAACATTCAATTGACCATATGTGCCAAAAATTCTCGTTCTTTAGTTTTCGAGTTATAGCCCCTGGAAGTCGAAAACTGCACGACTTTGCCCTCGAATATCTCGACAACGGAGAAAGGAGAATTTCAGGGCACTTTCTCCCAAGAAATATATGGGAATTATCTGTAATTTAGCACAGTTTCAGAACGATTCGTGAAAGTCACCTTTTAAGAATAACTTCCACTGCAGGCCCATATATAAAAGTTTGCTCCTTTATTACTCTGCACATGGACAATTATTTGCGCTGTTATTTGCCCCAGGCATGTGCCTATGTAATTACCGTTTACAGTGTAAAGATGGATGTTATCGGTCGCTGAACGTCGGAGCAGTAGGCGTTTAATGCATTTTCCCATAGGGTCCAATGCAAAATTGACACCTCATTTTCTCCATTCTCAAGAGCTTTGAGTCTCTGCAAAACATATACATGTGTAGACACAAATAAGTGAAATAGAATGAAGGCTATTTCAGCTTTAGCTTTTATTCCGTTTGGGAGCTAAAGTCGCACAAACTTTTGTTTACAAAAATTTCGATGGCCTATAGTTCGCAAGTTATGCAATCAGTTGACATAAGATTGTGCATGCATGTAGACATGTTAATGACCTTTATATATGCCAAGTTTCAGATGGCTACCTACTCAAACAAGCAAGCAGTAGCGGTTTGAAATTTTCACAATTTGGGCTACACGTTCGGGACGATTCGTGACCTTAGGTGACTTGCACAATTCGGGCTGAAACTAGTGCCAAATGAGAGGGTTGGGATAAACATTCAATTGACCATATGTGCCAAAAATTCTCGTTCTTTAGTTTTCGAGTTATAGCCCCTGGAAGTCGAAAACTGCACGACTTTGCCCTCGAATATCTCGACAACGGAGAAAGGAGAATTTCAGGGCACTTTCTCCCAAGAAATATATGGGAATTATCTGTAATTTAGCACAGTTTCAGAACGATTCGTGAAAGTCACCTTTTAAGAATAACTTCCACTGCAGGCCCATATATAAAAGTTTGCTCCTTTATTACTCTGCACATGGACAATTATTTGCGCTGTTATTTGCCCCAGGCATGTACCTATGTAATTACCGTTTACAGTGTAAAGGTGGATGTTATCGGTCGCTGAACGTCGGAGCAGTAGGCGTTTAATGCATTTTCCCATAGGGTCCAATGCAAAATTGACACCTCATTTTCTCCATTCTCAAGAGCTTTGAGTCTCTGCAAAACATATACATGTGTAGACACAAATAAGTGAAATAGAATGAAGGCTATTTCAGCTTTAGCTTTTATTCCGTTTGGGAGCTAAAGTCGCACAAACTTTTGTTTACAAAAATTTCGATGGCCTATAGTTCGCAAGTTATGCAATCAGTTGACATAAGATTGTGCATGCATGTAGACATGTTAATGACCTTTATATATGCCAAGTTTCAGATGGCTACCTACTCAAACAAGCAAGCAGTAGCGGTTTGAAATTTTCACAATTTGGGCTACACGTTCGGGACGATTCGTGACCTTAGGTGACTTGCACAATTCGGGCTGAAACTAGTGCCAAATGAGAGGGTTGGGATAAACATTCAATTGACCATATGTGCCAAAAATTCTCGTTCTTTAGTTTTCGAGTTATAGCCCCTGGAAGTCGAAAACTGCACGACTTTGCCCTCGAATATCTCGACAACGGAGAAAGGAGAATTTCAGGGCACTTTCTCCCAAGAAATATATGGGAATTATCTGTAATTTAGCACAGTTTCAGAACGATTCGTGAAAGTCACCTTTTAAGAATAACTTCCACTGCAGGCCCATATATAAAAGTTTGCTCCTTTATTACTCTGCACATGGACAATTATTTGCGCTGTTATTTGCCCCAGGCATGTACCTATGTAATTACCGTTTACAGTGTAAAGATGGATGTTATCGGTCGCTGAACGTCGGAGCAGTAGGCGTTTAATGCATTTTCCCATAGGGTCCAATGCAAAATTGACACCTCATTTTCTCCATTCTCAAGAGCTTTGAGTCTCTGCAAAACATATACATGTGTAGACACAAATAAGTGAAATAGAATGAAGGCTATTTCAGCTTTAGCTTTTATTCCGTTTGGGAGCTAAAGTCGCACAAACTTTTGTTTACAAAAATTTCGATGGCCTATAGTTCGCAAGTTATTCAATCAGTTGACATAAGATTGTGCATGCATGTAGACATGTTAATGACCTTTATATATGCCAAGTTTCAGATGGCTACCTACTCAAACAAGCAAGCAGTAGCGGTTTGAAATTTTCACAATTTGGGCTACACGTTCGGGACGATTCGTGACCTTAGGTGACTTGCACAATTCGGGCTGAAACTAGTGCCAAATGAGAGGGTTGGGATAAACATTCAATTGACCATATGTGCCAAAAATTCTCGTTCTTTAGTTTTCGAGTTATAGCCCCTGGAAGTCGAAAACTGCACGACTTTGCCCTCGAATATCTCGACAACGGAGAAAGGAGAATTTCAGGGCACTTTCTCCCAAGAAATATATGGGAATTATCTGTAATTTAGCACAGTTTCAGAACGATTCGTGAAAGTCACCTTTTAAGAATAACTTCCACTGCAGGCCCATATATAAAAGTTTGCTCCTTTATTACTCTGCACATGGACAATTATTTGCGCTGTTATTTGCCCCAGGCATGTACCTATGTAATTACCGTTTACAGTGTAAAGATGGATGCTATCGGTCGCTGAACGTCGGAGCAGTAGGCGTTTAATGCATTTTCCCATAGGGTCCAATGCAAAATTGACACCTCATTTTCTCCATTCTCAAGAGCTTTGAGTCTCTGCAAAACATATACATGTGTAGACACAAATAAGTGAAATAGAATGAAGGCTATTTCAGCTTTAGCTTTTATTCCGTTTGGGAGCTAAAGTCGCACAAACTTTTGTTTACAAAAATTTCGATGGCCTATAGTTCGCAAGTTATGCAATCAGTTGACATAAGATTGTGCATGCATGTAGACATGTTAATGACCTTTATATATGCCAAGTTTCAGATGGCTACCTACTCAAACAAGCAAGCAGTAGCGGTTTGAAATTTTCACAATTTGGGCTACACGTTCGGGACGATTCGTGACCTTAGGTGACTTGCACAATTCGGGCTGAAACTAGTACCAAATGAGAGGGTTGGGATAAACATTCAATTGACCATATGTGCCAAAAATTCTCGTTCTTTAGTTTTCGAGTTATAGCCCCTGGAAGTCGAAAACTGCACGACTTTGCCCTCGAATATCTCGACAACGGAGAAAGGAGAATTTCAGGGCACTTTCTCCCAAGAAATATATGGGAATTATCTGTAATTTAGCACAGTTTCAGAACGATTCGTGAAAGTCACCTTTTAAGAATAACTTCCACTGCAAACCCATATATAAAAGTTTGCTCCTTTATTACTCTGCACATGGACAATTATTTGCGCTGTTATTTGCCCCAGGCATGTACCTATGTAATTACCGTTTACAGTGTAAAGGTGGATGTTATCGGTCGCTGAACGTCGGAGCAGTAGGCGTTTAATGCATTTTCCCATAGGGTCCAATGCAAAATTGACACCTCATTTTCTCCATTCTCAAGAGCTTTGAGTCTCTGCAAAACATATACATGTGTAGACACAAATAAGTGAAATAGAATGAAGGCTATTTCAGCTTTAGCTTTTATTCCGTTTGGGAGCTAAAGTCGCACAAACTTTTGTTTACAAAAATTTCGATGGCCTATAGTTCGCAAGTTATGCAATCAGTTGACATAAGATTGTGCATGCATGTAGACATGTTAATGACCTTTATATATGCCAAGTTTCAGATGGCTACCTACTCAAACAAGCAAGCAGTAGCGGTTTGAAATTTTCACAATTTGGGCTACACGTTCGGGACGATTCGTGACCTTAGGTGACTTGCACAATTCGGGCTGAAACTAGTGCCAAATGAGAGGGTTGGGATAAACATTCAATTGACCATATGTGCCAAAAATTCTCGTTCTTTAGTTTTCGAGTTATAGCCCCTGGAAGTCGAAAACTGCACGACTTTGCCCTCGAATATCTCGACAACGGAGAAAGGAGAATTTCAGGGCACTTTCTCCCAAGAAATATATGGGAATTATCTGTAATTTAGCACAGTTTCAGAACGATTCGTGAAAGTCACCTTTTAAGAATAACTTCCACTGCAGGCCCATATATAAAAGTTTGCTCCTTTATTACTCTGCACATGGACAATTATTTGCGCTGTTATTTGCCCCAGGCATGTACCTATGTAATTACCGTTTACAGTGTAAAGATGGATGCTATCGGTCGCTGAACGTCGGAGCAGTAGGCGTTTAATGCATTTTCCTTAGGGTCCAATGCAAAATTGACACCTCATTTTCTCCATTCTCAAGAGCTTTGAGTCTCTGCAAAACATATACATGTGTAGACACAAATAAGTGAAATAGAATGAAGGCTATTTCAGCTTTAGCTTTTATTCCGTTTGGGAGCTAAAGTCGCACAAACTTTTGTTTACAAAAATTTCGATGGCCTATAGTTCGCAAGTTATGCAATCAGTTGACATAAGATTGTGCATGCATGTAGACATGTTATTGACCTTTATATATGCCAAGTTTCAGATGGCTACCTACTCAAACAAGCAAGCAGTAGCGGTTTGAAATTTTCACAATTTGGGCTACACGTTCGGGACGATTCGTGACCTTAGGTGACTTGCACAATTCGGGCTGAAACTAGTGCCAAATGAGAGGGTTGGGATAAACATTCAATTGACCATATGTGCCAAAAATTCTCGTTCTTTAGTTTTCGAGTTATAGCCCCTGGAAGTCGAAAACTGCACGACTTTGCCCTCGAATATCTCGACAACGGAGAAAGGAGAATTTCAGGGCACTTTCTCCCAAGAAATATATGGGAATTATCTGTAATTTAGCACAGTTTCAGAACGATTCGTGAAAGTCACCTTTTAAGAATAACTTCCACTGCAGGCCCATATATAAAAGTTTGCTCCTTTATTACTCTGCACATGGACAATTATTTGCGCTGTTATTTGCCCCAGGCATGTACCTATGTAATTACCGTTTACAGTGTAAAGATGGATGTTATCGGTCGCTGAACGTCGGAGCAGTAGGCGTTTAATGCATTTTCCCATAGGGTCCAATGCAAAATTGACACCTCATTTTCTCCATTCTCAAGAGCTTTGAGTCTCTGCAAAACATATACATGTGTAGACACAAATAAGTGAAATAGAATGAAGGCTATTTCAGCTTTAGCTTTTATTCCGTTTGGGAGCTAAAGTCGCACAAACTTTTGTTTACAAAAATTTCGATGGCCTATAGTTCGCAAGTTATGCAATCAGTTGACATAAGATTGTGCATGCATGTAGACATGTTAATGACCTTTATATATGCCAAGTTTCAGATGGCTACCTACTCAAACAAGCAAGCAGTAGCGGTTTGAAATTTTCACAATTTGGGCTTCACGTTCGGGACGATTCGTGACCTTAGGTGACTTGCACAATTCGGGCTGAAACTAGTGCCAAATGAGAGGGTTGGGATAAACATTCAATTGACCATATGTGCCAAAAATTCTCGTTCTTTAGTTTTCGAGTTATAGCCCCTGGAAGTCGAAAACTGCACGACTTTGCCCTCGAATATCTCGACAACGGAGAAAGGAGAATTTCAGGGCACTTTCTCCCAAGAAATATATGGGAATTATCTGTAATTTAGCACAGTTTCAGAACGATTCGTGAAAGTCACCTTTTAAGAATAACTTCCACTGCAGGCCCATATATAAAAGTTTGCTCCTTTATTACTCTGCACATGGACAATTATTTGCGCTGTTATTTGCCCCAGGCATGTGCCTATGTAATTACCGTTTACAGTGTAAAGATGGATGTTATCGGTCGCTGAACGTCGGAGCAGTAGGCGTTTAATGCATTTTCCCATAGGGTCCAATGCAAAATTGACACCTCATTTTCTCCATTCTCAAGAGCTTTGAGTCTCTGCAAAACATATACATGTGTAGACACAAATAAGTGAAATAGAATGAAGGCTATTTCAGCTTTAGCTTTTATTCCGTTTGGGAGCTAAAGTCGCACAAACTTTTGTTTACAAAAATTTCGATGGCCTATAGTTCGCAAGTTATGCAATCAGTTGACATAAGATTGTGCATGCATGTAGACATGTTAATGACCTTTATATATGCCAAGTTTCAGATGGCTACCTACTCAAACAAGCAAGCAGTAGCGGTTTGAAATTTTCACAATTTGGGCTACACGTTCGGGACGATTCGTGACCTTAGGTGACTTGCACAATTCGGGCTGAAACTAGTGCCAAATGAGAGGGTTGGGATAAACATTCAATTGACCATATGTGCCAAAAATTCTCGTTCTTTAGTTTTCGAGTTATAGCCCCTGGAAGTCGAAAACTGCACGACTTTGCCCTCGAATATCTCGACAACGGAGAAAGGAGAATTTCAGGGCACTTTCTCCCAAGAAATATATGGGAATTATCTGTAATTTAGCACAGTTTCAGAACGATTCGTGAAAGTCACCTTTTAAGAATAATCCACTGCAGGCCCATATATAAAAGTTTGCTCCTTTATTACTCTGCACATGGACAATTATTTGCGCTGTTATTTGCCCCAGGCATGTACCTATGTAATTACCGTTTACAGTGTAAAGGTGGATGTTATCGGTCGCTGAACGTCGGAGCAGTAGGCGTTTAATGCATTTTCCCATAGGGTCCAATGCAAAATTGACACCTCATTTTCTCCATTCTCAAGAGCTTTGAGTCTCTGCAAAACATATACATGTGTAGACACAAATAAGTGAAATAGAATGAAGGCTATTTCAGCTTTAGCTTTTATTCCGTTTGGGAGCTAAAGTCGCACAAACTTTTGTTTACAAAAATTTCGATGGCCTATAGTTCGCAAGTTATGCAATCAGTTGACATAAGATTGTGCATGCATGTAGACATGTTAATGACCTTTATATATGCCAAGTTTCAGATGGCTACCTACTCAAACAAGCAAGCAGTAGCGGTTTGAAATTTTCACAATTTGGGCTACACGTTCGGGACGATTCGTGACCTTAGGTGACTTGCACAATTCGGGCTGAAACTAGTGCCAAATGAGAGGGTTGGGATAAACATTCAATTGACCATATGTGCCAAAAATTCTCGTTCTTTAGTTTTCGAGTTATAGCCCCTGGAAGTCGAAAACTGCACGACTTTGCCCTCGAATATCTCGACAACGGAGAAAGGAGAATTTCAGGGCACTTTCTCCCAAGAAATATATGGGAATTATCTGTAATTTAGCACAGTTTCAGAACGATTCGTGAAAGTCACCTTTTAAGAATAACTTCCACTGCAGGCCCATATATAAAAGTTTGCTCCTTTATTACTCTGCACATGGACAATTATTTGCGCTGTTATTTGCCCCAGGCATGTACCTATGTAATTACCGTTTACAGTGTAAAGATGGATGTTATCGGTCGCTGAACGTCGGAGCAGTAGGCGTTTAATGCATTTTCCCATAGGGTCCAATGCAAAATTGACACCTCATTTTCTCCATTCTCAAGAGCTTTGAGTCTCTGCAAAACATATACATGTGTAGACACAAATAAGTGAAATAGAATGAAGGCTATTTCAGCTTTAGCTTTTATTCCGTTTGGGAGCTAAAGTCGCACAAACTTTTGTTTACAAAAATTTCGATGGCCTATAGTTCGCAAGTTATTCAATCAGTTGACATAAGATTGTGCATGCATGTAGACATGTTAATGACCTTTATATATGCCAAGTTTCAGATGGCTACCTACTCAAACAAGCAAGCAGTAGCGGTTTGAAATTTTCACAATTTGGGCTACACGTTCGGGACGATTCGTGACCTTAGGTGACTTGCACAATTCGGGCTGAAACTAGTGCCAAATGAGAGGGTTGGGATAAACATTCAATTGACCATATGTGCCAAAAATTCTCGTTCTTTAGTTTTCGAGTTATAGCCCCTGGAAGTCGAAAACTGCACGACTTTGCCCTCGAATATCTCGACAACGGAGAAAGGAGAATTTCAGGGCACTTTCTCCCAAGAAATATATGGGAATTATCTGTAATTTAGCACAGTTTCAGAACGATTCGTGAAAGTCACCTTTTAAGAATAACTTCCACTGCAGGCCCATATATAAAAGTTTGCTCCTTTATTACTCTGCACATGGACAATTATTTGCGCTGTTATTTGCCCCAGGCATGTACCTATGTAATTACCGTTTACAGTGTAAAGATGGATGCTATCGGTCGCTGAACGTCGGAGCAGTAGGCGTTTAATGCATTTTCCCATAGGGTCCAATGCAAAATTGACACCTCATTTTCTCCATTCTCAAGAGCTTTGAGTCTCTGCAAAACATATACATGTGTAGACACAAATAAGTGAAATAGAATGAAGGCTATTTCAGCTTTAGCTTTTATTCCGTTTGGGAGCTAAAGTCGCACAAACTTTTGTTTACAAAAATTTCGATGGCCTATAGTTCGCAAGTTATGCAATCAGTTGACATAAGATTGTGCATGCATGTAGACATGTTAATGACCTTTATATATGCCAAGTTTCAGATGGCTACCTACTCAAACAAGCAAGCAGTAGCGGTTTGAAATTTTCACAATTTGGGCTACACGTTCGGGACGATTCGTGACCTTAGGTGACTTGCACAATTCGGGCTGAAACTAGTACCAAATGAGAGGGTTGGGATAAACATTCAATTGACCATATGTGCCAAAAATTCTCGTTCTTTAGTTTTCGAGTTAAAGCCCCTGGAAGTCGAAAACTGCACGACTTTGCCCTCGAATATCTCGACAACGGAGAAAGGAGAATTTCAGGGCACTTTCTCCCAAGAAATATATGGGAATTATCTGTAATTTAGCACAGTTTCAGAACGATTCGTGAAAGTCACCTTTTAAGAATAACTTCCACTGCAAACCCATATATAAAAGTTTGCTCCTTTATTACTCTGCACATGGACAATTATTTGCGCTGTTATTTGCCCCAGGCATGTACCTATGTAATTACCGTTTACAGTGTAAAGGTGGATGTTATCGGTCGCTGAACGTCGGAGCAGTAGGCGTTTAATGCATTTTCCCATAGGGTCCAATGCAAAATTGACACCTCATTTTCTCCATTCTCAAGAGCTTTGAGTCTCTGCAAAACATATACATGTGTAGACACAAATAAGTGAAATAGAATGAAGGCTATTTCAGCTTTAGCTTTTATTCCGTTTGGGAGCTAAAGTCGCACAAACTTTTGTTTACAAAAATTTCGATGGCCTATAGTTCGCAAGTTATGCAATCAGTTGACATAAGATTGTGCATGCATGTAGACATGTTAATGACCTTTATATATGCCAAGTTTCAGATGGCTACCTACTCAAACAAGCAAGCAGTAGCGGTTTGAAATTTTCACAATTTGGGCTACACGTTCGGGACGATTCGTGACCTTAGGTGACTTGCACAATTCGGGCTGAAACTAGTGCCAAATGAGAGGGTTGGGATAAACATTCAATTGACCATATGTGCCAAAAATTCTCGTTCTTTAGTTTTCGAGTTATAGCCCCTGGAAGTCGAAAACTGCACGACTTTGCCCTCGAATATCTCGACAACGGAGAAAGGAGAATTTCAGGGCACTTTCTCCCAAGAAATATATGGGAATTATCTGTAATTTAGCACAGTTTCAGAACGATTCGTGAAAGTCACCTTTTAAGAATAACTTCCACTGCAGGCCCATATATAAAAGTTTGCTCCTTTATTACTCTGCACATGGACAATTATTTGCGCTGTTATTTGCCCCAGGCATGTGCCTATGTAATTACCGTTTACAGTGTAAAGATGGATGTTATCGGTCGCTGAACGTCGGAGCAGTAGGCGTTTAATGCATTTTCCCATAGGGTCCAATGCAAAATTGACACCTCATTTTCTCCATTCTCAAGAGCTTTGAGTCTCTGCAAAACATATACATGTGTAGACACAAATAAGTGAAATAGAATGAAGGCTATTTCAGCTTTAGCTTTTATTCCGTTTGGGAGCTAAAGTCGCACAAACTTTTGTTTACAAAAATTTCGATGGCCTATAGTTCGCAAGTTATGCAATCAGTTGACATAAGATTGTGCATGCATGTAGACATGTTAATGACCTTTATATATGCCAAGTTTCAGATGGCTACCTACTCAAACAAGCAAGCAGTAGCGGTTTGAAATTTTCACAATTTGGGCTACACGTTCGGGACGATTCGTGACCTTAGGTGACTTGCACAATTCGGGCTGAAACTAGTGCCAAATGAGAGGGTTGGGATAAACATTCAATTGACCATATGTGCCAAAAATTCTCGTTCTTTAGTTTTCGAGTTATAGCCCCTGGAAGTCGAAAACTGCACGACTTTGCCCTCGAATATCTCGACAACGGAGAAAGGAGAATTTCAGGGCACTTTCTCCCAAGAAATATATGGGAATTATCTGTAATTTAGCACAGTTTCAGAACGATTCGTGAAAGTCACCTTTTAAGAATAACTTCCACTGCAGGCCCATATATAAAAGTTTGCTCCTTTATTACTCTGCACATGGACAATTATTTGCGCTGTTATTTGCCCCAGGCATGTACCTATGTAATTACCGTTTACAGTGTAAAGGTGGATGTTATCGGTCGCTGAACGTCGGAGCAGTAGGCGTTTAATGCATTTTCCCATAGGGTCCAATGCAAAATTGACACCTCATTTTCTCCATTCTCAAGAGCTTTGAGTCTCTGCAAAACATATACATGTGTAGACACAAATAAGTGAAATAGAATGAAGGCTATTTCAGCTTTAGCTTTTATTCCGTTTGGGAGCTAAAGTCGCACAAACTTTTGTTTACAAAAATTTCGATGGCCTATAGTTCGCAAGTTATGCAATCAGTTGACATAAGATTGTGCATGCATGTAGACATGTTAATGACCTTTATATATGCCAAGTTTCAGATGGCTACCTACTCAAACAAGCAAGCAGTAGCGGTTTGAAATTTTCACAATTTGGGCTACACGTTCGGGACGATTCGTGACCTTAGGTGACTTGCACAATTCGGGCTGAAACTAGTGCCAAATGAGAGGGTTGGGATAAACATTCAATTGACCATATGTGCCAAAAATTCTCGTTCTTTAGTTTTCGAGTTATAGCCCCTGGAAGTCGAAAACTGCACGACTTTGCCCTCGAATATCTCGACAACGGAGAAAGGAGAATTTCAGGGCACTTTCTCCCAAGAAATATATGGGAATTATCTGTAATTTAGCACAGTTTCAGAACGATTCGTGAAAGTCACCTTTTAAGAATAACTTCCACTGCAGGCCCATATATAAAAGTTTGCTCCTTTATTACTCTGCACATGGACAATTATTTGCGCTGTTATTTGCCCCAGGCATGTACCTATGTAATTACCGTTTACAGTGTAAAGGTGGATGTTATCGGTCGCTGAACGTCGGAGCAGTAGGCGTTTAATGCATTTTCCCATAGGGTCCAATGCAAAATTGACACCTCATTTTCTCCATTCTCAAGAGCTTTGAGTCTCTGCAAAACATATACATGTGTAGACACAAATAAGTGAAATAGAATGAAGGCTATTTCAGCTTTAGCTTTTATTCCGTTTGGGAGCTAAAGTCGCACAAACTTTTGTTTACAAAAATTTCGATGGCCTATAGTTCGCAAGTTATGCAATCAGTTGACATAAGATTGTGCATGCATGTAGACATGTTAATGACCTTTATATATGCCAAGTTTCAGATGGCTACCTACTCAAACAAGCAAGCAGTAGCGGTTTGAAATTTTCACAATTTGGGCTACACGTTCGGGACGATTCGTGACCTTAGGTGACTTGCACAATTCGGGCTGAAACTAGTGCCAAATGAGAGGGTTGGGATAAACATTCAATTGACCATATGTGCCAAAAATTCTCGTTCTTTAGTTTTCGAGTTATAGCCCCTGGAAGTCGAAAACTGCACGACTTTGCCCTCGAATATCTCGACAACGGAGAAAGGAGAATTTCAGGGCACTTTCTCCCAAGAAATATATGGGAATTATCTGTAATTTAGCACAGTTTCAGAACGATTCGTGAAAGTCACCTTTTAAGAATAACTTCCACTGCAGGCCCATATATAAAAGTTTGCTCCTTTATTACTCTGCACATGGACAATTATTTGCGCTGTTATTTGCCCCAGGCATGTACCTATGTAATTACCGTTTACAGTGTAAAGATGGATGTTATCGGTCGCTGAACGTCGGAGCAGTAGGCGTTTAATGCATTTTCCCATAGGGTCCAATGCAAAATTGACACCTCATTTTCTCCATTCTCAAGAGCTTTGAGTCTCTGCAAAACATATACATGTGTAGACACAAATAAGTGAAATAGAATGAAGGCTATTTCAGCTTTAGCTTTTATTCCGTTTGGGAGCTAAAGTCGCACAAACTTTTGTTTACAAAAATTTCGATGGCCTATAGTTCGCAAGTTATGCAATCAGTTGACATAAGATTGTGCATGCATGTAGACATGTTAATGACCTTTATATATGCCAAGTTTCAGATGGCTACCTACTCAAACAAGCAAGCAGTAGCGGTTTGAAATTTTCACAATTTGGGCTACACGTTCGGGACGATTCGTGACCTTAGGTGACTTGCACAATTCGGGCTGAAACTAGTGCCAAATGAGAGGGTTGGGATAAACATTCAATTGACCATATGTGCCAAAAATTCTCGTTCTTTAGTTTTCGAGTTATAGCCCCTGGAAGTCGAAAACTGCACGACTTTGCCCTCGAATATCTCGACAACGGAGAAAGGAGAATTTCAGGGCACTTTCTCCCAAGAAATATATGGGAATTATCTGTAATTTAGCACAGTTTCAGAACGATTCGTGAAAGTCACCTTTTAAGAATAACTTCCACTGCAGGCCCATATATAAAAGTTTGCTCCTTTATTACTCTGCACATGGACAATTATTTGCGCTGTTATTTGCCCCAGGCATGTACCTATGTAATTACCGTTTACAGTGTAAAGGTGGATGTTATCGGTCGCTGAACGTCGGAGCAGTAGGCGTTTAATGCATTTTCCCATAGGGTCCAATGCAAAATTGACACCTCATTTTCTCCATTCTCAAGAGCTTTGAGTCTCTGCAAAACATATACATGTGTAGACACAAATAAGTGAAATAGAATGAAGGCTATTTCAGCTTTAGCTTTTATTCCGTTTGGGAGCTAAAGTCGCACAAACTTTTGTTTACAAAAATTTCGATGGCCTATAGTTCGCAAGTTATGCAATCAGTTGACATAAGATTGTGCATGCATGTAGACATGTTAATGACCTTTATATATGCCAAGTTTCAGATGGCTACCTACTCAAACAAGCAAGCAGTAGCGGTTTGAAATTTTCACAATTTGGGCTACACGTTCGGGACGATTCGTGACCTTAGGTGACTTGCACAATTCGGGCTGAAACTAGTGCCAAATGAGAGGGTTGGGATAAACATTCAATTGACCATATGTGCCAAAAATTCTCGTTCTTTAGTTTTCGAGTTATAGCCCCTGGAAGTCGAAAACTGCACGACTTTGCCCTCGAATATCTCGACAACGGAGAAAGGAGAATTTCAGGGCACTTTCTCCCAAGAAATATATGGGAATTATCTGTAATTTAGCACAGTTTCAGAACGATTCGTGAAAGTCACCTTTTAAGAATAACTTCCACTGCAAACCCATATATAAAAGTTTGCTCCTTTATTACTCTGCACATGGACAATTATTTGCGCTGTTATTTGCCCCAGGCATGTACCTATGTAATTACCGTTTACAGTGTAAAGGTGGATGTTATCGGTCGCTGAACGTCGGAGCAGTAGGCGTTTAATGCATTTTCCCATAGGGTCCAATGCAAAATTGACACCTCATTTTCTCCATTCTCAAGAGCTTTGAGTCTCTGCAAAACATATACATGTGTAGACACAAATAAGTGAAATAGAATGAAGGCTATTTCAGCTTTAGCTTTTATTCCGTTTGGGAGCTAAAGTCGCACAAAATTTTGTTTACAAAAATTTCGATGGCCTATAGTTCGCAAGTTATGCAATCAGTTGACATAAGATTGTGCATGCATGTAGACATGTTAATGACCTTTATATATGCCAAGTTTCAGATGGCTACCTACTCAAACAAGCAAGCAGTAGCGGTTTGAAATTTTCACAATTTGGGCTACACGTTCGGGACGATTCGTGACCTTAGGTGACTTGCACAATTCGGGCTGAAACTAGTGCCAAATGAGAGGGTTGGGATAAACATTCAATTGACCATATGTGCCAAAAATTCTCGTTCTTTAGTTTTCGAGTTATAGCCCCTGGAAGTCGAAAACTGCACGACTTTGCCCTCGAATATCTCGACAACGGAGAAAGGAGAATTTCAGGGCACTTTCTCCCAAGAAATATATGGGAATTATCTGTAATTTAGCACAGTTTCAGAACGATTCGTGAAAGTCACCTTTTAAGAATAACTTCCACTGCAGGCCCATATATAAAAGTTTGCTCCTTTATTACTCTGCACATGGACAATTATTTGCGCTGTTATTTGCCCCAGGCATGTGCCTATGTAATTACCGTTTACAGTGTAAAGATGGATGTTATCGGTCGCTGAACGTCGGAGCAGTAGGCGTTTAATGCATTTTCCCATAGGGTCCAATGCAAAATTGACACCTCATTTTCTCCATTCTCAAGAGCTTTGAGTCTCTGCAAAACATATACATGTGTAGACACAAATAAGTGAAATAGAATGAAGGCTATTTCAGCTTTAGCTTTTATTCCGTTTGGGAGCTAAAGTCGCACAAACTTTTGTTTACAAAAATTTCGATGGCCTATAGTTCGCAAGTTATGCAATCAGTTGACATAAGATTGTGCATGCATGTAGACATGTTAATGACCTTTATATATGCCAAGTTTCAGATGGCTACCTACTCAAACAAGCAAGCAGTAGCGGTTTGAAATTTTCACAATTTGGGCTACACGTTCGGGACGATTCGTGACCTTAGGTGACTTGCACAATTCGGGCTGAAACTAGTGCCAAATGAGAGGGTTGGGATAAACATTCAATTGACCATATGTGCCAAAAATTCTCGTTCTTTAGTTTTCGAGTTATAGCCCCTGGAAGTCGAAAACTGCACGACTTTGCCCTCGAATATCTCGACAACGGAGAAAGGAGAATTTCAGGGCACTTTCTCCCAAGAAATATATGGGAATTATCTGTAATTTAGCACAGTTTCAGAACGATTCGTGAAAGTCACCTTTTAAGAATAACTTCCACTGCAGGCCCATATATAAAAGTTTGCTCCTTTATTACTCTGCACATGGACAATTATTTGCGCTGTTATTTGCCCCAGGCATGTACCTATGTAATTACCGTTTACAGTGTAAAGGTGGATGTTATCGGTCGCTGAACGTCGGAGCAGTAGGCGTTTAATGCATTTTCCCATAGGGTCCAATGCAAAATTGACACCTCATTTTCTCCATTCTCAAGAGCTTTGAGTCTCTGCAAAACATATACATGTGTAGACACAAATAAGTGAAATAGAATGAAGGCTATTTCAGCTTTAGCTTTTATTCCGTTTGGGAGCTAAAGTCGCACAAACTTTTGTTTACAAAAATTTCGATGGCCTATAGTTCGCAAGTTATGCAATCAGTTGACATAAGATTGTGCATGCATGTAGACATGTTAATGACCTTTATATATGCCAAGTTTCAGATGGCTACCTACTCAAACAAGCAAGCAGTAGCGGTTTGAAATTTTCACAATTTGGGCTACACGTTCGGGACGATTCGTGACCTTAGGTGACTTGCACAATTCGGGCTGAAACTAGTGCCAAATGAGAGGGTTGGGATAAACATTCAATTGACCATATGTGCCAAAAATTCTCGTTCTTTAGTTTTCGAGTTATAGCCCCTGGAAGTCGAAAACTGCACGACTTTGCCCTCGAATATCTCGACAACGGAGAAAGGAGAATTTCAGGGCACTTTCTCCCAAGAAATATATGGGAATTATCTGTAATTTAGCACAGTTTCAGAACGATTCGTGAAAGTCACCTTTTAAGAATAACTTCCACTGCAGGCCCATATATAAAAGTTTGCTCCTTTATTACTCTGCACATGGACAATTATTTGCGCTGTTATTTGCCCCAGGCATGTACCTATGTAATTACCGTTTACAGTGTAAAGGTGGATGTTATCGGTCGCTGAACGTCGGAGCAGTAGGCGTTTAATGCATTTTCCCATAGGGTCCAATGCAAAATTGACACCTCATTTTCTCCATTCTCAAGAGCTTTGAGTCTCTGCAAAACATATACATGTGTAGACACAAATAAGTGAAATAGAATGAAGGCTATTTCAGCTTTAGCTTTTATTCCGTTTGGGAGCTAAAGTCGCACAAACTTTTGTTTACAAAAATTTCGATGGCCTATAGTTCGCAAGTTATGCAATCAGTTGACATAAGATTGTGCATGCATGTAGACATGTTAATGACCTTTATATATGCCAAGTTTCAGATGGCTACCTACTCAAACAAGCAAGCAGTAGCGGTTTGAAATTTTCACAATTTGGGCTACACGTTCGGGACGATTCGTGACCTTAGGTGACTTGCACAATTCGGGCTGAAACTAGTGCCAAATGAGAGGGTTGGGATAAACATTCAATTGACCATATGTGCCAAAAATTCTCGTTCTTTAGTTTTCGAGTTATAGCCCCTGGAAGTCGAAAACTGCACGACTTTGCCCTCGAATATCTCGACAACGGAGAAAGGAGAATTTCAGGGCACTTTCTCCCAAGAAATATATGGGAATTATCTGTAATTTAGCACAGTTTCAGAACGATTCGTGAAAGTCACCTTTTAAGAATAACTTCCACTGCAGGCCCATATATAAAAGTTTGCTCCTTTATTACTCTGCACATGGACAATTATTTGCGCTGTTATTTGCCCCAGGCATGTACCTATGTAATTACCGTTTACAGTGTAAAGATGGATGTTATCGGTCGCTGAACGTCGGAGCAGTAGGCGTTTAATGCATTTTCCCATAGGGTCCAATGCAAAATTGACACCTCATTTTCTCCATTCTCAAGAGCTTTGAGTCTCTGCAAAACATATACATGTGTAGACACAAATAAGTGAAATAGAATGAAGGCTATTTCAGCTTTAGCTTTTATTCCGTTTGGGAGCTAAAGTCGCACAAACTTTTGTTTACAAAAATTTCGATGGCCTATAGTTCGCAAGTTATGCAATCAGTTGACATAAGATTGTGCATGCATGTAGACATGTTAATGACCTTTATATATGCCAAGTTTCAGATGGCTACCTACTCAAACAAGCAAGCAGTAGCGGTTTGAAATTTTCACAATTTGGGCTACACGTTCGGGACGATTCGTGACCTTAGGTGACTTGCACAATTCGGGCTGAAACTAGTGCCAAATGAGAGGGTTGGGATAAACATTCAATTGACCATATGTGCCAAAAATTCTCGTTCTTTAGTTTTCGAGTTATAGCCCCTGGAAGTCGAAAACTGCACGACTTTGCCCTCGAATATCTCGACAACGGAGAAAGGAGAATTTCAGGGCACTTTCTCCCAAGAAATATATGGGAATTATCTGTAATTTAGCACAGTTTCAGAACGATTCGTGAAAGTCACCTTTTAAGAATAACTTCCACTGCAGGCCCATATATAAAAGTTTGCTCCTTTATTACTCTGCACATGGACAATTATTTGCGCTGTTATTTGCCCCAGGCATGTACCTATGTAATTACCGTTTACAGTGTAAAGGTGGATGTTATCGGTCGCTGAACGTCGGAGCAGTAGGCGTTTAATGCATTTTCCCATAGGGTCCAATGCAAAATTGACACCTCATTTTCTCCATTCTCAAGAGCTTTGAGTCTCTGCAAAACATATACATGTGTAGACACAAATAAGTGAAATAGAATGAAGGCTATTTCAGCTTTAGCTTTTATTCCGTTTGGGAGCTAAAGTCGCACAAACTTTTGTTTACAAAAATTTCGATGGCCTATAGTTCGCAAGTTATGCAATCAGTTGACATAAGATTGTGCATGCATGTAGACATGTTAATGACCTTTATATATGCCAAGTTTCAGATGGCTACCTACTCAAACAAGCAAGCAGTAGCGGTTTGAAATTTTCACAATTTGGGCTACACGTTCGGGACGATTCGTGACCTTAGGTGACTTGCACAATTCGGGCTGAAACTAGTGCCAAATGAGAGGGTTGGGATAAACATTCAATTGACCATATGTGCCAAAAATTCTCGTTCTTTAGTTTTCGAGTTATAGCCCCTGGAAGTCGAAAACTGCACGACTTTGCCCTCGAATATCTCGACAACGGAGAAAGGAGAATTTCAGGGCACTTTCTCCCAAGAAATATATGGGAATTATCTGTAATTTAGCACAGTTTCAGAACGATTCGTGAAAGTCACCTTTTAAGAATAACTTCCACTGCAGGCCCATATATAAAAGTTTGCTCCTTTATTACTCTGCACATGGACAATTATTTGCGCTGTTATTTGCCCCAGGCATGTACCTATGTAATTACCGTTTACAGTGTAAAGATGGATGTTATCGGTCGCTGAACGTCGGAGCAGTAGGCGTTTAATGCATTTTCCCATAGGGTCCAATGCAAAATTGACACCTCATTTTCTCCATTCTCAAGAGCTTTGAGTCTCTGCAAAACATATACATGTGTAGACACAAATAAGTGAAATAGAATGAAGGCTATTTCAGCTTTAGCTTTTATTCCGTTTGGGAGCTAAAGTCGCACAAACTTTTGTTTACAAAAATTTCGATGGCCTATAGTTCGCAAGTTATGCAATCAGTTGACATAAGATTGTGCATGCATGTAGACATGTTAATGACCTTTATATATGCCAAGTTTCAGATGGCTACCTACTCAAACAAGCAAGCAGTAGCGGTTTGAAATTTTCACAATTTGGGCTACACGTTCGGGACGATTCGTGACCTTAGGTGACTTGCACAATTCGGGCTGAAACTAGTGCCAAATGAGAGGGTTGGGATAAACATTCAATTGACCATATGTGCCAAAAATTCTCGTTCTTTAGTTTTCGAGTTATAGCCCCTGGAAGTCGAAAACTGCACGACTTTGCCCTCGAATATCTCGACAACGGAGAAAGGAGAATTTCAGGGCACTTTCTCCCAAGAAATATATGGGAATTATCTGTAATTTAGCACAGTTTCAGAACGATTCGTGAAAGTCACCTTTTAAGAATAACTTCCACTGCAGGCCCATATATAAAAGTTTGCTCCTTTATTACTCTGCACATGGACAATTATTTGCGCTGTTATTTGCCCCAGGCATGTACCTATGTAATTACCGTTTACAGTGTAAAGGTGGATGTTATCAGTCGCTGAACGTCGGAGCAGTAGGCGTTTAATGCATTTTCCCATAGGGTCCAATGCAAAATTGACACCTCATTTTCTCCATTCTCAAGAGCTTTGAGTCTCTGCAAAACATATACATGTGTAGACACAAATAAGTGAAATAGAATGAAGGCTATTTCAGCTTTAGCTTTTATTCCGTTTGGGAGCTAAAGTCGCACAAACTTTTGTTTACAAAAAATTTCGATGGCCTATAGTTCGCAAGTTATGCAATCAGTTGACATAAGATTGTGCATGCATGTAGACATGTAAATGACCTTTATATATGCCAAGTTTCAGATGGCTACATACTCAAACAAGCAAGCAGTAGCGGTTTGAAATTTTCACAATTTGGGCTACACGTTCGGGACGATTCGTGACCTTAGGTGACTTGCACAATTCGGGCTGAAACTAGTGCCAAATGAGAGGGTTGGGATAAACATTCAATTGACCATATGTGCCAAAAATTCTCGTTCTTTAGTTTTCGAGTTATAGCCCCTGGAAGTCGAAAACTGCACGACTTTGCCCTCGAATATCTCGACAACGGAGAAAGGAGAATTTCAGGGCACTTTCTCCCAAGAAATATATGGGAATTATCTGTAGTTTAGCACAGTTTCAGAACGATTCGTGAAAGTCACCTTTTAAGAATAACTTCCACTGCAGGCCCATATATAAAAGTTTGCTCCTTTATTACTCTGCACATGGACAATTATTTGCGCTGTTATTTGCCCCAGGCATGTACCTATGTAATTACCGTTTACAGTGTAAAGATGGATGTTATCGGTCGCTGAACGTCGGAGCAGTAGGCGTTTAATGCATTTTCCCATAGGGTCCAATGCAAAATTGACACCTCATTTTCTCCATTCTCAAGAGCTTTGAGTCTCTGCAAAACATATACATGTGTAGACACAAATAAGTGAAATAGAATGAAGGCTATTTCAGCTTTAGCTTTTATTACGTTTGGGAGCTAAAGTCGCACAAACTTTTGTTTACAAAAATTTCGATGGCCTATAGTTCGCAAGTTATGCAATCAGTTGACATAAGATTGTGCATGCATGTAGACATGTTAATGACCTTTATATATGCCAAGTTTCAGATGGCTACCTACTCAAACAAGCAAGCAGTAGCGGTTTGAAATTTTCACAATTTGGGCTACACGTTCGGGACGATTCGTGACCTTAGGTGACTTGCACAATTCGGGCTGAAACTAGTGCCAAATGAGAGGGTTGGGATAAACATTCAATTGACCATATGTGCCAAAAATTCTCGTTCTTTAGTTTTCGAGTTATAGCCCCTGGAAGTCGAAAACTGCACGACTTTGCCCTCGAATATCTCGACAACGGAGAAAGGAGAATTTCAGGGCACTTTCTCCCAAGAAATATATGGGAATTATCTGTAATTTAGCACAGTTTCAGAACGATTCGTGAAAGTCACCTTTTAAGAATAACTTCCACTGCAGGCCCATATATAAAAGTTTGCTCCTTTATTACTCTGCACATGGACAATTATTTGCGCTGTTATTTGCCCCAGGCATGTACCTATGTAATTACCGTTTACAGTGTAAAGATGGATGTTATCGGTCGCTGAACGTCGGAGCAGTAGGCGTTTAATGCATTTTCCCATAGGGTCCAATGCAAAATTGACACCTCATTTTCTCCATTCTCAAGAGCTTTGAGTCTCTGCAAAACATATACATGTGTAGACACAAATAAGTGAAATAGAATGAAGGCTATTTCAGCTTTAGCTTTTATTCCGTTTGGGAGCTAAAGTCGCACAAACTTTTGTTTACAAAAATTTCGATGGCCTATAGTTCGCAAGTTATGCAATCAGTTGACATAAGATTGTGCATGCATGTAGACATGTTAATGACCTTTATATATGCCAAGTTTCAGATGGCTACCTACTCAAACAAGCAAGCAGTAGCGGTTTGAAATTTTCACAATTTGGGCTACACGTTCGGGACGATTCGTGACCTTAGGTGACTTGCACAATTCGGGCTGAAACTAGTGCCAAATGAGAGGGTTGGGATAAACATTCAATTGGCCATATGTGCCAAAAATTCTCGTTCTTTAGTTTTCGAGTTATAGCCCCTGGAAGTCGAAAACTGCACGACTTTGCCCTCGAATATCTCGACAACGGAGAAAGGAGAATTTCAGGGCACTTTCTCCCAAGAAATATATGGGAATTATCTGTAATTTAGCACAGTTTCAGAACGATTCGTGAAAGTCACCTTTTAAGAATAACTTCCACTGCAGGCCCATATATAAAAGTTTGCTCCTTTATTACTCTGCACATGGACAATTATTTGCGCTGTTATTTGCCCCAGGCATGTACCTATGTAATTACCGTTTACAGTGTAAAGATGGATGTTATCGGTCGCTGAACGTCGGAGCAGTAGGCGTTTAATGCATTTTCCCATAGGGTCCAATGCAAAATTGACACCTCATTTTCTCCATTCTCAAGAGCTTTGAGTCTCTGCAAAACATATACATGTGTAGACACAAATAAGTGAAATAGAATGAAGGCTATTTCAGCTTTAGCTTTTATTCCGTTTGGGAGCTAAAGTCGCACAAACTTTTGTTTACAAAAATTTCGATGGCCTATAGTTCGCAAGTTATGCAATCAGTTGACATAAGATTGTGCATGCATGTAGACATGTTAATGACCTTTATATATGCCAAGTTTCAGATGGCTACCTACTCAAACAAGCAAGCAGTAGCGGTTTGAAATTTTCACAATTTGGGCTACACGTTCGGGACGATTCGTGACCTTAGGTGACTTGCACAATTCGGGCTGAAACTAGTGCCAAATGAGAGGGTTGGGATAAACATTCAATTGACCATATGTGCCAAAAATTCTCGTTCTTTAGTTTTCGAGTTATAGCCCCTGGAAGTCGAAAACTGCACGACTTTGCCCTCGAATATCTCGACAACGGAGAAAGGAGAATTTCAGGGCATTTTCTCCCAAGAAATATATGGGAATTATCTGTAGTTTAGCACAGTTTCAGAACGATTCCTGAAAGTCACCTTTTAAGAATAACTTCCACTGCAGGCCCATATATAAAAGTTTGCTCCTTTATTACTCTGCACATGGACAATTATTTGCGCTGTTATTTGCCCCAGGCATGTACCTATGTAATTACCGTTTACAGTGTAAAGATGGATGTTATCGGTCGCTGAACGTCGGAGCAGTAGGCGTTTAATGCATTTTCCCATAGGGTCCAATGCAAAATTGACACCTCATTTTCTCCATTCTCAAGAGCTTTGAGTCTCTGCAAAACATATACATGTGTAGACACAAATAAGTGAAATAGAATGAAGGCTATTTCAGCTTTAGCTTTTATTCCGTTTGGGAGCTAAAGTCGCACAAACTTTTGTTTACAAAAATTTCGATGGCCTATAGTTCGCAAGTTATGCAATCAGTTGACATAAGATTGTGCATGCATGTAGACATGTTAATGACCTTTATATATGCCAAGTTTCAGATGGCTACCTACTCAAACAAACAAGCAGTAGCGGTTTGAAATTTTCACAATTTGGGCTACACTTTCGGGACGATTCGTGACCTTAGGTGACTTGCACAATTCGGGCTGAAACTAGTGCCAAATGAGAGGGTTGGGATAAACATTCAATTGACCATATGTGCCAAAAATTCTCGTTCTTTAGTTTTCGAGTTATAGCCCCTGGAAGTCGAAAACTGCACGACTTTGCCCTCGAATATCTCGACAACGGAGAAAGGAGAATTTCAGGGCACTTTCTCCCAAGAAATATATGGGAATTATCTGTAATTTAGCACAGTTTCAGAACGATTCGTGAAAGTCACCTTCTAAGAATAACTTCCACTGCAGGCCCATATATAAAAGTTTGCTCCTTTATTACTCTGCACATGGACAATTATTTGCGCTGTTATTTGCCCCAGGCATGTACCTATGTAATTACCGTTTACAGTGTAAAGATGGATGTTATCGGTCGCTGAACGTCGGAGCAGTAGGCGTTTAATGCATTTTCCCATAGGGTCCAATGCAAAATTGACACCTCATTTTCTCCATTCTCAAGAGCTTTGAGTCTCTGCAAAACATATACATGTGTAGACACAAATAAGTGAAATAGAATGAAGGCTATTTCAGCTTTAGCTTTTATTCCGTTTGGGAGCTAAAGTCGCACAAACTTTTGTTTACAAAAATTTCGATGGCCTATAGTTCGCAAGTTATGCAATCAGTTGACATAAGATTGTGCATGCATGTAGACATGTTAATGACCTTTATATATGCCAAGTTTCAGATGGCTACCTACTCAAACAAGCAAGCAGTAGCGGTTTGAAATTTTCACAATTTGGGCTACACGTTCGGGACGATTCGTGACCTTAGGTGACTTGCACAATTTGGGCTGAAAGTAGTGCCAAATGAGAGGGTTGGGATAAACATTCAATTGACCATATGTGCCAAAAATTCTCGTTCTTTAGTTTTCGAGTTATAGCCCCTGGAAGTCGAAAACTGCACGACTTTGCCCTCGAATATCTCGACAACGGAGAAAGGAGAATTTCAGGGCACTTTCTCCCAAGAAATATATGGGAATTATCTGTAATTTAGCACAGTTTCAGAACGATTCGTGAAAGTCACCTTTTAAGAATAACTTCCACTGCAGGCCCATATATAAAAGTTTGCTCCTTTATTACTCTGCACATGGACAATTATTTGCGCTGTTATTTGCCCCAGGCATGTACCTATGTAATTACCGTTTACAGTGTAAAAATGGATGTTATCGGTCGCTGAACGTCGGAGCAGTAGGCGTTTAATGCATTTTCCCATAGGGTCCAATGCAAAATTGACACCTCATTTTCTCCATTCTCAAGAGCTTTGAGTCTCTGCAAAACATATACATGTGTAGACACAAATAAGTGAAATAGAATGAAGGCTATTTCAGCTTTAGCTTTTATTCCGTTTGGGAGCTAAAGTCGCACAAACTTTTGTTTACAAAAATTTCGATGGCCTATAGTTCGCAAGTTATGCAATCAGTTGACATAAGATTGTGCATGCATGTAGACATGTTAATGACCTTTATATATGCCAAGTTTCAGATGGCTACCTACTCAAACAAGCAAGCAGAAGCGGTTTGAAATTTTCACAATTTGGGCTACACGTTCGGGACGATTCGTGACCTTAGGTGACTTGCACAATTCGGGCTGAAACTAGTGCCAAATGAGAGGGTTGGGATAAACATTTAATTGACCATATGTGCCAAAAATTCTCGTTCTTTAGTTTTCGAGTTATAGCCCCTGGAAGTCGAAAACTGCACGACTTTGCCCTCGAATATCTCGACAACGGATTAAGGAGAATTTCAGGGCACTTTCTCCCAAGAAATATATGGGAATTATCTGTAATTTAGCACAGTTTCAGAACGATTCGTGAAAGTCACCTTTTAAGAATAACTTCCACTGCAGGCCCATATATAAAAGTTTGCTCCTTTATTACTCTGCACATGGACAATTATTTGCGCTGTTATTTGCCCCAGGCATGTACCTATGTAATTACCGTTTACAGTGTAAAGATGGATGTTATCGGTCGCTGAACGTCGGAGCAGTAGGCGTTTAATGCATTTTCCCATAGGGTCCAATGCAAAATTGACACCTCATTTTCTCCATTCTCAAGAGCTTTGAGTCTCTGCAAAACATATACATGTGTAGACACAAATAGGTGAAATAGAATGAAGGCTATTTCAGCTTTAGCTTTTATTCCGTTTGGGAGCTAAAGTCGCACAAACTTTTGTTTACAAAAACTTCGATGGCCTATAGTTCGCAAGTTATGCAATCAGTTGACATAAGATTGTGCATGCATGTAGACATGTTAATGACCTTTATATATGCCAAGTTTCAGATGGCTACCTACTCAAACAAGCAAGCAGTAGCGGTTTGAAATTTTCACAATTTGGGCTACACGTTCGGGACGATTCGTGACCTTAGGTGACTTGCACAATTCGGGCTGAAACTAGTGCCAAATGAGAGGGTTGGGATAAACATTCAATTGACCATATGTGCCAAAAATTCTCGTTCTTTAGTTTTCGAGTTATAGCCCCTGGAAGTCGAAAACTGCACGACTTTGCCCTCGAATATCTCGACAACGGAGAAAGGAGAATTTCAGGGCACTTTCTCCCAAGAAATATATGGGAATTATCTGTAATTTAGCACAGTTTCAGAACGATTCGTGAAAGTCACCTTTTAAGAATAACTTCCACTGCAGGCCCATATATAAAAGTTTGCTCCTTTATTACTCTGCACATGGACAATTATTTGCGCTGTTATTTGCCCCAGGCATGTACCTATGTAATTACCGTTTACAGTGTAAAGATGGATGTTATCGGTCGCTGAACGTCGGAGCAGTAGGCGTTTAATGCATTTTCCCATAGGGTCCAATGCAAAATTGACACCTCATTTTCTCCATTCTCAAGAGCTTTGAGTCTCTGCAAAACATATACATGTGTAGACACAAATAAGTGAAATAGAATGAAGGCTATTTCAGCTTTAGCTTTTATTCCGTTTCTGAGCTAAAGTCGCACAAACTTTTGTTTACAAAAATTTCGATGGCCTATAGTTCGCAAGTTATGCAATCAGTTGACATAAGATTGTGCATGCATGTAGACATGTTAATGACCTTTATATATGCCAAGTTTCAGATGGCTACCTACTCAAACAAGCAAGCAGTAGCGGTTTGAAATTTTCACAATTTGGGCTACACGTTCGGGACGATTCGTGACCTTAGGTGACTTGCACAATTCGGGCTGAAACTAGTGCCAAATGAGAGGGTTGGGATAAACATTCAATTGACCATATGTGCCAAAAATTCTCGTTCTTTAGTTTTCGAGTTATAGCCCCTGGAAGTCGAAAACTGCACGACTTTGCCCTCGAATATCTCGACAACGGAGAAAGGAGAATTTCAGGGCACTTTCTCCTAAGAAATATATGGGAATTATCTGTAATTTAGCACAGTTTCAGAACGATTCGTGAAAGTCACCTTTTAAGAATAACTTCCACTGCAGGCCCATATATAAAAGTTTGCTCCTTTATTACTCTGCACATGGACAATTATTTGCGCTGTTATTTGCCCCAGGCATGTACCTATGTAATTACCGTTTACAGTGTAAAGATGGATGTTATCGGTTGCTGAACGTCGGAGCAGTAGGCGTTTAATGCATTTTCCCATAGGGTCCAATGCAAAATTGACACCTCATTTTCTCCATTCTCAAGAGCTTTGAGTCTCTGCAAAACATATACATGTGTAGACACAAATAAGTGAAATAGAATGAAGGCTATTTCAGCTTTAGCTTTTATTCCGTTTGGGAGCTAAAGTCGCACAAACTTTTGTTTACAAAAATTTCGATGGCCTATAGTTCGCAAGTTATGCAATCAGTTGACATAAGATTGTGCATGCATGTAGACATGTTAATGACCTTTATATATGCCAAGTTTCAGATGGCTACCTACTCAAACAAGCAAGCAGTAGCGGTTTGAAATTTTCACAATTTGGGCTACACGTTCGGGACGATTCGTGACCTTAGGTGACTTGCACAATTCGGGCTGAAACTAGTGCCAAATGAGAGGGTTGGGATAAACATTCAATTGACCATATGTGCCAAAAATTCTCGTTCTTTAGTTTTCGAGTTATAGCCCCTGGAAGTCGAAAACTGCACGACTTTGCCCTCGAATATCTCGACAACGGAGAAAGGAGAATTTCAGGGCACTTTCTCCCAAGAAATATATGGGAATTATCTGTAATTTAGCACAGTTTCAGAACGATTCGTGAAAGTCACCTTTTAAGAATAACTTCCACTGCAGGCCCATATATAAAAGTTTGCTCCTTTATTACTCTGCACATGGACAATTATTTGCGCTGTTATTTGCCCCAGGCATGTACCTATGTAATTACCGTTTACAGTGTAAAGATGGATGTTATCGGTCGCTGAACGTCGGAGCAGTAGGCGTTTAATGCATTTTCCCATAGGGTCCAATGCAAAATTGACACCTCATTTTCTCCATTCTCAAGAGCTTTGAGTCTCTGCAAAACATATACATGTGTAGACACAAATAAGTGAAATAGAATGAAGGCTATTTCAGCTTTAGCTTTTATTCAGTTTGGGAGCTAAAGTCGCACAAACTTTTGTTTACAAAAATTTCGATGGCCTATAGTTCGCAAGTTATGCAATCAGTTGACATAAGATTGTGCATGCATGTAGACATGTTAATGACCTTTATATATGCCAAGTTTCAGATGGCTACCTACTCAAACAAGCAAGCAGTAGCGGTTTGAAATTTTCACAATTTGGGCTACACGTTCGGGACGATTCGTGACCTTAGGTGACTTGCACAATTCGGGCTGAAACTAGTGCCAAATGAGAGGGTTGGGATAAACATTCAATTGACCATATGTGCCAAAAATTCTCGTTCTTTAGTTTTCGAGTTATAGCCCCTGGAAGTCGAAAACTGCACGACCTTTGCCCTCGAATATCTCGACAACGGAGAAAGGAGAATTTTAGGGCACTTTCTCCCAAGAAATATATGGGAATTATCTGTAATTTAGCACAGTTTCAGAACGATTCGTGAAAGTCACCTTTTAAGAATAACTTCCACTGCAGGCCCATATATAAAAGTTTGCTCCTTTATCACTCTGCACATGGACAATTATTTGCGCTGTTATTTGCCCCAGGCATGTACCTATGTAATTACCGTTTACAGTGTAAAGATGGATGTTATCGGTCGCTGAACGTCGGAGCAGTAGGCGTTTAATGCATTTTCCCATAGGGTCCAATGCAAAATTGACACCTCATTTTCTCCATTCTCAAGAGCTTTGAGTCTCTGCAAAACATATACCTGTGTAGACACAAATAAGTGAAATAGAATGAAGGCTATTTCAGCTTTAGCTTTTATTCCGTTTGGGAGCTAAAGTCGCACAAACTTTTGTTTACAAAAATTTCGATGGCCTATAGTTCGCAAGTTATGCAATCAGTTGACATAAGATTGTGCATGCATGTAGACATGTTAATGACCTTTATATATGCCAAGTTTCAGATGGCTACCTACTCAAACAAGCAAGCAGTAGCGGTTTGAAATTTTCACAATTTGGGCTACACGTTCGGGACGATTCGTGACCTTAGGTGACTTGCACAATTCGGGCTGAAACTAGTGCCAAATGAGAGGGTTGGGATAAACATTCAATTGACCATATGTGCCAAAAATTCTCGTTCTTTAGTTTTCGAGTTATAGCCCCTGGAAGTCGAAAACTGCACGACTTTGCCCTCGAATATCTCGACAACAGAGAAAGGAGAATTTCAGGGCACTTTCTCCCAAGAAATATATGGGAATTATCTGTAATTTAGCACAGTTTCAGAACGATTCGTGAAAGTCACCTTTTAAGAATAACTTCCACTGCAGGCCCATATATAAAAGTTTGCTCCTTTATTACTCTGCACGTGGACAATTATTTGCGCTGTTATTTGCCCCAGGCATGTACCTATGTAATTACCGTTTACAGTGTAAAGATGGATGTTATCGGTCGCTGAACGTCGGAGCAGTAGGCGTTTAATGCATTTTCCCATAGGGTCCAATGCAAAATTGACACCTCATTTTCTCCATTCTCAAGAGCTTTGAGTCTCTGCAAAACATATACATGTGTAGACACAAATAAGTGAAATAGAATGAAGGCTATTTCAGCTTTAGCTTTTATTCCGTTTGGGAGCTAAAGTCGCACAAACTTTTGTTTACAAAAATTTCGATGGCCTATAGTTCGCAAGTTATGCAATCAGTTGACATAAGATTGTGCATGCATGTAGACATGTTAATGACCTTTATATATGCCAAGTTTCAGATGGCTACCTACTCAAACAAGCAAGCAGTAGCGGTTTGAAATTTTCACAATTTGGGCTACACGTTCGGGACGATTCGTGACCTTAGGTGACTTGCACAATTCGGACTGAAACTAGTGCCAAATGAGAGGGTTGGGATAAACATTCAATTGACCATAAGTGCCAAAAATTCTCGTTCTTTAGTTTTCGAGTTATAGCCCCTGGAAGTCGAAAACTGCACGACTTTGCCCTCGAATATCTCGACAACGGAGAAAGGAGAATTTCAGGGCACTTTCTCCCAAGAAATATATGGGAATTATCTGTAATTTAGCACAGTTTCAGAACGATTCGTGAAAGTCACCTTTTAAGAATAACTTCCACTGCAGGCCCATATATAAAAGTTTGCTCCTTTATTACTCTGCACATGGACAATTATTTGCGCTGTTATTTGCCCCAGGCATGTACCTATGTAATTACCGTTTACAGTGTAAAGATGGATGTTATCGGTCGCTGAACGTCGGAGCAGTAGGCGTTTAATGCATTTTCCCATAGGGTCCAATGCAAAATTGACACCTCATTTTCTCCATTCTCAAGAGCTTTGAGTCTCTGCAAAACATATACATGTGTAGACACAAATAAGTGAAATAGAATGAAGGCTATTTCAGCTTTAGCTTTTATTCCGTTTGGGAGCTAAAGTCGCACAAACTTTTGTTTACAAAAATTTCGATGGCCTATAGTTCGCAAGTTATGCAATCAGTTGACATAAGATTGTGCATGCATGTAGACATGTTAATGACCTTTATATATGCCAAGTTTCAGATGGCTACCTACTCAAACAAGCAAGCAGTAGCGGTTTGAAATTTTCACAATTTGGGCTACACGTTCGGGACGATTCGTGACCTTAGGTGACTTGCACAATTCGGGCTGAAACTAGTGCCAAATGAGAGGGTTGGGATAAACATTCAATTGACCATATGTGCCAAAAATTCTCGTTCTTTAGTTTTCGAGTTATAGCCCCTGGAAGTCGAAAACTGCACGACTTTGCCCTCGAATATCTCGACAACGGAGAAAGGAGAATTTCAGGGCACTTTCTCCCAAGAAATATATGGGAATTATCTGTAATTTAGCACAGTTTCAGAACGATTCGTGAAAGTCACCTTTTAAGAATAACTTCCACTGCAGGCCCATATATAAAAGTTTGCTCCTTTATTACTCTGCACATGGACAATTATTTGCGCTGTTATTTGCCCCAGGCATGTACCTATGTAATTACCGTTTACAGTGTAAAGATGGATGTTATCGGTCGCTGAACGTCGGAGCAGTAGGCGTTTAATGCATTTTCCCATAGGGTCCAATGCAAAATTGACACCTCATTTTCTCCATTCTCAAGAGCTTTGAGTCTCTGCAAAACATATACATGTGTAGACACAAATAAGTGAAATAGAATGAAGGCTATTTCAGCTTTAGCTTTTATTCAGTTTGGGAGCTAAAGTCGCACAAACTTTTGTTTACAAAAATTTCGATGGCCTATAGTTCGCAAGTTATGCAATCAGTTGACATAAGATTGTGCATGCATGTAGACATATTAATGACCTTTATATATGCCAAGTTTCAGATGGCTACCTACTCAAACAAGCAAGCAGTAGCGGTTTGAAATTTTCACAATTTGGGCTACACGTTCGGGACGATTCGTGACCTTAGGTGACTTGCACAATTCGGGCTGAAACTAGTGCCAAATGAGAGGGTTGGGATAAACATTCAATTGACCATATGTGCCAAAAATTTTCGTTCTTTAGTTTTCGAGTTATAGCCCCTGGAAGTCGAAAACTGCACGACTTTGCCCTCGAATATCTCGACAACGGAGAAAGGAGAATTTCAGGGCACTTTCTCCCAAGAAATATATGGGAATTATCTGTAATTTAGCACAGTTTCAGAACGATTCGTGAAAGTCACCTTTTAAGAATAACTTCCACTGCAGGCCCATATATAAAAGTTTGCTCCTTTATTACTCTGCACATGGACAATTATTTGCGCTGTTATTTGCCCCAGGCATGTACCTATGTAATTACCGTTTACAGTGTAAAGATGGATGTTATCGGTCGCTGAACGTCGGAGCAGTAGGCGTTTAATGCATTTTCCCATAGGGTCCAATGCAAAATTGACACCTCATTTTCTCCATTCTCAAGAGCTTTGAGTCTCTGCAAAACATATACATGTGTAGACACAAATAAGTGAAATAGAATGAAGGCTATTTCAGCTTTAGCTTTTATTCCGTTTGGGAGCTAAAGTCGCACAAACTTTTGTTTACGAAAATTTCGATGGCCTATAGTTCGCAAGTTATGCAATCAGTTGACATAAGATTGTGCATGCATGTAGACATGTTAATGACCTTTATATATGCCAAGTTTCAGATGGCTACCTACTCAAACAAGCAAGCAGTAGCGGTTTGAAATTTTCACAATTTGGGCTACACGTTCGGGACGATTCGTGACCTTAGGTGACTTGCACAATTCGGGCTGAAACTAGTGCCAAATGAGAGGGTTGGTATAAACATTCAATTGACTATATGTGCCAAAAATTCTCGTTCTTTAGTTTTCGAGTTATAGCCCCTGGAAGTCGAAAACTGCACGACTTTGCCCTCGAATATCTCGACAACGGAGAAAGGAGAATTTCAGGGCACTTTCTCCCAAGAAATATATGGGAATTATCTGTAATTTAGCACAGTTTCAGAACGATTCGTGAAAGTCACCTTTTAAGAATAACTTCCACTGCAGGCCCATATAAAAAAGTTTGCTCCTTTATTACTCTGCACATGGACAATTATTTGCGCTGTTATTTGCCCCAGGCATGTACCTATATAATTACCGTTTACAGTGTAAAGATGGATGTTATCGGTCGCTGAACGTCGGAGCAGTAGGCGTTTAATGCATTTTCCCATAGGGTCCAATGCAAAATTGACACCTCATTTTCTCCATTCTCAAGAGCTATGAGTCTCTGCAAAACATATACATGTGTAGACACAAATAAGTGAAATAGAATGAAGGCTATTTCAGCTTTAGCTTTTATTCCGTTTGGGAGCTAAAGTCGCACAAACTTTTGTTTACAAAAATTTCGATGGCCTATAGTTCGCAAGTTATGCAATCAGTTGACATAAGATTGTGCATGCATGTAGACATGTTAATGACCTTTATATATGCCAAGTTTCAGATGGCTACCTACTCAAACAAGCAAGCAGTAGCGGTTTGAAATTTTCACAATTTGGGCTACACATTCGGGACGATTCGTGACCTTAGGTGACTTGCACAATTCGGGCTGAAACTAGTGCCAAATGAGAGGGTTGGGATAAACATTCAATTGACCATATGTGCCAAAAATTCTCGTTCTTTAGTTTTCGAGTTATAGCCCCTGGAAGTCGAAAACTGCACGACTTTGCCCTCGAATATCTCGACAACGGAGAAAGGAGAATTTCATGGCACTTTCTCCCAAGAAATATATGGGAATTATCTGTAATTTAGCACAGTTTCAGAACGATTCGTGAAAGTCACCTTTTAAGAATAACTTCCACTGCAGGCCCATATAAAAAAGTTTGCTCCTTTATTACTCTGCACATGGACAATTATTTGCGCTGTTATTTGCCCCAGGCATGTACCTATGTAATTACCGTTTACAGTGTAAAGATGGATGTTATCGGTCGCTGAACGTCGGAGCAGTAGGCGTTTAATGCATTTTCCCATAGGGTCCAATGCAAAATTGACACCTCATTTTCTCCATTCTCAAGAGCTTTGAGTCTCTGCAAAACATATACATGTGTAGACACAAATAAGTGAAATAGAATGAAGGCTATTTCAGCTTTAGCTTTTATTCCGTTTGGGAGCTAAAGTCGCACAAACTTTTGTTTACAAAAATTTCGATGGCCTATAGTTCGCAAGTTATGCAATCAGTTGACATAAGATTGTGCATGCATGTAGACATGTTAATGACCTTTATATATGCCAAGTTTCAGATGGCTACCTACTCAAACAAGCAAGCAGTAGCGGTTTG
Organism: Ctena decussata; assembly: GCA_963989385.1. Classification (NCBI taxonomy): domain Eukaryota; kingdom Metazoa; phylum Mollusca; class Bivalvia; order Lucinida; family Lucinidae; genus Ctena; species Ctena decussata. Next base: position 53,485 of record CAXDIV010000239.1, on the reverse strand, counting down.
AAATTTTCACAATTTGGGCTACACGTTCGGGACGATTCGTGACCTTAGGTGACTTGCACAATTCGGGCTGAAACTAGTGCCAAATGAGAGGGTTGGGATAAACATTCAATTGACCATATGTGCCAAAAATTCTCGTTCTTTAGTTTTCGAGTTATAGCCCCTGGAAGTCGAAAACTGCACGACTTTGCCCTCGAATATCTCGACAACGGAGAAAGGAGAATTTCAGGGCACTTTCTCCCAAGAAATATATGGGAATTATCTGTAATTTAGCACAGTTTCAGAACGATTCGTGAAAGTCACCTTTTAAGAATAACTTCCACTGCAGGCCCATATATAAAAGTTTGCTCCTTTATTACTCTGCACATGGACAATTATTTGCGCTGTTATTTGCCCCAGGCATGTACCTATGTAATTACCGTTTACAGTGTAAAGATGGATGTTATCGGTCGCTGAACGTCGGAGCAGTAGGCGTTTAATGCATTTTCCCATAGGGTCCAATGCAAAATTGACACCTCATTTTCTCCATTCTCAAGAGCTTTGAGTCTCTGCAAAACATATACATGTGTAGACACAAATAAGTGAAATAGAATGAAGGCTATTTCAGCTTTAGCTTTTATTCCGTTTGGGAGCTAAAGTCGCACAATTTTTTGTTTACAAAAATTTCGATGGCCTATAGTTCGCAAGTTATGCAATCAGTTGACATAAGATTGTGCATGCATGTAGACATGTTAATGACCTTTATATATGCTAAGTTTCAGATGGCTACCTACTCAAACAAGCAAGCAGTAGCGGTTTGAAATTTTCACAATTTGGGCTACACGTTCGGGACGATTCCGTGACCTGAGGTGACTTGCACAATTCGGGCTGAAACTAGTGCCAAATGAGAGGGTTGGGATAAACATTCAATTGACCATATGTGCCAAAAATTCTCGTTCTTTAGTTTTCGAGTTATAGCCCCTGGAAGTCGAAAACTGCACGACTTTGCCCTCGAATATCTCGACAACGGAGAAAGGAGAATTTCAGGGCACTTTCTCCCAAGAAATATATGGGAATTATCTGTAATTTAGCACAGTTTCAGAACGATTCGTGAAAGTCACCTTTTAAGAATAACTTCCACTGCAGGCCCATATATAAAAGTTTGCTCCTTTATTACTCTGCACATGGACAATTATTTGCGCTGTTATTTGCCCCAGGCATGTACCTATGTATTTACCGTTTACAGTGTAAAGATGGATGTTATCGGTCGCTGAACGTCGGAGCAGTAGGCGTTTAATGCATTTTCCCATAGGGTCCAATGCAAAATTGACACCTCATTTTCTCCATTCTCAAGAGCTTTGAGTCTCTGCAAAACATATACATGTGTAGACACAAATAAGTGAAATAGAATGAAGGCTATTTCAGCTTTAGCTTTTATTCCGTTTGGGAGCTAAAGTCGCACAAACTTTTGTTTACAAAAATTTCGATGGCCTATAGTTCGCAAGTTATGCAATCAGTTGACATAAGATTGTGCATGCATGTAGACATGTTAATGACCTTTATATATGCCAAGTTTCAGATGGCTACCTACTCAAACAAGCAAGCAGTAGCGGTTTGAAATTTTCACAATTTGGGCTACACGTTCGGGACGATTCGTGACCTTAGGTGACTTGCACAATTCGGGCTGAAACTAGTGCCAAATGAGAGGGTTGGGATAAACATTCAATTGACCATATGTGCCAAAAATTCTCGTTCTTTAGTTTTCGAGTTATAGCCCCTGGAAGTCGAAAAGTGCACGACTTTGCCCTCGAATATCTCGACAACGGAGAAAGGAGAATTTCAGGGCACTTCCTCCCAAGAAATATATGGGAATTATCTGTAATTTAGCACAGTTTCAGAAGGATTCGTGAAAGTCACCTTTTAAGAATAACTTCCACTGCAGGCCCATATATAAAAGTTTGCTCCTTTATTACTCTGCACATGGACAATTATTTGCGCTGTTATTTGCCCCAGGCATGTACCTATGTAATTACCGTTTACAGTGTAAAGATGGATGTTATCGGTCGCTGAACGTCGGAGCAGTAGGCGTTTAATGCATTTTCCCATAGGGTCCAATGCAAAATTGACACCTCATTTTCTCCATTCTCAAGAGCTTTGAGTCTCTGCAAAACATATACATGTGTAGACACTAATAAGTGAAATAGAATGAAGGCTATTTCAGCTTTAGCTTTTATTCCGTTTGGGAGCTAAAGTCGCACAAACTTTTGTTTACAAAAATTTCGATGGCCTATAGTTCGCAAGTTATGCAATCAGTTGACATAAGATTGTGCATGCATGTAGACATGTTAATGACCTTTATATATGCCAAGTTTCAGATGGCTACCTACTCAAACAAGCAAGCAGTAGCGGTTTGAAATTTTCACAATTTGGCCTACACGTTCGGGACGATTCGTGACCTTAGGTGACTTGCACAATTCGGGCTGAAACTAGTGCCAAATGAGAGGGTTGGGATAAACATTCAATTGACCATATGTGCCAAAAATTCTCGTTCTTTAGTTTTCGAGTTATAGCCCCTGGAAGTCGAAAACTGCACGACTTTGCCCTCGAATATCTCGACAACGGAGAAAGAAGAATTTCAGGGCACTTTCTCCCAAGAAATATATGGGAATTATCTGTAATTTAGCACAGTTTCAGAACGATTCGTGAAAGTCACCTTTTAAGAATAACTTCCACTGCAGGCCCATATATAAAAGTTTGCTCCTTTATTACTCTGCACATGGACAATTATTTGCGCTGTTATTTGCCCCAGGCATGTACCTATGTAATTACCGTTTACAGTGTAAAGATGGATGTTATCGGTCGCTGAACGTCGGAGCAGTAGGCGTTTAATGCATTTTCCCATAGGGTCCAATGCAAAATTGACACCTCATTTTCTCCATTCTCAAGAGCTTTGAGTCTCTGCAAAACATATACATGTGTAGACACAAATAAGTGAAATAGAATGAAGGCTATTTCAGCTTTAGCTTTTATTCCGTTTGGGAGCTAAAGTCGCACAAACTTTTGTTTACAAAAATTTCGATGGCCTATAGTTCGCAAGTTATGCAATCAGTTGACATAAGATTGTGCATGCATGTAGACATGTTAATGACCTTTATATATGCCAAGTTTCAGATGGCTACCTACTCAAACAAGCAAGCAGTAGCGGTTTGAAATTTTCACAATTTGGGCTACACGTTCGGGACGATTCGTGACCTTAGGTGACTTGCACAATTCGGGCTGAAACTAGTGCCAAATGAGAGGGTTGGGATAAACATTCAATTGACCATATGTGCCAAAAATTCTCGTTCTTTAGTTTTCGAGTTATAGCCCCTGGAAGTCGAAAACTGCACGACTTTGCCCTCGAATATCTCGACAACGGAGAAAGGAGAATTTCAGGGCACTTTCTCCCAAGAAATATATGGGAATTATCTGTAATTTAGCACAGTTTCAGAACGATTCGTGAAAGTCACCTTTTAAGAATAACTTCCACTGCAGGCCCATATATAAAAGTTTGCTCCTTTATTACTCTGCACATGGACAATTATTTGCGCTGTTATTTGCCCCAGGCATGTACCTATGTAATTACCGTTTACAGTGTAAAGATGGATGTTATCGGTCGCTGAACGTCGGAGCAGTAGGCGTTTAATGCATTTTCCCATAGGGTCCAATGCAAAATTGACACCTCATTTTCTCCATTCTCAAGAGCTTTGAGTCTCTGCAAAACATATACATGTGTAGACACAAATAAGTGAAATAGAATGAAGGCTATTTCAGCTTTAGCTTTTATTCAGTTTGGGAGCTAAAGTCGCACAAACTTTTGTTTACAAAAATTTCGATGGCCTATAGTTCGCAAGTTATGCAATCAGTTGACATAAGATTGTGCATGCATGTAGACATATTAATGACCTTTATATATGCCAAGTTTCAGATGGCTACCTACTCAAACAAGCAAGCAGTAGCGGTTTGAAATTTTCACAATTTGGGCTACACGTTCGGGACGATTCGTGACCTTAGGTGACTTGCACAATTCGGGCTGAAACTAGTGCCAAATGAGAGGGTTGGGATAAACATTCAATTGACCATATGTGCCAAAAATTTTCGTTCTTTAGTTTTCGAGTTATAGCCCCTGGAAGTCGAAAACTGCACGACTTTGCCCTCGAATATCTCGACAACGGAGAAAGGAGAATTTCAGGGCACTTTCTCCCAAGAAATATATGGGAATTATCTGTAATTTAGCACAGTTTCAGAACGATTCGTGAAAGTCACCTTTTAAGAATAACTTCCACTGCAGGCCCATATATAAAAGTTTGCTCCTTTATTACTCTGCACATGGACAATTATTTGCGCTGTTATTTGCCCCAGGCATGTACCTATGTAATTACCGTTTACAGTGTAAAGATGGATGTTATCGGTCGCTGAACGTCGGAGCAGTAGGCGTTTAATGCATTTTCCCATAGGGTCCAATGCAAAATTGACACCTCATTTTCTCCATTCTCAAGAGCTTTGAGTCTCTGCAAAACATATACATGTGTAGACACAAATAAGTGAAATAGAATGAAGGCTATTTCAGCTTTAGCTTTTATTCCGTTTGGGAGCTAAAGTCGCACAAACTTTTGTTTACAAAAATTTCGATGGCCTATAGTTCGCAAGTTATGCAATCAGTTGACATAAGATTGTGCATGCATGTAGACATGTTAATGACCTTTATATATGCCAAGTTTCAGATGGCTACCTACTCAAACAAGCAAGCAGTAGCGGTTTGAAATTTTCACAATTTGGGCTACACGTTCGGGACGATTCGTGACCTTAGGTGACTTGCACAATTCGGGCTGAAACTAGTGCCAAATGAGAGGGTTGGTATAAACATTCAATTGACTATATGTGCCAAAAATTCTCGTTCTTTAGTTTTCGAGTTATAGCCCCTGGAAGTCGAAAACTGCACGACTTTGCCCTCGAATATCTCGACAACGGAGAAAGGAGAATTTCAGGGCACTTTCTCCCAAGAAATATATGGGAATTATCTGTAATTTAGCACAGTTTCAGAACGATTCGTGAAAGTCACCTTTTAAGAATAACTTCCACTGCAGGCCCATATATAAAAGTTTGCTCCTTTATTACTCTGCACATGGACAATTATTTGCGCTGTTATTTGCCCCAGGCATGTACCTATGTAATTACCGTTTACAGTGTAAAGATGGATGTTATCGGTCGCTGAACGTCGGAGCAGTAGGCGTTTAATGCATTTTCCCATAGGGTCCAATGCAAAATTGACACCTCATTTTCTCCATTCTCAAGAGCTTTGAGTCTCTGCAAAACATATACATGTGTAGACACAAATAAGTGAAATAGAATGAAGGCTATTTCAGCTTTAGCTTTTATTCCGTTTGGGAGCTAAAGTCGCACAATTTTTTGTTTACAAAAATTTCGATGGCCTATAGTTCGCAAGTTATGCAATCAGTTGACATAAGATTGTGCATGCATGTAGACATGTTAATGACCTTTATATATGCTAAGTTTCAGATGGCTACCTACTCAAACAAGCAAGCAGTAGCGGTTTGAAATTTTCACAATTTGGGCTACACGTTCGGGACGATTCCGTGACCTGAGGTGACTTGCACAATTCGGGCTGAAACTAGTGCCAAATGAGAGGGTTGGGATAAACATTCAATTGACCATATGTGCCAAAAATTCTCGTTCTTTAGTTTTCGAGTTATAGCCCCTGGAAGTCGAAAACTGCACGACTTTGCCCTCGAATATCTCGACAACGGAGAAAGGAGAATTTCAGGGCACTTTCTCCCAAGAAATATATGGGAATTATCTGTAATTTAGCACAGTTTCAGAACGATTCGTGAAAGTCACCTTTTAAGAATAACTTCCACTGCAGGCCCATATATAAAAGTTTGCTCCTTTATTACTCTGCACATGGACAATTATTTGCGCTGTTATTTGCCCCAGGCATGTACCTATGTATTTACCGTTTACAGTGTAAAGATGGATGTTATCGGTCGCTGAACGTCGGAGCAGTAGGCGTTTAATGCATTTTCCCATAGGGTCCAATGCAAAATTGACACCTCATTTTCTCCATTCTCAAGAGCTTTGAGTCTCTGCAAAACATATACATGTGTAGACACAAATAAGTGAAATAGAATGAAGGCTATTTCAGCTTTAGCTTTTATTCCGTTTGGGAGCTAAAGTCGCACAAACTTTTGTTTACAAAAATTTCGATGGCCTATAGTTCGCAAGTTATGCAATCAGTTGACATAAGATTGTGCATGCATGTAGACATGTTAATGACCTTTATATATGCCAAGTTTCAGATGGCTACCTACTCAAACAAGCAAGCAGTAGCGGTTTGAAATTTTCACAATTTGGGCTACACGTTCGGGACGATTCGTGACCTTAGGTGACTTGCACAATTCGGGCTGAAACTAGTGCCAAATGAGAGGGTTGGGATAAACATTCAATTGACCATATGTGCCAAAAATTCTCGTTCTTTAGTTTTCGAGTTATAGCCCCTGGAAGTCGAAAAGTGCACGACTTTGCCCTCGAATATCTCGACAACGGAGAAAGGAGAATTTCAGGGCACTTCCTCCCAAGAAATATATGGGAATTATCTGTAATTTAGCACAGTTTCAGAAGGATTCGTGAAAGTCACCTTTTAAGAATAACTTCCACTGCAGGCCCATATATAAAAGTTTGCTCCTTTATTACTCTGCACATGGACAATTATTTGCGCTGTTATTTGCCCCAGGCATGTACCTATGTAATTACCGTTTACAGTGTAAAGATGGATGTTATCGGTCGCTGAACGTCGGAGCAGTAGGCGTTTAATGCATTTTCCCATAGGGTCCAATGCAAAATTGACACCTCATTTTCTCCATTCTCAAGAGCTTTGAGTCTCTGCAAAACATATACATGTGTAGACACTAATAAGTGAAATAGAATGAAGGCTATTTCAGCTTTAGCTTTTATTCCGTTTGGGAGCTAAAGTCGCACAAACTTTTGTTTACAAAAATTTCGATGGCCTATAGTTCGCAAGTTATGCAATCAGTTGACATAAGATTGTGCATGCATGTAGACATGTTAATGACCTTTATATATGCCAAGTTTCAGATGGCTACCTACTCAAACAAGCAAGCAGTAGCGGTTTGAAATTTTCACAATTTGGCCTACACGTTCGGGACGATTCGTGACCTTAGGTGACTTGCACAATTCGGGCTGAAACTAGTGCCAAATGAGAGGGTTGGGATAAACATTCAATTGACCATATGTGCCAAAAATTCTCGTTCTTTAGTTTTCGAGTTATAGCCCCTGGAAGTCGAAAACTGCACGACTTTGCCCTCGAATATCTCGACAACGGAGAAAGAAGAATTTCAGGGCACTTTCTCCCAAGAAATATATGGGAATTATCTGTAATTTAGCACAGTTTCAGAACGATTCGTGAAAGTCACCTTTTAAGAATAACTTCCACTGCAGGCCCATATATAAAAGTTTGCTCCTTTATTACTCTGCACATGGACAATTATTTGCGCTGTTATTTGCCCCAGGCATGTACCTATGTAATTACCGTTTACAGTGTAAAGATGGATGTTATCGGTCGCTGAACGTCGGAGCAGTAGGCGTTTAATGCATTTTCCCATAGGGTCCAATGCAAAATTGACACCTCATTTTCTCCATTCTCAAGAGCTTTGAGTCTCTGCAAAACATATACATGTGTAGACACAAATAAGTGAAATAGAATGAAGGCTATTTCAGCTTTAGCTTTTATTCCGTTTGGGAGCTAAAGTCGCACAAACTTTTGTTTACAAAAATTTCGATGGCCTATAGTTCGCAAGTTATGCAATCAGTTGACATAAGATTGTGCATGCATGTAGACATGTTAATGACCTTTATATATGCCAAGTTTCAGATGGCTACCTACTCAAACAAGCAAGCAGTAGCGGTTTGAAATTTTCACAATTTGGGCTACACGTTCGGGACGATTCGTGACCTTAGGTGACTTGCACAATTCGGGCTGAAACTAGTGCCAAATGAGAGGGTTGGGATAAACATTCAATTGACCATATGTGCCAAAAATTCTCGTTCTTTAGTTTTCGAGTTATAGCCCCTGGAAGTCGAAAACTGCACGACTTTGCCCTCGAATATCTCGACAACGGAGAAAGGAGAATTTCAGGGCACTTTCTCCCAAGAAATATATGGGAATTATCTGTAATTTAGCACAGTTTCAGAACGATTCGTGAAAGTCACCTTTTAAGAATAACTTCCACTGCAGGCCCATATATAAAAGTTTGCTCCTTTATTACTCTGCACATGGACAATTATTTGCGCTGTTATTTGCCCCAGGCATGTACCTATGTAATTACCGTTTACAGTGTAAAGATGGATGTTATCGGTCGCTGAACGTCGGAGCAGTAGGCGTTTAATGCATTTTCCCATAGGGTCCAATGCAAAATTGACACCTCATTTTCTCCATTCTCAAGAGCTTTGAGTCTCTGCAAAACATATACATGTGTAGACACAAATAAGTGAAATAGAATGAAGGCTATTTCAGCTTTAGCTTTTATTCCGTTTGGGAGCTAAAGTCGCACAAACTTTTGTTTACAAAAATTTCGATGGCCTATAGTTCGCAAGTTATGCAATCAGTTGACATAAGATTGTGCATGCATGTAGACATGTTAATGACCTTTATATATGCCAAGTTTCAGATGGCTACCTACTCAAACAAGCAAGCAGTAGCGGTTTGAAATTTTCACAATTTGGCCTACACGTTCGGGACGATTCGTGACCTTAGGTGACTTGCACAATTCGGGCTGAAACTAGTGCCAAATGAGAGGGTTGGGATAAACATTCAATTGACCATATGTGCCAAAAATTCTCGTTCTTTAGTTTTCGAGTTATAGCCCCTGGAAGTCGAAAACTGCACGACTTTGCCCTCGAATATCTCGACAACGGAGAAAGGAGAATTTCAGGGCACTTTCTCCCAAGAAATATATGGGAATTATCTGTAATTTAGCACAGTTTCAGAACGATTCGTGAAAGTCACCTTTTAAGAATAACTTCCACTGCAGGCCCATATATAAAAGTTTGCTCCTTTATTACTCTGCACATGGACAATTATTTGCGCTGTTATTTGCCCCAGGCATGTACCTATGTAATTACCGTTTACAGTGTAAAGATGGATGTTATCGGTCGCTGAACGTCGGAGCAGTAGGCGTTTAATGCATTTTCCCATAGGGTCCAATGCAAAATTGACACCTCATTTTCTCCATTCTCAAGAGCTTTGAGTCTCTGCAAAACATATACATGTGTAGACACAAATAAGTGAAATAGAATGAAGGCTATTTCAGCTTTAGCTTTTATTCCGTTTGGGAGCTAAAGTCGCACAAACTTTTGTTTACAAAAATTTCGATGGCCTATAGTTCGCAAGTTATGCAATCAGTTGACATAAGATTGTGCATGCATGTAGACATGTTAATGACCTTTATATATGCCAAGTTTCAGATGGCTACCTACTCAAACAAGCAAGCAGTAGCGGTTTGAAATTTTCACAATTTGGGCTACACGTTCGGGACGATTCGTGACCTTAGGTGACTTGCACAATTCGGGCTGAAACTAGTGCCAAATGAGAGGGTTGGGATAAACATTCAATTGACCATATGTGCCAAAAATTCTCGTTCTTTAGTTTTCGAGTTATAGCCCCTGGAAGTCGAAAACTGCACGACTTTGCCCTCGAATATCTCGACAACGGAGAAAGGAGAATTTCAGGGCACTTTCTCCCAAGAAATATATGGGAATTATCTGTAATTTAGCACAGTTTCAGAACGATTCGTGAAAGTCACCTTTTAAGAATAACTTCCACTGCAGGCCCATATATAAAAGTTTGCTCCTTTATTACTCTGCACATGGACAATTATTTGCGCTGTTATTTGCCCCAGGCATGTACCTATGTAATTACCGTTTACAGTGTAAAGATGGATGTTATCGGTCGCTGAACGTCGGAGCAGTAGGCGTTTAATGCATTTTCCCATAGGGTCCAATGCAAAATTGACACCTCATTTTCTCCATTCTCAAGAGCTTTGAGTCTCTGCAAAACATATACATGTGTAGACACAAATAAGTGAAATAGAATGAAGGCTATTTCAGCTTTAGCTTTTATTCCGTTTGGGAGCTAAAGTCGCACAAACTTTTGTTTACAAAAATTTCGATGGCCTATAGTTCGCAAGTTATGCAATCAGTTGACATAAGATTGTGCATGCATGTAGACATGTTAATGACCTTTATATATGCCAAGTTTCAGATGGCTACCTACTCAAACAAGCAAGCAGTAGCGGTTTGAAATTTTCACAATTTGGGCTACATGTTCGGGACGATTCGTGACCTTAGGTGACTTGCACAATTCGGGCTGAAACTAGTGCCAAATGAGAGGGTTGGGATAAACATTCAATTGACCATATGTGCCAAAAATTCTCGTTCTTTAGTTTTCGAGTTATAGCCCCTGGAAGTCGAAAAGTGCACGACTTTGCCCTCGAATATCTCGACAACGGAGAAAGGAGAATTTCAGGGCACTTTCTCCCAAGAAATATATGGGAATTATCTGTAATTTAGCACAGTTTCAGAACGATTCGTGAAAGTCACCTTTTAAGAATAACTTCCACTGCAGGCCCATACATAAAAGTTTGCTCCTTTATTACTCTGCACATGGACAATTATTTGCGCTGTTATTTGCCCCAGGCATGTACCTATGTAATTACCGTTTACAGTGTAAAGATGGATGTTATCGGTCGCTGAACGTCGGAGCAGTAGGCGTTTAATGCATTTTCCCATAGGGTCCAATGCAAAATTGACACCTCATTTTCTCCATTCTCAAGAGCTTTGAGTCTCTGCAAAACATATACATGTGTAGACACAAATAAGTGAAATAGAATGAAGGCTATTTCAGCTTTAGCTTTTATTCCGTTTGGGAGCTAAAGTCGCACAAACTTTTGTTTACAAAAATTTCGATGGCCTATAGTTCGCAAGTTATGCAATCAGTTGACATAAGATTGTGCATGCATGTAGACATGTTAATGACCTTTATATATGCCAAGTTTCAGATGGCTACCTACTCAAACAAACAAGCAGTAGCGGTTTGAAATTTTCACAATTTGGGCTACACGTTCGAGTCGATTCGTGACCTTAGGTGACTTGCACAATTCGGGCTGAAACTAGTGCCAAATGAGAGGGTTGGGATAAACATTCAATTGACCATATGTGCCAAAAATTCTCGTTCTTTAGTTTTCGAGTTATAGCCCCTGGAAGTCGAAAACTGCACGACTTTGCCCTCGAATATCTCGACAACGGAGAAAGGAGAATTTCAGGGCACTTTCTCCCAAGAAATATATGGGAATTATCTGTAATTTAGCACAGTTTCAGAACGATTCGTGAAAGTCACCTTTTAAGAATAACTTCCACTGCAGGCCCATATATAAAAGTTTGCTCCTTTATTACTCTGCACATGGACAATTATTTGCGCTGTTATTTGCCCCAGGCATGTACCTATGTAATTACCGTTTACAGTGTAAAGATGGATGTTATCGGTCGCTGAACGTCGGAGCAGTAGGCGTTTAATGCATTTTCCCATAGGGTACAATGCAAAATTGACACCTCATTTTCTCCATTCTCAAGAGCTTTGAGTCTCTGCAAAACATATACATGTGTAGACACAAATAAGTGAAATAGAATGAAGGCTATTTCAGCTTTAGCTTTTATTCCGTTTGGGAGCTAAAGTCGCACAAACTTTTGTTTACAAAAATTTCGATGGCCTATAGTTCGCAAGTTATGCAATCAGTTGACATAAGATTGTGCATGCATGTAGACATGTTAATGACCTTTATATATGCCAAGTTTCAGATGGCTACCTACTCAAACAAGCAAGCAGTAGCGGTTTGAAATTTTCACAATTTGGGCTACACGTTCGGGACGATTCGTGACCTTAGGTGACTTGCACAATTCGGGCTGAAACTAGTGCCAAATGAGAGGGTTAGGATAAACATTCAATTGACCATATGTGCCAAAAATTCTCGTTCTTTAGTTTTCGAGTTATAGCCCCTGGAAGTCGAAAACTGCACGACTTTGCCCTCGAATATCTCGACAACGGAGAAAGGAGAATTTCAGGGCACTTTCTCCCAAGAAATATATGGGAATTATCTGTAATTTAGCACAGTTTCAGAACGATTCGTGAAAGTCACCTTTTAAGAATAACTTCCACTGCAGGCCCATATATAAAAGTTTGCTCCTTTATTACTCTGCACATGGACAATTATTTGCGCTGTTATTTGCCCCAGGCATGTACCTATGTAATTACCGTTTACAGTGTAAAGATGGATGTTATCGGTCGCTGAACGTCGGAGCAGTAGGCGTTTAATGCATTTTCCCATAGGGTACAATGCAAAATTGACACCTCATTTTCTCCATTCTCAAGAGCTTTGAGTCTCTGCAAAACATATACATGTGTAGACACAAATAAGTGAAATAGAATGAAGGCTATTTCAGCTTTAGCTTTTATTCCGTTTGGGAGCTAAAGTCGCACAAACTTTTGTTTACAAAAATTTCGATGGCCTATAGTTCGCAAGTTATGCAATCAGTTGACATAAGATTGTGCATGCATGTAGACATGTTAATGACCTTTATATATGCCAAGTTTCAGATGGCTACCTACTCAAACAAGCAAGCAGTAGCGGTTTGAAATTTTCACAATTTGGGCTACACGTTCGGGACGATTCGTGACCTTAGGTGACTTGCACAATTCGGGCTGAAACTAGTGCCAAATGAGAGGGTTGGGATAAACATTCAATTGACCATATGTGCCAAAAATTCTCGTCTTTAGTTTTCGAGTCATAGCCCCTGGAAGTCGAAAACTGCACGACTTTGCCCTCGAATATCTCGACAACGGAGAAAGGAGAATTTCAGGGCACTTTCTCCCAAGAAATATATGGGAATTATCTGTAATTTAGCACAGTTTCAGAACGATTCGTGAAAGTCACCTTTTAAGAATAACTTCCACTGCAGGCCCATATATAAAAGTTTGCTCCTTTATTACTCTGCACATGGACAAGTATTTGCGCTGTTATTTGCCCCAGGCATGTACCTATGTAATTACCGTTTACAGTGTAAAGATGGATGTTATCGGTCGCTGAACGTCGGAGCAGTAGGCGTTTAATGCATTTTCCCATAGGGTCCAATGCAAAATTGACACCTCATTTTCTCCATTCTCAAGAGCTTTGAGTCTCTGCAAAACATATACATGTGTAGACACAAATAAGTGAAATAGAATGAAGGCTATTTCAGCTTTAGCTTTTATTCCGTTTGGGAGCTAAAGTCGCACAAACTTTTGTTTACAAAAATTTCGATGGCCTATAGTTCGCAAGTTATGCAATCAGTTGACATAAGATTGTGCATGCATGTAGACATGTTAATGACCTTTATATATGCCAAGTTTCAGATGGCTACCTACTCAAACAAGCAAGCAGTAGCGGTTTGAAATTTTCACAATTTGGGCTACACGTTCGGGACGATTCGTGACCTTAGGTGACTTGCACAATTCGGGCTGAAACTAGTGCCAAATGAGAGGGTTGGGATAAACATTCAATTGACCATATGTGCCAAAAATTCTCGTTCTTTAGTTTTCGAGTTATAGCCCCTGGAAGTCGAAAACTGCACGACTTTGCCCTCGAATATCTCGACAACGGAGAAAGGAGAATTTCAGGGCACTTTCTCCCAAGAAATATATGGGAATTATCTGTAATTTAGCACAGTTTCAGAACGATTCGTGAAAGTCACCTTTTAAGAATAACTTCCACTGCAGGCCCATATATAAAAGTTTGCTCCTTTATTACTCTGCACATGGACAATTATTTGCGCTGTTATTTGCCCCAGGCATGTACCTATGTAATTACCGTTTACAGTGTAAAGATGGATGTTATCGGTCGCTGAACGTCGGAGCAGTAGGCGTTTAATGCATTTTCCCATAGGGTCCAATGCAAAATTGACACCTCATTTTCTCCATTCTCAAGAGCTTTGAGTCTCTGCAAAACATATACATGTGTAGACACAAATAAGTGAAATAGAATGAAGGCTATTTCAGCTTTAGCTTTTATTCCGTTTGGGAGCTAAAGTCGCACAAACTTTTGTTTACAAAAATTTCGATGGCCTATAGTTCGCAAGTTATGCAATCAGTTGACATAAGATTGTGCATGCATGTAGACATGTTAATGACCTTTATATATGCCAAGTTTCAGATGGCTACCTACTCAAACAAGCAAGCAGTAGCGGTTTGAAATTTTCACAATTTGGGCTACACGTTCGGGACGATTTGTGACCTTAGGTGACTTGCACAATTCGGGCTGAAACTAGTGCCAAATGAGAGGGTTGGGATAAACATTCAATTGACCATATGTGCCAAAAATTCTCGTTCTTTAGTTTTCGAGTTATAGCCCCTGGAAGTCGAAAACTGCACGACTTTGCCCTCGAATATCTCGACAACGGAGAAAGGAGAATTTCAGGGCACTTTCTCCCAAGAAATATATGGGAATTATCTGTAATTTAGCACAGTTTCAGAACGATTCGTGAAAGTCACCTTTTAAGAATAACTTCCACTGCAGGCCCATATATAAAAGTTTGCTCCTTTATTACTCTGCACATGGACAATTATTTGCGCTGTTATTTGCCCCAGGCATGTACCTATGTAATTACCGTTTACAGTGTAAAGATGGATGTTATCGGTCGCTGAACGTCGGAGCAGTAGGCGTTTAATGCATTTTCCCATAGGGTCCAATGCAAAATTGACACCTCATTTTCTCCATTCTCAAGAGCTTTGAGTCTCTGCAAAACATATACATGTGTAGACACAAATAAGTGAAATAGAATGAAGGCTATTTCAGCTTTAGCTTTTATTCCGTTTGGGAGCTAAAGTCGCACAAACTTTTGTTTACAAAAATTTCGATGGCCTATAGTTCGCAAGTTATGCAATCAGTTGACATAAGATTGTGCATGCATGTAGACATGTTAATGACCTTTATATATGCCAAGTTTCAGATGGCTACCTACTCAAACAAGCAAGCAGTAGCGGTTTGAAATTTTCACAATTTGGGCTACACGTTCGGGACGATTCGTGACCTTAGGTGACTTGCACAATTCGGGCTGGAACTAGTGCCAAATGAGAGGGTTGGGATAAACATTCAATTGACCATATGTGCCAAAAATTCTCGTTCTTTAGTTTTCGAGTTATAGCCCCTGGAAGTCGAAAACTGCACGACTTTGCCCTCGAATATCTCGACAACGGAGAAAGGAGAATTTCAGGGCACTTTTTCCCAAGAAATATATGGGAATTATCTGTAATTTAGCACAGTTTCAGAACGATTCGTGAAAGTCACCTTTTAAGAATAACTTCCACTGCAGGCCCATATATAAAAGTTTGCTCCTTTATTACTCTGCACATGGACAATTATTTGCGCTGTTATTTTCCCCAGGCATGTACCTATGTAATTACCGTTTACAGTGTAAAGATGGATGTTATCGGTCGCTGAACGTCGGAGCAGTAGGCGTTTAATGCATTTTCCCATAGGGTCCAATGCAAAATTGACACCTCATTTTCTCCATTCTCAAGAGCTTTGAGTCTCTGCAAAACATATACATGTGTAGACACAAATAAGTGAAATAGAATGAAGGCTATTTCAGCTTTAGCTTTTATTCCGTGTGGGAGCTAAAGTCGCACAAACTTTTGTTTACAAAAATTTCGATGGCCTATCGTTCGCAAGTTATGCAATCAGTTGACATAAGATTGTGCATGCATGTAGACATGTTAATGACCTTTATATATGCCAAGTTTCAGATGGCTACCTACTCAAACAAGCAAGCAGTAGCGGTTTGAAATTTTCACAATTTGGGCTACACGTTCGGGACGATTCGTGACCTTAGGTGACTTGCACAATTCGGGCTGAAACTAGTGCCAAATGAGAGGGTTGGGATAAACATTCAATTGACCATATGTGCCAAAAATTCTCGTTCTTTAGTTTTCGAGTTATAGCCCCTGGAAGTCGAAAACTGCACGACTTTGCCCTCGAATATCTCGACAACGGAGAAAGGAGAATTTCAGGGCACTTTCTCCCAAGAAATATATGGGAATTATCTGTAATTTAGCACAGTTTCAGAACGATTCGTGAAAGTCACCTTTTAAGAATAACTTCCACTGCAGGCCCATTTATAAAAGTTTGCTCCTTTATTACTCTGCACATGGACAATTATTTGCGCTGTTATTTGCCCCAGGCATGTACCTATGTAATTACCGTTTACAGTGTAAAGATGGATGTTATCGGTCGCTGAACGTCGGAGCAGTAGGCGTTTAATGCATTTTCCCATAGGGTCCAATGCAAAATTGACACCTCATTTTCTCCATTCTCAAGAGCTTTGAGTCTCTGCAAAACATATACATGTGTAGACACAAATAAGTGAAATAGAATGAAGGCTATTTCAGCTTTAGCTTTTATTCCGTTTGGGAGCTAAAGTCGCACAAACTTTTGTTTACAAAAATTTCGATGGCCTATAGTTCGCAAGTTATGCAATCAGTTGACATAAGATTGTGCATGCATGTAGACATGTTAATGACCTTTATATATGCCAAGTTTCAGATGGCTACCTACTCAAACAAGCAAGCAGTAGCGGTTTGAAATTTTCACAATTTGGGCTACACGTTCGGGACGATTCGTGACCTTAGGTGACTTGCACAATTCGGGCTGAAACTAGTGCCAAATGAGAGGGTTGGGATAAACATTCAATTGACCATATGTGCCAAAAATTCTCGTTCTTTAGTTTTCGAGTTATAGCCCCTGGAAGTCGAAAACTGCACGACTTTGCCCTCGAATATCTCGACAACGGAGAAAGGAGAATTTCAGAACACTTTCTCCCAAGAAATATATGGGAATTATCTGTAATTTAGCACAGTTTCAGAACGATTCGTGAAAGTCACCTTTTAAGAATAACTTCCACTGCAGGCCCATATATAAAAGTTTGCTCCTTTATTACTCTGCACATGGACAATTATTTGCGCTGTTATTTGCCCCAGGCATGTACCTATGTAATTACCGTTTACAGTGTAAAGATGGATGTTATCGGTCGCTGAACGTCGGAGCAGTAGGCGTTTAATGCATTTTCCCATAGGGTCCAATGCAAAATTGACACCTCATTTTCTCCATTCTCAAGAGCTTTGAGTCTCTGCAAAACATATACATGTGTAGACACAAATAAGTGAAATAGAATGAAGGCTATTTCAGCTTTAGCTTTTATTCCGTTTGGGAGCTAAAGTCGCACAAACTTTTGTTTACAAAAATTTCGATGGCCTATAGTTCGCAAGTTATGCAATCAGTTGACATAAGATTGTGCATGCATGTAGACATGTTAATGACCTTTATATATGCCAAGTTTCAGATGGCTACCTACTCAAACAAGCAAGCAGTAGCGGTTTGAAATCTTCACAATTTGGGCTACACGTTCGGGACGATTCGTGACCTTAGGTGACTTGCACAATTCGGGCTGAAACTAGTGCCAAATGAGAGGGTTGGGATAAACATTCAATTGACCATATGTGCCAAAAATTTTCGTTCTTTAGTTTTCGAGTTATAGCCCCTGGAAGTCGAAAACTGCACGACTTTGCCCTCGAATATCTCGACAACGGAGAAAGGAGAATTTCAGGGCACTTTCTCCCAAGAAATATATGGGAATTATCTGTAATTTAGCACAGTTTCAGAACGATTCGTGAAAGTCACCTTTTAAGAATAACTTCCACTGCAGGCCCATATATAAAAGTTTGCTCCTTTATTACTCTGCACATGGACAATTATTTGCGCTGTTATTTGCCCCAGGCATGTACCTATGTAATTACCGTTTACAGTGTAAAGATGGATGTTATCGGTCGCTGAACGTCGGAGCAGTAGGCGTTTAATGCATTTTCCCATAGGGTCCAATGCAAAATTGACACCTCATTTTCTCCATTCTCAAGAGCTTTGAGTCTCTGCAAAACATATACATGTGTAGACACAAATAAGTGAAATAGAATGAAGGCTATTTCAGCTTTAGCTTTTATTCCGTTTGGGAGCTAAAGTCGCACAAACTTTTGTTTACAAAAATTTCGATGGCCTATAGTTCGCAAGTTATGCAATCAGTTGACATAAGATTGTGCATGCATGTAGACATGTTAATGACCTTTATATATGCCAAGTTTCAGATGGCTACCTACTCAAACAAGCAAGCAGTAGCGGTTTGAAATTTTCACAATTTGGGCTACACGTTCGGGACGATTCGTGACCTTAGGTGACTTGCACAATTCGGGCTGAAACTAGTGCCAAATGAGAGGGTTGGGATAAACATTCAATTGACCATATGTGCCAAAAATTCTCGTTCTTTAGTTTTCGAGTTATAGCCCCTGGAAGTCGAAAACTGCACGACTTTGCCCTCGAATATCTCGACAACGGAGAAAGGAGAATTTCAGGGCACTTTCTCCCAAGAAATATATGGGAATTATCTGTAATTTAGCACAGTTTCAGAACGATTCGTGAAAGTCACCTTTTAAGAATAACTTCCACTGCAGGCCCATATATAAAAGTTTGCTCCTTTATTACTCTGCACATGGACAATTATTTGCGCTGTTATTTGCCCCAGGCATGTACCTATGTAATTACCGTTTACAGTGTAAAGATGGATGTTATCGGTCGCTGAACGTCGGAGCAGTAGGCGTTTAATGCATTTTCCCATAGGGTCCAATGCAAAATTGACACCTCATTTTCTCCATTCTCAAGAGCTTTGAGTCTCTGCAAAACATATACATGTGTAGACACAAATAAGTGAAATAGAATGAAGGCTATTTCAGCTTTAGCTTTTATTCCGTTTGGGAGCTAAAGTCGCACAAACTTTTGTTTACAAAAATTTCGATGGCCTATAGTTCGCAAGTTATGCAATCAGTTGACATAAGATTGTGCATGCATGTAGACATGTTAATGACCTTTATATATGCCAAGTTTCAGATGGCTACCTACTCAAACAAGCAAGCAGTAGCGGTTTGAAATCTTCACAATTTGGGCTACACGTTCGGGACGATTCGTGACCTTAGGTGACTTGCACAATTCGGGCTGAAACTAGTGCCAAATGAGAGGGTTGGGATAAACATTCAATTGACCATATGTGCCAAAAATTTTCGTTCTTTAGTTTTCGAGTTATAGCCCCTGGAAGTCGAAAACTGCACGACTTTGCCCTCGAATATCTCGACAACGGAGAAAGGAGAATTTCAGGGCACTTTCTCCCAAGAAATATATGGGAATTATCTGTAATTTAGCACAGTTTCAGAACGATTCGTGAAAGTCACCTTTTAAGAATAACTTCCACTGCAGGCCCATATATAAAAGTTTGCTCCTTTATTACTCTGCACATGGACAATTATTTGCGCTGTTATTTGCCCCAGGCATGTACCTATGTAATTACCGTTTACAGTGTAAAGATGGATGTTATCGGTCGCTGAACGTCGGAGCAGTAGGCGTTTAATGCATTTTCCCATAGGGTCCAATGCAAAATTGACACCTCATTTTCTCCATTCTCAAGAGCTTTGAGTCTCTGCAAAACATATACATGTGTAGACACAAATAAGTGAAATAGAATGAAGGCTATTTCAGCTTTAGCTTTTATTCCGTTTGGGAGCTAAAGTCGCACAAACTTTTGTTTACAAAAATTTCGATGGCCTATAGTTCGCAAGTTATGCAATCAGTTGACATAAGATTGTGCATGCATGTAGACATGTTAATGACCTTTATATATGCCAAGTTTCAGATGGCTACCTACTCAAACAAGCAAGCAGTAGCGGTTTGAAATTTTCACAATTTGGGCTACACGTTCGGGACGATTCGTGACCTTAGGTGACTTGCACAATTCGGGCTGAAACTAGTGCCAAATGAGAGGGTTGGGATAAACATTCAATTGACCATATGTGCCAAAAATTCTCGTTCTTTAGTTTTCGAGTTATAGCCCCTGGAAGTCGAAAACTGCACGACTTTGCCCTCGAATATCTCGACAACGGAGAAAGGAGAATTTCAGGGCACTTTCTCCCAAGAAATATATGGGAATTATCTGTAATTTAGCACAGTTTCAGAACGATTCGTGAAAGTCACCTTTTAAGAATAACTTCCACTGCAGGCCCATATATAAAAGTTTGCTCCTTTATTACTCTGCACATGGACAATTATTTGCGCTGTTATTTGCCCCAGGCATGTACCTATGTAATTACCGTTTACAGTGTAAAGATGGATGTTATCGGTCGCTGAACGTCGGAGCAGTAGGCGTTTAATGCATTTTCCCATAGGGTCCAATGCAAAATTGACACCTCATTTTCTCCATTCTCAAGAGCTTTGAGTCTCTGCAAAACATATACATGTGTAGACACAAATACGTGAAATAGAATGAAGGCTATTTCAGCTTTAGCTTTTATTCCGTTTGGGAGCTAAAGTCGCACAAACTTTTGTTTACAAAAATTTCGATGGCCTATAGTTCGCAAGTTATGCAATCAGTTGACATAAGATTGTGCATGCATGTAGACATGTTAATGACCTTTATATATGCCAAGTTTCAGATGGCTACCTACTCAAACAAGCAAGCAGTAGCGGTTTGAAATTTTCACAATTTGGGCTACACGTTCGGGACGATTCGTGACCTTAGGTGACTTGCACAATTCGGGCTGAAACTAGTGCCAAATGAGAGGGTTGGGATAAACATTCAATTGACCATATGTGCCAAAAATTCTCGTTCTTTAGTTTTCGAGTTATAGCCCCTGGAAGTCGAAAACTGCACGACTTTGCCCTCGAATATCTCGACAACGGAGAAAGGAGAATTTCAGGGCACTTTCTCCCAAGAAATATATGGGAATTATCTGTAATTTAGCACAGTTTCAGAACGATTCGTGAAAGTCACCTTTTAAGAATAACTTCCACTGCAGGCCCATATATAAAAGTTTGCTCCTTTATTACTCTGCACATGGACAATTATTTGCGCTGTTATTTGCCCCAGGCATGTACCTATGTAATTACCGTTTACAGTGTAAAGATGGATGTTATCGGTCGCTGAACGTCGGAGCAGTAGGCGTTTAATGCATTTTCCCATAGGGTCCAATGCAAAATTGACACCTCATTTTCTCCATTCTCAAGAGCTTTGAGTCTCTGCAAAACATATACATGTGTAGACACAAATAAGTGAAATAGAATGAAGGCTATTTCAGCTTTAGCTTTTATTCCGTTTGGGAGCTAAAGTCGCACAAACTTTTGTTTACAAAAATTTCGATGGCCTATAGTTCGCAAGTTATGCAATCAGTTGACATAAGATTGTGCATGCATGTAGACATGTTAATGACCTTTATATATGCCAAGTTTCAGATGGCTACCTACTCAAACAAGCAAGCAGTAGCGGTTTGAAATTTTCACAATTTGGGCTACACGTTCGGGACGATTCGTGACCTTAGGTGACTTGCACAATTCGGGCTGAAACTAGTGCCAAATGAGAGGGTTGGGATAAACATTCAATTGACCATATGTGCCAAAAATTCTCGTTCTTTAGTTTTCGAGTTATAGCCCCTGGAAGTCGAAAACTGCACGACTTTGCCCTCGAATATCTCGACAACGGAGAAAGGAGAATTTCAGGGCACTTTCTCCCAAGAAATATATGGGAATTATCTGTAATTTAGCACAGTTTCAGAACGATTCGTGAAAGTCACCTTTTAAGAATAACTTCCACTGCAGGCCCATTTATAAAAGTTTGCTCCTTTATTACTCTGCACATGGACAATTATTTGCGCTGTTATTTGCCCCAGGCATGTACCTATGTAATTACCGTTTACAGTGTAAAGATGGATGTTATCGGTCGCTGAACGTCGGAGCAGTAGGCGTTTAATGCATTTTCCCATAGGGTCCAATGCAAAATTGACACCTCATTTTCTCCATTCTCAAGAGCTTTGAGTCTCTGCAAAACATATACATGTGTAGACACAAATAAGTGAAATAGAATGAAGGCTATTTCAGCTTTAGCTTTTATTCCGTTTGGGAGCTAAAGTCGCACAAACTTTTGTTTACAAAAATTTCGATGGCCTATAGTTCGCAAGTTATGCAATCAGTTGACATAAGATTGTGCATGCATGTAGACATGTTAATGACCTTTATATATGCCAAGTTTCAGATGGCTACCTACTCAAACAAGCAAGCAGTAGCGGTTTGAAATTTTCACAATTTGGGCTACACGTTCGGGACGATTCGTGACCTTAGGTGACTTGCACAATTCGGGCTGAAACTAGTGCCAAATGAGAGGGTTGGGATAAACATTCAATTGACCATATGTGCCAAAAATTCTCGTTCTTTAGTTTTCGAGTTATAGCCCCTGGAAGTCGAAAACTGCACGACTTTGCCCTCGAATATCTCGACAACGGAGAAAGGAGAATTTCAGGGCACTTTCTCCCAAGAAATATATGGGAATTATCTGTAATTTAGCACAGTTTCAGAACGATTCGTGAAAGTCACCTTTTAAGAATAACTTCCACTGCAGGCCCATATATAAAAGTTTGCTCCTTTATTACTCTGCACATGGACAATTATTTGCGCTGTTATTTGCCCCAGGCATGTACCTATGTAATTACCGTTTACAGTGTAAAGATGGATGTTATCGGTCGCTGAACGTCGGAGCAGTAGGCGTTTAATGCATTTTCCCATAGGGTCCAATGCAAAATTGACACCTCATTTTCTCTATTCTCAAGAGCTTTGAGTCTCTGCAAAACATATACATGTGTAGACACAAATAAGTGAAATAGAATGAAGGCTATTTCAGCTTTAGCTTTTATTCCGTTTGGGAGCTAAAGTCGCACAAACTTTTGTTTACAAAAATTTCGATGGCCTATAGTTCGCAAATTATGCAATCAGTTGACATAAGATTGTGCATGCATGTAGACATGTTAATGACCTTTATATATGCCAAGTTTCAGATAGCTACCTACTCAAACAAGCAAGCAGTAGCGGTTTGAAATTTTCACAATTTGGGCTACACGTTCGGGACGATTCGTGACCTTAGGTGACTTGCACAATTCGGGCTGAAACTAGTGCCAAATGAGAGGGTTGGGATAAACATTCAATTGACCATATGTGCCAAAAATTTTCGTTCTTTAGTTTTCGAGTTATAGCCCCTGGAAGTCGAAAACTGCACGACTTTGCCCTCGAATATCTCGACAACGGAGAAAGGAGAATTTCAGGGCACTTTCTCCCAAGAAATATATGGGAATTATCTGTAATTTAGCACAGTTTCAGAACGATTCGTGAAAGTCACCTTTTAAGAATAACTTCCACTGCAGGCCCATATATAAAAGTTTGCTCCTTTATTACTCTGCACATGGACAATTATTTGCGCTGTTATTTGCCCCAGGCATGTACCTATGTAATTACCGTTTACAGTGTAAAGATGGATGTTATCGGTCGCTGAACGTCGGAGCAGTAGGCGTTTAATGCATTTTCCCATAGGGTCCAATGCAAAATTGACACCTCATTTTCTCCATTCTCAAGAGCTTTGAGTCTCTGCAAAACATATACATGTGTAGACACAAATAAGTGAAATAGAATGAAGGCTATTTCAGCTTTAGCTTTTATTCCGTTTGGGAGCTAAAGTCGCACAAACTTTTGTTTACAAAAATTTCGATGGCCTATAGTTCGCAAGTTATGCAATCAGTTGACATAAGATTGTGCATGCATGTAGACATGTTAATGACCTTTATATATGCCAAGTTTCAGATGGCTACCTACTCAAACAAGCAAGCAGTAGCGGTTTGAAAATTTCACAATTTGGGCTACACGTTCGGGACGATTCGTGACCTTAGGTGACTTGCACAATTCGGGCTGAAACTAGTGCCAAATGAGAGGGTTGGGATAAACATTCAATTGACCATATGTGCCAAAAATTCTCGTTCTTTAGTTTTCGAGTTATAGCCCCTGGAAGTCGAAAACTGCACGACTTTGCCCTCGAATATCTCGACAACGGAGAAAGAAGAATTTCAGGGCACTTTCTCCCAAGAAATATATGGGAATTATCTGTAATTTAGCACAGTTTCAGAACGATTCGTGAAAGTCACCTTTTAAGAATAACTTCCACTGCAGGCCCATATATAAAAGTTTGCTCCTTTATTACTCTGCACATGGACAATTATTTGCGCTGTTATTTGCCCCAGGCATGTACCTATGTAATTACCGTTTACAGTGTAAAGATGGATGTTATCGGTCGCTGAACGTCGGAGCAGTAGGCGTTTAATGCATTTTCCCATAGGGTCCAATGCAAAATTGACACCTCATTTTCTCCATTCTCAAGAGCTTTGAGTCTCTGCAAAACATATACATGTGTAGACACAAATAAGTGAAATAGAATGAAGGCTATTTCAGCTTTAGCTTTTATTCCGTTTGGGAGCTAAAGTCGCACAAACTTTTGTTTACAAAAATTTCGATGGCCTATAGTTCGCAAGTTATGCAATCAGTTGACATAAGATTGTGCATGCATGTAGACATGTTAATGACCTTTATATATGCCAAGTTTCAGATGGCTACCTACTCAAACAAGCAAGCAGTAGCGGTTTGAAATTTTCACAATTTGGGCTACACGTTCGGGACGATTCGTGACCTTAGGTGACTTGCACAATTCGGGCTGAAACTAGTGCCAAATGAGAGGGTTGGGATAAACATTCAATTGACCATATGTGCCAAAAATTCTCGTTCTTTAGTTTTCGAGTTATAGCCCCTGGAAGTCGAAAACTGCACGACTTTGCCCTCGAATATCTCGACAACGGAGAAAGGAGAATTTCAGGGCACTTTCTCCCAAGAAATATATGGGAATTATCTGTAATTTAGCACAGTTTCAGAACGATTCGTGAAAGTCACCTTTTAAGAATAACTTCCACTGCAGGCCCATATATAAAAGTTTGCTCCTTTATTACTCTGCACATGGACAATTATTTGCGCTGTTATTTGCCCCAGGCATGTACCTATGTAATTACCGTTTACAGTGTAAAGATGGATGTTATCGGTCGCTGAACGTCGGAGCAGTAGGCGTTTAATGCATTTTCCCATAGGGTCCAATGCAAAATTGACACCTCATTTTCTCCATTCTCAAGAGCTTTGAGTCTCTGCAAAACATATACATGTGTAGACACAAATAAGTGAAATAGAATGAAGGCTATTTCAGCTTTAGCTTTTATTCCGTTTGGGAGCTAAAGTCGCACAAACTTTTGTTTACAAAAATTTCGATGGCCTATAGTTCGCAAGTTATGCAATCAGTTGACATAAGATTGTGCATGCATGTAGATATGTTAATGACCTTTATATATGCCAAGTTTCAGATGGCTACCTACTCAAACAAGCAAGCAGTAGCGGTTTGAAATTTTCACAATTTGGGCTACACGTTCGGGACGATTCGTGACCTTAGGTGACTTGCACAATTCGGGCTGAAACTAGTGCCAAATGAGAGGGTTGGGATAAACATTCAATTGACCATATGTGCCAAAAATTCTCGTTCTTTAGTTTTCGAGTTATAGCCCCTGGAAGTCGAAAACTGCACGACTTTGCCCTCGAATATCTCGACAACGGAGAAAGGAGAATTTCAGGGCACTTTCTCCCAAGAAATATATGGGAATTATCTGTAATTTAGCACAGTTTCAGAACGATTCGTGAAAGTCACCTTTTAAGAATAACTTCCACTGCAGGCCCATATATAAAAGTTTGCTCCTTTATTACTCTGCACATGGACAATTATTTGCGCTGTTATTTGCCCCAGGCATGTACCTATGTAATTACCGTTTACAGTGTAAAGATGGATGTTATCGGTCGCTGAACGTCGGAGCAGTAGGCGTTTAATGCATTTTCCCATAGGGTCCAATGCAAAATTGACACCTCATTTTCTCCATTCTCAAGAGCTTTGAGTCTCTGCAAAACATATACATGTGTAGACACAAATAAGTGAAATAGAATGAAGGCTATTTCAGCTTTAGCTTTTATTCCGTTTGGGAGCTAAAGTCGCACAAACTTTTGTTTACAAAAATTTCGATGGCCTATAGTTCGCAAGTTATGCAATCAGTTGACATAAGATTGTGCATGCATGTAGACATGTTAATGACCTTTATATATGCCAAGTTTCAGATGGCTACCTACTCAAACAAGCAAGCAGTAGCGGTTTGAAATTTTCACAATTTGGGCTACACGTTCGGGACGATTCGTGACCTTAGGTGACTTGCACAATTCGGGCTGAAACTAGTGCCAAATGAGAGGGTTGGGATAAACATTCAATTGACCATATGTGCCAAAAATTCTCGTTCTTTAGTTTTCGAGTTATAGCCCCTGGAAGTCGAAAACTGCACGACTTTGCCCTCGAATATCTCGACAACGGAGAAAGGAG
Organism: Ctena decussata; assembly: GCA_963989385.1. Lineage (NCBI taxonomy): Eukaryota > Metazoa > Mollusca > Bivalvia > Lucinida > Lucinidae > Ctena > Ctena decussata. The sequence goes on along the minus strand of CAXDIV010000239.1, from coordinate 26,998 downwards.
AATTTCAGGGCACTTTCTCCCAAGAAATATATGGGAATTATCTGTAATTTAGCACAGTTTCAGAACGATTCGTGAAAGTCACCTTTTAAGAATAACTTCCACTGCAGGCCCATATATAAAAGTTTGCTCCTTTATTACTCTGCACATGGACAATTATTTGCGCTGTTATTTGCCCCAGGCATGTACCTATGTAATTACCGTTTACAGTGTAAAGATGGATGTTATCGGTCGCTGAACGTCGGAGCAGTAGGCGTTTAATGCATTTTCCCATAGGGTCCAATGCAAAATTGACACCTCATTTTCTCCATTCTCAAGAGCTTTGAGTCTCTGCAAAACATATACATGTGTAGACACAAATAAGTGAAATAGAATGAAGGCTATTTCAGCTTTAGCTTTTATTCCGTTTGGGAGCTAAAGTCGCACAAACTTTTGTTTACAAAAATGTCGATGGCCTATAGTTCGCAAGTTATGCAATCAGTTGACATAAGATTGTGCATGCTTGTAGACATGTTAATGACCTTTATATATGCCAAGTTTCAGATGGCTACCTACTCAAACAAGCAAGCAGTAGCAGTTTGAAATCTTCACAATTTGGGCTACACGTTCGGGACGATTCGTGACCTTAGGTGACTTGCACAATTCGGGCTGAAACTAGTGCCAAATGAGAGGGTTGGGATAAACATTCAATTGACCATATGTGCCAAAAATTCTCGTTCTTTAGTTTTCGAGTTATAGCCCCTGGAAGTCGAAAACTGCACGACTTTGCCCTCGAATATCTCGACAACGGAGAAAGGAGAATTTCAGGGCACTTTCTCCCAAGAAATATATGGGAATTATCTGTAATTTAGCACAGTTTCAGAACGATTCGTGAAAGTCACCTTTTAAGAATAACTTCCACTGCAGGCCCATATATAAAAGTTTGCTCCTTTATTACTCTGCACATGGACAATTATTTGCGCTGTTATTTGCCCCAGGCATGTACCTATGTAATTACCGTTTACAGTGTAAAGATGGATGTTATCGGTCGCTGAACGTCGGAGCAGTAGGCGTTTAATGCATTTTCCCATAGGGTCCAATGCAAAATTGACACCTCATTTTCTCCGTTCTCAAGAGCTTTGAGTCTCTGCAAAACATATACATGTGTAGACACAAATAAGTGAAATAGAACGAAGGCTATTTCAGCTTTAGCTTTTATTCCGTTTGGGAGCTAAAGTCGCACAAACTTTTGTTTACAAAAATTTCGATGGCCTATAGTTCGCAAGATATGCAATCAGTTGACATAAGATTGTGCATGCATGTAGACATGTTAATGACCTTTATATATGCCAAGTTTCAGATGGCTACCTACTCAAACAAGCAAGCAGTAGCGGTTTGAAATTTTCACAATTTGGGCTACACGTTCGGGACGATTCGTGACCTTAGGTGACTTGCACAATTCGGGCTGAAACTAGTGCCAAATGAGAGGGTTGGGATAAACATTCAATTGACCATATGTGCCAAAAATTCTCGTTCTTTAGTTTTCGAGTTATAGCCCCTGGAAGTCGAAAACTGCACGACTTTGCCCTCGAATATCTCGACAACGGAGAAAGGAGAATTTCAGGGCACTTTCTCCCAAGAAATATATGGGAATTATCTGTAATTTAGCACAGTTTCAGAACGATTCGTGAAAGTCACCTTTTAAGAATAACTTCCACTGCAGGCCCATTTATAAAAGTTTGCTCCTTTATTACTCTGCACATGGACAATTATTTGCGCTGTTATTTGCCCCAGGCATGTACCTATGTAATTACCGTTTACAGTGTAAAGATGGATGTTATCGGTCGCTGAACGTCGGAGCAGTAGGCGTTTAATGCATTTTCCCATAGGGTCCAATGCAAAATTGACACCTCATTTTCTCCATTCTCAAGAGCTTTGAGTCTCTGCAAAACATATACATGTGTAGACACAAATAAGTGAAATAGAATGAAGGCTATTTCAGCTTTAGCTTTTATTCCGTTTGGGAGCTAAAGTCGCACAAACTTTTGTTTACAAAAATTTCGATGGCCTATAGTTCGCAAGTTATGCAATCAGTTGACATAAGATTGTGCATGCATGTAGACATGTTAATGACCTTTATATATGCCAAGTTTCAGATGGCTACCTACTCAAACAAGCAAGCAGTAGCGGTTTGAAATTTTCACAATTTGGGCTACACGTTCGGGACGATTCGTGACCTTAGGTGACTTGCACAATTCGGGCTGAAACTAGTGCCAAATGAGAGGGTTGGGATAAACATTCAATTGACCATATGTGCCAAAAATTCTCGTTCTTTAGTTTTCGAGTTATAGCCCCTGGAAGTCGAAAACTGCACGACTTTGCCCTCGAATATCTCGACAACGGAGAAAGGAGAATTTCAGGGCACTTTCTCCCAAGAAATATATGGGAATTATCTGTAATTTAGCACAGTTTCAGAACGATTCGTGAAAGTCACCTTTTAAGAATAACTTCCACTGCAGGCCCATATATAAAAGTTTGCTCCTTTATTACTCTGCACATGGACAATTATTTGCGCTGTTATTTGCCCCAGGCATGTACCTATGTAATTACCGTTTACAGTGTAAAGATGGATGTTATCGGTCGCTGAACGTCGGAGCAGTAGGCGTTTAATGCATTTTCCCATAGGGTCCAATGCAAAATTGACACCTCATTTTCTCCATTCTCAAGAGCTTTGAGTCTCTGCAAAACATATACATGTGTAGACACAAATAAGTGAAATAGAACGAAGGCTATTTCAGCTTTAGCTTTTATTCCGTTTGGGAGCTAAAGTCGCACAAACTTTTGTTTACAAAAATTTCGATGGCCTATAGTTCGCAAGATATGCAATCAGTTGACATAAGATTGTGCATGCATGTAGATATGTTAATGACCTTTATATATGCCAAGTTTCAGATGGCTACCTACTCAAACAAGCAAGCAGTAGCGGTTTGAAATTTTCACAATTTGGGCTACACGTTCGGGACGATTCGTGACCTTAGGTGACTTGCACAATTCGGGCTGAAACTAGTGCCAAATGAGAGGGTTGGGACAAACATTCAATTGACCATATGTGCCAAAAATTCTCGTTCTTTAGTTTTCGAGTTATAGCCCCTGGAAGTCGAAAACTGCACGACTTTGCCCTCGAATATCTCGACAACGGAGAAAGAAGAATTTCAGGGCACTTTCTCCCAAGAAATATATGGGAATTATCTGTAATTTAGCACAGTTTCAGAACGATTCGTGAAAGTCACCTTTTAAGAATAACTTCCACTGCAGGCCCATATATAAAAGTTTGCTCCTTTATTACTCTGCACATGGACAATTATTTGCGCTGTTATTTGCCCCAGGCATGTACCTATGTAATTACCGTTTACAGTGTAAAGATGGATGTTATCGGTCGCTGAACGTCGGAGCAGTAGGCGTTTAATGCATTTTCCCATAGGGTCCAATGCAAAATTGACACCTCATTTTCTCCATTCTCAAGAGCTTTGAGTCTCTGCAAAACATATACATGTGTAGACACAAATAAGTGAAATAGAATGAAGGCTATTTCAGCTTTAGCTTTTATTCCGTTTGGGAGCTAAAGTCGCACAAACTTTTGTTTACAAAAATTTCGATGGCCTATAGTTCGCAAGTTATGCAATCAGTTGACATAAGATTGTGCATGCATGTAGATATGTTAATGACCTTTATATATGCCAAGTTTCAGATGGCTACCTACTCAAACAAGCAAGCAGTAGCGGTTTGAAATTTTCACAATTTGGGCTACACGTTCGGGACGATTCGTGACCTTAGGTGACTTGCACAATTCGGGCTGAAACTAGTGCCAAATGAGAGGGTTGGGACAAACATTCAATTGACCATATGTGCCAAAAATTCTCGTTCTTTAGTTTTCGAGTTATAGCCCCTGGAAGTCGAAAACTGCACGACTTTGCCCTCGAATATCTCGACAACGGAGAAAGGAGAATTTCAGGGCACTTTCTCCCAAGAAATATATGGGAATTATCTGTAATTTAGCACAGTTTCAGAACGATTCGTGAAAGTCACCTTTTAAGAATAACTTCCACTGCAGGCCCATATATAAAAGTTTGCTCCTTTATTACTCTGCACATGGACAATTATTTGCGCTGTTATTTGCCCCAGGCATGTACCTATGTAATTACCGTTTACAGTGTAAAGATGGATGTTATCGGTCGCTGAACGTCGGAGCAGTAGGCGTTTAATGCATTTTCCCATAGGGTCCAATGCAAAATTGACACCTCATTTTCTCCATTCTCAAGAGCTTTGAGTCTCTGCAAAACATATACATGTGTAGACACAAATAAGTGAAATAGAATGAAGGCTATTTCAGCTTTAGCTTTTATTCCGTTTGGGAGCTAAAGTCGCACAAACTTTTGTTTACAAAAATGTCGATGGCCTATAGTTCGCAAGTTATGCAATCAGTTGACATAAGATTGTGCATGCATGTAGACATGTTAATGACCTTTATATATGCCAAGTTTCAGATGGCTACCTACTCAAACAAGCAAGCAGTAGCGGTTTGAAATCTTCACAATTTGTGCTACACGTTCGGGACGATTCGTGACCTTAGGTGACTTGCACAATTCGGGCTGAAACTAGTGCCAAATGAGAGGGTTGGAATAAACTTTCAATTGACCATATGTGCCAAAAATTCTCGTTCTTTAGTTTTCGAGTTATAGCCCCTGGAAGTCGAAAACTGCACGACTTTGCCCTCGAATATCTCGACAACGGAGAAAGGAGAATTTCAGGGCACTTTCTCCCAAGAAATATATGGGAATTATCTGTAATTTAGCAGAGTTTCAGAACGATTCGTGAAAGTCACCTTTTAAGAATAACTTCCACTGCAGGCCCATATATAAAAGTTTGCTCCTTTATTACTCTGCACATGGACAATTATTTGCGCTGTTATTTGCCCCAGGCATGTACCTATGTAATTACCGTTTACAGTGTAAAGATGGATGTTATCGGTCGCTGAACGTCGGAGCAGTAGGCGTTTAATGCATTTTCCCATAGGGTCCAATGCAAAATTGACACCTCATTTTCTCCATTCTCAAGAGCTTTGAGTCTCTGCAAAACATATACATGTGTAGACACAAATAAGTGAAATAGAATGAAGGCTATTTCAGCTTTAGCTTTTATTCCGTTTGGGAGCTAAAGTCGCACAAACTTTTGTTTACAAAAATTTCGATGGCCTATAGTTCGCAAGTTATGCAATCAGTTGACATAAGATTGTGCATGCATGTAGACATGTTAATGACCTTTATATATGCCAAGTTTCAGATGGCTACCTACTCAAACAAGCAAGCAGTAGCGGTTTGAAATTTTCACAATTTGGGCTACACGTTCGGGGCGATTCGTGACCTTAGGTGACTTGCACAATTCGGGCTGAAACTAGTGCCAAATGAGAGGGTTGGGATAAACATTCAATTGACCATATGTGCCAAAAATTCTCGTTCTTTAGTTTTCGAGTTATAGCCCCTGGAAGTCGAAAACTGCACGACTTTGCCCTCGAATATCTCGACAACGGAGAAAGGAGAATTTCAGGGCACTTTCTCCCAAGAAATATATGGGAATTATCTGTAATTTAGCACAGTTTCAGAACGATTCGTGAAAGTCACCTTTTAAGTATAACTTCCACTGCAGGCCCATATATAAAAGTTTGCTCCTTTATTACTCTGCACATGGACAATTATTTGCGCTGTTATTTGCCCCAGGCATGTACCTATGTAATTACCGTTTACAGTGTAAAGATGGATGTTATCGGTCGCTGAACGTCGGAGCAGTAGGCGTTTAATGCATTTTCCCATAGGGTCCAATGCAAAATTGACACCTCATTTTCTCCATTCTCAAGAGCTTTGAGTCTCTGCAAAACATATACATGTGTAGACACAAATAAGTGAAATAGAACGAAGGCTATTTCAGCTTTAGCTTTTATTCCGTTTGGGAGCTAAAGTCGCACAAACTTTTGTTTACAAAAATTTCGATGGCCTATAGTTCGCAAGATATGCAATCAGTTGACATAAGATTGTGCATGCATGTAGACATGTTAATGACCTTTATATATGCCAAGTTTCAGATGGCTACCTACTCAAACAAGCAAGCAGTAGCGGTTTGAAATTTTCACAATTTGGGCTACACGTTCGGGACGATTCGTGACCTTAGGTGACTTGCACAATTCGGGCTGAAACTAGTGCCAAATGAGAGGGTTGGGATAAACATTCAATTGACCATATGTGCCAAAAATTCTCGTTCTTTAGTTTTCGAGTTATAGCCCCTGGAAGTCGAAAACTGCACGACTTTGCCCTCGAATATCTCGACAACGGAGAAAGGAGAATTTCAGGGCACTTTCTCCCAAGAAATATATGGGAATTATCTGTAATTTAGCACAGTTTCAGAACGATTCGTGAAAGTCACCTTTTAAGAATAACTTCCACTGCAGGCCCATATATAAAAGTTTGCTCCTTTATTACTCTGCACATGGACAATTATTTGCGCTGTTATTTGCCCCAGGCATGTACCTATGTAATTACCGTTTACAGTGTAAAGATGGATGTTATCGGTCGCTGAACGTCGGAGCAGTAGGCGTTTAATGCATTTTCCCATAGGGTCCAATGCAAAATTGACACCTCATTTTCTCCATTCTCAAGAGCTTTGAGTCTCTGCAAAACATATACATGTGTAGACACAAATAAGTGAAATAGAATGAAGGCTATTTCAGCTTTAGCTTTTATTCCGTTTGGGAGCTAAAGTCGCACAAACTTTTGTTTACAAAAATTTCGATGGCCTATAGTTCGCAAGTTATGCAATCAGTTGACATAAGATTGTGCATGCATGTAGACATGTTAATGACCTTTATATATGCCAAGTTTCAGATGGCTACCTACTCAAACAAGCAAGCAGTAGCGGTTTGAAATTTTCACAATTTGGGCTACACGTTCGGGACGATTCGTGACCTTAGGTGACTTGCACAATTCGGGCTGAAACTAGTGCCAAATGAGAGGGTTTGGATAAACATTCAATTGACCATATGTGCCAAAAATTCTCGTTCTTTAGTTTTCGAGTTATAGCCCCTGGAAGTCGAAAACTGCACGACTTTGCCCTCGAATATCTCGACAACGGAGAAAGGAGAATTTCAGGGCACTTTCTCCCAAGAAATATATGGGAATTATCTGTAATTTAGCACAGTTTCAGAACGATTCGTGAAAGTCACCTTTTAAGAATAACTTTCACTGCAGGCCCATATATAAAAGTTTGCTCCTTTATTACTCTGCACATGGACAATTATTTGCGCTGTTATTTGCCCCAGGCATGTACCTATGTAATTACCGTTTACAGTGTAAAGATGGATGTTATCGGTCGCTGAACGTCGGAGCAGTAGGCGTTTAATGCATTTTCCCATAGGGTCCAATGCAAAATTGACACCTCATTTTCTCCATTCTCAAGAGCTTTGAGTCTCTGCAAAACATATACATGTGTAGACACAAATAAGTGAAATAGAACGAAGGCTATTTCAGCTTTAGCTTTTATTCCTTTTGGGAGCTAAAGTCGCACAAACTTTTGTTTACAAAAATTTCGATGGCCTATAGTTCGCAAGTTATGCAATCAGTTGACATAAGATTGTGCATGCATGTAGACATGTTAATGACCTTTATATATGCCAAGTTTCAGATGGCTACCTACTCAAACAAGCAAGCAGTAGCGGTTTGAAATTTTCACAATTTGGGCTACACGTTCGGGACGATTCGTGACCTTAGGTGACTTGCACAATTCGGGCTGAAACTAGTGCCAAATGAGAGGGTTGGGATAAACATTCAATTGACCATATGTGCCAAAAATTCTCGTTCTTTAGTTTTCGAGTTATAGCCCCTGGAAGTCGAAAACTGCACGACTTTGCCCTCGAATATCTCGACAACGGAGAAAGGAGAATTTCAGGGCACTTTCTCCCAAGAAATATATGGGAATTATCTGTAATTTAGCACAGTTTCAGAACGATTCGTGAAAGTCACCTTTTAAGAATAACTTCCACTGCAGGCCCATATATAAAAGTTTGCTCCTTTATTACTCTGCACATGGACAATTATTTGCGCTGTTATTTGCCCCAGGCATGTACCTATGTAATTACCGTTTACAGTGTAAAGATGGATGTTATCGGTCGCTGAACGTCGGAGCAGTAGGCGTTTAATGCATTTTCCCATAGGGTCCAATGCAAAATTGACACCTCATTTTCTCCATTCTCAAGAGCTTTGAGTCTCTGCAAAACATATACATGTGTAGACACAAATAAGTGAAATAGAATGAAGGCTATTTCAGCTTTAGCTTTTATTCCGTTTGGGAGCTAAAGTCGCACAAACTTTTGTTTACAAAAATTTCGATGGCCTATAGTTCGCAAGTTATGCAATCAGTTGACATAAGATTGTGCATGCATGTAGACATGTTAATGACCTTTATATATGCCAAGTTTCAGATGGCTACCTACTCAAACAAGCAAGCAGTAGCGGTTTGAAATTTTCACAATTTGGGCTACACGTTCGGGACGATTCGTGACCTTAGGTGACTTGCACAATTCGGGCTGAAACTAGTGCCAAATGAGAGGGTTGGGATAAACATTCAATTGACCATATGTGCCAAAAATTCTCGTTCTTTAGTTTTCGAGTTATAGCCCCTGGAAGTCGAAAACTGCACGACTTTGCCCTCGAATATCTCGACAACGGAGAAAGGAGAATTTCAGGGCACTTTCTCCCAAGAAATATATGGGAATTATCTGTAATTTAGCACAGTTTCAGAACGATTCGTGAAAGTCACCTTTTAAGAATAACTTCCACTGCAGGCCCATATATAAAAGTTTGCTCCTTTATTACTCTGCACATGGACAATTATTTGCGCTGTTATTTGCCCCAGGCATGTACCTATGTAATTACCGTTTACAGTGTAAAGATGGATGTTATCGGTCGCTGAACGTCGGAGCAGTAGGCGTTTAATGCATTTTCCCATAGGGTCCAATGCAAAATTGACACCTCATTTTCTCCATTCTCAAGAGCTTTGAGTCTCTGCAAAACATATACATGTGTAGACACAAATAAGTGAAATAGAATGAAGGCTATTTCAGCTTTAGCTTTTATTCCGTTTGGGAGCTAAAGTCGCACAAACTTTTGTTTACAAAAATTTCGATGGCCTATAGTTCGCAAGTTATGCAATCAGTTGACATAAGATTGTGCATGCATGTAGACATGTTAATGACCTTTATATATGCCAAGTTTCAGATGGCTACCTACTCAAACAAGCAAGCAGTAGCGGTTTGAAATTTTCACAATTTGGGCTACACGTTCGGGACGATTCGTGACCTTAGGTGACTTGCACAATTCGGGCTGAAACTAGTGCCAAATGAGAGGGTTGGGATAAACATTCAATTGACCATATGTGCCAAAAATTCTCGTTCTTTAGTTTTCGAGTTATAGCCCCTGGAAGTCGAAAACTGCACGACTTTGCCCTCGAATATCTCGACAACGGAGAAAGGAGAATTTCAGGGCACTTTCTCCCAAGAAATATATGGGAATTATCTGTAATTTAGCACAGTTTCAGAACGATTCGTGAAAGTCACCTTTTAAGAATAACTTCCACTGCAGACCCATATATAAAAGTTTGCTCCTTTATTACTCTGCACATGGACAATTATTTGCGCTGTTATTTGCCCCAGGCATGTACCTATGTAATTACCGTTTACAGTGTAAAGATGGATGTTATCGGTCGCTGAACGTCGGAGCAGTAGGCGTTTAATGCATTTTCCCATAGGGTCCAATGCAAAATTGACACCTCATTTTCTCTATTCTCAAGAGCTTTGAGTCTCTGCAAAACATATACATGTGTAGACACAAATAAGTGAAATAGAATGAAGGCTATTTCAGCTTTAGCTTTTATTCCGTTTGGGAGCTAAAGTCGCACAAACTTTTGTTTACAAAAATTTCGATGGCCTATAGTTCGCAAGTTATGCAATCAGTTGACATAAGATTGTGCATGCATGTAGACATGTTAATGACCTTTATATATGCCAAGTTTCAGATGGCTACCTACTCATACAAGCAAGCAGTAGCGGTTTGAAATTTTCACAATTTGGGCTACACGTTCGGGACGATTCGTGACCTTAGGTGACTTGCACAATTCGGGCTGAAACTAGTGCCAAATGAGAGGGTTGGGATAAACATTCAATTGACCATATGTGCCAAAAATTTTCGTTCTTTAGTTTTCGAGTTATAGCCCCTGGAAGTCGAAAACTGCACGACTTTGCCCTCGAATATCTCGACAACGGAGAAAGGAGAATTTCAGGGCACTTTCTCCCAAGAAATATATGGGAATTATCTGTAATTTAGCACAGTTTCAGAACGATTCGTGAAAGTCACCTTTTAAGAATAACTTCCACTGCAGGCCCATATATAAAAGTTTGCTCCTTTATTACTCTGCACATGGACAATTATTTGCGCTGTTATTTGCCCCAGGCATGTACCTATATAATTACCGTTTACAGTGTAAAGATGGATGTTATCGGTCGCTGAACGTCGGAGCAGTAGGCGTTTAATGCATTTTCCCATAGGGTCCAATGCAAAATTGACACCTCATTTTCTCCATTCTCAAGAGCTTTGAGTCTCTGCAAAACATATACATGTGTAGACACAAATAAGTGAAATAGAATGAAGGCTATTTCAGCTTTAGCTTTTATTCCGTTTGGGAGCTAAAGTCGCACAAACTTTTGTTTACAAAAATTTCGATGGCCTATAGTTCGCAAGTTATGCAATCAGTTGACATAAGATTGTGCATGCATGTAGACATGTTAATGACCTTTATATATGCCAAGTTTCAGATGGCTACCTACTCAAACAAGCAAGCAGTAGCGGTTTGAAAATTTCACAATTTGGGCTACACGTTCGGGACGATTCGTGACCTTAGGTGACTTGCACAATTCGGGCTGAAACTAGTGCCAAATGAGAGGGTTGGGATAAACATTCAATTGACCATATGTGCCAAAAATTCTCGTTCTTTAGTTTTCGAGTTATAGCCCCTGGAAGTCGAAAACTGCACGACTTTGCCCTCGAATATCTCGACAACGGAGAAAGAAGAATTTCAGGGCACTTTCTCCCAAGAAATATATGGGAATTATCTGTAATTTAGCACAGTTTCAGAACGATTCGTGAAAGTCCCCTTTTAAGAATAACTTCCACTGCAGGCCCATATATAAAAGTTTGCTCCTTTATTACTCTGCACATGGACAATTATTTGCGCTGTTATTTGCCCCAGGCATGTACCTATGTAATTACCGTTTACAGTGTAAAGATGGATGTTATCGGTCGCTGAACGTCGGAGCAGTAGGCGTTTAATGCATTTTCCCATAGGGTCCAATGCAAAATTGACACCTCATTTTCTCCATTCTCAAGAGCTTTGAGTCTCTGCAAAACATATACATGTGTAGACACAAATAAGTGAAATAGAATGAAGGCTATTTCAGCTTTAGCTTTTATTCCGTTTGGGAGCTAAAGTCGCACAAACTTTTGTTTACAAAAATTTCGATGGCCTATAGTTCGCAAGTTATGCAATCAGTTGACATAAGATTGTGCATGCATGTAGACATGTTAATGACCTTTATATATGCCAAGTTTCAGATGGCTACCTACTCAAACAAGCAAGCAGTAGCGGTTTGAAATTTTCACAATTTGGGCTACACGTTCGGGACGATTCGTGACCTTAGGTGACTTGCACAATTCGGGCTGAAACTAGTGCCAAATGAGAGGGTTGGGATAAACATTCAATTGACCATATGTGCCAAAAATTCTCGTTCTTTAGTTTTCGAGTTATAGCCCCTGGAAGTCGAAAACTGCACGACTTTGCCCTCGAATATCTCGACAACGGAGAAAGGAGAATTTCAGGGCACTTTCTCCCAAGAAATATATGGGAATTATCTGTAATTTAGCACAGTTTCAGAACGATTCGTGAAAGTCACCTTTTAAGAATAACTTCCACTGCAGGCCCATATATAAAAGTTTGCTCCTTTATTACTCTGCACATGGACAATTATTTGCGCTGTTATTTGCCCCAGGCATGTACCTATGTAATTACCGTTTACAGTGTAAAGATGGATGTTATCGGTCGCTGAACGTCGGAGCAGTAGGCGTTTAATGCATTTTCCCATAGGGTCCAATGCAAAATTGACACCTCATTTTCTCCATTCTCAAGAGCTTTGAGTCTCTGCAAAACATATACATGTGTAGACACAAATAAGTGAAATAGAATGAAGGCTATTTCAGCTTTAGCTTTTATTCCGTTTGGGAGCTAAAGTCGCACAAACTTTTGTTTACAAAAATTTCGATGGCCTATAGTTCGCAAGTTATGCAATCAGTTGACATAAGATTGTGCATGCATGTAGATATGTTAATGACCTTTATATATGCCAAGTTTCAGATGGCTACCTACTCAAACAAGCAAGCAGTAGCGGTTTGAAATTTTCACAATTTGGGCTACACGTTCGGGACGATTCGTGACCTTAGGTGACTTGCACAATTCGGGCTGAAACTAGTGCCAAATGAGAGGGTTGGGACAAACATTCAATTGACCATATGTGCCAAAAATTCTCGTTCTTTAGTTTTCGAGTTATAGCCCCTGGAAGTCGAAAACTGCACGACTTTGCCCTCGAATATCTCGACAACGGAGAAAGGAGAATTTCAGGGCACTTTCTCCCAAGAAATATATGGGAATTATCTGTAATTTAGCACAGTTTCAGAACGATTCGTGAAAGTCACCTTTTAAGAATAACTTCCACTGCAGGCCCATATATAAAAGTTTGCTCCTTTATTACTCTGCACATGGACAATTATTTGCGCTGTTATTTGCCCCAGGCATGTACCTATGTAATTACCGTTTACAGTGTAAAGATGGATGTTATCGGTCGCTGAACGTCGGAGCAGTAGGCGTTTAATGCATTTTCCCATAGGGTCCAATGCAAAATTGACACCTCATTTTCTCCATTCTCAAGAGCTTTGAGTCTCTGCAAAACATATACATGTGTAGACACAAATAAGTGAAATAGAATGAAGGCTATTTCAGCTTTAGCTTTTATTCCGTTTGGGAGCTAAAGTCGCACAAACTTTTGTTTACAAAAATTTCGATGGCCTATAGTTCGCAAGTTATGCAATCAGTTGACATAAGATTGTGCATGCATGTAGACATGTTAATGACCTTTATATATGCCAAGTTTCAGATGGCTACCTACTCAAACAAGCAAGCAGTAGCGGTTTGAAATTTTCACAATTTGGGCTACACGTTCGGGACGATTCGTGACCTTAGGTGACTTGCACAATTCGGGCTGAAACTAGTGCCAAATGAGAGGGTTGGGATAAACATTCAATTGACCATATGTGCCAAAAATTCTCGTTCTTTAGTTTTCGAGTTATAGCCCCTGGAAGTCGAAAACTGCACGACTTTGCCCTCGAATATCTCGACAACGGAGAAAGGAGAATTTCAGGGCACTTTCTCCCAAGAAATATATGGGAATTATCTGTAATTTAGCACAGTTTCAGAACGATTCGTGAAAGTCACCTTTTAAGAATAACTTCCACTGCAGGCCCATATATAAAAGTTTGCTCCTTTATTACTCTGCACATGGACAATTATTTGCGCTGTTATTTGCCCCAGGCATGTACCTATGTAATTACCGTTTACAGTGTAAAGATGGATGTTATCGGTTGCTGAACGTCGGAGCAGTAGGCGTTTAATGCATTTTCCCATAGGGTCCAATGCAAAATTGACACCTCATTTTCTCCATTCTCAAGAGCTTTGAGTCTCTGCAAAACATATACATGTGTAGACACAAATAAGTGAAATAGAATGAAGGCTATTTCAGCTTTAGCTTTTATTCCGTTTGGGAGCTAAAGTCGCACAAACTTTTGTTTACAAAAATGTCGATGGCCTATAGTTCGCAAGTTATGCAATCAGTTGACATAAGATTGTGCATGCTTGTAGACATGTTAATGACCTTTATATATGCCAAGTTTCAGATGGCTACCTACTCAAACAAGCAAGCAGTAGCAGTTTGAAATCTTCACAATTTGGGCTACACGTTCGGGACGATTCGTGACCTTAGGTGACTTGCACAATTCGGGCTGAAACTAGTGCCAAATGAGAGGGTTGGGATAAACATTCAATTGACCATATGTGCCAAAAATTCTCGTTCTTTAGTTTTCGAGTTATAGCCCCTGGAAGTCGAAAACTGCACGACTTTGCCCTCGAATATCTCGACAACGGAGAAAGGAGAATTTCAGGGCACTTTCTCCCAAGAAATATATGGGAATTATCTGTAATTTAGCACAGTTTCAGAACGATTCGTGAAAGTCACCTTTTAAGAATAACTTCCACTGCAGGCCCATATATAAAAGTTTGCTCCTTTATTACTCTGCACATGGACAATTATTTGCGCTGTTATTTGCCCCAGGCATGTACCTATGTAATTACCGTTTACAGTGTAAAGATGGATGTTATCGGTCGCTGAACGTCGGAGCAGTAGGCGTTTAATGCATTTTCCCATAGGGTCCAATGCAAAATTGACACCTCATTTTCTCCGTTCTCAAGAGCTTTGAGTCTCTGCAAAACATGTACATGTGTAGACACAAATAAGTGAAATAGAACGAAGGCTATTTCAGCTTTAGCTTTTATTCCGTTTGGGAGCTAAAGTCGCACAAACTTTTGTTTACAAAAATTTCGATGGCCTATAGTTCGCAAGATATGCAATCAGTTGACATAAGATTGTGCATGCATGTAGACATGTTAATGACCTTTATATATGCCAAGTTTCAGATGGCTACCTACTCAAACAAGCAAGCAGTAGCGGTTTGAAATTTTCACAATTTGGGCTACACGTTCGGGACGATTCGTGACCTTAGGTGACTTGCACAATTCGGGCTGAAACTAGTGCCAAATGAGAGGGTTGGGATAAACATTCAATTGACCATATGTGCCAAAAATTCTCGTTCTTTAGTTTTCGAGTTATAGCCCCTGGAAGTCGAAAACTGCACGACTTTGCCCTCGAATATCTCGACAACGGAGAAAGGAGAATTTCAGGGCACTTTCTCCCAAGAAATATATGGGAATTATCTGTAATTTAGCACAGTTTCAGAACGATTCGTGAAAGTCACCTTTTAAGAATAACTTCCACTGCAGGCCCATTTATAAAAGTTTGCTCCTTTATTACTCTGCACATGGACAATTATTTGCGCTGTTATTTGCCCCAGGCATGTACCTATGTAATTACCGTTTACAGTGTAAAGATGGATGTTATCGGTCGCTGAACGTCGGAGCAGTAGGCGTTTAATGCATTTTCCCATAGGGTCCAATGCAAAATTGACACCTCATTTTCTCCATTCTCAAGAGCTTTGAGTCTCTGCAAAACATATACATGTGTAGACACAAATAAGTGAAATAGAATGAAGGCTATTTCAGCTTTAGCTTTTATTCCGTTTGGGAGCTAAAGTCGCACAAACTTTTGTTTACAAAAATTTCGATGGCCTATAGTTCGCAAGTTATGCAATCAGTTGACATAAGATTGTGCATGCATGTAGACATGTTAATGACCTTTATATATGCCAAGTTTCAGATGGCTACCTACTCAAACAAGCAAGCAGTAGCGGTTTGAAATTTTCACAATTTGGGCTACACGTTCGGGACGATTCGTGACCTTAGGTGACTTGCACAATTCGGGCTGAAACTAGTGCCAAATGAGAGGGTTGGGATAAACATTCAATTGACCATATGTGCCAAAAATTCTCGTTCTTTAGTTTTCGAGTTATAGCCCCTGGAAGTCGAAAACTGCACGACTTTGCCCTCGAATATCTCGACAACGGAGAAAGGAGAATTTCAGGGCACTTTCTCCCAAGAAATATATGGGAATTATCTGTAATTTAGCACAGTTTCAGAACGATTCGTGAAAGTCACCTTTTAAGAATAACTTCCACTGCAGGCCCATATATAAAAGTTTGCTCCTTTATTACTCTGCACATGGACAATTATTTGCGCTGTTATTTGCCCCAGGCATGTACCTATGTAATTACCGTTTACAGTGTAAAGATGGATGTTATCGGTCGCTGAACGTCGGAGCAGTAGGCGTTTAATGCATTTTCCCATAGGGTCCAATGCAAAATTGACACCTCATTTTCTCCATTCTCAAGAGCTTTGAGTCTCTGCAAAACATATACATGTGTAGACACAAATAAGTGAAATAGAACGAAGGCTATTTCAGCTTTAGCTTTTATTCCGTTTGGGAGCTAAAGTCGCACAAACTTTTGTTTACAAAAATTTCGATGGCCTATAGTTCGCAAGATATGCAATCAGTTGACATAAGATTGTGCATGCATGTAGATATGTTAATGACCTTTATATATGCCAAGTTTCAGATGGCTACCTACTCAAACAAGCAAGCAGTAGCGGTTTGAAATTTTCACAATTTGGGCTACACGTTCGGGACGATTCGTGACCTTAGGTGACTTGCACAATTCGGGCTGAAACTAGTGCCAAATGAGAGGGTTGGGACAAACATTCAATTGACCATATGTGCCAAAAATTCTCGTTCTTTAGTTTTCGAGTTATAGCCCCTGGAAGTCGAAAACTGCACGACTTTGCCCTCGAATATCTCGACAACGGAGAAAGAAGAATTTCAGGGCACTTTCTCCCAAGAAATATATGGGAATTATCTGTAATTTAGCACAGTTTCAGAACGATTCGTGAAAGTCACCTTTTAAGAATAACTTCCACTGCAGGCCCATATATAAAAGTTTGCTCCTTTATTACTCTGCACATGGACAATTATTTGCGCTGTTATTTGCCCCAGGCATGTACCTATGTAATTACCGTTTACAGTGTAAAGATGGATGTTATCGGTCGCTGAACGTCGGAGCAGTAGGCGTTTAATGCATTTTCCCATAGGGTCCAATGCAAAATTGACACCTCATTTTCTCCATTCTCAAGAGCTTTGAGTCTCTGCAAAACATATACATGTGTAGACACAAATAAGTGAAATAGAATGAAGGCTATTTCAGCTTTAGCTTTTATTCCGTTTGGGAGCTAAAGTCGCACAAACTTTTGTTTACAAAAATTTCGATGGCCTATAGTTCGCAAGTTATGCAATCAGTTGACATAAGATTGTGCATGCATGTAGATATGTTAATGACCTTTATATATGCCAAGTTTCAGATGGCTACCTACTCAAACAAGCAAGCAGTAGCGGTTTGAAATTTTCACAATTTGGGCTACACGTTCGGGACGATTCGTGACCTTAGGTGACTTGCACAATTCGGGCTGAAACTAGTGCCAAATGAGAGGGTTGGGACAAACATTCAATTGACCATATGTGCCAAAAATTCTCGTTCTTTAGTTTTCGAGTTATAGCCCCTGGAAGTCGAAAACTGCACGACTTTGCCCTCGAATATCTCGACAACGGAGAAAGGAGAATTTCAGGGCACTTTCTCCCAAGAAATATATGGGAATTATCTGTAATTTAGCACAGTTTCAGAACGATTCGTGAAAGTCACCTTTTAAGAATAACTTCCACTGCAGGCCCATATATAAAAGTTTGCTCCTTTATTACTCTGCACATGGACAATTATTTGCGCTGTTATTTGCCCCAGGCATGTACCTATGTAATTACCGTTTACAGTGTAAAGATGGATGTTATCGGTCGCTGAACGTCGGAGCAGTAGGCGTTTAATGCATTTTCCCATAGGGTCCAATGCAAAATTGACACCTCATTTTCTCCATTCTCAAGAGCTTTGAGTCTCTGCAAAACATATACATGTGTAGACACAAATAAGTGAAATAGAATGAAGGCTATTTCAGCTTTAGCTTTTATTCCGTTTGGGAGCTAAAGTCGCACAAACTTTTGTTTACAAAAATTTCGATGGCCTATAGTTCGCAAGTTATGCAATCAGTTGACATAAGATTGTGCATGCATGTAGACATGTTAATGACCTTTATATATGCCAAGTTTCAGATGGCTACCTACTCAAACAAGCAAGCAGTAGCGGTTTGAAATTTTCACAATTTGGGCTACACGTTCGGGGCGATTCGTGACCTTAGGTGACTTGCACAATTCGGGCTGAAACTAGTGCCAAATGAGAGGGTTGGGATAAACATTCAATTGACCATATGTGCCAAAAATTCTCGTTCTTTAGTTTTCGAGTTATAGCCCCTGGAAGTCGAAAACTGCACGACTTTGCCCTCGAATATCTCGACAACGGAGAAAGGAGAATTTCAGGGCACTTTCTCCCAAGAAATATATGGGAATTATCTGTAATTTAGCACAGTTTCAGAACGATTCGTGAAAGTCACCTTTTAAGTATAACTTCCACTGCAGGCCCATATATAAAAGTTTGCTCCTTTATTACTCTGCACATGGACAATTATTTGCGCTGTTATTTGCCCCAGGCATGTACCTATGTAATTACCGTTTACAGTGTAAAGATGGATGTTATCGGTCGCTGAACGTCGGAGCAGTAGGCGTTTAATGCATTTTCCCATAGGGTCCAATGCAAAATTGACACCTCATTTTCTCCATTCTCAAGAGCTTTGAGTCTCTGCAAAACATATACATGTGTAGACACAAATAAGTGAAATAGAATGAAGGCTATTTCAGCTTTAGCTTTTATTCCGTTTGGGAGCTAAAGTCGCACAAACTTTTGTTTACAAAAATTTCGATGGCCTATAGTTCGCAAGATATGCAATCAGTTGACATAAGATTGTGCATGCATGTAGACATGTTAATGACCTTTATATATGCCAAGTTTCAGATGGCTACCTACTCAAACAAGCAAGCAGTAGCGGTTTGAAATTTTCACAATTTGGGCTACACGTTCGGGACGATTCGTGACCTTAGGTGACTTGCACAATTCGGGCTGAAACTAGTGCCAAATGAGAGGGTTGGGATAAACATTCAATTGACCATATGTGCCAAAAATTCTCGTTCTTTAGTTTTCGAGTTATAGCCCCTGGAAGTCGAAAACTGCACGACTTTGCCCTCGAATATCTCGACAACGGAGAAAGGAGAATTTCAGGGCACTTTCTCCCAAGAAATATATGGGAATTATCTGTAATTTAGCACAGTTTCAGAACGATTCGTGAAAGTCACCTTTTAAGAATAACTTCCACTGCAGGCCCATATATAAAAGTTTGCTCCTTTATTACTCTGCACATGGACAATTATTTGCGCTGTTATTTGCCCCAGGCATGTACCTATGTAATTACCGTTTACAGTGTAAAGATGGATGTTATCGGTCGCTGAACGTCGGAGCAGTAGGCGTTTAATGCATTTTCCCATAGGGTCCAATGCAAAATTGACACCTCATTTTCTCCATTCTCAAGAGCTTTGAGTCTCTGCAAAACATATACATGTGTAGACACAAATAAGTGAAATAGAATGAAGGCTATTTCAGCTTTAGCTTTTATTCCGTTTGGGAGCTAAAGTCGCACAAACTTTTGTTTACAAAAATTTCGATGGCCTATAGTTCGCAAGTTATGCAATCAGTTGACATAAGATTGTGCATGCATGTAGACATGTTAATGACCTTTATATATGCCAAGTTTCAGATGGCTACCTACTCAAACAAGCAAGCAGTAGCGGTTTGAAATTTTCACAATTTGGGCTACACGTTCGGGACGATTCGTGACCTTAGGTGACTTGCACAATTCGGGCTGAAACTAGTGCCAAATGAGAGGGTTGGGATAAACATTCAATTGACCATATGTGCCAAAAATTCTCGTTCTTTAGTTTTCGAGTTATAGCCCCTGGAAGTCGAAAACTGCACGACTTTGCCCTCGAATATCTCGACAACGGAGAAAGGAGAATTTCAGGGCACTTTCTCCCAAGAAATATATGGGAATTATCTGTAATTTAGCACAGTTTCAGAACGATTCGTGAAAGTCACCTTTTAAGAATAACTTTCACTGCAGGCCCATATATAAAAGTTTGCTCCTTTATTACTCTGCACATGGACAATTATTTGCGCTGTTATTTGCCCCAGGCATGTACCTATGTAATTACCGTTTACAGTGTAAAGATGGATGTTATCGGTCGCTGAACGTCGGAGCAGTAGGCGTTTAATGCATTTTCCCATAGGGTCCAATGCAAAATTGACACCTCATTTTCTCCATTCTCAAGAGCTTTGAGTCTCTGCAAAACATATACATGTGTAGACACAAATAAGTGAAATAGAACGAAGGCTATTTCAGCTTTAGCTTTTATTCCTTTTGGGAGCTAAAGTCGCACAAACTTTTGTTTACAAAAATTTCGATGGCCTATAGTTCGCAAGTTATGCAATCAGTTGACATAAGATTGTGCATGCATGTAGACATGTTAATGACCTTTATATATGCCAAGTTTCAGATGGCTACCTACTCAAACAAGCAAGCAGTAGCGGTTTGAAATTTTCACAATTTGGGCTACACGTTCGGGACGATTCGTGACCTTAGGTGACTTGCACAATTCGGGCTGAAACTAGTGCCAAATGAGAGGGTTGGGATAAACATTCAATTGACCATATGTGCCAAAAATTCTCGTTCTTTAGTTTTCGAGTTATAGCCCCTGGAAGTCGAAAACTGCACGACTTTGCCCTCGAATATCTCGACAACGGAGAAAGGAGAATTTCAGGGCACTTTCTCCCAAGAAATATATGGGAATTATCTGTAATTTAGCACAGTTTCAGAACGATTCGTGAAAGTCACCTTTTAAGAATAACTTCCACTGCAGGCCCATATATAAAAGTTTGCTCCTTTATTACTCTGCACATGGACAATTATTTGCGCTGTTATTTGCCCCAGGCATGTACCTATGTAATTACCGTTTACAGTGTAAAGATGGATGTTATCGGTCGCTGAACGTCGGAGCAGTAGGCGTTTAATGCATTTTCCCATAGGGTCCAATGCAAAATTGACACCTCATTTTCTCCATTCTCAAGAGCTTTGAGTCTCTGCAAAACATATACATGTGTAGACACAAATAAGTGAAATAGAATGAAGGCTATTTCAGCTTTAGCTTTTATTCCGTTTGGGAGCTAAAGTCGCACAAACTTTTGTTTACAAAAATTTCGATGGCCTATAGTTCGCAAGTTATGCAATCAGTTGACATAAGATTGTGCATGCATGTAGACATGTTAATGACCTTTATATATGCCAAGTTTCAGATGGCTACCTACTCAAACAAGCAAGCAGTAGCGGTTTGAAATTTTCACAATTTGGGCTACACGTTCGGGACGATTCGTGACCTTAGGTGACTTGCACAATTCGGGCTGAAACTAGTGCCAAATGAGAGGGTTGGGATAAACATTCAATTGACCATATGTGCCAAAAATTCTCGTTCTTTAGTTTTCGAGTTATAGCCCCTGGAAGTCGAAAACTGCACGACTTTGCCCTCGAATATCTCGACAACGGAGAAAGGAGAATTTCAGGGCACTTTCTCCCAAGAAATATATGGGAATTATCTGTAATTTAGCACAGTTTCAGAACGATTCGTGAAAGTCACCTTTTAAGAATAACTTTCACTGCAGGCCCATATATAAAAGTTTGCTCCTTTATTACTCTGCACATGGACAATTATTTGCGCTGTTATTTGCCCCAGGCATGTACCTATGTAATTACCGTTTACAGTGTAAAGATGGATGTTATCGGTCGCTGAACGTCGGAGCAGTAGGCGTTTAATGCATTTTCCCATAGGGTCCAATGCAAAATTGACACCTCATTTTCTCCATTCTCAAGAGCTTTGAGTCTCTGCAAAACATATACATGTGTAGACACAAATAAGTGAAATAGAACGAAGGCTATTTCAGCTTTAGCTTTTATTCCTTTTGGGAGCTAAAGTCGCACAAACTTTTGTTTACAAAAATTTCGATGGCCTATAGTTCGCAAGTTATGCAATCAGTTGACATAAGATTGTGCATGCATGTAGACATGTTAATGACCTTTATATATGCCAAGTTTCAGATGGCTACCTACTCAAACAAGCAAGCAGTAGCGGTTTGAAATTTTCACAATTTGGGCTACACGTTCGGGACGATTCGTGACCTTAGGTGACTTGCACAATTCGGGCTGAAACTAGTGCCAAATGAGAGGGTTGGGATAAACATTCAATTGACCATATGTGCCAAAAATTCTCGTTCTTTAGTTTTCGAGTTATAGCCCCTGGAAGTCGAAAACTGCACGACTTTGCCCTCGAATATCTCGACAACGGAGAAAGGAGAATTTCAGGGCACTTTCTCCCAAGAAATATATGGGAATTATCTGTAATTTAGCACAGTTTCAGAACGATTCGTGAAAGTCACCTTTTAAGAATAACTTCCACTGCAGGCCCATATATAAAAGTTTGCTCCTTTATTACTCTGCACATGGACAATTATTTGCGCTGTTATTTGCCCCAGGCATGTACCTATGTAATTACCGTTTACAGTGTAAAGATGGATGTTATCGGTCGCTGAACGTCGGAGCAGTAGGCGTTTAATGCATTTTCCCATAGGGTCCAATGCAAAATTGACACCTCATTTTCTCCATTCTCAAGAGCTTTGAGTCTCTGCAAAACATATACATGTGTAGACACAAATAAGTGAAATAGAATGAAGGCTATTTCAGCTTTAGCTTTTATTCCGTTTGGGAGCTAAAGTCGCACAAACTTTTGTTTACAAAAATTTCGATGGCCTATAGTTCGCAAGTTATGCAATCAGTTGACATAAGATTGTGCATGCATGTAGACATGTTAATGACCTTTATATTTGCCAAGTTTCAGATGGCTACCTACTCAAACAAGCAAGCAGTAGCGGTTTGAAATTTTCACAATTTGGGCTACACGTTCGGGACGATTCGTGACCTTAGGTGACTTGCACAATTCGGGCTGAAACTAGTGCCAAATGAGAGGGTTGGGATAAACATTCAATTGACCATATGTGCCAAAAATTCTCGTTCTTTAGTTTTCGAGTTATAGCCCCTGGAAGTCGAAAACTGCACGACTTTGCCCTCGAATATCTCGACAACGGAGAAAGGAGAATTTCAGGGCACTTTCTCCCAAGAAATATATGGGAATTATCTGTAATTTAGCACAGTTTCAGAACGATTCGTGAAAGTCACCTTTTAAGAATAACTTCCACTGCAGGCCCATATATAAAAGTTTGCTCCTTTATTACTCTGCACATGGACAATTATTTGCGCTGTTATTTGCCCCAGGCATGTACCTATGTAATTACCGTTTACAGTGTAAAGATGGATGTTATCGGTCGCTGAACGTCGGAGCAGTAGGCGTTTAATGCATTTTCCCATAGGGTCCAATGCAAAATTGACACCTCATTTTCTCCATTCTCAAGAGCTTTGAGTCTCTGCAAAACATATACATGTGTAGACACAAATAAGTGAAATAGAATGAAGGCTATTTCAGCTTTAGCTTTTATTCCGTTTGGGAGCTAAAGTCGCACAAACTTTTGTTTACAAAAATTTCGATGGCCTATAGTTCGCAAGTTATGCAATCAGTTGACATAAGATTGTGCATGCATGTAGACATGTTAATGACCTTTATATATGCCAAGTTTCAGATGGCTACCTACTCAAACAAGCAAGCAGTAGCGGTTTGAAATTTTCACAATTTGGGCTACACGTTCGGGACGATTCGTGACCTTAGGTGACTTGCACAATTCGGGCTGAAACTAGTGCCAAATGAGAGGGTTGGGATAAACATTCAATTGACCATATGTGCCAAAAATTCTCGTTCTTTAGTTTTCGAGTTATAGCCCCTGGAAGTCGAAAACTGCACGACTTTGCCCTCGAATATCTCGACAACGGAGAAAGGAGAATTTCAGGGCACTTTCTCCCAAGAAATATATGGGAATTATCTGTAATTTAGCACAGTTTCAGAACGATTCGTGAAAGTCACCTTTTAAGAATAACTTCCACTGCAGGCCCATATATAAAAGTTTGCTCCTTTATTACTCTGCACATGGACAATTATTTGCGCTGTTATTTGCCCCAGGCATGTACCTATGTAATTACCGTTTACAGTGTAAAGATGGATGTTATCGGTCGCTGAACGTCGGAGCAGTAGGCGTTTAATGCATTTTCCCATAGGGTCCAATGCAAAATTGACACCTCATTTTCTCCATTCTCAAGAGCTTTGAGTCTCTGCAAAACATATACATGTGTAGACACAAATAAGTGAAATAGAATGAAGGCTATTTCAGCTTTAGCTTTTATTCCGTTTGGGAGCTAAAGTCGCACAAACTTTTGTTTACAAAAATTTCGATGGCCTATAGTTCGCAAGTTATGCAATCAGTTGACATAAGATTGTGCATGCATGTAGACATGTTAATGACCTTTATATATGCCAAGTTTCAGATGGCTACCTACTCAAACAAGCAAGCAGTAGCGGTTTGAAATTTTCACAATTTGGGCTACACGTTCGGGACGATTCGTGACCTTAGGTGACTTGCACAATTCGGGCTGAAACTAGTGCCAAATGAGAGGGTTGGGATAAACATTCAATTGACCATATGTGCCAAAAATTCTCGTTCTTTAGTTTTCGAGTTATAGCCCCTGGAAGTCGAAAACTGCACGACTTTGCCCTCGAATATCTCGACAACGGAGAAAGGAGAATTTCAGGGCACTTTCTCCCAAGAAATATATGGGAATTATCTGTAATTTAGCACAGTTTCAGAACGATTCGTGAAAGTCACCTTTTAAGAATAACTTCCACTGCAGGCCCATATATAAAAGTTTGCTCCTTTATTACTCTGCACATGGACAATTATTTGCGCTGTTATTTGCCCCAGGCATGTACCTATGTAATTACCGTTTACAGTGTAAAGATGGATGTTATCGGTCGCTGAACGTCGGAGCAGTAGGCGTTTAATGCATTTTCCCATAGGGTCCAATGCAAAATTGACACCTCATTTTCTCCATTCTCAAGAGCTTTGAGTCTCTGCAAAACATATACATGTGTAGACACAAATAAGTGAAATAAAATGAAGGCTATTTCAGCTTTAGCTTTTATTCCGTTTGGGAGCTAAAGTCGCACAAACTTTTGTTTACAAAAATTTCGATGGCCTATAGTTCGCAAGTTATGCAATCAGTTGACATAAGATTGTGCATGCATGTAGACATGTTAATGACCTTTATATATGCCAAGTTTCAGATGGCTACCTACTCAAACAAGCAAGCAGTAGCGGTTTGAAATTTTCACAATTTGGGCTACACGTTCGGGACGATTCGTGACCTTAGGTGACTTGCACAATTCGGGCTGAAACTAGTGCCAAATGAGAGGGTTGGGATAAACATTCAATTGACCATATGTGCCAAAAATTCTCGTTCTTTAGTTTTCGAGTTATAGCCCCTGGAAGTCGAAAACTGCACGACTTTGCCCTCGAATATCTCGACAACGGAGAAAGGAGAATTTCAGGGCACTTTCTCCCAAGAAATATATGGGAATTATCTGTAATTTAGCACAGTTTCAGAACGATTCGTGAAAGTCACCTTTTAAGAATAACTTCCACTGCAGGCCCATATATAAAAGTTTGCTCCTTTATTACTCTGCACATGGACAATTATTTGCGCTGTTATTTGCCCCAGGCATGTACCTATGTAATTACCGTTTACAGTGTAAAGATGGATGTTATCGGTCGCTGAACGTCGGAGCAGTAGGCGTTTAATGCATTTTCCCATAGGGTCCAATGCAAAATTGACACCTCATTTTCTCCATTCTCAAGAGCTTTGAGTCTCTGCAAAACATATACATGTGTAGACACAAATAAGTGAAATAGAATGAAGGCTATTTCAGCTTTAGCTTTTATTCCGTTTGGGAGCTAAAGTCGCACAAACTTTTGTTTACAAAAATTTCGATGGCCTATAGTTCGCAAGTTATGCAATCAGTTGACATAAGATTGTGCATGCATGTAGACATGTTAATGACCTTTATATATGCCAAGTTTCAGATGGCTACCTACTCAAACAAGCAAGCAGTAGCGGTTTGAAATTTTCACAATTTGGGCTACACGTTCGGGACGATTCGTGACCTTAGGTGACTTGCACAATTCGGGCTGAAACTAGTGCCAAATGAGAGGGTTGGGATAAACATTCAATTGACCATATGTGCCAAAAATTCTCGTTCTTTAGTTTTCGAGTTATAGCCCCTGGAAGTCGAAAACTGCACGACTTTGCCCTCGAATATCTCGACAACGGAGAAAGGAGAATTTCAGGGCACTTTCTCCCAAGAAATATATGGGAATTATCTGTAATTTAGCACAGTTTCAGAACGATTCGTGAAAGTCACCTTTTAAGAATAACTTCCACTGCAGGCCCATATATAAAAGTTTGCTCCTTTATTACTCTGCACATGGACAATTATTTGCGCTGTTATTTGCCCCAGGCATGTACCTATGTAATTACCGTTTACAGTGTAAAGATGGATGTTATCGGTCGCTGAACGTCGGAGCAGTAGGCGTTTAATGCATTTTCCCATAGGGTCCAATGCAAAATTGACACCTCATTTTCTCCATTCTCAAGAGCTTTGAGTCTCTGCTAAACATATACATGTGTAGACACAAATAAGTGAAATAGAATGAAGGCTATTTCAGCTTTAGCTTTTATTCCGTTTGGGAGCTAAAGTCGCACAAACTTTTGTTTACAAAAATTTCGATGGCCTATAGTTCGCAAGTTATGCAATCAGTTGACATAAGATTGTGCATGCATGTAGACATGTTAATGACCTTTATATATGCCAAGTTTCAGATGGCTACCTACTCAAACAAGCAAGCAGTAGCGGTTTGAAATTTTCACAATTTGGGCTACACGTTCGGGACGATTCGTGACCTTAGGTGACTTGCACAATTCGGGCTGAAACTAGTGCCAAATCAGAGGGTTGGGATAAACATTCAATTGACCATATGTGCCAAAAATTCTCGTTCTTTAGTTTTCGAGT